>JALGBA010000235.1:4753201-5393902 GCA_023970755.1 Azemiops feae | reverse complement strand
GGGCAGTTGTAATAAATTAATAACAAGAATATTTAGCTTTAGAAACATGAGTAGATACTACTCATAATCCTAAATATTACTTTTTTACATGAGTTCCAAAAATCTAATGAAGATTAGTGAAGAAATATGATCTTTCCTAAAACGAAAGGCTGCAGCCAGTGCATACCCTATTCTGTATGTAAATTTATAACTCACACAGCATCTGATGTTGTTGCCAATCTGCAGATTAGTTTGGGCCTACAGGAGCGATTAATATTGAGAGAGCAGTGGTTTAAGAAGATTAAATGAGCTTCCTGCTTCACTTCTATCTCAATCACTATGCTGCTGAATTTTAAAAAAAAATCATTCTAGCAGGTTGTGTTAATAATTTGGACAAATGAGGACTGTGTTCATTCACTATTGATTACCTGCAGCATTGATACATAGTACTATAAAGCATTGCAATGACATGTAAAGTGACATGAGCACCTACGTGCTGCATCTTAAAGCATTATGGCTTTTATGGGCAAACCTGCATTTGGTTTAAGGAGGTCCAGGCAAGTGCTATATTTATATTACCACATGCTGCAGAACTTTCAGATCTTTGAAGTGCTGCATAAGACCTCTAATTCAGGAAATGAGTGGCTGAGATTTGCTCTTCAGTTCTCATAAGATTGACTTCCAGAGTCTGGTATACTTTCCATGTAAGAGATAATGACAATTGTAATTCAGTGTATCTGAAGAACAACAAGCTGGGAAAGTTTGATTAAAGAAATTAATACTCTTACAGTTGATAGCAGTCCCTATATCTGAAGGTCTTTTATGTTTTATTTAAGCAAAATCCTTTCCACTCCACCCTACCCTGTATGTAATAAGTATATCGGCTGGCATTAATGTTTGATAACAAAATTTAAGCCAAGGTTTCCATTTTCATTGAGAGTATTAAAAAAAACTTTTAACACTTCAAAAAATATACAAACAAATATAAAAATAACAGGAAAAGGGAATAAAAAAGAATATCCACTTCTGTGTTGCTTAGATTTCCACAGGGTAGAGGGTTTTATTTGATTTATTATGGGTAAATGACCCATAAATATATGGTAAACAGGTATTTTCTGTGGGGGAGATATGGGCTTTCAAATTTGATTTTGAAATATTTGGTTTTAAGCAGATACATTCTTATATTTCTGTAGTTAATAACAGTGTCAATATATTTTATATTGCCCCTCATCTCAATAGTAAGGTAAAGGCTAGCCACCATGCAGTCCACTAAAAAATTGCCCAAGGGAATTATTAAAAAAAAATTTCTTTAGCAATGGAATGCATGTTTTATGGTTTTTTTAACATTTTAATTTGTCTGCTTTTAATATGATTTATTTTTCTAATATTTTTGGCTGTATGCCACCCAGAATCACTGAAGAGATGGACAGCCATTGGAATTTGATAAATAAATAAATCGTAGTTAAACACAGATTTTCAACAACTGCTTACACGAACAGCCACAGATCTGTGTTCCTGAAAAGAAGCAAGAATAGCAGTGGCAAATAAACCCACTTCTTTGCCTGTTGTCTTGATTCTTTTGCCTAATGCATCTGACAGTGCACAATTTTATATTTGGAAGACTGCTAAAAGTTCAAACAGCAGGCAAAACAATATAATTTTTGCATTTGGCTGTCTGAAAACTCAACATGCACAATGCACTGGAACAATGCACATTTATTTTGAAATCTGCCTGAAAAGAACAGCCTGTCTCAGAACATTCAAAGATGACATATTACTGCTAGGTTTTTTCTTATGCCCAAATGGTTTCTAATCTCTGGAATATGATTAATGATCCTCCATGCATTTCCATCTCCTCAGTTAGTTACAGTGTGCAGTCAATTGTTGCACAGATGAAATCTTTGTGTATCATTTTATTAAGTTTATTTTCTAAACTTTCAGTGCTTGGAGAAGTTTAAAAAACAAAACCCAATTGCAGATATTAGAACATTGGAAAAGACATGAAATTAAATACCCAGTTTTGAGTGTTTTGTTTTTAGCTTAAAATTGTCAAAATGATTGTTTTGAACAGAGAACATTTCATTCTTACTTAAAATTAGTAGCCTGTTGAAATTGTATTAGATACGGCTATAAATCAAAACATGGTGCTTTTAAAAAACATAGATCTTCACTTGCAAGCATTGAGTAAATTTATTTGTGTGTCTCTATTAAGTTCACAGCAGGTGGCACTGCATAATTGAGTTTGGCTAATCTTGGATAAAGCTAGACTTGTATCTGCATTGCACAAAGATGTATTCATTGTTCTCTGTATCTACCCAGAGAATTCCCTTGTGCTAACTTGTATCAATCCAAATGGATAGAGCCTATGGTTCTTGTTCTCAAACCTACTAAACTGAAAGTGATTCCATGCAATTCGAATGGTTCACTGAAAACTTAGTATGCACTACTTTAAAATAGTGCTCATATCATCAAGAAAATAACAATAACAGAAGGAGGTCTTCTAGTCCAACCCCTTGCTCAGGCAGGAAACCCTATACGGTTTCAGACAAATGGTTGTCCAGTCTCTTCTTAAAAACTTTGAAATGCCTCTAAAATATGTCACAGCAGTTGCTGAGTATCCCAAGACTGAGATCAAGATGCAGAGCAGATGATAAGCCTTTGACCATTCTGAAGAGTTCTGCTGAACAACAACTGAGAAAGCAGTGGAGGTCATAGAAGAAGCTACCTTTGTGATATTTACTGCCATATGAATGGGTCGACTGTATAGACATATGTCTGATGAATCATTTGCATTCTAGCTATGTCATCCTTACAGTCCCCATCAGAACTCGTCAGAAAACCAGGGAGAAGCCTGGGCTTCAGGCCTGATGTAATATTTGCTAACTGGTTGCCTAGTAAGACGTCAAAATGCAATTTTTGCAATGAATTGTACATTGCAGCTTTTTAATTAGTGCTAATTCTATTCTCATAATATAAAGATATAGTTATAATACTTAATAAGATTTGTAATACAATAAATAATTTGCTTAGACTACTGATGAGGAATTTGACTATATGTTTTTGCTCTCTGAACTAGAATACAGGATAGCAGAATCTTAAAACAAAAATGTCTAATTATAATGCAATCTTAAACATAACCATTGTTGGAAACAGGAACTAATAAAATATGTTGATAGACTCAAAATCATTTTTTTGTTAAATGATTGAAGCATGAGAGGAATTGATTACTAGGACCCTTACATTTAATTAATTTTTCTGGTGTCAACTATGGTATAATCAAAAATGCTGATCAATTATGTAACAGAAATATTTAATATACCTCTAACAGAAAGAAACCCACGGATAATAGAACATTGTATATGTTCCACAGTTCCAACCAAAAATTTATCCTGGTTCTATCTTTTTAAATGTTACTAGAAATTTGAAAGAAAATAAAATGTTAATCATAAATAATAACGTAATGAGATAGAACAGACATGTCAAACACAAGGCCCAGGGGCCGGATGCGGCCCGCGAAGTGGTTTCATGTGGCCCATGAAGCCATCCTGGAAACAGTGAGGGAACGGCCCCTTCTGCCTTGGCCCTGGCCCAGGCCGGCTGGGAGCCAATGTACAATTTTGTGATGGCCATCTATGCTGAAACGCATTCAGTCTTAGCTCCACAAGGCCGTCTGGAAACAGCGAGGAACCAGCCCCTGCTGCCAGAGACCCTCAGATCTGTCCGACTCCTGCCCAGGCCCCCACAAGCCCTCTTGATGCGAAGATATAGAGCTGGCCATGCCCACCCAGTAGGCCACACCCACTCCATCCACACCCAGCCAGTAGGCCGCACCCACCCGGCCTCCTGAGGGCAACCGCAATGCTGATGCGGCCCTCAATGAAATTGAGTTTGACACCCCTGAGATAGAAGATGAAATGATGAGAGAAAGGTATATACAAAAAACATGGAAATATCTCTTACCATAAGTTTTCAGTGGAACAAAATAATACATTTTTAAAGGTTGATTTTTGAAAAGGTTGACCATCATTGGGCTATTCCAGATAACTGGATTAGTAATTCAAGAATGTCTGCACAAATAGCTGGCAAGATTTCTATAGTAACCTTTTATTTTAAATGATTTTATTTTAGACTTCTGCCAGGTGTTGTTTGTAGTTTTGCTACAATGCTATATTTGAATTTTGTGCAAGTTGTGCAAACCTTCTTTCTGTTTGTTAATTTCTCATGTACTCCTTATCTCTATTGAAGAATTAGACACTTATTCAATAATTAACTCTATTGATTACTTTTCTGGATTATTCAAAGAATAAAGTTTGAGGTATTTCTTTAGAAGTATTTATATATAATTTCAGATGTGAAATCAACTTTAGCAAAAGTACCTTCCATTTTGTTTGGATTAGTTCAGTATGCTGTATTGTGAAACTTTGCTGGAGATTTTTTAAAAAATAGTTCCTTGGTGAATGAGAAGACATAAAAGTTCCAGTATTAAGTTTCCCAGTATTTTATAGGGAGCATCAGGAAACCTCTGCAAGAGGTTCTCTGGAAAGGAGAGGAATGAAGCTATACACACAATCTGATTTCATTAGTAGGAAATTAGTGTCTTGCAAGTCAGGTTGTTGGAGGGAAAGAAGAAGTCTCATTGCCTTACTCTTCTCAGTGACACTTTTCCAGCATTCTGAAAGAGAAGACAAGCTGCATGGGTAAGAAAATTTAATGCATGTGAACCATGTCCTGGAAACCACTGCTATTTTAGGGAACAAAATTATTTACCCATTTTCAAGTTTCATAAACAAAGGATTAAACTTGAAGTGGTTGTAACTGAATTGTTTCTCTAGGTAGCATTATTAGATTTTGTTGTTGTAAATTAGCTTTTTAAAAGGTGAGATGTGAGTGACATTAGTCATTGAAAAGATTTTTCCTTTTTTAGCAGGTAGATTCAAAGAAAAGTACTATTTTTAGAGATCTTGATTCCTCCTGAGTAGTTAGTTTTGCTTCAATAGATTTTTCTAAAAATTATACTGATTGTGAAAAATGTGCACTTTGTGTTCATAATTTTGACTTGAAGTATCCAGTTGAATTTAAAAGTTTTGGCAGCCCTGGTTAAATTGTATTTATGGTTGGTCCTTAAGTGAACAGAAATGGCACAATATTTACATGATAGAAAATGATTATTTTGCAAATTTGAATATATGCTTATGGTTTATGTGCAGTTGTTTGCAGATTCAGAGTAAAGGAGCAGTAAATATGAACTTTGCAGAAGTTTTGGCAGCCTTTTAGTTGATTCAGTGCTACTTCTTTTAAACTGCTGTAAGTTATTAATAAGATCCCACAAGATGATTGACCCATTAGAGAAAACGCAGAGGAAGAAATTCTCTGAACCAAAATCTCCTCTAAGCAAGTGTGAAATGAAGATAAATTCACCCTTGTTAAGACATAGAAGTGATATGGAATTATCAAAGTCAAAACCACAATTTGAAAGAAAACTGCTAGAGCTGCCTGAAAACTGTTCAGATCTTCAAAAGAGAACTCTATAGACAGTTATAAACGAAGTGTTTGAAAAGGTTAGTTGATATTGGAGTTGCTGTCCACAAAGCGGCTTTTCTTATAAAACTGTTATGTGTATGGGAGAATTTTCAGAAGGATACATTTGCTCTATCCCAGGCATGTCAAACTCGCGACGTCATGTGACGTCGCGCAACATAATTGCGACTTTTCCCCCATTGCCGGCAATGGGGTGGGCGCGGTTTCGGCGTGATGCATCCAGCCCGCGGGCCGGCAGTTTGACATGCCTGCTCTATCCTCATGATAAAAGTAATAATCCAATATTTTCAAAAGAAAACATTGATATTTCTGAAGTATTTTCAAATAAAGTGTATGAAACAAAATTGAACTGCTCAGCTATAACCATACACAGTACATTTGGAGAGAAAAAAAGGATGAAGCATTTTGGGTACACTTTGCTAACTTAAACAAGGGGATGTCTCTATTTTGCTTTGAGGATGTGAAACAACCAGTGGCTTGGGAAATATTGCTAAGGGTGGCTAAAAGTTAATGTCCCACAGTCAGTGGGGAAAAAAGCTTAAACTGTATATCGGCTGCATATTTCTTCAAGACTACAATCTGAAATCAGCCTTGAGGCATTTACAAGAAAAAAAGATAGAAGTTTTGAAATAATCTTCACAGTCCTGGAACTTGAAAATATTGAAAGTTTGTGGGGAAATCTCAAAATATGCAGGATGTGCAAGGAGACTTAAGAATGCTCAGATTTCTGAGCTAGAAGATTTCTGCAACTGAAGAGTGAGAGAAATTCCAAAACCAAGAATAAAAAGGGTTTTAGCTAACTACAGGATATGTTTAGAAACTGTTACTACTGCAAAGTAAAAAAAGGTAAAGGGGTCTCTATGGATTTTACTCCACTAGTCGTTGCTGACTATAGTGGGTGGTAACTCATCTCCATTTCAAGGCCATTGAACCAGCACTGTCCGAAGATATTTCTATGTACATGTGGCCAGCATGATGTCACAGAGCGCTGTTACCTTCCCACCGAAGGCAGTCCCTATTTATCTGCTCGTATTTGCATGCTTTTGAACTGCTAGGCTGGCAAGAGCTGGGGTGAGGACAGGAACTCACCCCGTCGCATGATGCTCGGGTCTCGAACCTAGGCTGTTGGCTTTATAGCTGACAAGCTCTGCCTCTTAACCACTGAGCCACCGCATCGCCCTACTACTGCAAGAGGGTTTGTTAAAAAGAACGGAGTGGTGGGATATCCAAACTATTTTGATTGCTCTAGTCACTATTTCCTTCTTTTGAATCTGTAAACAAATGCACATAAAGATCTATAGTATAGCTTTAATATCAGAAACTTCAGCTATAATTTACATTGTAGGCAAACATCTGTTTCAGTTTATCTTTTTACATTGCCAAGATCTTCGTGGAAGAAAGAGTTAAAAGTGATAACTGACATGTATAAAAATAGCCTGATTTAGTGAGATTCCATAGTTTGAGAACAAAATTATTCATTATTATTAATTGTGGTACAGCAAATCAGGAAATAGACTTTCTAAATCAAGAATATTACATTAAAAAAAAGAATAGATCCATATAAAAGACAACTAGATACTTTCCCCCATAAAATAGCACATAATAACAGGAAGAACCACAGAAGTACCTAATAGTCTTAATTGGATATAATAAGGGTTTTAAGATTGTTTAGTTTATGATATTTACACTTAAAGGAAAACTCACGTAAGAACCTGGCTAACGGCAAAGTTTCTATTGGCTTTGTATAATTAGTATTATTTTTTTAATATGAATTGTTCATTTTTTTTAGAAACATGGAATTCAGTAGCTACACATTGATACAATTTTATATAACCTTGGAGCAGTGAAATCAAATGAAATATATATGTTTGTCTTGAATACCTTGTATATAATAATATAATTTCTTGGACATGTATAAAGGTCCTCCTAAAATTATTTGTTTACCCTACAAAATATTTGATTCATTATGAATATTTTTTTTTAAATTTTGGATATTAACACCAAATGTATTCGCTTGTGAAAAATATTTTTGAATTTGGACTTTTGCACAATAAAGCTCCTATCCCAGAGTGGCTTGTATTTGCATCGAGGTTGAAATGGCAGTAATTTGTTGTTAGATTAGTTTGTATTGCATTTATAAATCTGCACAATTTTTCAAAAATAGTATATTGTTCTTGCATTTATTTAGCACATCTCTTAAAAAAAGATGGGTGAGAGTGAATATCTGAGTGTTGCAACTGTTTTGCAAGTTCAGTTTGAGTTTCCAAGTGTAGTAAATTATTTCCTGGTAACCTACATTTCAGACAGAATCTTCCTTTGAGTGTTAAAATTAAATCGGGTCCATATTTAAGCTCCCATTCAATGTTTTAATGTCTTTTCTGTTTCTGAGTAACGGCTTTGATCTATTTTATCTTAAAATGGTTAGATTTGGGTGGGAAAAGTTTGTGGGAGATATGGGTGCACTGCAGCATGGCATTTTTTCAAACATTTTTCGTGTGCTTAGGTACATCCAAGCAGAAGTCAACTTCCCTTCAGGTAGCAGATCAGGAACTACTATCACCTTTTCACCCATACCAGCCTTTGGAATGTATAGTAGAAGAAACTGAAGGCAAACTCAATGAACTTGGACAGAGAATTAGTGCAATTGAAAAAGCACAACTGAAATCATTGGAGTTAATTCAAGGTGAACCTTTGAATAAAGATAAAATTGAAGAGCTCAAAAAGAACAGAGAAGAACAAGTGCAAAAGAAAAAGAAAATCCTAAAGGAGCTGCAGAAGGTGGAAAGGCAGTTGCAGATGAAAACACAGCAGCAATTTACCAAAGAATATTTGGAGACCAAAGGTCAGACAGAGGCTCCACTTACTCAGCAGCAGCAGTGTCCACATACAGGTGTCCTCCCAGAACTGGAAGGAAATGAGGGCCTTCCTGGGGATAGCCTTTCAGAGTTGTCACAGGTTGACAGTGTCCTGCGTAAAGATGAGCAACAACACTCTCCTTCATCTCCTGAGCAAACTGAGTTTGCCCCTCTTCAGCCTCTTGCAACACCACAGTGTAACTTTTCAAGTAACATAGGTTGTAATGGGACAGATTCTTTTGAACTTCAGAAAGTATTAGGTAATCAGCAAACTATAGGACAGCAGCAACCAATTGCTGGACATGTTCAGGGACTATTAGTTCAAGAACCAGATGGATTAATGGTTGCCTCGCCAGCACAGACGCTTACCGACACTCTTGATGACCTGATAGCAGGTGGGTTGAGAAATGTACCTTTTCTTCAATAAATATGTGTGTTATTAGTTTCTTTTGTTCCCATTGTCTTTCACAAAAGTTTTCTAGTTTTCCCTTAACTGTTTTTACAGTTTTTATTAGTTTTAATGTTGGCATTCAATTACATGCAACTTTTTGGATTGTTTGATCAAAAGCAAAATACTAATGTTTTTTGCTTTATTGGATTTTTTACTGTATTGATCCATTTGGGTTTCATTTCTGATGTAATAACTTATTATGGGAATCTTTTCAAGAAAGGATGTCAGTTTATAGAATTGTGCAAATACATATTTAGTTGATTAGGCAACATTTATGAGACGATGGTATTTTGGTGAATCTGACTCTGTAGGGGCTCTCTTCATGATCTCTAGATAGCTTTCTCAAGGTGACATTGTTTGATTCAGAAGAATTTTTAGTTGAATTATATATCAATAGAACTCAATCTCTAATGACTTATTTATTTTTATGTAGCTGTAGAATGTCATAAACTTCTAATCAGTCATAAGATGGAATAGTTTTGAAAAGTATTACTCCACAGATTAAAGATAAAGACCAAAGATACTTGGAACAAGGAGTGAGAATGGTTATATTTGGTAATAAACTTGGGCTTTATTTACTTATCCATTTTGCACTATTTGAATGTTGTCCCAATCATAGCTATCCCATCAAGCTAGCACCTCAAATTAGGGTATTTGGAAACAAATGATAGATTAGTTGTTAGAGGTAAATAGACAAATGCAGAATCTGTCTGTCTGTCTTGTCTCTCTCTCTCTCTCTCACACACACACACACACACACGAATCATGCTGAATAGAATCAAAATGCCTATTTGATTAGCATATTTTCTCATAGTAGCCAACTAACATGAGTGTGAAACTCCAAAGCAAGGGTAAACCCAATTCAGAAGTGGGTATTGCAAGACTTATTGCTTTCATTACTGATAGAAGATAGCTATTTTATCTGGCTAGCAATTGATAGTTTTGTTCTCCATATAATTGTTTAATCCTCTTAAAGCAGGGGTCCCCAACCCCCAAGCCGTGGACCAGTACTAGGCCATGGCATGCCAGCAACCGGTCCGCACAAACAAGCAAAGCCCCATCCGTGGGATGCAGGCAGCACACAAAACCATGCACACACTGCTCCGTGGAAAAACCTCTCTCCACGGAACTGGTCCCTGGTGCCCAAAAGGTTGGGGGCCTCTGTCTTAAAGGACACAACTTGGCGACATTACTACATATTATGGTATCAAATGGTAGTGCATTGTGTGCTATGCAAAGAAAAAAATCATTTTATTTGTACTAAATCGATCGCCATTCTTTTATCACTGGATGACTTTAGAAAGAGCTGTTCCCTATTTCTTTAGTTGGCAGTAGTTTAATCAGCTGTCTGAGGTAGGAAGATGGTCTGTTGTTCACTCATTAAGGCTGCCCCCAGCTGCTCACTTTCATGCATTGGTAGAGGCACTGCCACTCTTGCTGATGGGTGGCTAATCATTCTAGAAAACTGTGACCTAAATAAAATGAAAATAACTGTTTCAGGAGATGGATTAGGAGGGCGATGGATGGGTCGGCTTTTAGCCTCGATTAGCTTTTATTTTTGGTCTCTCTTCAAAGTGGCTGATTGATTTCACCTAATGATAGGGTTTATTCTAATTGGCTTTCTTAAACTATTTTATCTGTTAAAGGGTAATTCTGCAGGTGTGCTTTTTAATGATAAGCAATATTCCATATTTTGGGAGGTTTTGTAACTGAAAAATGAAATTAAAAACTTATTAAATAAATGAATAATTTTGGAACATGAAAAAAATTCAGGTATTATACTGACAGGTGGATGATTTTTGTCGTCATAATTCCTTACATGAAAATGCTTTCATTGAATTCTGTTCTAATTTTATTTTTCTGACCAGCACAGATAGTCCTCGCTTAATGATGCTGATTGGGACCAGAAATTCTGCCATTAAGCAGCATGGTTGTAAGGCAAAATCCATATGACTGCACCACTTAGTGATGGCAGTTCTGGCAGTCCCAATTGCCATCATTAAGTCAAGATCACATGAGATTCTTGCTTAATGCATAGGTTATTAAGCAAGCATCTCATGTGACCTTGACTTGCCACTACTTGCCAGTTTCCACATTGACTTTGCTTGTCATAAACCAATAGGAAAGGTCACAAATTGCAACTCTCCAAATAATTAGAAAACCTTTAATTTGATTGATTTAATTTATCAAACTTATGTTGGCTTTTCTTCAGCAAGATTTAAATCTTTAAACTACTTCCAGTGGTCTCTTTTTAGTATTATAACATGTTCAACAATTTTAAAACAATTAAATTTCAGATGAATTTTAATTGAACTTGGATTAGAAAAATAACTCTATCTGTTGTCATTACTTCTGCAAGAACTGTTCAGATTCCCTCCCTTAAAATAATGATTTAGGCAATGGTTTCTTTTCTATTTCTTTCCAGCAAAAAGAATTTAAACAGTTCTCTTATCTATGTTATTTAGGGTTTACCCCTTTTTATTCCTTTAATATTCAGTAAATTATTTGTTGTTATTAAGTCTGAGTTAATATGATTGAAAGTTAATAATTTAACTCGTAACCAAATACCTAAGAATTATAAAGGTGGCATCTAAAAATATAGGCAATTCGAAGCAGAGTACCACTTTGAAGAGAGACCAAAACTAGAGTGTTCAAGTCTGATAAACTCAATATTTCTAGATATCGAGAAAGTCCTTTATGTATCACTTCGAGGGCTCCAGTCAAAATTAGTATAATGATTTTTATTCCACATAATTCAACTTCGACTGGTCAAAAGTTGAAGACGAAAGATTAAATTCAGAATCATTGCTCTTGAGAGTTTGCTGACCAACAAATACCATGAACTGCAGGCAGGAGATTTTGTCTTGTCATTGTAAATGGAATATGTGCCTACCCATCTGAAAGTCAGCATGGCTCCTCATTAATCTAGGATACTCTTCATTCTTCTTGATAAATTGGGAGACATTCTGAGGGATTGGAGCATCAAGTTTTTACCATTAAAACAGTGTTCTCATCAGAAAGCAGAATTACTACGTCCTCTTGGGCAAGGGCTCAAAATATTGATTAGTTAGAAAAACATTTCTTCTCTTTGTCCTGGAGAGTAAAAGTGAGAGCAGATATATAAAACATAACTCCCTCTTCCCTACAGGCAAGAATAATTTCAGCAACTTAACACCTTCTCCAGTATTTCAATAAAAAGTATGTCTCATTCATTATCAATAATGACATAAAAACTCATCATTCAGTCCTAATCAGCAGACGTCTATTAAGAGCTCCCAGGTCCCAGCACCAAAGGGACTTGACAGATGTATATATTTTAACCCTAATCAAATTAATCCGTTTTGTAATCCAATTTATCACTTTCTTTAAGAAATAAAGCAAAAGAAATATTTTTTCCATTTATAAACAGATTTTTAAAACCAAACATCATTCAGTCCTGGTGAAAAAGAAATTCAATAGCTATGAGAAGACATAACATATTAACCAAGATTGAATGAATCAAATTCTTTGCTTATTTTTCTGGTTTTTTAATCCCATCAAATAGTGTCCCCCAGTGATTTTTTATCCTTTTGTTTTTGTCTCCTCTCCAAAACAGCTTCATTAGTTTTAACACATCCCTCTTGTAAATCCAAAATAAGATTTCTGAATCCACTCCTCTGTTTTATTATTCATATGTCCTCTTTAATTATATCCCATTTAATTAAGATATCAGCAGTTTTGTTTGTAAATCCATTGTGCCATCTTTTTCCACCAATCTTATATTCTAGTATTTTTAAATCCATTTTCAGGTTCACAGCGTCTTTTTCCATTTCCCTTTTATAATCTGGCATTTTTAAAAAATCCAAATCCACATTCAAATAAGCTTCACTCTGTTTTATTTATTAATAAAATCTGTTGTTTTTCTATATCCTGTTACAGTATCAGACAATCTTGTAAGTAATTTCTGAGTACATTGTTCCCAAACAGACTTAATTTCTTCTGTAGTCAGACAGTATTGCCCCATTGAATTCATGGTTTATTTTCCTTTAATTGTAATTCTTAGCTCTCTCTGATTCCCTCTGGTCTACCTTCATAGTCCTCTCTTACTAACTGTTTATCTTCCAATCAGCAAAATTTTCCCACAAGAGGATTTCTTACAATTAATTTAAAAATGAAGGCAAATATACGCGTCCCAGTATAATGTTGCAGGATCCAATCTGAGTCGATCACCGGAACCAGGACGGTTTTAATTTCAAAATCTTAAGATATTCTTTATAAAGAGTTAAAACACCCACAGGAAATATTCTATCAAGTCCCTTTAGCCTCAGAATCAACATTCTCAGAATCAACGTCCCTTTTGCTGTTTTCCAAAAGTTTTTTTCATTTTTAATCCTTAAACCTACATAAAATTTATTTCTTCTAGGATAGGAGATTCTCCAGTATAACAAGCCTTGCCCTTCCAAAGTTCTGAACATCTAGAAAAACCATAACAAGCAGCTTCCTAAAGTAGTTAAGGATGGGAAAAGCGAACCGAACGGTGCCGAACTGCAGCTTAGGCAATGATTTTCCCTCAGTTCTCAGAGTTGTCAAACATCTGGAGATCACTATTTGCAGTCTCTTCGCAGAGAGATTCTGTATGAAGCAAAGTTCTCAATTCAGAGAGGAGTTCCAAGGTTCACCAGTTCCTCATTTACTATTGTTGGCTATGTGAAAGTGGAGTCATGTTCCAAATGAGCTCCCTCTTTATGAAGCATACCGTTGATGGAAAAAGTTACAATTTCATTTCCCAAAATACGTTTCTTATAAGACATCATATCCCAATTCCTCAGAATGAAGCCCTCCTTCCATGAGATTGTAATATTCTGTACGTTTCTCAACATAACACCCGAGATTCTGGATAATATGCAGAATAGGTCTTAGATCCATGCTTGCTTTTATACTAGATTTTGCTTATAGTATTCATTTAGCAAGGCAAATTATATGCTGTGTGAAGACATGGTAAATGACCCAATTTTAAAGTTTAAAGGGATATTAAGGGCAAAATGAGTCTTGTAAGATTTAAAGTATACAATTTGCTCATTTAAAATCTCCAGCCTATAGTTGAGCCAACTTTGAGGTTTACCCATTTTGGGAGTGTAGCCCTTAATATGCTGCATAAACTATCAAATTGATGAAAGTGGGTCACTCTGGTCTGTGAAATAGGAAAAATGACTCCCACCACATCAGCCCTGATTAGTGATTTACATAAGGCTATTCGGTCCTTTTCTACTTTTTTTCTTTAATTATACTAGAAAGCAATAAAGGGGTGAATATCAAAATTTCTCACTGAATATAGCCACCTTCTTTGTGATCTCTGCATGTAAGATATTTGCAGAGCCTTTATTACAACAGGAAGGACATTGCTAGAGATCTGTTATGTGCTGCATGGTGTTATGCTGTGACAAAATTAAAAGTTTTACTGGTAGTCCTCGACTTATGACCATTACAGAGTCTGGCCATTAGAGTTGTAGGTTGTGACAGTTAACGTGATCACCTCACTTAGTGACCACATTCCCTGCTCTCCCCATTGCAGTTTTCAGGTTTTCTAAATGCTGAAAGTATGGCTGCTAAATGCAACTCCTTTACTTTTTCTTTCAATACTCCTAATTTGGGAGTATTGAAATAAAAAGTTGTCTCCATATGCCAGATAGTTGAGTCAGCAGGGATATTGTTATAAGAGCCTTATAGTAACGGCTGAACAGGTTCAGGAACAGTTTTGTGAACAGAAATCACTTTTTATTTAGGCAGCCCATTTGTTTGCAAAACTTACTATTTAATAGCAAATTTATTTTTACACCTAATATTTACTGTTTTCATGTTAGTGTCAATTTGGGAAGCCAATATTAAATTATCTAACATAGTTCTGCTTTATACCTGGTTCTTACTTTTCCAAAGTATGTGTTTGTTACCATTCCCTTTGTTCAAATCCCTTGTCAGACTTCAGTTTGAGGGACAACCTACATAAGATGCAGTCACCTATATTCATTAATGGAGACTATGGAAATAATTCCACAAGAAAGAGTAAAATCCATCTGGCATCTCCAAAGTGTTTGGGAAACGGCTGCAGATTTCCCATTTCCTGAAGTGCAGTGAAAGAAAATAAAAAGAGATGATACAATGAAACCATGCTATTAGGAAAACAGTTGTAACATAACCTATATGCATTTTCATTATTTGAACAAGATGGGTTGGGAAGAATTCATAGACAATAGATTAAGGGAAATAGTATGGAAGGCTTTAGTGGTACGTAAGCAAGTATCAAACAATCTTTTGTGACTCAATTTTCTGATGGATAGATATTAATGATCATAATTCTCTTAATAGTTTTTTATTCAAAACTTTGTTAAAATAGCTCAGTTTCTTAAGTCTTTTCTTAAGAAACACAAGAGTATTTAAAAATAACTTGATTTAGGGATTTCAATTTTAAGATGTTTTTACATATTTTGAAATCAAATATGTGATACTCAACTTATTGGAATTCTTAAGTTCAGTGGCATAAAACTCACAAATAGGTATCAGTTACCCATTTAGGTTTGTCCTGTTATTGTTGTCAGCCAATATTATGAACTTTATTTGAATATTTGCATATGAATTAGAAACAAGAAAAGATGTAGATATTCCTGTTACACTCTTATAACAAATCAGGTGTGCTGTAACAGCAAATTTAATAAATAACATTTTGCTACAAACTAATTGAGTTCAGTCATATGTGTTGTAAACAGAGGTTTATCATTTAGCATTTTTGTAAACTAAGCTATTATGCTTTAGTTCAGTAAGCCATTGTAAAACAAGCTGTGTTATAAAATTATTAATTGGAAAAAGTGCTACCAGACTCCTGATTTTCCACTAGCTGCATGACTTGAGGTATAAATTCTCTTAGCCAAACCCACCTCACATAGTTGTTATGGGGAAAATAGAAAGCAGGAGTATTAGGTATGGTTGCCACCTTGAGTTATGAATAAAAAAAGGCAGAAAATAAGGTAGTTCTTATTTAGGAACTACCTCTTTTAGTGAACATTCACAGATATCATGGTGATTAAAAGGTAATTTTGTGACCAATCCTTATATTTACAACTTTTGCAGGTCATAAACTGAAGTAAGGTCATAAGTATAGTTGTGGTATATAGAAGTAACTGCTTTGCTTAATAGCTGAATCGCTGGTCCAAATTGTGGCTGCTAAACAAGGACCACCTATAAAGAATAAGAATTAATAGCACTTATTAATAATAGTTATCTCTTTTAATTAGCTAAAATTGATCTTCCTTCTGTTAATTCGAGAATATAATGCTTTTAATCAGTGATTGAAGAAAAAAATGTCTTTGACTTCTTAAAAAGATTTGCTCTTGATCTCTATTTTAATACATTTCTAATGCCGACTTGGACAGAAGAGATTACCTATAAAAAGTCTTTAATAGAGAGTTTACAGTTGAATTGCAGTGACATTTATTACTTTTTTCCTCATGCATTCCACCATACTCCCGTTGTGTTTTAGTAATACAGAATTTTGTGTCATATTTTGAAAGAATATTTTCATAACTTTTGAGAGGAAGCAACGGATAAGCAATTAACACTTTTGCTTTATCATGATGGTTATTATATTAAGTTAAAATAATTCGGGATAATAGTCTCATCTAATTCAAATCCAAAAATGGGAACTATAAAAATGTCTGCTTAAATGAACATTATTTAAGAAATGAAGAAAACACTTTGTGAGGAAATCTGCTGTGGCTTTATAACAATTTAGAGATAAGCAGAAATTTTTAATGTCAATACAGGTAGTCTTTGATTTACGACTCTTCCTGCTATGACCCAGGTCGCCTAGGCAGATGCAGGCTTCAATAAAGCCCTTTATTGCTCTACTGTCCCAAGACAAATGGCCCTACAACAGCCAGTAAAACTCCACCCCAAACTCTCCTGAAGGCAGCCACCCACAGTCAGTACAACACAGTCCCACAAGCTAAAGCAGCTATTTGAAGTTACACAGTGGTGCTGAACAAAGGGACTTAATACTATTGCCCGAAGTTATAATTGTTATAGCTCCTCTTGCACCCATGTGATTGCAGTCTGGGTGCTAACCTGACGCCAAGAGCCCCATGACCATGTGATCACCATTTGTAGTTTCCCCTGCCAGCTTCCCCCAAAAGGTCAATGGAGAAGTTGGAGGGAAGATTGCAAGCTGCTGCTGCTTGCTGAGAGAACTCTCTCGTGTTTCTTGGGACTGGCTAAAAAAGATCTATGCTGAAATCCAAGCAGCACTTTGGCAGGAGTGATTTCAGCCAACCCCCTAGACCAGAGGTAGGCAACCCTGGCTCTTTTATGACTCGTGGACTTCAACTCCCAGAATTCCTGAGCCAGCATAGCTGGCTCAGGAATTCTGGGAGTTGAAGTCCACGAGTCATAAAAGAGCCAGGGTTGCCTACCCCTGCCCTAGACAAGAGGACTCCCTCTCATCTCTGGAAGCTGGCTGAAAAATCTCCATGAAATCCTTCTCTACAGGGCATTTGAAGCCAGACCCCAGAGATAGGAGACAATTGTCTCATTTCTGGGGGCTGGCTGAAAAAGCTCCATGTCAAAAATCCAAACAATCTCCTGAAAATATTTCCTCCTGAAAAATCCTGCTTAGAATTTGCCATGGACCTTTTTCAGCCCAAGAGCAGAGGGACTTGCCTGTCCACTCTGGGGCTGGAAATCCTGTCAGCAAGTGGAGAAACGGCAAAGGTAAGTGGGGCATTTTGCTTCATGAGCCTGAGCAGCTTGAACTGGCAGGCCAGGTGGCAAAGTGAGGCCTCCATGGCTAGCTGTGGCTTTGCACCATACTGCAGCACCCACAACTCGCCTGTCAGACCTGTCCCGACTTGATCCTTTAGGCAAGAAAAACTTTCAGCTCCATTTGTAGTGAAAGGTATACTTTACTAAAAGCCAAGTGGTTTACAGTATAGCAAGCGCAGAACTGAAGTTTGTGCACCAAACTTCCCTGGTTAACTTTCCCCGTCCACTTCCTCCCCAGTTCTTCCCTCTTGCTGGTCCCTTATTGTTCAATTATATTTGAATAAATTGTTTTGGGAACTGTCTCTTCAATGGCAGGCTGGTTGGTGAACCGTTGCATTCCATTCCCAACGCTTGTCTCTGGAAAGTATGATGAGTAGTTAGCCTTTTCCCCTCCCAACCAGCTCCTTCCCCCCCCCCCCCCCCATAGTTCATGGCAGATTGGCAGCGAATGCGAAGCTCAAGCGTATGATGGCAGTTCTGACAAGGCCACTGCTGGGCCTCCCTCCTCCTCTGAAACTCGGCTCAATGACATGTCAGATCACTTAAAAGACTGCAACCAGGAGTTCCATAATTGCATTTGTTAAGCGAAGCAGTCATAGGACATCTCACTTAAATGACCACTCAGTATTGATATTCTGGTTCCAATTGTGGTCATGAGTCAAGGATTACGTGTAGCTTCCTCAATCTGGTGCTTTCCACATATTTTGGAACCATCAAGTCCCAATGGCACATTCGGGATTTATAACATTTCAGTTTTTAATAATGTCTGAAAGCATGAATTTTGGAGGAAAAGTGTTCGGAAGTGCCAATGCTATGACAGAGAAACTATGTTCAAGAGTTTACTCCACAAAAGTAGGGAGTTGTTAGAAGATTCTCTTTGGAACTTCATACCAGGCAGGTCAAGATTGGATGAAAGGCCATCCTGGAGATAACTCAGCACCAAGCAGGACTTGAACAGTCAAAACCAAAACTTTGAATTGCACATGAAAGCTGATATGCAGCTGACACACTGGTGTCACATGGTCACAGTACCAAGTGCTACCAACATTTGTACTGCTGCGCTGTGGACTGATTGAATCATCTGAATGTTCTTCAAAAACAGCCTAATGTAGTATATGTAACAGCAGTCCAAATGGATAATGGTGAGGGCATCAGTCACTCTAGCAAGATCATTTCATTCTATATAAGGTTGCAAAGGGCTTAACCTGCCTATCTAGCAGTAGTTGGGAGTCCAGGAAAACTCTTAATTTAAGAATTAAAAGTAAAATTAAAAATTAAAATAAAAACCTGCTTCAGGGGCATTGTCACACTGCTAATAGATAAAACTGGTGAATGAAATAGTAATTTCATTTTTACTTGGGTTTAGCCTCTCTATTACTGCCTGGGCTAGCAATGTATAATATGGTATCATCAGCATAGCTATAGCACATAAAGTATTAGAGAACCCATATTAGCCAATCTAAACAAGGTAGTTGGGTGACAACCTATCAGTGCAATGAAAGAAGATAAGTAGTTATGCTTCTCCTTCCTTACCACCACAGAGTAAGCTCATACTTCAGCTTGTACCATGCTCCGGGATTCATGTTCCCTTAGCAATACTCTAGGTGTGTCTTTCTACTGCGTTATTTTCTGGAGGATCTCAGTAAACCAAACATTCACACTTTGCTATTTCTGGAATAAAGCCCCTAGTTACAAGTAGGATGCTTTTATTTCCATTCCCCTTCCCCAGTTGCATCTGATGAAGGATTTGAAACCTGGAAAGATAGATCTCTAAGAGGGAGAGATCATTGTTTTCACCAAACCTGGTTTTAGTAATACTAAATTTAGTATAAATGCACATGCACAATCAAGTCATGATGATGAGAGGTCTTAACTGGAAACACACCTGGCATTAACTATCAATAATTTTGTATTATTTGTAGTAAGTGAGCCAGGAGTTGGGAAATAAAATAAGTGGATGGCCAAAGTGTTGTATATGTATAAAATGTATTCCTTATCTGTTTGTAATGAGGACAAGATAGTTTCCCAATTGCTAAATATAAACAGGCATGGTCCAGATTTTTCATATACCATTCACGCTTTTTAGGATTTGCCTGACTTTTTTTATTTGAACATTTGATTTAGAGTATTAAATTAAGATTCCTTCTTACACGTTTCAGGAACAAGAGCATGGTTTTATATTTTCTTTAACACGATTCATCCATAGAATAGCAAAGTATGTCAGTCTCTTGGAAAGATGTCCTTTGTGCAAGAGATATTGAGCATGTTGTTTTTCCTTCCCAGCTGTCAATAGCAGAGTGCCTACCGGCTCCAGTTCCTCGCATGTCATGGATTCGGCTACACCTGAGTCCTGTTCACAAACGCTCAGTATGACTTCTCAGTCTGTGCTTCCTACATACCCTTCTGTTGATATTGATGCCCATGTGAGTAATGTTGATTAATGATACAGCTATCTCTTTTGAAAACTGTTTTGGTTAAACGACGCAATAACAATACAATTTAATAAAATTGAAATGCGTTTTTTTCCCCATCTTAAGACGGAGAGTAATCATGATACTGCGCTGACTCTTGCATGTGCTGGTGGGCATGAAGAACTTGTCTCTGTCTTGATAGCACGAGGTGCCAGTATAGAACATAGAGACAAAAAGGGTAAGCTATTGAAGTGCTGCTATTTATCACTGCTTTTATTTGGAAATTACGCATATCTAGTCAAGCATCCCATTGGTTTTTCATAACTTTCTGACGATCTCACAGCATTTGTGTTTTTTCCTAGCTGATGATAAGTATTTGGGCAGCAAATGTTTTTTTTTCTATATGTGATTTCAATCCTTAATTAAATGAGGGGTTAGTGTCTCAAAGACACATTGCTTCTTTTTCTCCCAAATGTTCTATCATGAACTCAGAACTTTTATTTCAGTTTTGTACATAGTGATATCGATTGCTACTCTGTATTGTGAATTACTGATTTTGAAACACTCTGGTTTTACTGTCAGCATAACTTAACTTTGATTCTTGTTTTCCAAATGGCTTCTAATAATAGAATCATTTCTGTTAGGGTTTACACCACTAATTTTAGCTGCAACTGCTGGACATGTTGGTGTTGTAGAAATACTTCTAGATAAAGGTGGAGACATAGAAGCCCAGTCTGAGCGTACTAAGGACACACCACTTTCATTAGCATGCTCTGGTGGCCGTCAAGAAGTAAGTGTTAACATTAAAAAAAAACTTTACATATGTTTCTGTTTAACTACTATTATCATAGTTTGGAAGAACAGGATCTAGCATCCTGATATGTCTCCTCTCTTGGTACAATATTTTACTACATATTATAATTATTGCATTTCATAGATTATGAAAGCATGTATTGATTCTCCAAACCCACCCCAAATTGGGTGGACATCGTCGTCTTAGAATATATCCACATGTGCTGGATGCTTCAAGTGTAAACACTGTTTCCTGTATCCACAACATGTCTACAGATGCTTCCCTTAATGCTTTCCAAGTTCTTTGCTCTATTTCACTTTTTAATTTTATTATAACCATTTTAATTTTTTTAAAATAGGAGTCTGCCATGCTACAGACAAAAAAACATTCTTTGAATATAAAAATGCTGGATGCAAGTTGTATGTTAAATTGTTTCCACTTGCATCCTCCCTCCACGTGAATAGGATTGAGGGAGGAGATTAGTCTAGGGTTCCCTAAAGTAGTTTGTATCAGCCCCAAGGGACTATCCAAGGGGTTGATGTTATTAGTCATAGTACTATTAGTGTAAATAGTGTTTATTAAATTATTTTCATATAATAAACATTTGGGGATTGGTGAACAACCTGAAATTTCATGGAGGAAGTTAATGAGCTGAAGAAGTTGGGGACTCTTCTAAGCAATAGCAAGTGGCATTCTGGTCATTCAATGCTTTGTAATAAGTTATGATCTCTGTGGAGCCATTTTATGATTTAGCAATGCCTCCCTTGCTGCCATATTGCAAGACTACAACAGTGAGTTCTTAAAATTTCAGATCTGCCCAGTAATCCAAAAAAATTGGGAAACTCATTTTAATTCTGAAATTACATGGAATGCATGAGCATTGTACATTCCATGTAATTTCTCAGATTAATATGAGTCTCGGATGTTTTAGGACTGATTTCTTGCACATATTTTTGCAGCTATTTTAAAAAACAAGACTGTCCTGCAGTCCATTCTATAATCATGTAAATGTAACATTTTATTCACAGAATGGGAATTCAGTAAGGCAGTAGTATGAGAAGTGAAGATTTGACTTTAATCTGTTTTTTTTTTTTGTTTCTATCCTGCCTTTAATATTGTTACAAATAACTCAAGGCGGGAAACAAACCCAGCACACCTTCCTCCTCCTATTTCCCCTGCAACAACAACCCTGTGAGGTGGATTGGGCTGAGAGAGAGTGACAGGCCCAAAGTCACCCAGCTGGTTTTCATGGCTAAGGCAGGACATCAATTTACTATTTAATGTTATATATACATCATAATTTTTCTGTGACCTTTTCCATACTTTTGTTATGCTCTATAGCAGCTTGTTGCCAGATTTAAAATTCGTTATTTATCCTGAACACATTGTTGCTATTGTCAACTTCTGATAGTGTTAATAATGTTGTATATTTCAGGTGGTAGATCTTCTTCTAGCACGAGGAGCAAACAAAGAACACAGAAATGTGTCTGATTATACTCCTCTAAGTCTTGCTGCATCTGGTGGATATGTTAACATTATTAAGATACTACTCAATGCTGGAGCAGAAATTAATTCAAGGTAATAATTTGGTTTAGAAGGATTTTGAGTTCTCTTTGATTAATATAATATAAAGTAGGGTCGAATTCCACAGATTTGTTGCTTTTATCCATTCAGACTTACCGAACAAACTCAGTGATCTGTAGATGAGCTTTTTAAAAATAGTAATTTTATTTTTAAAAAATTACAATTACAGTAATAACATAATGCAAACTACAAAGAAAAGAATATGAAAGAAAAAAATAGAAGTTGCAAAAATATATATATAGTAAAGAAAAAGAAAAATATATGAAGAAATGAGTTTTCCCTTCATCACAGGCATTGTAGTAACTTAAATGCCTTCTCTGAAAATACAACAAATGATCTCTTCTTCCCATATGCCATCTCTTATCTATAAGCAAATCCTTGAATCCTCTGCATTTTAATCCTGGTGTCGGCAAAAGTCCATTAAGAATTACCAGAGATAACAACATACTTATTTTAACCTTTATCAAATAAACCAGCTTTATATTCCTTCCTTTTGCTTCCAGTGATCTTTAGTCCCTTCAAATAAAAGTCCCAGAACTTGATTTCTTTTCATTTTTTCTTTTGCCTCATCTCACAAAATTCTTTGAAGTTTTAACAAGCCTCTTTTGTAAAGCCAACATAGGAAAAATTATCCAGATCATTCTCCTGGTTTGTTATTTGTATATCCTTTTTTCATTATTAAGACATCAGCCAATTGCTTTTCTATGCAACATCTTTTTCTTGAAGCCTGCCATTTTCAAATCTACTTTCAAATCAATCTCAGTCTTGATAGATAAAACTTCTTCCATAAATAACTTTTTAATGCAGACAATAGAAGCAGACTCTCTTAAAATTAATTTCTGAGTCCATTGTTCAACAATATTCTTTAAAATGTCCAACATTAAAATGTTTTGCTTCATTCTGTATTGAGAAGTTGAATGAGAATGTTCTCCTTTAATTGTAATCATTAGTTTCTTGCACTAGTGACTATTTTTTAAAGTGTTACTATTTTTTTTAAAAAAGACTTCAGTTCAAAAAAATCTTCCCACAGGAAGGATTCCTCATAGTTAATCACAGTTTCTTATTTCAAATTTATCTGAATCTTTAGTCCATTCATAACCTTCTAAAATCAAAGTTTTAATCACCCTTTTGCTATTTATTCTCAATTTTTTTCCAAGTCCTTAGACTTATATTTAGAACTTCTTTAAGTAAGAAAGGAAGGAAATTCATCCACTGCTGTAAAACCTGTTGACCCAAACAGTTAACAAGTAATTTCAAAAAGTGATTAAAAGAGAAAGTATGTGAACTCAGTGTGCTTTCCAAGACACGGATTTCAGTTTAAGCAAGATAGCTATTGCAGTCTCCTCACATGGAGCAACTACTTGACTACCTGCGGGTGTTTTCTCCTTGTTCAAAGAGGTATTTTTGAAGAACCACTGGCCAGTCACCGGCTCTTCATTCCACTGTTGTTCTTGACTCCACTTTCCATGGAGCCATCTTCAGTCACTATTTCTTCCCCAGAAGTCCTTGGTGATTTGTAGATGTGCTGTGCCAAGATTTTCAGAATTCCATATCCAGCACTTGTATGTTGCCAGTATTCTTAGCATACTTTAAGTACTTTTTGTTCTTCCTTTCTATTACTTTATATTTTAAAGTCTAGATGATTTTTATATAGTGCACTTTCCAGCAGTGAAATGAGGATGTATTTTATTAGACAACGATCAGCTTTTCATAAAATAATTATACTCAAAAATATTTTCCTCTACGTTTGTCTAGATTATGTCATTGTTATATTTGTATTTATTGGTTTTCTTTTTTAGGACTGGGAGTAAATTAGGCATTTCTCCTCTGATGCTGGCAGCTATGAATGGTCATGTTCCTGCAGTAAAACTATTGCTTGATATGGGTTCTGATATTAATGCTCAGATTGAAACCAATCGGAATACTGCACTTACTTTAGCCTGCTTCCAGGGCAGAGCAGAGGTAGTCAGTCTGCTTTTGGACAGAAAAGCCAATGTTGAACATAGGGCAAAGGTAAGTAATCAATAGATTTCTTTCTCAATTGAACTTTGGTGAGCATGATCTTGTAAAAATAATTAAAATTTGGGATTGTCTAAAGGAAGTTGCTAGTCACTTTACCTGAGAGGTTCACCTGAGCGACCTCAGGGACATGGAGTGATTTAAAGAAAAAGAGGACTATGGGTGGGAGGCCCATAGGCAGTTTACAAGATAAAACCCACAATATCAAATATTAAAGCAATAAATATTAATATTTAAATTACCAAAAAAGTAGCTAAGAAAGGAACCAATATATAACAGGGTGAAGGTAAAGTCTTTTCTTAATCTACCTACCTCCTGCAGTATGGAATGCCCCCTCCATAAGTACTCAGGCCAATTGGTTGAGGCAGGTTTAAAGCCCTTCCAGAAGGCCCAGGGGCTGGGGGCAAATTTCACCGCACAATATTCCAAAGGCCAGGAACCACAGCAGAAAAGGCTATTCTTCTGAACCCCACCAGCTGGAATTCCTTGACTGACAAGGTCTGCAGCAGGCCCGACAATGCACAACATATACATTTTTCATAGACATTCTTCTATCGCCTCTAGACAAGATGGGTGGCACACAAATCTAATACATACATACATCCTTTGCTCACTAGCAATATTCATGCACACTTACGGAAGGAGATTATGTATGCAGTTTTAGAAGCAAACATTATTTGGAAATGCTAGAGAACATAATCAAACATAGTGCTCAAAGCTCCACATTAGTTGAGAAGCAAAGGGTTTTAATTAACCCACTGATTCAAATTCCCATGAGACTTTCTTCTAGGAGATAACGTCTGGGTTAAGGTCCAGCATTAAATAAAAGGCTGATAATTACATAATATTGCTTTTGGTTGGGAAGGTCTATCAAGGTTCTGGCATTTCCAATACACCTAGGAGTATTGTCCGGGTATATACTGAACTCTAGGAAGAAAGGGTTCTTCCTTAATTTGCTTTGTAGAGACTTTGTTTGGAAGAGTGAGTTTTCTGTTCTGTGTTGCAAATATTCCAAAACAAAAATAATGTAGGTAACAAGTAGAAAGAAAGTACTTTATATTATGAAAGAGACCAAAAGGAAAAGCCTCAAATTATAAACAAAATTGTGCATGCTCAGCAAATCAATTATTTAAAAAGTCTAAACCAGTGGTGGTAAACCTATGGCACGCGTGCCATGCCCCGGAGATGGCAACCGTTCTTCTTCAACCAGCCGCCCGCTAACTCGCCGAGGTCCCATGTGGCTGGATGCATCCCAGCACCCATGCGCTCGCTGGCCTCTGTGTGCGGGGGCCGATGGTGTCAGGCAGCAGCCGCCCCAGCCCCTGCCTCGCCTCATCCTGCAGGACGAGCCCACCGGCCCACCTGCCAGAGACCCCCTGGATCTCCCCCAACCCTGCCCAGGCGTCCCTCCCCATGAGCAACATCGAGGTGATCACGCCCACCTTGGCTACACCCACCCAGTTTGCCATGACCACCACAGCCATGCCCACCCAGTGGGCCACGCCCACCTGGCACCCGGCGATAAATAAGTGGGTTTTGTGTTGCAGTTTGGGCACTCGGTCTCTAAAAGGTTCGCCATCACTGGTCTAAACTGTCCAGGCACATATAGTTTGGTTGTAAAAGAAAGCAATGAATTTTGATGATAAAATCCATTTGTGCAAAATTATGCTGGAGAGATATCAGAAAATCTATACAATGTATACATTCATACTTTGGCTCTATTTGTTTCTGTGGTCTCTTCTGAATTCAAAATCACATTTGTAGAATTTTTCAGTCTTGAATTTTAGAAAGGAATTAAATGCCATGAGAATTCCTGAATTCAGTGTTGTATCGTATCATTATATTAACAGGAGTGGTGAATATGGAATCTGGGTGGAATGTGAACTAGTTAAACTGGGCTTCAAAACAAAACTTCAAATTTTAGTTAATGTGATCCAGATGCCTGAGTAATGAAAAGTCATCAAAGGTTTCTTTCCCCATTAAATATTTGTGTGTGATACTCTAGCTACCTTCTTTTAATGTTGATTGGACTCAAGTGGCTTTGGACTTGGAAGTGAAAAGGGTTAGTAGTAATTTATTCATATAGATTTGAATTTCAAGCAAGTTATTTTAAACAGACTGGACTCACACCTCTAATGGAAGCTGCATCAGGAGGTTACGCAGAAGTTGGAAGAGTTCTTCTTGATAAAGGAGCAGATGTCAATGCTCCTCCTGTGCCTTCTTCAAGAGACACTGCTTTAACTATTGCTGCAGATAAAGGCCATTACAAGTTTTGTGAACTCCTGATTAATCGGTATAGTATTTTCTATTATATTAGAATTGCACAATTTGAACTACCTGCAATTCCCCCACCAGTCTGACCTGGCCCTGCTCTTCTACTGCTTAACTTCAGTGGCAAATTTGCATTTTTTGTGTGTCCTCCTCTATGCTTTCTATCCTTGCCCTCACATCTTTGTAATTACTGCTGTTGCCTTTCTAGTTTTTGTCCTTTGATTTGTGTTTCAGAGCACCCTTGCACCTTGGCCAAAGCAAAACTTATTTCAGCAAGTATGTTCTGTGCCACCATTGGCCAAAAGACCATTTGTGTAGGGCAAATACAAACAGATTTCTTTTTGTTTGGAAATGAGCCCTTTGTAATAAGACTAAGGAAATTTGCCTCCGCTGGCCTACATTTTGGTTCGTTTCTGTACTGTATTGCTTCTTCCCATTTAATCGTTTCCCAGGTTTTTGTTTTCAGTGTAATTTGTTTTGTGACTGTTTTTTTTCCAAAGGTACAATGCATCCTAGGCACTTTATTCCTCCTTCATTTATTCCATCTTTATTGACCTGCCTTATCTCCTCAGTGTAGAGATTGATCATTTTAAGGAATTTTCCCTTACTCAATTTAATTTAAAACTGAGAGATGGTATAAGAAGGGACAATCAGTTTTTGCACTTCAGACTAATGATCTCAAAACTGCTAAGTGGGGAAAATAATCTATTACCCATTCACAGCTTCACATTCCTGATTTTCCATTGTGGATACCCAGAGATCTGTAAGGCAGAGAATCCTTTTTACTAAATAAGTTTTATAACTAAGTGGGGATTCTGAGAGTTTTATTATGGGGGATGGTTGTTGTAGGAGAAGGAGGCTATTCTCATAAATTAAATTCTCATTAAATCATACTCTTCATTCATTAGTTTCACTTCCATGATGAGATCTAAATAATTTAAGATCGTAATTTACTTTTGATTTACATTCTAATACCCCAGTACTTTTTGAAGAGTGGTTTAGAGACAAATCTGAATTACTACTTGTATTCTGCCTTTATTATTTTTACAAATAACTCAAGGTAACAAACATATCCAACACACCATCCTCCTCCTATTTTTCCTACAACAACAACCCTGTGAGATGGGTTGGGCTGAGACGGAGTGACTGGCCCAAAGCCAGGATTTGAATTCACCATCTCCCACTTTCTAGCCTGGTGCCTTAACCATTAGACCAAACGCATGGAATATTCATTTCTAGTTTTCTCTTGTGGCATGCATATCTTGATAATTAAAGGTAATGTGAAATTCTTAACCAGGTGCTACTGATTTTTTTTTTTTTTGCAAAGTGAAATTTAATTTCAACTGCTTTCTGAATTATTTGTTCCAATAAAATCTGATTTCCTTTTAGGGGAGCACATATTGATGTTCGCAATAAGAAAGGAAACACACCACTCTGGTTGGCAGCAAATGGTGGTCACCTTGATGTAGTGCAGCTACTTGTGCAGGCAGGAGCTGATGTGGATGCTGCAGATAATCGGAAAATCACGCCCCTTATGTCTGCATTTCGCAAGGTAATTTCATTTGGTGGTTTTCAGATTGGGATATCTGGAATTGAGGCGTGCTGCAAATATTTGAATTACTGCATCTTAATTACTGTTACATACTTCTTTTTAAGTCATTGCATACATTTTATTTCATGTGAAATGGTTGTTTTATTTCATATCTCATTGGTTGTTAAATGTACAGGTAATCCTCAACATACAACCACAGTTGTGCCCAAAATTTCTTTTGCTAAGTCAGATAGTTGTTAAGTGAGTTTTGCCCCATTTTATGATTATTTTTTTGGCCACAGATGTTAATGAATCACTGCAGTGGGCAATTTAGTAACACGGTTGTTAAGTGACTCTGACTTCCCCATTGACTTTGCTTGTCAGAAAATCGCAAAAGGTGATCATATGACCCCAAGACACCGCATAAATATAAACCAGTTTATATGAACCAGTTGCCAAGCATCCAAATTTTGATCACAATACTGCAATAACAATAAGCTCTTAGGTCCTTTGTCCATGTTTGTTTGGGAGGGAGCGAGGGAGGGAGGAGGAAGAGGAAGAAAGAGGAGGAGTCTGGTTCATTGACATTGCAATACCAATGATGCACAAATGGAAGAGAAACAGTAGAAAAAATAATGAAATATTATGATTTGCAAATTGAAGTTGAGCGATTGTGGAGGAAGAAATCAATGGTTGTACCAGGAATAATAGGAACCCTTGGAGCAATATGCCAAAGGTTGCCTAGACACATGGAAATTTAAAACTTACTAGACCTGAATATTCTGACTTTGCAAAATATATATATACCTTACTCGGAACTGCCTGCACATTCAGATGTTACCTTACAGCTCTTAGGTCCTTGGTTAGGACTTGAACTGTTTAGTTTTTACCAGACCCAGACTGTGAATCAAATTGAAGATGATGATGATGATGATGATGATAATAAACAAAAAGTTTTAATTAGGCTCTTTCCCAAAAATTGCTTTCCATTTCCCAAAGTCAAAGGCTCTCCTATAAATGAAATACAATTCTCTTAACATTTGTTTTCCAGTTAAATATGATAAGTCCATTCCCCAATCTCCATCAGTCTTCTTGAAAGAATCCATTTCATCAGTTATCAGTTCTGTCAACTTTGAATCTTTAAGATCCATAGCCCCTTCAGCTATCTCCAGGCAGCCTGCCTTCAAACCAGACTCCTGCTTTGGGTGTGCCGGCAACAAATTAAGTTCCAATCCATCCAATGGTAAACCTAATTAGAAAGCTGTTGCTTGCATCTGATTATCATCTTTAAGTTGATTTAAAACTATTGTTGCTTTACCAAACTTTGACTGAAATTTCAAATAGGTCTTACAAGTTGAAAAGCATTTTGTTTTCAAAAACTTCCCCAAAAGTTTTGTCTTTAAGATAAGTGATTGTTTGCATTTTGTTTTAATTCAAGACTCTTCTGTACTAAACTTTTACAGCCAGTCATAAATAATTCTCAGAGACGGGAGGCACTGTAACAAAAGATCTCAAAGAGCATTGAAAAGATCTCCCTATAAAAAAAGATAGAAGGAAAAGTCAAAAATTAAATAAAGATCAGAGTTTTAGAAATAAATAAAATACAAAATCCCTGTAGTGGAAGTCCAGTAGAAATACAAATCATTACTGATCCCCAGAAAAATACCATGCTTCCATGCTGACAAAGCAAAACTAAAATGATTTACAGTTATTAAGCAGTAAGAGAAAGCATAGGAAATCTACTTTAAACACCGCAAGGGGTTAGAATAATTCAGCATTCAATTAAATTCAGAATAGAGCTGGAACAGACCTTGGAGGTCTTCTAATCCAACCCCCTGGTCAAGCAGGAGACCCTATACCATTTCAGACAAGTGGCTGTCCAATCTGTTCTTCATCAGTGATGAAGCACCCACAACTTCTGAAGGCAAGCAGTTCCATTGATTAATTGTCTTCACTGTTAGGAAGTTTCTCCTTAATTCTTTGATTAGTTTCAATCCATTGTTTCTTGTCCTGCCCTCTGGTGCTTTGGAAAATAACTGATCCCCTCTTCTTTGTGGCAGTCTCTCAAATACTGGAATAGTGCTATCATGTCATCCCTAGTTCCTTTTGTTCTCTAGACTGGCCATTCCCAATTCTTGCAACTGTTCTTCATATGTTTTTGTCTCCAGGCCTTTAAATCATCTTAGTTGTAACTGTGAAAAACGGTCATGAGTCACTTTTTCCAGTGCCATTGTAACTTCAAAAGGTCACTAAACAAATGGTTTTAAATTGAGGACTACCTGTATTTCTTTTCTTTTTATGTGTTTATTGTACATTACCCCAGGAGCTTTATTTAAATAAATAAATAGTGTTAGACAAGCTGTCTTTTGGAAAGTATTATGTGCCAGTGTGCCAGTTATTGAGAAAATCCTGATGCATCTCTGGGTCTTTCACTGAGAATGTCTGTTATAGCACATTATAGTGTTATGTCCTGATAATCCAATTCTCCAATGTATATAATGTATGCAAATACCATAATTTTGCATAATTCTCGTCCTTTACCTATTCAAGTTTCTACACATGTATAGAACAAAAGACTTCAGTTTTCTATAAAGTTGATATGTTTACTCTTCAGGGGGGAAAAAACAGGAATCAAAAATATTTTTCCTTTTTTGCTGGCAAATTCTAACAAGTCTTCCCTGATACCAGTCAGGCCTGCTTTAATACTAAAGTACCAGGAAAAGTGGAATTTTATTTTTGCAGATGCGTTCCAGGAACATGTTATTCATTTGCAATATTGTTGAGAGTTTGGAATTAATGTTTTGCGCAGAGAATTCTAAAGAGGGAAAATTAACATACAGAAATACAATTACTCTGAACTCATTTTCTTTCATGCCTCTATTGTCTCTCATTTATTTTCATTTGTTTTCCCTGTTTTAGAGTATTTAGTATTTAACTAGTCATACGGAAAAACAATTTAAATTAGATTAGTGTAGTTAAAGATTGCCTGGGTTATGAGGTTTTCTAAGCATTTAATTACAATACTCAAAAGAAATATATTAAATTGGCACAATCTAGTATGATATTATAAGTGTTACAGAAGAAGTCCTTCCAATTTCATGTAATTAAACCATTCTTTTTTAGGGTCATGTGAGAGTAGTTCAATTTTTGGTGAAAGAGGTTAACCAGTTTCCTTCGGATATTGAATGCATGAGATACATAGCAACTATAGCAGACAAGGTGAGTGCCAAGGAGCTAGTAATTGTACTCAGATAACTTGAGACTTCATCTGTAAAATATATGTTTTTTGTCATAATATTTCTCAAAATGTATCTTTGCTGCTATTTTTTAGCTAAGATAAAAAATAAAATCTCTTCCAAATGAAATAACAGAAGAACAGAGTTGGAACGGACCTTGGAAGTCTTCTAGTCCAACCCCCTGCTCAAGCAGGAGACTCTATTCCATTTCAGACAAGTGGTTATCCAATCTCTTCTTAAAAACTTCCAGTGATCGAGCACCCACAACTTCTGAAGGCAAGTCGTTCCATTGGTTAATTATTCTCACTGTCAGGAAATTGCTCCTTATTTCTAAGTTGGTTCTCCTTGATTAGTTTCCATCCATTGCTTCTTGTTCTGCCATTAGGTGCTTTGGAGAATAGGTTGACCCTCCATTCCTTTGTGGCAGCCCTTTAGATTTTGGAACACTGCTGTCATGTCACCCCTTATCCTTCTTTTCATTAAATAAGACATACCCAATTCCTTCAACCATTCTTCATAGGTCTTAGCCTCCAGTCCCCCATTTTTCTGCATTCTTTCTAGCAACCAAAACTGGATGCACTATTCCAAGTGTGCTCTTACCAAGGTGATATTTAAATTAGTAAAGTGGTATTATCACTTCAAATGATCTTGATTCTATAGCTCTTTTATTGCAGCCTAGGACTGCGTTAGCTTTTTGGCAGCTGCTATATACTGCTGGCTCATATTTAAATGATTGTCCACTAGGACTGCCAGATCCTTCTTACAGTTACTACTATTGAGCCAGGTACCACCTATTCTATGCCTATGCATTTGGTTTTTCTTACCAAAGTGTAGATTTTTACTTTTCTCACAGTATGCTTGCCTCCTATGAGGGGCTACCACAAAGAAAAGGGGGTCAACCTATTTGCCAAAGCAGGACAAGAAGCAATGGATGGAAACTAATCAAAGAGAGACGTAACCTAGAACTAAAGAGAAATGTCATAACAGTGAGAACAATTAACCAGTGGGACAGCTTGCCTTCAGAAGTTGTGGATGCTCTTATCACTGGAAGTTTTCAAGAAGAGATTAGACAGCCATTTATCCACAATGGTATAGGGTCTCCTGTTTGTGCAGGGATTGGACTAGAAGACCTCCAAGGTTCCCTCTGTTGTTGTGTTCTGTCCATGTTGTTTTCTTGACAACAATACAGAATTTGTTATTATTTTCTTTTGAGATGTTAATTTGGCCTACAGCTGTAGAATTTCCTGGTTCTACAGCTGTAGAACGTCTCCTGTACTAGTACTGATCAGACCATACCCTGTTTAATTTTGGTAGCTGGATAACAAGATCCATTTCCTGCACAAAATGGCATGTTAATGTAATTAAATTTAATAGCAACAGAGTAAACTTGCCCATAAAATAAATACCCATTTATAATGTTTATAGATCTTCGGTTTGCATATACCAAGCATTCTTTCACACACAACAAACCAGATGTACACACTTAGATTTTCCTTTCTTCTAGGAGAAACAACACAAAAGAAGGGGGGGGGAGATAGAGATCTGTGGTAAGGGGAAGTATAAAAAAAGTAGAGACACTGTATATGTCATGGTAAGGGACTAAGATTCACTATCGAACGTAAGCTAATAATGAGTAATAAAGACCATAGTCAACACAATATAAATTAGCCAACAAAATTGTACACCATAGTAAGTTGTTAACTTATTACTAAAATCTATTCTGATATGGATTAATCTCATAAAACTTAATTATAGATTTTATAAGTAGATAAACCCAAATTTTAGATGTGTGAATAAATTGTAATCTAAGAATAGTTCCCAGTTTGAGTTGAAATCTATGTTTGATTTACTTTTAAGGTAGAAAGTTATACCAGACATCAAGGCATATTCCCACAGCTTGGTTAATTATTCTTCCATTGAAGACATCAGAGAGAACCTTTCCATGTAATTTTGTTGTAGCAGTTACAACAAATTGGGGAGCTAATTTTGTTGTCTCCTTTTACCTGAATCCTTTCTCTTTTGTGAGGTGGTGGGGAGAGGATCAAACCATACCTTAACCAGATAGTTAACTTAACTAGATAGTTAACTATATATATATCTCCGTCCATTTTATACCAAACTGGGCAGCTCCCAATTAATAGAGAATTGTGGAGAATTGTTAACTGATTTGAATTTCACAGTGAACTTTAGTTTCTTTTCTAATGTGTGCTGGGCTTTGTTTTTTGATTTTTTTGAATGTGAGGCCAGCATACCAACAAAAGAAAAGTAGAACCCTCAGACCAAAAATGTTATGTATTCCTAACATAGATGAAGTTGTAGTGCAAGCTACTGTGAATATATTTTGAGTACTCTGTTTTAAATTTCTGCAAAACATTTTTTAAATGAAAAGGAATTGTTGAAAAAGTGTCACCAGTGTGTTGAAACCATTGTGAAGGCTAAGGACCAACAAGCAGCTGAAGCCAACAAGAATGCAAGCATCCTGTTGAAAGAGCTAGATTTGGAAAAGGTGAGATATACAATTACATCATCTTTCTTAAATAACATTCTGTTTCCAGATAGTCCTTGAGTTATGACTGCTTACTTAACAATGATTTGAATTAACAAAGGCCTTTGAAAAGGGTGCTTTAAAGCCTGTAAAACACTTCTGACCGTCATACAACATTACACAGTGACAAACACACTGGCACAATTTAAGTGCTTGACAACCTTACAACCAGGTGCCAAGTGCCCCACAGTCTGCCAGCTTCTCCAGAAAGTCAGCAGGGAAGCCAGTAGGGAAAATTGCAAGAGGCTGCTGCCTGCCAAGAGGACTCCCTCTTGTCTGACTGAAAGCTTTTTCTCGAAGGATTTCAACTCCATGCTTGCTTGCATGGAGCTGAAATTCTTCAGCAGGCAGTTCTTTTAGCGAGCCCTCAGCGATTCGAGGGAGCCGAAATGCAAGCAGGATTTTCAGTCACTGAGCAGAGAGGCAGCGCAGTAAGGTGAACACAGGCAGCCTCAGGATGGGTGGAGGACGCTCTGGAGATCTTGTGCAGGCCGTTTGAGTGTCTCTATTCAGGAGCTGAAAATCCTGCTTGGGTTTTGGCAGGGAGGATTTTCATCTCCTCAGTGAAAAGGCAGTGGGTTAACATAAGAGGTGTGGGATGCATCAGGGGAGTAGGGGGAGGTTCTGTGCAGGCCATGTGCAAGTGTCTTTCCGCTGGTGGGCTGAAAATCTGGCTTGAATTTCAGCAGAGAGGATTTTTAGCTCCTAGATGGAGAGAGGCAATGGATGGCCTATTCTGAGCTTACTATGAACTCCGCTTAACAACCCCCCCAAGATTGCTTAATAACTGCAACCAAGAATATCGATACTGTGTTTATTGAACAAAGTAGTCACATGACATTTTGCTTAACGTCTGCTTTGCTCAACAAATTGTGGTCGTTTACCTGTATAGTGAAAAGCCATTATACTTTGATACCATAAATGCAATAGAAAATCTGAGACTGAATAATGTATTCTTTTTCTTTTATGCTTTATTCAAGTTATATTTTGCACTAATAACTTCAATGTCTCTTAAAATTGACCCTATCAAAGAAAATTGTTTAGATGATTAACATTTTATTCATATATTTTATTAATTTATATGCCACCTTGATCACAAAATGACTCTAGACATCTTATACAATAGAATTAAAACAAGTAAAAAAGAACAAAAGAACAAACTCACATGGCATTTATTGTGAAAGTATAATTAAATATATTCCTAACTTGGACATGGAGAAATGTAAGAACTCCCAACAGCATACATTCATTCTGTAGTAAATTCATCCTAACTGCATATACATTCACCCAAATCCTGAGAGGATCTGTAGATCATCTTCATTTTTACCTGAATTGAAGACAAATTCCAACTTGCCATTTGAGAAAATTTTCTTGGAAATCATTAATGTCACAATAAACAAAAGAAACAGAACAACCTAAATCTTAAAATTTTAGAACTTTTACTGAGATATAATGACATTAGATAGGATTAAGTCAAATTTATGCAGTAAGAAAATACTTGGATACATGTGTTTGACTTACTTAAATAAACATTAAATGTCACATGAAGACAGCAGTATGTGATATTCTGCCTTACCTACTACAGTATCTTTAACATAGTAACAATTTCTATTTGCACACTGGTAGAAAGTAGGCTTCCTTTATTTATACTATGATATAAATTTTTTAAAAAGTATACAATTGCTAATTATACAGGTTTATATAATCACGTTTATAGAAATACAGAAAACTGAACTAAGGTTTAATAAGATTTGTAATACATCAAAAGGCCTTTAAAAATTCAGGATTGAAAGAAATAATAGCTGCCTTATTCTCTGTATTTTAAATTAAACTTGTTAACTTGAATTTTAATATTATCAGTACCTTGATGGACTTTTATGAATAAAAAATTAAGCTGTAATTTCTTACATTACTAAAAAAAAGTAAGTGTATAATTGAAAAATTTAACTTAAACTTTTAAGCAAAACTTGACTGTCTCAGAAAAGCTGATTAAATAAGCTTCATTAGAATGTAAATCTGAAACAAATCATAAACATGTACTAATAAGTCCCAAGTAAATCCTGGGGCACAGTTTGATGGCTTGCACACATACCAACTTGAATTTCTGATTGTACTTGTGTTCATTCTACTTCAAAATATTGACAGCCTTGTTAGCCATTATAGGCTCCAGGTTTATGTATGGAGGCTAACAGAATTTTCTCCTGCACAGCCTGAACAAGCCAGTAACAAAATCAGAATTTTCTATAGTTGCTGCTTTAAAGGAAAAATACGAATTAAAACAGTGTCTCTCAACTCAGCAACTATAAATGTGTGGATTTTGACTCCCAAAATGCCAAGGCCAGCATGGGATAATGAAAATCTGTCTTTGTAATGAAAAACTAGATGTATTATTTCCAATGAAAAAGTTTCATGTTATGAAATTGCAAGTTTCTATCACTGTTTTATTTTATATAGATTAACATTTAATTATTAAAAGGAAGTTACTTATTTGTTCATATCCCAGCCTTAACTCAAATGAAATTGTTTTATTAATGAAGGGGAAGTCACAGAAAAGGTCCGAGAACACCTGACATAAGATACAGTCAGGAAGACTCAGATACAAATCCCACTTGGCCATGAATATTTACCAAATGTTTCTAGGTCAATCGCTATCTCTAAACCCAAAAGATTACCCACTTTTATTTTTATGGAGAAAAACTGTAAGTGGAAATTTGTGGGGAAAGAGAGGAATATACTTAAACAAATACATAACCTGTAAGTAGTACTTGAGAGGCTAACTTTACATGCAGCATGGTTTGTTGCACAAAGGGAAATAAATGAGAATAATCCCACATTCTTTGCCTATTTGTGTGTGCATTACATTAAAAACCTTAAGAAACAATTCTTAATATATACTATACATTGTCAATGTTTTTATAGTCAAGAGAAGAGAGTAGAAAGCAGGCTCTTGCCGCAAAAAGGGAGAAGAGAAAAGAGAAGAGAAAGAAGAAAAAAGAAGAACAGAAACGAAAACAGGAGGAAGATGAGGAACACAAACCAAAGGAAACACTAGAGCTTCAAGAAGAGGAAGAGGAAGAGGAAAATGATGATGATGGTGAGGGACTCAATTCATACTCTCTTTAAATCATAAATGGCATTCTGATATTGATGGACTGCATTTCCAAACATCTTTCCATTATTTGGGAACCAAACATTTAGCCCTTGGTTTAAATTATGTGTTCTTAAATGTACCTATACTCCCTAAAATGTAAATGGCAAGTTCCATTAGAATAGCCAAGCAAGTCTTTTGCTAAACTATCATCAGTTGTACAGTGTATATTTCTCATATTACTTATATAACAGTTTATCCAGGTCTTTCAGATAGAGATGTTTTGCTGTCTTAAATAATTATTTCCCTATTTGTGTGATACTGCTTTCTCAGGATACTTGTGACCTGATAAAATTTTAATGTGATCATAGTGGCTAGAAACCACCCTAGCATATCTTTCTATAGTATGAATACAGTGAATCCTTTCTGCAGCTCTTCTGAAATTCTAAGGACAAAGGGATGTTAGAGCTGTTTCCCATTTTGGACTAAGTTTAAAAAATAAATCCAGATAATGTTTTTTTATCCCTGTTATGAGCTGTACCTTTTGCCCTCAATTTTCTCACTCAAGTATTTATTTCTCATTTCAGGTAATATATAGCATGTTAATTATTAGTTTTCATATTAGAAACTTTCACCTTGTTTTCAGTTTATTACTCTATATTGGTCTTCTGATAAATATAAAACTAAGAAGCACATTTTTAAGTAACAAGTTTTTTTTTTTAAAAAAAAAAAGTTTTATGCCTTCCATTTCCATTCACGGTGATATTAAAAAGTGAAGAGCCCCCAAAATCCACTGAATTCTCGTGGATATATCCATATAGCTTTCTTCACAACAGTATAGAAGTGATTTGCCATTGCCATATTTTGAAGTATTTGTTTTTTTCAAATTAGCAGCCTAAATTATCACCTACGTATTTGTGGTGGTCTCCATCCGGTTATTAACCAAGTCCAGTCTGGTTTAGCTATTTCAGGATCAAGTACCAGGATCTTTAGAATCTGGTTTAAGCTAGAGAAAAATATTCCACTTTAGACATTGTGGTGCAAAACAATGCAGTCTGTATTATATTTCTAAAAATCACTGTTCTAACTAGTAAATGTCTAAACTTTTGTAATGTGCTTGTTTTAGTTGATTCAGAAATTCCTTTAGAGCCTCCAAGTGCAACTACTACAACTACTATTGGAATATCTGCAACTTCAGCTACTTTTACAAATGCTTTTGGCAAGAAGAGAGCTAATGTGATAACAACTCCGAGCACAAATAGAAAAAATAAGAAGAATAAAACGAAGGACACTCCTCAAAATGTGCAGATAATTTTGCCAGATCAGCATATAAGTCTAGCACAGCAAAAAGCAGATAAAAACAAGATTAATGGTGAGCCAAGAGGTGGTAGTGCTGGTGGGAATAGTGATTCTGACAACTTAGACAGCACGGATTGCAATAGTGAAAGCAGCAGTGGTAAAAGCCAAGAACTGAACTTCACTATGGACACACATTCTTCAGGTGAAAAGCGATATGCCTCTGTACTGCTCCCTTCTCAGGAAGATAAGACTAACTCCTCAGTTTCCAAAGTTCAGACCAGGTGAGTTATGAACCTTATCTTCCTGTCACTTCATTAATGCTGTAAAATGACTCTTTCTCCTCTAATCTTCAGTGCATACCACCACCCCAACAACTAACGTTTTGAGTGAAAAAGTTCAAACATTATAGATCCCAAAATGTTGATTATGGAATTTCACTTTGCCAATTCTTTCTGATTATAAACAACACAGAAATTATTGTTGACTAAGACAAGATTTGCCAAGTATATCTGTTTTTGACTTAAAAAAAAGAAAGAGCATCATCATCATCATCCATCATCATCATCATTCAGTCAACATTGTACTTGACTCTTAGGTTTTTGCTGTCTGCTTCGTTTTCTTATATTTTGTATTGTTCTATTTCAAATCAATCTTTTCATTTGAGGAACCAATTAAGAAAAATATATTATGACTCTTCTAATATAAGACAGCGGTACACTTTTGTTGGATTTGCCTAATAAGCATTACATATAATTTTTACTGCATTATGCCAATACTGAGATTCCCAAACATTCTTCATTCATAGCACCATTAATGTCTCACCACACTTTGTAGTTTTGTGTAATGTACAATAAACATTAAGTAGAGGTAGTCCTCGACTTACAAGAGTTCATTAAGTGATTGTTCAAGTTAGAACCGCACAATTACGACCTTTGCAGCATCCCCATGGCCATGTGATCAAAATTCAGGCGCTTGGCAAACCACTGATTAATGATGGTTAGTGTGTTCCAAGGTCACGTGATTACCTTTTGCAACCTTCTGATAAGGAAAGTCCATGAGGAAACCAGATTCACTTAACAACCATGTTACTAACGTAACTGCAGTGATTCACTTAACATCTGTAGCAAAGATCATAAAATGGAGCAAAACTCACTTAACAACTGTCTCGCTTGGCAACAAAAATTTTGGGCTCAATTGTGATCATAAGTTGAGGACTACCTGTACTGCTGGGTTTCTCTTGAAATTTGAAATATCCTGTGGCACCACCATGAATTCAGTATACTTTTCTAGGATGCTGCAGTACAGTTTGGGAAACACAGTGCTTTTTAAAAAAATATTAAAGATTATAATTACAATAGTAAAAACTAATGCAAACTGAAAGAGAAAAGAGTAAAAAGGAAAAGTAAAAAGTGCAAAGGAAGAGAAAAATGGAAGGAAGGACTTCCAACATTCATCACACCTGTGTCCCATCATTTCAGTCCTGGTGTCAGTAAAAGTGCACTAAGGGTCTCCAGAAATAATGTATCAAGACGGTCTGTAATATATTTAGTCCATTCAAGTAATGTCATAGAACTTATTTTTTACCCCTTCTCACAAGATTCATCCAAGCTTTAATAAACCTCTTTTGTAAATCCAGTATAAAATAATTATTCAGGTCATTCTCTTGGTTTGTTATTTGTAATTTCTTTTTGATGTTTAAAGCATCAACCAATTTCTTTTGTATATCCAATGAAACATCTTTTTCAATTACATTCTTGTAGCTTGTCATTTTAGATCCACTTTCAGTGTCAACTATTCTGTTTTTTCAGATAAAATTTGTTCCTATTCTAACATTTCTTCCAAAACATCTTTTGGACACATTCTGTCCATAAAAGCAAACTTTGCTATTATCCTTAACTTCTGATTCTTTTTTCCAAAAGTATCCTTCAGTATTTCCAATGTTACAATATTTTGCATCATTCTGTAGTTGTTAATCAAATGTATCTTTTTTCTCTTTTAATTAAAATCTTCAGTTCTCTCTAGTACCCAATTTTTAAAACTGTTTATCTTTTTGATGTCTTAGAGAAAAAATTCAAAACAAGTTGACTCTCCTACAGGAAGGATTCTTTATAATTAATTCCTAAATCTTATTCTATATTTATCTGGAACCTTAATCCATTTGTAACTTTCTGAAATCAACTTTTTGCTAATATTGATTTCAATTCTTTAAAGTTTTAAGCTTGTAGTTTTTTCTTTCATTCTTTCATCACCCAGTTGTCAATCCAAAGATTTCTAATAAGTCGATAAAATCAATTTCCTAATGTGATTTGAAAAGGAAGTATGCAAACCTAAGTGTCCTTTTAAAGGTGCTGGCTGTGGTTTGAGCAAGATGGCTGTTCCCTCATCTCCCAGTGCTCAAACCTGCCAAAGCATGTTGTCTTGTGGTGGTCTCATAAAAGCACTTCTCTGCAGTGCTTGTTGGTGATCTCTCATCCTTTCTTTGTCCAGAGAGATTCTTCACCATGCATCGGCTCCACTTTTCATGGAGCCATCCATCATTTCTTCCTCCAGAACTCCAGGAACTGCATTGTTAATAATTTTTGATGTACTAAAAAAAATCTGCAGATAACCTTTTGGTTGGTTGGTTGGTTGGTTTTACCTGATATAAAAATACATTTATGGTTAAATATTTCTTGCATTCCTGCCTGAAATATATTTGTAATCAAAGCCCAAAATATTACATAAATGTAATTTGATCACAGTTCTCACCACTGTAGTATTTGCTAGAAAAATACTTGATTACTTAAGATTCTGATTTCTTTTGTATTTTCCTGTGACATTCAACAATTATGTTATATTTTCTACAGTTTTGGAGCTATGGAATATTTATACCCCTTTTAAAAAGCCTGCTGTGTGTTGCTAAAGAATCTGGGAGAAACTACCACCAATATCTTTATGAAATTTAGAGTCCTTCATGCTCTACATCTTAGATAAATGTTCTGGTGGCCTTATTTGGGGTGCGTGTCTGGGCTGCAGAAATTCAAACAATCATTGAATGGCAGCAAAGAGAAGTAGAAAGCTCTTAAATTTTTTTCCATCTAATGGTAGCCTGGGATTTTATAATCCATATACAGGAGTAAAATAGCATTTGGCAATCTGATTCTTGCCTCTTTGTGCTCCTCATGATACCTGTTTGAAAAGACCAGGTGAAAATACATCACCTTGTATTCTCACAAGACGATCTCATGCATTAACACAAGTGGGTATTTTCGGTCTCAGTAATCCTTTACATTTCCTTAATGTAAATATTTCAGACCGCCTACACAAAGGGACCATTGAACTCTTAATGGAAAATTGCTTGGTAGAATTTTTTTCTTTTAGATACTTCAGAATCCCTCCAAAGATCTTATTTTTCACTGAATTTCTATAAAACAAGCTATATATTAAAAACCTTGCAGGCATGGCCATTTGCAAAATTTTGAAGAAGTGTAAAGCTACAGTGTAAGGTGTCTTATTATATTACAATTTTTATAATATATTATAAAATAATTTTATATTATATTAAGGAGGGGTATCTTAGAGTTTTCCCCTATAGGATATATTTGATAATGATTTTGACATATTCAAAAATGCTTTAGTGATTTGCTCAGTATTAATCATCTGGCCTATCCATGGGTGTCACTAGTTGATGCTTAAGCAAATTGAATTGATAGCTACTTAATCTAGTTAAAATTGTACTGTCAAAGTCTCATTTTTGAGAGCAGTCATTTCTGCTTAGTATGTCAGTATTTGTGTACTCCTGATATCATGTTTTCTGTTTGAAGATTATTTTTACTTTTCCTTTAGGACAGGTTATGGTCTTGGTATTCTTGGAAAGTTACCATTCTTTTAAAAAAATATCTTTGAAATTTGGCTGTGCAACAGTTGTTCATGTTACATCTGAATGCCTTTGTGCAAGTCACATTGAACGTTCATCTTCATGAATACATTTGCTATTGCTTTCTTATTGCCCATCAGTAAATTCTGCAAAGAGTAATAATGGGGATTGCATTTACCGTGTTTCCCCAAAAATCTCTGTTGCTAAGTGAAACATTTATTAAGTCAGTTTTGCCCCATTTTATGACCTTTCTTGCCACAGTTGTTAAGTGAATCACTGCAGTTATTAAGTTAGTTACACAGTTGTTACATGAATCTGGCATCCCCATTGATTTTGTTTGTCGGAAGGTCACAAAAGATGATGACATGTCCCTGGGACCCTGCAACTGTCACAAATATGAGTCAGTGGCCAAGTATCTGAAATTTGATCATGTGACCATGGGAATGCTGCAACGGTCATGTGAAAAACTGTTATAAGTCACTTTTTTCAATGCTGTAACTTCGAACAGTCACTAAATGAACTGTTGTAAGTTGAGGACTACCTACACAATGGTGCTCCTCACCGGAGAGGTAATCTCTATGCACAAATGATCATTTGAAGAAGGAAGGTAAAAGTAAACAATTCTATTACATGTAAACAGACGTTTTCCAGGGTTTAGTTACAAATAGTTAATTACTGCATTATCTTTATGTTTAGAGTTGAAGGAGAAGCTAATTCAAGCTTAGCAACAAATTATAAATCGGTATCCTTGCCTCTGACATCTCCAAATATAAAGCTGAATTTGACTAGTCCAAAAAGAGGCCAAAAGAGAGAAGAAGGATGGAAAGAAGTAGTAAGAAGGTAGGTTTTCAGCTTCATGAAATGCAAGTCTTATGCAACTATGTCATTTCATGTTGGTTTCATATTTCATAAGTTTATCCTGCTAGTGGATAAATTTAAAATATATACTTAGAAGTGTAAATTCAAGCACTTCTATATTGGGCCAGTGTTGCTTCTGGCTAGCCAGATACTCCTAAAACGTACAATTCAGTTGCATCCTGGGAGCAAGTAAGAAGAACCTTACTTTTCTAATGAAGGTTGCTGAGAAGATGATGCTGTAGCTTTGAAGAATTTTGGAGGAAGTGGGTTATCTGGGCCCTTTTTGGTCTGATTTCCTGCCTCTTATTTTCCCCACATCAACAACCCTGTGAGGTTCATACAGTGACTGGCCCAAAATCATCCAGCTGGCTGTCATGCCTGCATCTGGGTTTTCTGATTAAAAGCTGTAGCTTGTTTCTTTGTTGCCTATGAAACTGCATTTTTTATTACTTGACAGGCAAGTGGGCAGAGTTTTGAAAGATACATCCCCTAGCAACCCTCTACAGTCAACTCCAGTTGAACAGTTTCAGTTGCAAAGGGGAGGACGCTGCTGTTCAGGCGCAAAAAGGTATACTGGAGTGCACTCCATTTAAAATTGTGTATTGGAGTTAAGAATAAGTAAAAGCAAAGTTATGATTGAACATTGATGCTGTTTAGAGCCCTCGCAATTATTGCAGTGAGGAACATGAAGAGACTGATATCATATTTTCATATCACTCTATGAAAATTAAGGAGAGTAAGAATTTGTGATATATATGAGGAATAATTGGGAATTTTAATTTTTATAACTGATGGAAGCTTTTAATGTCATATTTTTTTAAAAATTGAAAGGAGTAAATAATTAGAGCAAAATATCATTTTGATAAATGAGTGAAAGTAATATGAATACTTTTTAGTTTGGAAAGCAAAATTTAAGAATTCCTGCTGCTGGCAATGTGATCAATAGGTAAATAAGTAATTAAAATGATTTGTAGCATTGTAATTGTGCAAATAATTCTCTGAGATATATCTAAAATAATTTGCAGTTTCAAAATTTGTGTTTCCAGTTTGGTAATAAACCTTGATACCTGTCAGAAACTTCAGAGAATAAGAAAAACCTTGATCTAGAATATAGAGGCAAAATTAGTGTTTGACAGTCTCTTAGAATTCTTGAATCACAAGGTTTAGACTATGAAGTCTAACCAACATCAGTATCATAATATAGACTAAACCATCAGACAAGGATCTATCCTGCCCCTTCCATGTTAATCCTGAACACATCCAACAACCAGGAACCTATTATCTCTTTAGATAACTAGTTCCATGTTGGATTCACTCTTATTATTAGAAGGCTAATCTAGCATTCACTCAAAATTTACCTTCCTATAATTTTGAAATATTTATTGATCTAAGTTACAGGCATTAAGGACCAAGCTGTGGTATTCTCTTACTTGAAGAGTGCTATAAAATTCCTCTTCATTTGTATTTTTGCAGCCTCTTGGCTTCCAGTCCCTTGATCACTGTTCTTGTCCCATGTAATCATATAGAGAAGTAGTCACTGTATGTAAATATTTCACAGCTGTGTGGCTTTCAAATTATATGGTACATCACTGTTAGATTTGGTTTAAACTTACAGTGATTATGGAGTTTGATTATTAACTATAAAGATCCTGGCTGGGAATAAAGAAAAGAAGTGAGATGAGCTACTCATCTAAAATTCAGTACTTTAAGTATGAGTTAACTTTAGTAGTAATCACTAAAAAAAATCAAATTAACTGAAGATTCATTTCAAAATCTAGAAATACCTTTGATAGTAATTATTAAATAAAAAAGAGCAGTGCTTTTGAGTTTTGTTCTGTAAGTTTAATAGATTGAAAAGTTCAACAGATCGTCCACCCCTCCCCCATTGTGCATTTATAGTGCAGAATTTATTTAAATTTGTTAATAATAAAGCCTGCCAACAAACATAATTGCAAACTTTAATGTTTAGGTCAAAGAAGCTGTCTGTTCCAGCATCAGTTGTATCTCGAATAATGGGAAGAGGTGGGTGCAATATCACAGCAATTCAGGATGTTACCGGTGCTCACATTGATGTGGACAAGCAAAAAGATAAAAATGGAGAAAGAATGATCACCATAAGGTAGAGTTCATAAGATTTTACTTTGATTTTCAGTTGGATTAAGTTGTACTAAGCAAGAATTGTGTTTTACAAATGATATAACTTTCTCTGTTTCAGGGGTGGAACAGAATCGACAAGATATGCAGTACAACTTATTAATGCCCTTATTCAAGATCCTGCTAAGGAACTGGAAGATTTAATTCCTAAAACTCATATAAGAACACCTGTTTCCAGCACTAAATCGATCCATACTAATTTTTCATCTGGCGTCAGTACTGCTTCAGCTCCAAACAAAAACTCATTTTCTATTGGAGCTTCATCTCTTGTCACGTCTCAGTCATCAACACTATCTACTTTCCAGTCTGCTAACAAATTAAGCAAAAATGTCCCAGCAAATGTGCGTTCTTCTTTTCCAGTCTCTTTACCTTTAGCTTATTCCCATCCTCACTTTGCTTTATTGGCTGCTCAAACTATGCAACAAATTCGACACCCTCGTTTACCTATGGCCCAGTTTGGAGGAACATTTTCAACCTCTGCAAATACCTGGGGACCATTCCCAGTGAGACCAGTTAACCCAGGCAGCACAAATAGCTCTCCAAAGCATAACAGTTCAAATCGCATAGGTAACCAGAATGGTAGTATTTTACAGTCTGAATCTACAGTTTTAGCTTCTAGCAGTCCTGGTGGTGTCTCTTCAGCAGCTCCATCCTCTCAGCCGCTTTGTGTGACGAATAATCGGACTCCATCAGCAGTCAGGAAGCAGCTGTTTGCTTGCATTCCTAAAACAAGTACCATGACGACAGCAATCTCAACTGTGACAACAACATGTAGCACACTGCCTTCAAATTCTCCTGCACATGAAAATATTGGGAATGTTCCCACTACATTTTTACTCACTAATGCTCCACAGGCACAGCAATCTGCACTTAAAACAGATGCTATTCCTCCTGTTTCCGTACCCAAAGAAAAGGCATCAGCGCCAGAACAATCTGTTGGCATTGCATGTGTGTCGTCATCGGTTGCTACTAGCAGCAGTATCATCTCTTGCAGCAGCCCAGGAGTCCTAGAGTCATGCACATCCAGCAGTCCTGCACCTCCAGATAATGTCCCAAATGAAACACTGCCAGCTAATATGCCTGAATTAAGTCCTCCCATAACTATGCCTTTTTCTTCAAGTTCAGAATCTGCTCCATTAACTTTATCATCGCCTAGATCGGTTGCTTCAGAAAATCAGGACAGTGGTAGTTTACCTCAGTTAGCTGTACCAGCACCAAGAGTTTCTCACAGAATGCAGCCTAGAGGTTCTTTTTATTCAATGGTACCAAATGCAAATCTCCATCAAGAAACCCAGTCTGTTTTTGTTACAAATGCCGTACCTTTAACACCGTCTCAAGGTCCATCTACTACAGTTCACTTGTCATCACCCATGAACATTATGAATGGTTCTCAGATGCATATTAATCCATCAAACAAACCTTTGCCTCCTACCTTTGGGCCAGCAACACTCTTTAATCACTTTAGCAGTCTTTTTGATAGTAATCAGATGCCAGCTAACCAAGGATGGGGAGATTGCCCACTGTCCACACGAGCAGCAGATCAATCTTTCACTGTCCAGTCTACTTTCTTGAGTAACTCTGTATTGGGGCACATGGAAAGTGTACATCCTGATAACTCTAAGGCTCCAGGGTTCCGGCCTCCTCCTCAGAGAGTTTCAACAAGTCCTGTAGGTAAGTTGCTACGTTTCCATATGAAAAAGAGGAAAGAGTTTGTGGTCTGTGCAGTATAACTGAAACTGTTTGCAGGACATTATCGCTTGTCCTGAGCCAAAGAAATATGGAAGGTATTATGCTGGATCTTTAGCTATTTCTATTTGGTTGATATCATTTAAAGTGATTTAATTTAATTAAAGGATGTGGGAAATAAGTTGAAATGTAATAGTAAATCAGCCCATGAATTGCTGAAAATTTTGACTTGTTTCAGAAATTACTTAAAACTTTTTAGATTTGTATCTAACTTTGCTATTTGCCTCTTCAGTCTGATTTTCATTTTCTATTCACATGTTATGTTGTTATTGTTAATAGTACTGTCCAGCTGTTGAATAATAATTCGTATATTCCTAGGAAGCAGCCCTCAGTGGTTGCAGTAATTGTTTCAGTCCAGCTTGTCTACCATGGGGAAGGGTGCTGTGAGGCTGATTTCCTGTTTAAAAAGTTTCAGGATGGAAAAACAAAGGGGGAGGATAAAAATCTGTTGAACTATTGCTGGAAAACGTACACCTCATGGCCATCTGAGACCTGCAAGAAAAGGTTGCTGCATAAAGTGCTTTTATTCACTTCACTGATCATTCAGCCATACTCTGCCTGAACTATATTCTTTTGCTTGGTTTTTCATATTTTACACACACACACATTCTCTCAGTTGTTAACAGTCCCCTTGCAGAGAAGAATTATCATTTTTGCTAGTTGCACTGGAAATGGAAGCATGTGCCCTTGAAGTATTCTTTAGAACTGTATCCCTAGCAATCACAGTAGTTTTGACTCTGAAAATTAGTGTCTGCGCTTTCTAAAAGTATAGTATATATTTTTTTTTGTCCAGCCCCCTGCTCAAGCAGGAGAACCTATACCCTCTCAGACAGGTGACTGTCTAGTCTCTTCTTAAAAATCTCCAGTGATGGAGCGCCCACGATTTCTGGTTAATTGTCCTCACTGTCAGGAAGTTTCTCCTTAATTCCAGGTTGCTTCTCTCTCTGATCAGTTTCCAACCATTATTTCTCGTCCTTTCCTCTGGTGCTCTGGTGAATAATTGGACCACCTCTTCCTTGTGGCAGCCCCTTAGATACTGGAATACTACTATCATGTTTCCCCTATTTCTTCTTTTCTTTAGACTAGCCAAACCCAAGTCCCGTAGCCGTTCTTCATATGTCTTAGTTTCCAGGCCTTTGATCATCTTAGTTGCTCTTCTCTGTACTTTTTCCAAACTCTCAACACCTTTTTTGTGATATGGTGACCAAAATTGGCTGCAGTATTCCAGGTGTGGTCTTACTAGGGTTTTATAAAGCGGGACTAATACTTCGCATGTTCTTGATTCTATGCCTCTGTTTATACAACCCAGGATTGTATTAGCTTTTTTGGTTGCTGCTGCACATTGCTGGCTCATAGTCAAGTGATCGTCCACTAGGACTCCAAGGTCCCTCTCACAGTTACTGTTTTTAAGCCAGGTCTCGCCCAATCTGTACTTCTGCCTTTGATTTTTCCTGCCTAAATGTAAAACTTTGCTTTTCTCCACATTGAAACTCATTTTGTTGGATAGGGCCCATTGTTCAAGTCTGTCAAGATCTTTTTGGATCCTGAGTTTGTCTTCTGGGGTGTTGGCTACTCCTGTCAGTTTGGTGCCATTTGCAAATTTGATGAGTTCCCCCCTTCAATTCCCTGATCTAAGTCATTGATGAAGATATTGAAGAGTACTGGGCCTAAGACGGAGCCTTGTGGTACCCCATTGATTACTTCTCTCCATGTGGATGTAGTACCATTGAGGACTACTCATTGAGTAGTCAGTCAGCTACAAATCCATCTGGTGGTGATGTTGTCTATTCCATCTTTTTCTAGCTTACCAAGGAGAAGGTTGTGGTCTACTTTATCAAATGCCTTACTGAAATCTAAGTATACTATGTCCACGGCATTTCGCTGGTCTATTAGTTTAGTCACTTTATCGAAGAATGAAATAAGATTGGTTTGGCATGATCTGTTTTTAACAAACCCATGTTGGCTACTATTTATAACTTAGTTTGCTTCTAGTTGTTCGCAGATCTGTTTTTTGATTATCTTTTCTAGGATCTTCCCAGGTATTGATGTTAAACTGATTGGTCTGTAGTTTCCTGGGTCTGTTTTTTTTCCCTTTCTTGAAGATGGGAACCACATCAGCCCTTTTCCAATCCTCAGGTACTTCCCCGGTGCTCCAGGATTTATGAAAGATGTGGTGCAATTTTTCTGAGATGACATCTGCCGGCTATCTGTCCTTTGTCAATAAGTCAAAGAATTGTTCTTATAGCCTGAATAGCATAAAAAAAGTTATGATAGAACAGTTTGGTCTTATTGGAAGGCAAAAATCTTGGCATATTTAATAAGAAAAGAAAGAGTCAGATATATGGTGGTAAATATGTGGATCAAACAGTATGTAACAGGCTTCTGTTTTTGGCCTTTTTCCCATGGAATTTCAAAAATAGATTTCTACATTCTGCACCTGCTTGGAAACCTAACCTACATAGTTACCAATGAATGAATAAACAAAGCTTAATATCAGTTTAAAAGACTTGTCTATTATCAAGTTCAAGACTACAAAAACATTTCACAGAATAGTTGTGTGATTCTTGGAGCACGTAAAGTGGAATTTGAGATGTTAAAAGATAAATCAGAGTTTTTTCCACCTTTAATAAAACTTATAAGCTTGTACGTACAGTTCAATTGAAAACAATCTGAAATTCTTAAAGGGGAAAAATAAAAAACTTTCAATAACATGGTTGCATAAATTTGCACACCCTCTTATAAGTAGGAATGTGGCTATGTTCAAAATTGACCAATCACATTCAAACTGATGTTAAATAGTAGTCAGTATATACCTGCCATCAATTAAAGTGACTGATCAAGCCCATATAAAGTTCAGCTGTTCTAGTAGGATTTTTCTGATATTTACTCAGTTGCTTCTTACAGCAAAAATCATGGTCTGCAAAGATCTTACAAAACATCAAAGGGACCTCATTGTTGAAAGATATCAGTCAGGAGAAAGGTATAAATAATTTCCAAGTATCGGATATAGTATGGAACACAGTGGAAAAAAACAGTGATCAACAAGTGGAGAAAATATAGCACATTACCAAGAATTGGATGACCCTCCAAAATTGATGAAAAAACAAGAATAAAAATGGTCCAAGAGGTTGCCAAGAGACCTACAGCAACAAAAGGAGCTACCAGAAATTCTGGCAAGCACTGGTTGTGTACTATATGTGATAATCTCCCGTATTCTTCATACGATGAGGGAAAAAATTATTTGATCCCCTGCTGATTTTGTACGTTTGCCCACTGACAAAGAAATGATCAGTCTATAATTGTAACGGTACATTTATTTTAACAGTGAGAGACAGATTTTTTTTGTTGAATTCTGTCTCTCACTGTTAAAATAAACCTACCATTACAATTATAAACTGATCATTTCTTTGTCAGTGGGCAAATGTACAAAATCAGCAGGGGATCAAATAATTTTTTCCCTCACTGTATATATTGAATTTTCTCTAGATAGGACACCAGAGTTTGGGAAATCTGAAGTAATGTTTATAAGTTTTTCAAGAAAGTCAGGAAACACTAAGATTTCCACATCTGTTTTTTCTAGGCAATTAATTATGCCTAGTAGTCCTGTCTTATGAAGTCATGGACAAATAGCCACCAGTGGTTAATACTGCTTTTGTATTTAGGAAAATGGCAACTATAGCTGCCTTCCAAGGTGATTTTCCTTTTTAAGACATTTAGGGAGTCCTTTCTTGGTTCCAAATTGTGGTGTTGAGTTTCACAGGCAGTATTCTTCCAAGATCAGCTTCAAGAAACTTGTGGAGAGAGAAAGTTTCTGCCATAGTCGTACATCTACAGATAGGACATTTGGGAATTGTCCTGGAATTTCTTTTTCTATGAGCCTATCTACTCTTTTTTAAGTTTAGTCAGCTATCTTCAAACTCCCTATGTAGTCATGTTTTGAGATATCATTTTAGAACATTTGACAGTGGAGTTGAGGGATTGTCCTGCTTTTCCAGTCTGATTATGGGAGGCAGGATGGTTCCTTCCACTGAAGAGGCAGTTGTGGACCACGCCTACCCTTTCCAGGAGAAGGTGCCCAAAATGTGAAATGCCCTTTGTGAGACTCAGAAAATAGAATTTCACAGTAAGTCCAAATGTCTGTTTTGTTTTTTACCCTTCAGTGACTATAGAGTGGTAGTGATATCACTGAAGGTATGGTCCAATACATTGTTACTTTTTTTAATGAGTGTGCAGGTATGCTTTAAAGTGGGAATTGGATGTTTTAAATCTTGAAGAAACTTACCATATATTTTACCACACTGTCATCAAAAAAAGAAAATAAAACTAGTTTTCTAACTACTTTCATACATTAGTCTACGGTGACAAGGAAGAGTCTGGTAGCGCCTTTTCTAACTGACAAATTTATTGAAAGGCCTTCATGAGCTTAAATTAATAAGATTTGATAGTTGGAAAAGATGTCACCAGATTATGTCATGCTTCAGACAGTCATATTATGTATTTTAGTAAACACAGAGTTAGGATTGCCCTGGATGAGACTAGAGGTTGCAGGAAGCCCTCAGAAATTTTGAAGAGATGTCAAGAAAACCACTGAATGCAAATAGGAGATTTTCAGAAAAGAAGAATAACCAATCACTGATGTGAGGAAAAAGTCCAATAATCCTTTAAAATAGACATATAAAGCAATTACTGTATATTCTTGAAATTCTGGCAAAAATAATGATTTAAAGATCTGGGAATCAGTAATGACTTGATCAGATGGAAATATAAAAATAGGCAAATCTTGAATCTCTACAAGCAGACATTTTGTATAATTACCCAAATACTAACCAATATTTATAATCAGAATCTAGTGATTTTCTGATTGTCTTGACAAATCTGCAGTTACTGATTTGCTCAACAGAAGGACCTAAAGATATAACTACAGTGAAATCATTACATATATTCAGAAGCTATTATGTGATAACATAAAGCTTTGTTGACCATATAGATTTGCACTATACCATTCAAGAGATTCCAAAGACATCTAGAAAAACTTCCACTCCATTTTCAAAATTATTATAGATGCATGAAAATCATCTATGGATCTATATTATTCCAAAGTTTATTTGACAGTTACAGTACGTCTATCTTAAGTCAGAATTTTGAGTTTTTCCCCCAACCTTTGGCATAAAATCTTCGATCTGGACCATGAAAGTTACATTCCTTATTTCTGAAGTGAATCACATTTTACAGTTTTCAATTTATTTATTCTGCAGACTGCTAAGCCATTTTAGCCTGTGATAATCACTGTTTGTTTGGTATGAGGTGTTTTTGGTGATAGTAATCAATTTTATTTGCTAAATCAATGAACCCTGTGCTCAATCCACTTTTTCAATCTATCATCAAGACTCAGAACTGAATTTTCTTTCCAGAAATTGGATTCCTCTTGCATACTATTCAAGAAATTATCCTCATATTATATAGATGACGTACAGCAAAAGCTTCACCACTTAAATGTTTATCATATCCTTTTTAGTCAGATCAAATCTTTTTGCATGTCATAACATTTTTATCAGGTAGAAAACTAATTTCTACCTATTTTTTTTTCCTTCGGTTATGGACACAAATCAGTAGGTTATCTTCTGAGGCATTAGTTCCTTCTGTCTATGCTTAAGGGCCATTCAAGGGCAGCTATTATACATGCTGCCTTTGCCAAAGGTGTATCTCCATAATACATCTGCCAGGCAGCTGTATGGACTTTTCCACCTTTTTTCTTTACCACTGTTCTATAGCTGTCCATACAAGAACTACTGTTTCCTTTCATAAAGACATTTGTTCTTGATCTTATTATTTATTCCCTTAGGTAAACTTGCTATCCTCGGATGTATGATCCTCCGAGATCATGAAAAATAATCGCAAGTTACTTTTCAATAATTCTGGTTCTTCAACCAGTCTATGCATTCTCACAATCCTTGTTGCAGTGGTCAATTTGTTATCTTTCTCCCACCATATCAGTATTAGAACTGAAATAATTGCTATCCCTTAGGGTCCTGCCAGAATCTTAAAACATTCCTCAATATTGGTATGTGCAGCCACAAAGCCTTATATGAACTCATGATATTTTAGTGGCACAAACTAAACCTTGAGAAAGGACAACAAGAAAACAGGAATTAATGCTTTCATCATATCAAAACCCAGGTCCTCTTTGTAGAAAGTTCCCAGGATTTCATTCCCTTTCTTTTTGAATCACAGTGAGTACTTCTATAATGCTCACATAATAAAGTGAACATATTCATATATGAATCAAAGTAAAGAAGGCTTATGTGCATAACATTCCCCAACTACGTTTGATGTAACTCATACAAAGTAAAATTGCAGAATTCAAAATCTTTCTAACATTCATCTTGTGCTCATTTGCATAATAAATTAAAAAGAACAAATAGCAAACTCTGCTGAAAATTAGCCATTTAGAGATTGTTTCTGGTTTAATATGCAAGCAAAATATATTAATCACATATTTATTATATTTAGCCTATTCAGGGACAAGAAGGTGTGTACTTTTTGAGGTTAATCCCCCTTTCCCAAAGGGCAGACAATAATGACACATTCCTTGCAATTATGTCAAAGCTCACTAGAGTACTTTTAGTGATCCTTTGTGAGATTGGAAGTTGAGTTGCAGCCCCTAGCTTCTAAGATAATGTCGGCTGTACCACAGCTAGAAAAATGTAATTTTGAGCTGATCTTTCTCCATATGCAGTCTGTAAGATTATTATTTCTATTAACTTATTAATATATAGACTGAAGAATGTGAATGTTTGCATCAAAGTATTTGCAGTTAGATCTGGCTAATATTGCTGTCTCACTATGAAGATTAATTTTAAATTGTAAGTTGCGTATATCTGTGTTTTCTCAAGATCCATAGTTATTTTAGAATTTTTACTACAAACTTGATAATGCCAGTTTATTTTTTGTATCTTAACTTGCCATGTACAGTTTTGTATTATATACATATATTTCCTTTTCTATCTTAAATGTAGCTATGAGGGATATAGTATTTTGGTAATAAACAATTCAGAGCAGGATGCTTCTTAAAGATCTTTCTAAAAGCTCTTTAAATAATTAAATTTCAGTGAGAGATTAAATTTATATGCCACCCATCTCATTGTCTCAAGATTTGTGTTGTGTTTTCTGAATATTTTTTTTCCTGAACTTCATGTAAGTTATACAACAGATAACATATTCTTGTTCTCTGGATTTATTTTCTCAGATATACTTGAACTAATTTTAGATTTTCCTTCTCTAGATCCATCCAGCAGTTCCTCAAGCTCTTCTTCAACACCTATGGCAGGTTTTTCTGCAAACATTCAAGGAGCACGAGTTTATCTTCAAGGACCTGTTGGGACTCCCAGTTTTAACAGGCAACATTTTTCTCCCCATCCTTGGACAAGTGCTACAAATTCATGTAGGAGCTTTGATGGTTTGTCTAATTCAGCCTATAAACCTGTTCATATAGCCTTTTTGCTTATTATATGATTTAGTTTGACTGATGAGGGAAACTGGCAGCTAAAAGAGAGAAGATTACTAAATAGAATTAAACTGTTATCCTTAAATCTGAACTGTGCATGACAATGAAGGACTAAGATGAAGGATAGTTTCAGGTTTTCCCCTTAGTATTGTCTGCCATGTACAATTTGAAGTACTAAACCCTTCTGTGCAGTAAAATAAGGGGTGGAATTAGTTTTCTCATACTGGTTACTCCAATAGTAACTATAAATTTGAAGGAAAAATCCATAGAATTGCACATCACTTTTAGTTTTTAAAGCTTTAATTATCCTGCAAAAAAAGAATAAGTAAATATATCCTTTATTCTTTCAAAGCAATATTTGAATAAAGTAAGTCCTTTACTCAAATATTGTCTTTGAAAAAATAAAGGATATGTTTACTTAAATTATCCTTTTTGCAAGATAATTAAAGCTTTATAAATTAAAAGTGATGTGCAATTCTATGGATTTTTCCTTCAAATTTATAAGTTACTACTGAAGCAAACTTAATCTTAAAGTTATACAGTGAACCTACGAACTGAATCTCAAGTATCAACACTCTTCAAATATTCTTGTCACTGAAGAACTATAATCAGAGATATAATAATTGGTGAATCTGAGGCAATCTCTGCCTTGTCAAGCTCCTCTTTCTTATTCTCCTGTTTTTGCTCAGTTGTTATTCACTGACCAATTACAAGAAAAGGAGAAGTTAAAACCTGATATCACCATGCACAATCATGAAGAATTGATGTGAATGCTGAGGAGGGGTGTCTATGCTAGCTTGGCCTATAGCCCCATCTGCTGCTGGCACTGAAATTAAATCAAAACCTGGGCTCCAACAAAAAAGCTATCCACCCCTGAAATAATTCTTACAACTTTATTGCCTAATAAAAGCTGTTTTAACAATGAATTGCATTGTGGAGACCTGTTCCATCCATTAAACAGCTTCTCCTTATGTCTGCTAGATTAGAATGAAAAGGTGTTTTTTTTTTTTCATTTCTTTCAAAATGCTTCAGTACTAGCAACAGTTATGAAATACATATCTTTCCCATAAGGAGAAACTTTTAACTATTCTAGGTAAGCCTTCGTATTTAATAAAGCAAGAGAATTGTTTTTCCATCAGGTGAATCGCCTATTCCATCAGTTTCCTCGGGATCATCTTCTCCTCTTTCAGCTGTATCTGCACCTTCTAATCTGGGGCAGCCAAAATCAGGGAGCACAAGTCAAGATCGAAAGGTGCCACCCCCTATTGGAACAGAACGACTTGCTAGAATTAGGCAAGGAGGTTCTGTAACCCCTACACCTCTGGGAAGCAATTTCACAGCTCCTGTCGGACACAGTGGCATCTGGTCATTTGGCGTTAACAATGTTTCAGGTGAGATCATATTTAAGAGGAAGAGAAAGCTAATTTGGAGATTAATGCAAGTAGTCCCCGACTTACAATCAAAATTGAGCCCAAAATTTATGTTGCTAAGTGAAACACTTGATCAGTGAGTTTTGCCCCCGTTTTATTATCTTTCTTGCCACAGTTGTTAAGTAAATCACTGCATTTGCACCATTTCTTTCCAAGTATAAAAAGGTGGTAAAAATATTCCATAAGAGAATACAGGAGTGTTCCTCAGAAAAAGAGCTTCTGAGATGGATGAAGAATTGTAAGTGTAAGAAAGTAAGCTTGTTTAAGAAGTTAGCACACAACAGAAGATGACACAAGGAAAAAGACTGGGAGATGGAAGGAAAACCACATTTGAATTTTTAGATACAGGAAAAGAAGGAAGACTTTGTTTCTTTGAGGTACAATAAAGAAAGATGAAGAAAGATCTGTCTGCTGATAGCTGGAATTTTTCTTCCTTGACTACTGCTACAAACATTTTCACCAAAGAGACTGGAAAAAGTGGCATTTCTGTTTTCATAATAAGATTACAGATGAAACTACAAAAGGAATTCCAGGCTTTTGTCCAATTTTTAATAAGTGCTTTTTTTTTTTTGTCTTTTTAGAAGGCCTATCCAGTTGGTCCCAGCCTGTAATGGGAAATCATGCAGTACATCAGCAACTCTCTGATCCAGGCACTTTTTCCCAACATCAACCAATGGAGAGAGATGATTCTGGAATAGTGGCTCCCTCAAATATTTTCCAGCAGCCTATGCCAAACAGTTTTGTGGATTTCTCTAAAGTACATTTTAGTATATTTTTCAATGTATTTTAATGTATCTTTTCTCACATACATGCTGCATTTTCTACAAAATTTCTACAATAGAGTTAATAAGTTTCATTTCATTTCCATACTTTCTGTGAGTCATAGTGTTTTTAGTGAATTTTTCTATCTCAGACACTTGAGTTTCAAAATCCTTGCAGTTACCTAAATAAATTTTAAACTTTCTCCAGTCATTACACTTACAGAGATAATACAGTATTATCCTGTTTCACTCCGAATAGTTGCTACTAAATCCAGTTTAAAATGGCAATCGGGTGTTGTCAATGATATATGAGTTAATTATAAGAAAGAGCAATATTCAAATCCAAAGTGGGCAAGGATGCTCAGGAAAATAGGTGGGTATTTAAGAACGCATTGACATGCATTGCTGTCCTGTCCCCAAAAGTGCTGCAATTCTCCAGAATGTTTTTAAATTATTATTAGAAATAAAATTTAAGTTGCAAAGGAAGCTTTGGAACCTTAGTTTAGAGGAAGGAATTTGGGGATAAGCCAAATAAACAGGACTTTATTGAGTTACCAATTTCACATAAATGAAAATAAATTGGCCCTATATGGAAAATGCATCTCCATCTGAAATAGGTTTTAAACGTACCTTTAAATTGTATGAAAATCTGGGAAATGCCGTGCCTTTTTTTGTTTCCTAGCCTTTTAGAATGTTATAGACTTCTTCCATTGTCTCATTCAATTGTATTGCAACAAATAGAAAATGCTTTGAAGAGACTTCCATCTTTGTATGTTTACTTATTATAAATAATAGTAGGCCAGATTCTGTCCTGTTAAATGTAAATTAATACTCCTTTCCTGTTCCAGGGCCTACCAATTTCCATGTATGGAGGCACTATAATACCCTCTCACCCTCAGCTTGCTGATGGACCAGGTGGTCCTCTCTTTAATGGACTCCATACTCCAGATCCAGCATGGAATCCCATGATAAAGGTTGTTCAAAATTCAGCTGAATGTACTGATGCTCAGCAGGTGCAGTAATCATCTTTTAAGTTCAAACTTTGGTCTGAAATAATAAAATTGAACATGAGAGCAGAGATGGTTTCTGTTTTCCAAGCTCATGCAAATTAGTATAAATTAAATGTGAACTTAGAAAAAAGCCTATGAGATGTAGAGTTAAGGCACCAGATAAGAAACTGGGAGTTCTAGTCCTACTTTAAACACAATGCCAGCTGGGTGACCTTGCGCCACTCCCTCTCTCTCACACTAAGGAAGGAGGCATTGCCAAACCGGTTCTGAAAACTTGTCAAGAAAACTACAGGGACTGGTCCAGGCAGTCACTAAGAATCAAACCTGACGAGAGAGAGAGAGAGCTTAGATCCTTCCAATGTGATTATTCAGATTAGATTTCTGGATAAATGTACTGAAAGCCATGTCCTCTTAAAATGAAGACACACTGAAGGATAACAGCTAGTAGGAACTACTTACAGTGACGGGAAAAAAGTATTTGATTCCCTGCTGATTTTGTACGTTTGCCTACTGACAAAGAAATGATCAGTCTATAATTTTAATGGTAGGTTTATTTTAACAGTGAGAGACAGAATAACAACAACAAAAATTCAAAAAAATTATAAATTGATTTGCATTTTAATGAGTGAAATAAGTATTTGATCCCCTATCAGTCAGCAAGATTTCTGGCTCCCAGGTGTCTTTTATACAGGTAACGAGCTGAGATTAGGACCACTCTCTTAAAGGGAGAGCTTCTAATCTCAGCTTGTTACCTGTATAAAAGACATCTGTCCACAGAAGCAATCAATCAGATTCCAAACTCCACCATGGCTAAGACCAAAGATGTCAGGGACAAGATTGTAGACACACAAGGCTGGAATGGGCTACAAGACTATCGCCAAGCAGCTTGGTAAGAAGGTGACAATAGTGCGATTATTCGCAAATGAAAGAAACACAAAATGACTGTCAATCTCTCTCGGTCTGGGGCTCCATGCAAGATTTCACCTCGTGGACTTTCAGTGATTATGAGAACGGTGAGGAATCAGCCCAAAACTACACGGGAGGATCTTGTCAATGATCTCAAGGCAGCTGGGACCATAGTCACCAAGAAAACAATTGGTAACACACTACGCCATGAAGGACTGAAATCCTGCAGCACCCGCAAAAGGTCCCCCTGCTCAAGAAAGCACACGTACAGATCCGTCTGAAGCTTGCCAATGAACATCTGAATGATTCAGAGGAGAACTGGGTGAAAGTGTTGTGGTCATATGAGACCAAAATCGAGCTCCTTGGCATCAACTCAACTCGCCTTGTTTGGAAGGAGGAGGAATGCTGCCTATGACCCCAAGAACATCATCTCCACTGTCAAACATGGAGGTAGAAACATTATGCTTCGGGGGTGTTTTTCTGCTAAGGGGACACGACAACTTCACCACATCAAAGGGATGATGGACGGGGCCATGTACCGTCAAATCTTGGGTGAGAACCTCCTTCCCTCAGCTAGGGCATTGAAAATGGGTTGTGGATGGGTATTTCAGCATGATGATGACTCAAAACACCCGGCCAGGCAACAAAGGAGTGGCTCAAGGAAAAGCACATTAAGGTCCTGGAGTGGCCTAGCCAGTCTCCAGACCTTAATCCCATAGAAAATCTGTGGAGGGAGATGAAGGTTCGAGCTGCCAAACTTCAGCCACAAAACCTTAATGACTTGGAGAGGATCTGCAAAGAGGAGTGGGACAAAATCCTTCGTGAGATGTGTGCAAACCTGGTGGCCAACTACAAGAAACGTCTGACCTCTATGATTGCCAATAAGGGTTTTGCCACCAAATACTAAATCATGTTTTGCAAAGGGGTCAAATACTTATTTCACTCATTAAAATGCAAATCAATTTATAACTTTGAAATGCGTTTTTTTTTTGGATTTTTTTGTTGTTATTCTGTCTCTCACTATTAAACCTACCATTACAATATAGAATGATCATTTCTTTGTCAGTGGGCAAACGTACAAAATCAGCAGATGATCAAATATTTTTTCCCTCACTGTAAAAATGAAATATTACTTTATGATGATTAGGTCTCTAAAATCTGGTCACTTTTCATAGGATCATAGGGGTTGAAGGAACCTTGGAAGTCTTCTAGTCCAGAGGTCTCCAACCTTTCTGGGCTCGAGGACTGGAGGGAAGGAGAGCAGCTTCAAAATTGGTGTGCATGCAAACGAACCTGGGGCCACGCACACTGGTGCGGCACTAGCAGCCCCGTTCGCACATGCGGCATGTGCTGGTGCCATGCGCATGCGCTGGTGCCGTGCGCATGCGCTGGTGCCGTGCGCATGCGCGGACGGCCACACACGCACCACAGCGACTAGCAGCCCCTTTGTGCATGCGCAAACAGGCCGCACAAACCACCTGGGCTAGCCATGCATGCGCGAATGGGCTGCGGACACCCACCCCGTGCTAGCATCCCCGTTTGCCGCGCGTGCATGCGCAAACGGGGCCTCGGGCGCTACAAATGGAGAACGCGCACCCATGCGTGCGTGCACCGGCCAGCCATTTCCGCGGCCTGGGCCACGGACCATAGGTTGGGGACCCCTGTTCTAGTCCAACCTCCTGCCCAAGGTAGGAGTTCTCAAACCATCTGGGACAAACGGTTGTCCCAATTTTTTCTTGAAAGCCTCCAGCAACTGAGCACTCACAACTTTGGGAGGCAAACTATTCCATTGCTTAATAGTTCTTACTGTCAGGAAATTCCTTCAAATTTCCAAATTGGTTCTTCCCCGACAAACTTTCACCCATTGCTTCTTGTCCTACTCTCAAGTGCTGTGGAAAATAAATCAACCCTCTCTTTCCTGTTGAGCTGTTCAAGTATTGGAAGGCTGTTATGTGTCTCTTCAGCCTTGTTTTCATTAAGCTAAAGATACCTAGTTCCTTTACTCATTTCTCATAGGATTTATCCTCCAGACCCCTTATCGTCTTTTTTGATCTTCTCTGCACTTTTTCTACAGCCTCTGTGTCTTTTTTGTAGTGTGCTGACCAGATCTGGATGCAGTACTCCAATATGGCCTCACAGATGTGATATAGAGTGGTACTATCACTTTCCATGTTCTTGATGACCTCTGTTGATGCAGCCTAGAACTGCATTAGCTTTTTTGAATAGCTGCAGCACACTGCTGATTCATACTTAAGCAGTGCTGCATCAGGACACACAGATCCCTCTCATAGGCTCTACTGTTGAGCCAGGTACTACCTTATCCTGTACCTGTGCATTTGGTTTTTCCTGCCTAAGTGCAAGACCTTACTTATCTTGCCACTGAATTGCATCTTGCTGGATCGGGCCCAATACGCAAGTCTGTCACGATCCTTCTGAATCTTGAGTTGATCTTCCAAAGTGTTAACAGTTCCCCCAGCTTTGTGTCATATGCAACTTGATTAAGTTCCCCTTCTGTTCCTTCATCTGGATCATTTATGAAAATGTGGGAAGAGTACTGGGCCTGACAGAACTTTGAGAATCCTTACTGCATGCTTCCCTGCCCTCAGATGTTTTTTCTTTGAGAACCACATGCTGAGTGCAGTTGATCAGCCAACCACAGATCTGTTAGTGTAGTATTCTCTATCCCACATTGTTCTATCTTGCCAAGAAGTAGGCTGTGTTCTTTTTCAACCGTCTTACTGAAATTTTAACTATACTGTATTCATAGCATTTCCTTGGAGTTTTGAATTGGAATCAAGCTTAATTAGTTAGGTGCTTAGGTTTGGGATCTTCTAAATGTAATTTTCTTTAGATCTTTGCTGTGTTCCAAGTATTCTATGAAATTAATACCCTGTTTTATGTTGTTTTCCCATTGTAGATTTGGCCTGGTACCTGGGCACCTCACATTGGAAACATGCACCTCAAATATGTCAACTAATCTAGGAGGGCCTATATTTCCTTTTCTTTTACTTTTTTTAAAACTTTGTTTGGAGAAGTCTCTGACCTTGGAAGAACTTGGGATTTTTTTTAATGTGCCTAACTAAACTATTTTTTCCACTGTGGGCTGTTACAAGAAACTTGTTAGCCCATTGTTATAAGAACAAAATGAGTTACCTATTCAGCTGATTCTGTTCTCCAGTTAGTTTAGCCATTTTGAACTCAAATCGGATAAAGCTAGTGCTTTTGGCTAAACACTACTGAATGCTACTTGTATGCAACAGAGAACTAGATGATTACATGATTTCAACCTTTTAGGGTGGTAAATACATGTATAATTGTTTACATACTTAAAAGGAAAAATGTTGAGTAAATTTCATGTCGTATAGTGGCTCTACTTTATGTAGCCTGTATTAATGTGAAATATTTACCTGAATATTCAATAAAAAGATGAACATTACAAGATTTTGTGTACTAATCTTAATAATATATTGATTTAATGCTGATGCCCAGTGGTGTTGCATTTGAATCTGAGAATTAAAACATTTTACTTTTTTGCCTGGATAAGTCAATATAATATTTGCAAATTTCTTAAAAGCTTTCCTCAATTCATCACTGTTAATTCTATTTACAATTATTGGATCTTGCTAAATGGGGCCATCAGATTGAACTGAGTGAAATATATGCAGAAGTCCCAGTTTGTTCAATAGCATAATTCTAATGAATACATTGTTATATTCAACAGGGAAAGATGTATAAAACAGGTGCTCAGAACATTGAAATATTTCAGATTAAGATGCCTTTGAAATGAAGTAAAATAATCATTTAAAAATATTTCTTATATTCATCTTTTAAAAAAGCTCAACCAGGTTTTATTACATGTAACCATTACAGTGTTTATACAGACATGGTACAATCCACTTTACAGTGAATTCCATGTAGCTGCAAGACTGCCATGGCAAAAACAGCCATACTGTTAAATTTCGACAATAAGATAATAAAAAACATTGTTGTACTCAACACAATTTAAAAGATAGGCACATCTAAAGCATCTGATCTTACACAGGGAAACAAAGTCAATCTAAACTTTAATCTGAACTGGCAGTGTAAACTGTGCAACAGTATCTTCTATGGATCGTTGCCATTCACAGTTCAAAACAATCTGTGGGGTGTGACTGCAAATTTTTTGATTAGAATCTTTTTTAATCATGACAATGCCACACTCAAACTATTATGGGAGTTACGTCCTTCTGAAATTTCATGTAGCCACCTTGCAAGGTTTCCCCAGGTTGTCAGAGCATGCACATGCATATGCAAAAAACCAGAATAAGTAGCAAAGCGTAACTTCAGCAGTAGTCCAGGCAGGAGACAACTGCAGTCTTCTGTGCATTCATAGCTGCAGAATAAGAATGGCCAACATGTCTTTGACTATAGGATCCTTTATTGTTCCCCATTGGCCATGCTGTTTAGAGCTGCTGAGAATTTTAATTTCAAAATAATGGTGCTTAAGCCAGAAGATAGACCAAGGTCATTTGATGACTGTTGTACTGCAGTAAAAATTAGAAACTTTTCTATGCTAAGGGGCCAAATTATAAATAAGGATCTCTTCCTTAGTTTTTAATTCTGAAACAGTAGGTTTTTAATCCATAAAAGCAGTTTGGAGATTAAAAAGTGCTTTGATTGCCCTAATTAATTACTTGTACTTGGAGAAAGTATAGCTCTGCCAATTCTGGACCTCACAGCTTCATTCAGAACCATAAATCATGGGGATTTATAGTACTTATACTGAACAGGGTTCATTCATTCATGACAGAACTAAATCACTGTCTCACAGCTGTAAAGAGACTAGACTGGCAAAATAAACTCAAATTTAATTCTTGTAGAATAAAAGTATTGGTGGTAATATTGCTTGATTTGGGAATTAGATATGCTACCTTTGAGCATTCTTCTTGGAGATACAAGTGATAATATGTTGCAAGGAGTATCGTGATAAAGCAATTTCTGAGCATTATTGATTTTCTAATTACCTCAGGTGAAATTATGGTAACATGGCCTATGTACAATGATTGGTGAAAATAGTGCACCCAGACTGCTGATGCTACTTAAGGATATTTAAAGACTTAAAACAATTTAAAATTTGGATCCTTTAAAAATAATTTTCTAACCTAACGTTTTGCCTATGTGTTTCACTTGTCACCTAGGAACTATATCAGATGCTAAAAGCTATTATTACAATATCTGCATTCACAATGAATATCCATCATATGTGAATTAAATAGATATATATCTCCTGTGAACCATGAAGGAAATCTGAAACTGAACTAAAATCAGAAACCACAGAAAATATTTATAAGCAAGTAACAGCTTATAGAAGAACCAGGGACCTGCATGTTTCATGAGGTATCAACAGAGGAAATTGGGATTGTCCCAATAACGTACCATGTTAATTGGATAAACAAGTGCTGGCACAAGAGGACTGATTTAAAAAATGGTTAAAGTGAATCCTGGAGACCTGGGGAGGAAAACCAATGCACTGCACTATGGTGTAGTAATAGTAGTGCTGCTACAGCCACTATTAAATCTTTTTTTTTTTAAAGTCACGGGCTTTTCTGTATGAACTAACGCTAAGAATTTGTGAATGAGTGACATGCCAGCTGATTGAGGACAGTAAATGTCTTTAACGCCACCAGAAAAAGAACCCAGGTAATTTCAGACTAATCAATCCGACATCGGTATCTAGACTGATTTGAGAGCAGAAGATAAGCTCATAGCTCTACAATAACTGGAAACAGTACAGAGCTGTTGCCAATCAGCTATCTTTAACAGTGGAGACAATTATGGGGATGCTAGGTACAATTCGGCTATTTAAGCAAAAGCAGGAAAGCCATCTGTCACTGAATTTAATTTGAATTCCTGCATCAGTAGAAGTTCCGTCTTTCAAACATGAGTAAGGGAATAATAGATTGAGCAAGGTAGAATGATGATAAAAAACTAATACATATTAGAACAACAATATAACGGTGATGCATAAGGTTCAGCATGGAAAGTAAGTTGCATCAGTAAGGTTACCTTACTAAATGACAAGCCTTAGCTAAAGATTGGTTTCACCCATTCTGCAACAGTACCATTTCACAAGTACCCCAACTGAGGCAACAAACTGCCTTCCCTAACTGGCATTCTCCTTGAATGTCCATAGTAGGATCCTGAATGCACTGCCAGTTCCCAGCAACCCCGTGATGATTTCCCTGGAATGGGAATAAGCTAACAAGAAAAGGGAGAAATCCAAGCCTGAAACAAAAGATTCTAAAAAGCAAAAAGAGGAGCATAAATTGCCATTGCTCAACTTCAGGTTTGGTACTGCTGTTGGTTCCAATACCAGTCCTTTTCTTTTATCAATCAGAAGTGCCTGCAGCATTGGTTCCAATACCAGCCTGTCATTCAGTCCTTCATTTATCAATCAGATATGAATGTTGCCAAATCTTCATAACTTGTGGCAGCTCACAGCACACCAAAATATAGTAAAAACATCCAGAGAAGAATAAAATACTAAAATATAATAATTATTGTGGCTAACAATAAAACTAGACCATCACAATCAGGCCCCAAAGACTCCTCTGCAAAAACCCAGTCTTTAAAATCTTACAGAAAACCAGCCTACTTTTTAGAAATAGGCTGTGCCATATTGTAAATGCCATGATGGAAAAGCCACTCTCAACACACTCCAAATCAGAGGCACGTACTATTACAAGCAGTGTCTCTTCGGATAAGCTCCATTCAGCTAAATCTAGACAGAGTAGGTTAGTATCTACTTATAGTTCTTATAGAATCACAGGGCTGGAAGGGACCTTGGAGATATTCTAGTCCAGAGGTCCCCAACCTTTTGGGCACCAGGGACCGGTTACGTGGAGAGGTTTTTCCGCGGACCGGAGGGGGTGTGGTTTTGTGTGCTGCCTGCATCCCGCGAATGGGGCTTTGCTTGTTTGTGCGGCCTGGTTGCGGGCATGCCAGGGCCCGGTACCAGTCCACGGACCGGGAGTTGGGAACCCCTGTTCTAGTCCAATTGCCTGGCCAAACCAGGTGTCTTTATTCCATCCTGGGCAAATGGCTGTCACTCTTTTCTTGAAAATCTCCAGCAATAGTGCACACACAACTCCAGGAAGCAATTGGTTCCATCGGTTAATTGTTCTCACTGTCAGGAAATTACTTAGTTCTAAATTGGATCTCCCTTTGAGGAATTTCCACCCATTACTTCTTGTCATTCCCTGAGGTGCTTTGGAAAATAAGGACCCCAAATTAGTTTGTCTGGCATGATCGGTTTTTAACAAACTTATGCTGGGTTCTAGTGATTACTTTGTTCATTTCTAGGTGCTCACAAGTCTGCTTGATTATCTTTTCCAGGTATTGATATCAGGCTAATTGGATCTAGTTTCCTGGATCCACTTTTTTCCCCTTCTTGAAGACTTGGAACCACATCAGCTCTTTTCCAGACCTCTGGCAGTTCCCCCATGCTACAGGAGCTCTGAAAGGTTTTATTCAGTGGTTCCATTGGCAGCTCTTTCAGTACCCTGGGATGTCATTAAGTGAAGGACACCCAGGAATCAAAGAAGTCACATGGAGGCAATTCTGTCAGGGGTTTGAATCACTTTCTGTTGCCAAGGGCTTATCATGTCCTCAGAAAAACTGCTTCTCAGATGTTTAGGAAAATCCCCAAGTGCCCTCTGGAAATAACAGATCTATCAGGCAACTCACCTAACAACTAAATCGTGCAGAGGTCTCAGGTGGCAGTTAATCTTAATTAGAAGTAATATGACCACAGTAACTGACTAGATAAATAATGATCTGAATATGAAGGGCACTATAACTCCTAGGCAAGCATGAGTATATAGCTGCATGAAAGTCGTTGAGCACAGATTACTTGAAACAAGCCAATGGAGACCCAGACTGGAGTATTGCTAGAGAAGCATAAATGAAAAACGTATCAAGAAGAATCCAAGAAATTATTCAATCATCTAAAGATGGCAGAAATCCATTTTCATTATTACAAATTTATCATATACCTTGCAACTGCAGATATATATTTGAACTACAAAACATAGTATTAACACTTGGCTACAAAGAACATGAAAGATACTACTGGCTAGAACAAAAAAAAACCAACAGTAGCCGTACATTTACTGATAAATAATGGGCATAAAATTACATTTACAGACACACAGTCTACGCATGACTGAAAAGAGAAATTATTGAGATTTATAAACATTGGAACAAACTGAACAAGAAGAGAATCTGAAGGTTAAAAAGAATCTGGTTTCTAACTTTATGTTACACCATTTATTTATTTTTAAAAAAACCTCATTAATTAACCAACTCCAGGAAGAAGGAGGGTGTTTCAAAAAAGACCAATAAAAGCTACCTCCTTTGCAACTTCTTTGAATCAGATCAATTACAAATTCACCATGACAACCCAAACAGAAACTAGCTTTTCAGAATTCCAATGACACGGCCTAATTAGAAATTATCTTGATCATAAATGCAAAACATACACACATACACCCAAGCACACTAACGTCTCTGAAACTTTCATAGTGTAACAAACATTGATACATGCTACTATTTTATCCATATATTAAAAACTACATGCCAAATCCAGGAAAAATCACAACTTCAAAAATGTTGAATGCTGGCAGAGCAAAAAGCTGTCAACAGCATCCCTCCATTAAAAGCCCCATAGAATGCAAGTAGCAACGAGGCCATTAAGCCCCACCCACTGTTCTATGCAGGGAAATTACTCAGGTTTACTAAACTTTTTTCACGAATTCCTTTGCTGCCATTTAAACCTGTTTCCAGATATTTTATAAAATAGTAAAACTTATTTCAGGATTTTGTTTATAATATTTTAAACAAGAAACATAGGGCAAACAGCAATTATTCCTGTTCCTGTCTTATCAGCTACAAAAGAAAAGATATCAGCGGCAACTAGTTAAATGAAGAATAAAATGAAAAAATACAGTTTTGATACAACCATTTAAAACAAGTAGGAATCAAGTCTTGCAATAAAAGAATTTTCTAAAATTTATTTTAACATCTGTTCCTGATTTTAGTAATCTTTAGTACTGAGCCCTGCTCAAGAACAGAAAACAGCTTTTGTACAACAGGCACACTTTAGAGAACAGAGGTGGAGTGAATTCTGCAGGCAAACATGGAACACACTTATCAAGAAAAAATAAACAGGAAGACTTTATAGTAGCTATATTAACAACTCATTAAATTTAACACCAGTATGGCACTTAGGATTCACTATACAATTTAAAAGTATCTGCAAAATTGCTATTTTTAACTTGTCATTTTCTTCAAAGTGTTTTTTTTTAATTTATCAGAAAAATTCTCATTATATGATATGATCAAGTTGGAAAATGCAACTTTAATTAGACAGCTGTTAAGGAAATAAAATTATTCCTCTAATGGTTAGGAAATCAAATCTCCCTGGACCAGGTTGCCTTTCGGACAGGGTCCATTTTCATATTGACCAGTTCCTGGGCTCAGGCAAATCTTATAAGCATTCAGATCCAAACAGGTTGACTCCTTGCTTATGTTCTACTGCAGTGAATCTTCTCCAGGCAAATTCTTTGTTTCAGCAATAAGCCTTTTGACTCCCACCATCCACTGGCTTACTTCAGCAACATGGTCCACCATTAGGGAGCGATGAATCTCATCAGCTACATCCCAATGCTGACTCTTGAGCTCTGAAAAAAATAAGAAAGCATCCCAAATCTTATACAGTTACTTCCAATCTATAAAATATAACCATAAAGATCAATTGGCTCAAATGCCTCCCAAATAACTAGATAAGATCAGCCAATTGCCTCAAGTTCTTACACCTGCCCTGCAGGTGTTTCCTGGCCACTCTCTCCCCCAAAAGGATTGGGTCAACTAAAACAGGATCTCTTAACAGTAATTGAGGAGACCGAATAAGAGTAGGAAAAAAATAGTGACATTTCCCTGCTCTTTTGGCCACAAAAAGGCTTACTAAGGCTCTTATCCAACTTCAATTGTATTCACTTCAGTGCTCTTCTGAAGCCACAGAGATATAGTCTGAGCCAATTGTACTGTTGCCCTTCAATTCCAAATAGTGAAAAGTTGTTAAGTCAAAGAGCTTAAGGGACAACCCCAAATTCTCTCTAAAACCCAATAGAGAACCTGAGGCAGAACAATAAAATAGGTTCTGCTTCCACAATAATCAAAGAGTGGCTAAAAATACAACAGGAAAAGTGATCCTAGTCAACTGCTCTCTAGCAGCATTACACGCTGCTAAGAAAACTGCTTTGGTTTAAGTATCCGAGTTCCCTCAGATGGAATTTTGCCAATTCTATCAAAGCAGTATTTCTGCTACCTCTAGCACATAACACAGCTGAGGATGAAGATTACAAAAAGAAACCACCACTGTGATATAGCAGGCCATAGACGTATTCCTTACCTTCTGCTAGAATTCCCATCCTTTTTCTTACAGGGGAAGATAATTTGCCTTGTGTCCACATTTCCTGCAGAATTACCAAGCGTTTATGGATATCATCACAAACCTGTTTCTGAAAACAGAAGCAAATTCTTATTATCAGGTATCTCTTTTGGGGATCATATTTACAAATTCTAGTCACAGCAGAAGGCCATTTTCGTGGTCCTTTCCTAAATCGCGGGAAAAGCAAAGCATTCAGTAATGTTATGATCAGACCAAATCAACAAACCCTGGAATCATTTGCCTACATACATTTTTACCCTCTCAGCTAATTCCATTGCATCCTCCTGATGTACAGTCAGTCCCTAAAGCTTATCTATAAAGACTTTATGACAAGAATTGAATTAAAACATTGTAAAGATCTAAAAAAAATTCTCATATAGCGTGCCATATTTTAAACCTGCTGTCCCAAGTTTTGAGGAGATGGTTTCTTTAGAATTTTGTAAAAGTGTTGTGGAACTTTAAAAAAAAAAAAAAAAAGACTGCCAGAATGCATGCAGCAAGTCAAAAAAAACATCCATTTCACGGAAAGTAAAGGCAGAACTTCTTCCCACAGCAGCTCTTGACACTTTACTTTTCCTCATGGTAGTAGACTTCTATATAAAAAATGGCCTGTTTCTTGCTAGCATATTATTCCAGAACCTGTAAATTCCAAATAGACAACTCCATAATCAAATAGATTACTTTTCATGTAACAATAGATAGAAAAGGCTCTCTGTCGAGCTGCAAATACTAATTTTCTGGAAGACTGATATTCCAATATAACCTCCTCTAGGGTCATATAAATGAACGTTGAGTTTTGCCTGAATTGCAACAATCCCATTTAAAGATGAAACTCACAACATCATCATTGATATTGCAAACTTTGGGTTACAAGAAGAGGGAAAACATTATTTGAATAGGAGGACAACTAGAGACATCTTTAGGTTAGCTCTCCAATGACAGGGAATGAAATGGAGGTGGCATCTGCTTTAAAAACAGTTACAGAGACATCTTAGTGCTACAATAAGTAGGACATGAGGATGAGACACAATTTCATTCTACTGTAAAATCCTGGAAAAGCTGGTAGCTCTCTCACCTGCACACAGCTCCTACAGTTGTTCAGAGCCTCATGCAAGGAAGAAAGCACATCCTCTATTTCATATTCCTTGTCAGCCTTTACAACAGATGGTGCTGTGGCATCTGCTCTCTGAAGAGAGGTTTGTGGTCCAGGGGGAGGCAGGTTCACAGACTGTGGGACAAGCAATCCAACTGAGAGAGTAGACACAGATCGTGTTAAGAGAAAGATGTGTACAGCATTAATCCATTTCAGTGCACAGAGATAAAATTGGGCCGTAAATTAAAAATCTGGCAGATAAATTAAGCATAGTTGCTTTGGAAATACTAACCCCTTAGAATCAGTTACTCCAATTTTGGCTATTCTTGCGAACTGCACATAAATACATTGGAATGGAAAGAAACAGCAGGACTGTAGACTAGATTAGGAAATAAGAAAATAATCTCGGAAGAGGCACTGCTGCCAAGAAAACTATATGAACATGTTCATGGAATTGCAAAGACCTAGGTTTCCAGCATGATCCAGCAGACCGAAACCAAGAATCAGAACCAAAATAAGGAGAATGGAAAAAGTAATCTGCTCTCTCCAGGCACAAAAAGCGATGCACAGTCCTAAAAATAAAATAAAATAAATATATATATAAAATAAAATAAAATAAAAAATATAAAATAAAATAAATACAATATAAAATAAATAAAATAAAATAATAGCGCAGTATTTTTTTACAGATTTTCAAACCGTTCCCAACCTGAGCTAGAAGCAACGGGGGGGTGCGGCGCCGGTTCGGGCTCCTTTCCTTCTCTTGCCGCCGCCCCTCTTCTCCGGAAGGGATCCCGCTGGGTCAAGCCGCTGGAAAGAGCCGGACGCTGCTGCAGCCCGTAGGAGAATTGCGGGGGGTCGTTCCAGCCGCGCTGCTGGTTCCCTGTAAAAGAAACCGACGATCAGCCGCCAGCCTCGCCCAAAAAGCACACGCCACCTTTTCTCCGCCACGCAGCTCACCGGGCTTGACATAAAGCTCCGCCATCACCGCACTTCCGCCCGGCGCGCTTGCCTGAACCGGCGAACGGGTCTCCCACAGGCCATTTCCCGTCGTCCGCGGTGACGTGGCGGCCCTGTCAGACTCTGGGCGGAGTTCACGGAGGAGGAGAGAGGGCGTGGCCCTGCCGTCCGACTCGGAGGACGCTGACGCTCCGTGACGCTAGATACGTCTGGAATGGGGCATTCCGGGTAAGGTGGGCGTTGCGGGCTTGAAGGTCGCACGCGATCGTTTGAGGGGCGAGCACCGTTGTTGGAGGAAAAGACGGACCGAGAAAATGCTTTCATCCATTTCGATCCGTTTTTCTTATAAAATGCAGAACTTGATATCAACAGTAAAACAAATAAGCATTTGTTACATTGTTACATAAGCATTGTAAGCCGCCCAGCGTTACAAATCCCCGCTTTGTGCCAAATAAGTATGGGATGGTGATGGTAGAGTGACACCCATAGTTACATTGGCACAAGATTAAGAATTAATGCAAAGGGGAAGGCAGCAGAATAGGGTCCCTGCAGTGACTCCCAAAAAGGAGAGCATATGAAGAAAAACATAACTAAGAACGGCTGCAGGACTTGAGTTTTGCTAGTCTAAAGAAAATAGGGGAGACATGATAGCAGTATTTCAGTATTTGAGGGGCTGCCACAAAGAAGAGGGGGTCAAATTATTCTCCAAAGCACCAGAGGGCAGGACAAGAAACAATGGTTGAAAACTGATCAAAGAGAGAAGCAACCTGGAATTAAGGAGAAAGTTCCTAACAGTGAGGACAGCTTGCCTCCAGAAATCGTGGGTGCTCCATCACTGGAGGTTTTTAAGAAGAGACTGGACAGTCATTTGTCTGAGATGGTAGAGGTTCTCCTGCTTGAGCAGGGGGCTGGACCAGAAGACCTCTAAGGTCCTTTCCAGCTCTATTCAGAGAGCTTTCAAGCCATGAAGGTCTAGAAGCCAGGGCAAAAGTTCTGTTAGTGGGGAAAAAATGTATAATGTCCAATATTCTATGCCAATTCTTTTCAGATGTTTGATGTCACCTTCTGTGAACTCTCAGTCAGATCTGCAGATACCCCAAAATTCCTCACAGCCATTTTTTGCCTCAGTACATAACCACTGGCTGCCCATTTTCAAGTGTTGTTTCCTGCCTTAGCTCTTAGTTTAGTGCATCCAGGTTTGTGATGTCCAATTGAGGTTAGCCAGTGTGCAAGCCAGACTATTAACATTTCTTAAATTACACACAGTGAGCCCTAGGACTCCCACTCTGAGTCCAGCAGTGCAACATATTCTGCTTTACTGGGCAGCATCATTTGTGAGACACAATCAGGGCCTGAGGTTGGGAGATCTCTTTTTCTGCTACCTCTTCAGTGAAGGCATGTCCCTCCCCCATGGAATTTGCAAGAAGGTATGCATGCAAAGGCCTTAGTGCCACAGAGCAAGAACCAGCCTGGGGAGCTTTACATGGCAGCTACTTCTACAAGACGTGCAATTCAAACATCCTGAACAAATTTCCCTCCCATAGACAGAAATCCAAGGTGTTCAGGACTTGCTGTGCCAACCATTGTCAAATGCCATCCCTCCATAAATCCATTCAACTGGCTAATTACACTACAAATAAGGCAAGAAAGAAAACCTTACAATGAATTTCTGCCCTCCCCCCATAGTCTTTCCAGTTGTCTTCTGAGGTTTCACATGGGGGCCAATGGATCTAGGAGTCCTTCCTTTCTCTGCAGCTTTCATAGGCATCTGGTTGATGTAAGACCTGGAAAGATCTGTTCCACTCTGGTTGCATGGTAACTTTCTAGTGGATGGCTGGATTCAAACCCAATTCCATGGCTCAAATGAATGGAGGGTCTTCTCTGGAAGCAGTGTCTGGGTCAACCTTTCCAGAGGTTGCTGAGTCATCTGTGCAGGGCTGAAAGATACGAGAACAGGGTCCCCTCCCCCCTTTGTGAGTGACTCTCCCAGGAGAGGCACTGTTGGTCAGACATAGGCATGGAGAACAGAGGATAAGAAATGGAGAAGTGGAATGAGGAGGGGGGGATGGATAGCTTGCAGGCAGGGTTTGAAAAGACATTAAGGCTAACTTTACAGATGTTAAATAGACAGATGAAACCTACTTAAACACATACAGTAAATGCAAGAATGAAATGTTTCCTGCAAATGAACTTAAAACATTCCCTCCTGACAACTTTGGACTGTTCTTAAAAGCACAAGGAGGGGAAAAAAGGAACACAGTTCTCTTCACCCTGTTTTGTTGGTCAGGCAAACTAGGGTGAGGGTATTTTCCTTTTGGTGGCTTATATTAACAATTTTTCCCTAGCAAAATTTAAAATTCTTTTCACTTTCAGTTACAGACATTTAACACTTACAATTAGCTCACACACAAAGACTTGGACAAACATACACACACAATGACAAGGAAAAGAGAAAAGGAAAGGGAAACAGAATTCTTAATTTTACACATCCTGGTCATTCCCACCATAAATCTCAAATTAGGGAAAGCAAAAATCTTAACAAACATATCACATCATTACATAGAAGACAGAGAAGGGGAAAAAAATCAATGTTCCTATATTTTATTTTATTTTTCCTTTTAAGGACTAGGGGTGACATGATAGCAGTATTCCAATATCTCAGGGGTTGCCACAAAGAAGAGGGAGTCAAGCTATTCTCCAAGGCGCCTGAGGGCAGGACAAGAAGTAATGGATGGAAACTAGTCAAGGAGAGAAGCAACCAGGAACTGAGGAGAAACTTCCTGACAGTTAGAACAATTAACCAGTGGAACAACTTGCCTCCAGAAGCGGTGAATGCTCCAACACTGGAAGTTTTTAAGAAGAGACTGGACAGCCATTTGTCCGAAATGGTATAGGGTTTTCTGCCTGAGCAGGGGGTTGGACTCGATGACCTCCAAGGTCCCTTCCAACTTTATTATTATTATTATTAAGTACCATTATTTAGCCAAATTGGTTTCCCAGCTTTGTCCCTGAGCAAAGCCCATTTCTTACATATCTCCCTTGCTCATTTTCTCTTCATACCAGCTAGGATGGGCCCTTGCCTCTCATCCCACACCACGAGCAAATCTCCTAGAGGGGATCCAGGCATGACCCTCAAGCTACAACTTCCCATGTTCTCCTTCTGATGTGGGATCCAATTGACTTAGCCGAGTCTTCCCCCACTGCCAAACTTGCCGCACCGCCTGCCAGTTTTCGGACCAAAAATAAAAACAGTCCGGGAGGACTCTGGTTCCCTAACAGAATAAGGGCATCTCATTTCAAGGGAACTCCGCCAACTGTTTTTGGACCAAAAAGGGGTCCGGGAGGACCTGCTGCTCCCCTATGCAGTGAGTACGGGCACCTCCTTCCAACGGCCTTTTCCTGCTCACACTTTTCCTACTCATGGTTTTCAGATTCAGGAGAGACTGGGAGGACCTGCTGCACCTTTAAGCAGTGAGTACAGGCACCTCCTAACCCGTGCTTTGCTCACTGACTTCCCAGCTGGTTGTCCAAATCCGACTCTCTCATTTTCCCTTCCATTCCATTTTCACACAGCCTCTCCCTTTTCCCTAACAAAAAGTCCTGTGCTCTGGCCATGACTTGAACAGATCCTTTTTGCGGTTAGGAAAAGCCAGAGGGAGCAAGATCCAGCTGTGATTGGGAGAAGGGTCTTCTTACTCACACACAGAGACATACACACATTTCCCTTGCTCCCCTGGCTTTAAAAATTACCTGTGGTAAGATGGGTGGCCAATACATTTTACAAATAAATAAATAGGAATAAAATTACAAAACAGAATTTAGCTCGTAAGTGTGGGCCTGAAACTGTTGAAAGAAAAATCTTCATCAGGGTCCAGTCCAAGCCAGGAATAAGAAAATGGAGACTGCTTTAGGAAAGAAGGTCCAGTTTATTGAGTTGCAGAACCACAACAGCATATGGTTCTGGAGCAGCTGACCAACTGATTTGACGAGTACAAGGATTTTTATACAGTTTTACAGCATTTCGTATATTGGAGGCTTGCTTGTGTACTTTTGTTATTAGATTTGTTTAGCTTGTTTCACAAAGGTTAGCAATTGGAATAAAATACTTACTTCCTTGGTCCTAAGCCTGTCAGACAAACGTAATTAGTTTTACTTCCTTATCTTTAGTTTGTCTATTACCTCCATTGAGCTCTCTTTGTGAATCAACAGGCCTGATTCAATGTTTCTGCTTTTCACAATAGCCAGGGATTTCATGAGTGAAACATTGCTTCTGTATTTCTTTTCCTGAGTTTTATTCTTGTGATTTGGGGGGAATAGTTAAAAGGATTGGGGGGGTGCATTCTTACCACAAGACTCCATGACCAATCCATCAGTTGCCTCTCTGGAGAGTTGGGGGAGTGTTTGCAGGGCAGGGTCCAAAAAATCAAGATGGCTACAACAGCGGGCTCAAAGATTCCACCTGTTTTTTTGTACATCACAACTATTTTTTTTTACCACACCCTGCAGACATCCCTTCATTGTCTATCTTTATAGCCTGTTTAAAGGCAGAAAAAAAGAAATATATTTTATCATGTTTAACACAGATACTGTAAACCTTTAGCAAAACATTCCATAATTCCTGTCTTCTTTGGGGAGCCTTTCTCCCATAGAGACTGTTCTCATTTGTCAATCAAATTTTTATTATGGTCTTTGACCAGCATAACACAGAAATCTCAGTACAACTACAAAACATAAGAATAACATTTAAAATATCAGAATTTTAAATAAAAAGTCTTCAAATTAAGAAATGAAATAAAATGTAAACCTTTTAACATACACGACAAAATATATCATTTTAACAGTAGCAATGCAAATATAATTGAGTTTAGTATCTTTAACAATAGGACATTATATAAAAATACCCTAGAAATCTGACTACTGCACAAAACTTTGCAACACTGTATGTTACTGAGTTGTCAGAATTTAAAAAAAAAAAAAAAACAAGAAAATTGGGCTGAACAACTTGACACTCTAGTTAAAATTGTGAAAATTAGAGTGCTGAGCCTCTCTCTAAGGAACTAATTGTACAGAGATAGACCACTTGGCCCATTGCCACAAGCTGCCCGTCAGCTCAGAACCTTCTAAACAGAGTTGATTGCATCTCCCCCAACCAAGCCAGAGAGTGAAACAGCAAACCACATAAAGGCTCCTCTGTGGACCCAGATTGTTAATTTTGTAAGGAACACCCATAACACATAAGGTGTGAATCTGTCCCTCACACTCTTGGGTAAGAGAACATAAAGAGGCCTATCTAAAGATTTTCATGATGTTCTACTTAAGAAGTGATCTTGCCCAATGATTTCATCATAATTCGTAGGGAATAAGAAAGATAGTGCAAATTCAAGTGAGGCAGCTTTGATTTTATATGATTGCTTCCATTTGAAAATCATCCATAATTGTTAAGGAAGCAAGGCCTATGGGAAGACTTTGAATCCTAAGTCACCAGTTAAAGTAGTTTTTATTTAGATTACACCCATCTCTAGTCATGTAGAGGAATTTGTTTACTTAGAAACAAAAGCAAGAAACTGAAGTGCTTAAGAATTTAGATTGGGCAAGCTTAGAAAGATTTAGTTGTTCTCCATTCAGATGCTGTACTATCAATTGAACTTTAAATAATTTGTTAGTTGCTGGTATATTATCACTCTTTACAATTTTTTTTTTACCAGTGTTGGAAGAAAAATCAGGTCCAGTTCCAATCCGGGAGAAAGACGCTGAAGATAAAATGGAGGCTGGCTACAAGAAAGAAGGTCTCTGTTTGTCTGTTAGCCAGCAACTAGTGACAGCAGTATGTTTCTGGGATGGCTGATAAAATGGAGTTGTGAGTAGGTGGGTTTTTATACATTCTTTGGGGCTTTGCGATTGAGATGCCTGTTCCTGTGTAAGAATGTATCCTTTAATATTTTAATGGCTGTTGCCAGATTCCTGTGGGGTCATGTAGGGGTCACGGCTGGCTCTACAGGCAAATGGGGAAATACAAATCCTAGGTGTTTTGTTTGAGCTATTCTTGTCAGTTTGGGCTCCTTGTCTTTTGTGTTGCTTATTTGGAGTTTCTGGCTGCTCATTGTTTATAAATAGTGGCCCAGTCTTTCTGAATGGATTACAAAATCTCCATTCCTAAAAACTAGCCTCTTCAGGTTTCTGCTTCAGGGTGTTTTCCTATAGCAGGAAGACTGGGCCTGCTTTCTGCCTTTAAGAAGATGTCTCTCCTCTTCTCCTTCAGGGGAAATATTCTATTCTGCTTTTTTTTTAATATTAAGAATAAAGTCTATTTTATTCTGGAGAGGGGGGGGGTGGCTTCCTACACTAGCAGTAGCACTCTTTTGAGCATTCAGTACTAAAGTGCCATAGGCATTTCTATTACCAGAAGTTTGGAAAACTAGTTCCAACTATTTATAGTATGAAATTTGCTTGATTTTGTGCCTATTTATATTCCATTTATGAAATGTTGGTCTCTTTGCAAAGACTATAATTGATCTCTAAAGGATCTTTCGTACAATGCTGCCCTAGGGTACCCAAGACTCTTCTAAGGTCTATAGCAGTGGTGGCGAACCTATGGCACGGGTGCCAGAGGCAGCACTCAGAGCCCTCTCTGTGGGCACGCGTGCCGTCGCCCCAGTCCTAGGCCTTCAGCTGGGTTTTATAAAACCTTTTCGCTTTAGGCCTCCGCCGCCGTGTGCAAAAAAAAAAAAAGGTTCAATCGGTCAATTTCAACTTCTCACGGGAAAAAAAAATCTTGCAAAGTTGGAATTGATTGATTGAACTTTTTTAGTCCCACCCAGTCTGCCGTTACCACCGCAGCCACGCCCAGCCAATGGGCCACACCCAGCCAATGGGCCACACCCACCCGGCACTCGACGATGCATAAGTGGGTTTTGGGTTGCAGTTTGGGCACTCAGTCTCTAAAAGGTTCGCCATCACTGGTCTATAGGGACCATGACAGAAAGTTAAAAGGAGATCTGCATATCTACCAGCTTAGGTATACAGAATAACAAAGTTGGAGGGGACCTTGGAGGACTTTTAATCTAACCCCCTACACAAGCAAGAAACCCTATACCATTCCGGACAGATTGTTGTCCAATCTCTTCTTAAAAACATCTAGTGATGGAGCACCCACAACTTCTGAAGACAAGCCGTTTCACTGATTAATTGTTCTCATTGTCAGAAAATTTCTCCTTAGTTCTAGGTTGGATCTCTCCTTGATAAGTTTCCACCTGTTACTTTTTGTCTTGCCCTCAGGTGCTTTGGAAAATAGCCAGTCCTTCTCTTCTATGTGACAACATGATTGCTATCATGATTGCTATCATGTCATCCCTAGTTCTTCTGTTCATTAGACTAAATATACCAGTTGCTGCAACTGTTCATCATATGCTTTAGCCTCCAACCCCTAATCATCTTTGTTGCTGTTTTCTGCAACAAATTTCCAGTATCATGTGGTCACTCTTCCCCAAAGTTCCTGCAACATCATCTCATCTCTGTTAGTAAAAATTAAGTCTAGTATAGCTGACCCTCTAATTCCCTTCTCTCACTTATATTTTATGTGACCTTGATACTATCCCTCTGTTGATGCAATCTAGGACTGCAGTAGCTTTTTTGGGAAGCTGCAGCACACTGTTGGCTCATACTCAAGTGTGGTCCATTAGGACACCTAGATCCACCTCACAGTTTCTGCTGTTAAGCCAGGTACCACCCATTCTAAACCTATGCATTTGGTTTTTCTTGTTGCTGTTCAGTTGCTAAGTCATGTCTGACTTTTTGTGACCCCATGAATTGTAGCACAGCAGACTCTCCTGTCCTCCCCTGTATCCTAGAGTTTGCCCAAATTCATGTTCATTGCATCGATGACACTATCTAACCATTTTGACCTCTGCTGTCCCCTTCTCCTTTTGCCTTCAATCTTTTCCAACATCAGGGTCTTTTCCAATGAGTCCTCTCTTTTCATTAGGTGGCCAAAGTATTTGCGTATTTAATTTTTCTTCCCTAATTGTAAAAGCTTACAGAAAGGATGAAAGTTCAGGTTGCTTAAGTGACTTACTAAAGTATAAATATTAATTGAACCCCCCCCCCCATGTTCAAACAACTTGATAAATGTCCCTGACCTTCAGAGAGGTGCTGCTATAAAGAGTCTATATAAAGAATAAGCAGGAGGAATCAATCAAGGCAGTCTCTAATTTTGTCCAGAATATGCCATAGGAAATGGAATCAAATGATGCTTTCATGTCAATAAAAAACTACATATAAAAAGATTGCAATATTAAAGATTGGAGTATTAGACAGTGGTCAAGAGTAGACTGACCTTCCCTAAAAACCTGCCTGCACCTCAGCTAGCAAATTTTCTTGTACCAGCCAGTCCTTTAATTTCCATTAGAGATGTCTCCCATGAAGTTTGCAATTAGCATTAAGCAAATTTATATCATCCTTCCTACCTTCTTTGAATATGGAGACTGCAACTGTCACAACCTAATTGTCAAGCTTGTTCCAACTTGGGCATTTAGGAAAGACCCTCGACTCCATTCTTTGAGGTGAAAGATTCTTTTACTAAAGTCAAGCAGTTACAGCATAAGCAAAGCTGGATCAGAATATTGCCACACAAAGTTTGCATTTTACCCTTTTCTCAGGTCCTCCCTGCTTGATGAGTCCATCAATCTCCAACAGCCTTCCTTTTTGATGTTTTGAGAACAATTTTGAGGTTTGGCACCTCTCTGGTGTAGTTTCGCATTCCATTCTCAGACTCCATCCTTGGTTGGCCGATTTATTCTGAACTGACACCTCTGCTCCCTGTCACCCTGTCATCCCCCCCACTTTTCTTGCCCGTTCCTATGCCCATTCCTTACTTCCCCTATTGCCTCTCCCCTCCCTTGCACTTTATGGCAGGACGCTAGCGAAGTGAAGTATGCTGAAGAGGGCAGGCCTGACACTAATTCTTAGAAATGCAGTCATCTTTATCAATAATAATAAACATCATGTCCAGAATAGGTATCTCTCATCCATAGTACTGACTTTTTAATTAAGTCAGAAAGGATTATGCCAATCCAGGAATCTTTCCTGATCTCAAATGAGAGATCAAACCCATGATCTCAGATACTTTTAATGGCAGCCATCTGAGGTCAAGATGGAGTCTTTATACAGTAATAAGTGAGATGGCTGAATGTATTCTTCTTATGTTATCAAATTCTTAAATTTACTTCCCAAATGTTTGAGGAAAAGATAATACAGAATCCTCTTGGTGCAGCCCATTACTGGGGGTGTTGGCTGTAATATGCCAAAAAAAGGTAGCATCTTTTTCTTAGCTGCCTGAATAAACTGATTTTGGCTTTCTTTCCCAGCTACTTTCCTATATGTTACAATTTGTTTGTATAGTGTCTTTTGAATTAAGAGCATTTAAGCCATGTTGAAAGATATCATGCATTGACTCTAGGCATGTTCAGATAATAGTCCAGACAAAAACAAACTACATGTTGGATTAGATTGTTATATGAATAGAACTGACTGGAATATCACTATACTCTCCTATCATTTGGAGATTGCAGTTGTTTTTGATTTGTGTTAATTTAAAGAACCAGGCCTTTGTCTCTTTTGACAGCCCAGGCTATTCTGTCAGAGCAATGTCAATTACTTGTGTTTTAGATTCAGCCTTAAAGGTTTATTGAAGTTTCTCCGGTAAAGCAAATTGACCAGTTCAATTCTATAAGTAAGTAAAAATAGCATGGAATTTAGCATTAGCTATATATATGAAACATGGAGTGAGAATTGGAATCTCCAATTTTTGAAAATCAACATTTAGTTATATTCTGAGAATGAAGTTAATTTTATGGGAAAATATAGTTTTGTATATATTGGATTTCTGAAAGAATCTTTAAAAAGGGTTTAAGGTAGTGATTAAGGCATGAGGATAGAAACCAGGAAACCATGACCATGCCTTGAGCACAAAGCCAGCTGGGTGATCTTGGGCCAGTCACTGTGACCAAGTGACAAAATTAGTGGACCAGAGGAATGCTGTGGATATAATTTACTTGGACTTCAGTAAGGCATTTGACAAAGTAGATCACAACCTACTACTTGATAAGATAGAAAAATGCGGGTTAGACAGCATCACCACCAGATGGATCCATAGCTGGCTGACCGGCCGTACTCAGCGTGTGGTCCTCAATGGAACCACATCTACATGGAGGGAAGTGTGTAGTGGGGTGCCCCAGGATTCTGTTCTGGGCCCAGTGCTCTTCAACATCTTCATCAATGATTTGGACGAGGGGATAGATGGGGAACTCATCAAATTTGCAGACGACACCAAGCTGGCAGGAATAGCTAACACTCCAGAAGACAGGCTTAGGATACAGGAGGATCTGGACAGACTTGAACACTGGGCGCTATCTAACAAAATGAAATTCAATGGTGAAAAAAGTAAGGTTCTACATTTAGGCAAGAAAAACCAAATATATAGGTATAGTATAGGGGGTACCTTGCTCAATAGTAGTAACTGTGAGAGGGATCTCGGAGTCCTAGTGGACAATCATTTAAATATGAGCCAGCAGTGTGCTGCAGCTGCCCAAAAAGCCAACACAGTGCTAGGCTGCATTAACAGAGGGATAGAATCAAGATCACGCGAAGTATTAATACCACTCTACAATGCCTTGGTAAGGCCACACTTGGAATACTGCATCCAGTTTTGGTCACCACGATGTAAAAAAGATGTTGAGACTCTAGAAAGAGTACAGAGAAGAGCAACAAAGATGATTAGGGGACTGAAGGTTAAAACATATAAGGAAAGGTTGATGGAATTGGGTATGTCTAGTTTAATGAAGAGAAGGACGAGGGGGGACATGATAGCAGTGTTCCAATATCTCAGGGGCTGCCACAGAGAAGAGGGAGTCAAGCTATTTTCCAAAGCGCCTGAAGGCAGGACAAGAAGCAACGGATGGAAACTAATCAAGGAGAGAAGCAACCTAGAACTAAGGAGAAACTTCCTGACAGTTGGAACAATTAACCAGTGGAACAACCTGCCTCCAGAAGCGGTGAATGCTCCAACACTGGAAGTTTTTAAGAAGAAACTGGACAGTCATTTGTCCGAAATGGTATAGGGTTACCTGCCTGAGCAGGGGGTTGGACTTGATGACCTCCAAGGTCCCTTTCAACTTTATTATTATTATTATTATTATTATTATTATTATTATTATTATTATTATTATTATTATTATTATTACTGTCTCTTAGCCCTAGGAAAGAGGCAATGGCAAACCACTTCTGAAAAATAAATTTCAGATATGTATTCTTCACCAATGCTTGAAATGTCTTTATATTCTAAACATGAGAAGATGGAACGGTATGTATGGCGTAGCTGTAATAAAAAAATAATTTTATATTGAGATCTTATTTCTTGTCATTCTTTTCTTCCCATAGATTTGGTACTTTTAATCATAACATATGTAATTATAATTGATAGAAGTAAATGAAAGTTTTTCTTAGCCCTAGGAAAGAGGCAATGGCAAACCATACTTCTGAAGAAATAAATTTCATGATATGTATTCTTCACCAATGCTTGAAATGTCTTTATAGTTTCTAAACATGAGAAGCCCAAAGGTTGTTTTCTCGGACCGCAGAGGGAGCTGCCGCTCCCACCGCGATCAACGAGTGCCCTCCTCTACGGTGGTCGCCCCTACAGGGCGACTTTCGACCCTATCCAGGGTCTACCGGCGGGGGGAAACCGGACGGCCAAGAGAACGAGTTCTCTGCATGTCTTTATATTCTAAACATGAGAAGATGGAACGGTATGTATGGCGTAGCTGTAATAAAAAAATAATTTTATATTGAGATCTTATTTCTTGTCATTCTTTTCTTCCCATAGATTTGGTAATTTTAATCATAACATATGTAATTATAATTGATAGAAGTAAATGAAAGTTTTTCAAAATTTAATATTAAAAGAAAAAATTAAAATTGAATCCACTGTGTAGTGGAAACTTACTGAGTGGAGAAACAAACATGCCAAAGAAATTACAATAGGGAACTAGGAAATGGTAGCATAAAGGGAGGATGTAAAATGGACACATAGGCAAAAATTAGCTGGAAAGGCAGACTGAACTGAAAAACAGAAAAGAACCTACTGTTCTAAGGAGCCATAAAAAAGGGGCCCAGAACTCAAAACAATTGGATATGTCTAATATCTTATATTATTAATGTACATGTGAAGTTTGATTTAGTATGTTTAAGGAAGATAGCAGGAAATATGTAGGAGGCGGTCAGGAAGAGTGTAACCTCATAGTAGCTCAGCCAATGGGGAACGAGGAGGGATGTGGCGGCCGGGACAGGGTTGTATAAAGAAAGGAATATTTTGGGTTGGAACTTTGGAGAGAACCAAGCTTTGATAGCTTTTCTCCCCGCTTACTGCAATAAATGAAACAAAAGGCCATTACTGTGTCTTCTTATTGGTCAGGCGACCTTGCCTCTGGTCACAAAGGAAAGTAGCCAGGAGAACATAACATAATGTTTATACCTATTATATTTAGTATTTAAAATATTAGTATTACATCACATTTTAAAAGTGAATTAATAGAACTGAACAGAACAGAATAGAATAGGAAGGGATATTAGAGATCTTCTAGCCCAACCCTCTGCTCAAGCAGGAGATCCTATACTATTTTAGAGAAATGACTGTTTTTAATAAGCCTCCAGTAATGGTGCACCCACAGCTTCTGAAGGCAAGCCATTCCACTGGTTTATTGTTCTCACTGTCAAGAAATTTCTCCTTAGTTCTAGGTTGTATCAGGGCTGCCTCCAATCAATCCCTAGGAAAGGCAACCCTTGACTCCATAGATTCAGAGAAAAAGTACTTTTACTAGGAAAGAACTGATTGCAGCAAAAATCAGGCAAGATCTAAAGCAAAACACTCATGAAGAGATAAATTGAAACTAACCCCAGAGCCCCTCCCAGTAGCCAGGCAACCAGAGTTCAATCATCAGCCAAGAAGGTGTTTTGGGAACGTCTCTGGTCTAGGTGCATTGATCCTCCTTTGTGCATGCCAACCCCAGGATGGTTGGCCTTGAAAATGTTAAACAACGCAAGCTGGCGTCTCTGAGTCCAGGCCTCCCCATCGCTTCTCAGAAATTCCAATTTTACTCCTGCATGCTTCTCCTCCCAAATACCAGTTGTTCCCCCCCCCCGGTTTCCATGGCAGCTAGCAGCAAGCTTGAAGATGATCAGGCTGACAGGTTGCTTCTCTCCTTGGTGACTTTCCATTCATTGCTTCTTGTTCTATCTTGCATTCTTATGCTTTGGAAAATAGATTGACCCACTCTTCTTTGGGACAGCTCCTCAAATATTGGAACACTGCTATCATGTCACCCTAGCCCTTCTTTTCACTAGACTAATACGCAATTTTTGCAACCGTTCTTCATATGTTTTAGTCTCCAGCCCCCTCTTCTGTGCACTCTTTTCAGAGTCTCAACATTTTTTTTATATTGTGATGTCCTAAACTGTACGCAGTATTCCAAATGTGGTCTTACCAAGGCCTTATAAAACAGTACTAACACTTCACCTCATCTTGATTCTATTCTTCTGTTAATGCAGCCTAGGATTGCATTGGTTTTTTTGGCAGCTGCAGCACACTGCTGGCTCATACTTAAGTAATTGTCCATTAGAATTCCCTCTTGCAGTTACTGCTATTGAGCCAGATTTCACCCAATCTGTATCTGTACATTTGGGGTTTTTTGGCAAAGTGTAAAACCTTACTTTTCTCACTATTGAATTTCATTTGGTTCGATAGGGCCCAGTGTTCAAGTCTGTTGAGATCCATCTAGATCTTGAGCCTATCTTCTGAGGTGTTGGCTATTCCTGCCAGCTTGGTGTTGTTTGCAAATTTGATGAATTCCCCTTCTATCCCCTCACCTAAATCATTTATGAAGATATTGAAGAATACTGGGCCTAAAACTGAACCTTGTGGTACCCCAGTGCTTAATTCCCTCCATGTAGACATAGTTCCATTAAGGACTACATGCTGAGTGTGGTTTGTCAGCCAGTTACAAATCCATCTGGTAGTGATACTGTCTAACCCACATTTTTCTAGCTTACCAAGAAATAGGCTGTTGTGTGTGTACTTGTCAAATGCCTTACTTAAATCCAAGTATACTATGTCCACAACATTTCGCTGGTCCACTAATTTAGTCACTTTGTTAAAGAATGAAATAAGATTGGTTTGGCATGATCTGTTTTTTACAAACCCGTGTTGGCTTCTAGTTCTAACTTTGCTTGCTTAGATGTGTTCGCAGATCTGTTGCTTGATTATCTTTTATAGGATCTTCCAGACTGATTGTTCTGTAGTTTCCTGGATCTGTTTTTTTTTTCCTTTTCTTACCATTTTCTTCCCTATTTTAATTCGAATTCCTAGTCTGTCTTTTATGGTTCTCTCTTTGGTAGATTGGGGTATATTTTCTTTTTGTGTGAAGACAGATGCAAAGGAAGAATTAAGCAGCTCTGCTTTCTCCCTGCTGCCCATCTCTTCCTTGCTATCTTCTCCCATTGGTGGACTAATTGTTTCTTTGACTATTTTCTTGTTTTTTATATGTTAAAAGAAACTTTATTATTATTATTATTATTATTGACATTTGTTGCAAGTCTTAGTTCATTCTGAGTCTTAGCTTTCCTGACTTCATCTTTGCAGGTATTCTGCCTTAGTTATGTGTCCCTCTTTCCATTTTTTACATTTATCATTTTTATCTTTCTGTTTATCAGGGAGATCTTTGTGAAACCATGCTGGTTTCTTCTTGGATTTCTTATTTTTCTTTTTCAGTGGTATTGTGCTTGACTGGGCTTTTATATTCATATTTTTCAGTTTCCCAAGCTTCTTAGTTGTTTTTTTCCTTTAAGATTTTCATCCATGGAATTCTTTCCAAGCTCTCTATAAGTTATAATCAGCTCTTTTAAAGTCTGAGACACTGATTTGATTTATGTTCTACTGCTTGTGTCTGCAATATACTGAATATGACATGGTTACTCTCCCACAAAGTTCCTGCAACTTCAATCCCCTCTATCATTTCTCCTCTCTTAGTAAGAATTAGGTCCAGTGTAGCTGTCCCTCTAGTTCCCTCTTCTACCTTTTGGATGACAAAGATGTCAGCTAGGTTATTTGTTACACATCAGTAATAAAATTATTGCTCTTTAAAAATGATGTTTCCTTGGGTTATCTGTGAATAGTGACAAATGCCACTGAGGAGGGAACTAAGGTAAGAACTAAGGGAACTAACTAATATGTCTGTTGGCATAATATTTATCCTGAATAAAATCGTGAAATCATTATTAAAGGCTGAAATATTAAGGACGGGTTTTGTATCATTATGTATAATTCTAATAATTCGTCTAAAACTGTTGGATCTAACTCAGCAAAACTTGGTTCATTTACGCTATATGTATTCAGCCACTCATTTTAGCACCAGTAGAATTGTCAGGAGATAGAGACCAAACATAAAGCAAATATAGCTTTAATATATATTAGTACTTTATTTGCACAATGTAGATAGATAGAAAGTATCACTGAGGTAGACTTGAGTCTATCTTCATCCAGGATTACTTATTAAATGAAAGAAAAGGAATTATATCAAGAATGAAACTGAAACATAAAATGTAATGCATTTGGTGATCCATCCTTCTTCCTACCAGTGTCATCTATCTATTGTATAGATCCCATCCAATCTGTGGTCCACGGCCCGGTACTGGGCCGCAGCCTGTTGGCCATTGGGACGGGGGAATGGCTGGCAACTTGCGGGCATCCCCCACTCACGCTGGCACTGCTGCCGCTGCATGGGTACTAGCGGCCCTGTTTGCACATGCACGGGACTGCTAGCGACCCATTTGCGCATGCATGTGGGTGCTAGTGGCCCACTTGCACATGTGCACGGCTACTAGCGGGCCGCTTGCACAGGTGTGCAGGTGCTCGCACCGCTGCCAGCACCACTGCGGGTGTGCATGGCCCACTTGCACATGCACACAGCCCGTTCATGCATGCACACGGCCTGCTTGCACATGCACATGGCCCACTTGCACAGGTGCACAGGTGCTAGCGCCACCACCGTGTGTGTGCCCGTTTGCCCTTGTGCTCATGCGCATGCACATTTCCCTGCTCCTCCCTTTCTCTTCGGGCCGCCAAACTGGAAAGGTTGGAGATCTCTGATCTAGTAGTCATTTTCACAATGCTAGTGCAACAGGCATTCAATATTACATCTTTTGAAAAAGAAATCTTCCTTATTATTTGAATCACCAACGTTGGCTCATGAAATGATGGTCTGAGTCGAGATGATGCTTCCAATTCAAGTGTCAGACTGGTAGAATGGCCATGTTATAAACAACAGTTCTGTATGCAAGCACTAAGCATGCATAGTTTGCTTACAAACGTTTTGTTAGAAAGCACTGGGATTATGTGCACCATTTGATCTGCTTATTATGGTCAGGTGCTTGTTTCAGAAGAGTTGTTTCCTAGTATCTGCATGACTGGCAACACTACTTATTGATGATGTTCACATGTTAAAAGATGAATGCAGATTTTACCAAATTAAAAAAATATATTCAGAAGGGGAAACTATACAAACTAGTACAGTGAGAAGTATGCATAGATTGATATGAAAATTGGATGAAAATATTGAGATTTGTGGTCCAAACACATTTGCGTGGCATTAGCTTGGAGAATATTGATGTCAATTATTTATTATTTTTCCAGGAATAACATCATTTCTATTTCTGCCTCACAGATCAAGAGCTTACACTAATCCAAACATGTACCTAGAGAGTCAGCAGTTACTTTTCTTCTCTTGAGCCTTTTTTTCCCCAGTATCACATTCCAAGAGTTCAAACTACAGCTAGGAAAGGAAGCATGTTAATGTCCACAGTTTCAATCATAAAAAATGTGTTGTTACTGAATGAAGATGAATTGGCTGCTTTGCTCAGACCTATCAATCCCTGGGCAATTGGAGCAAGACTTTAAGTTTACGCAGTGATGGTGATGTTGCTTGCCCTGAATAGCAAGCAGCACCTTCAAATGGTTTTGTGCAGCATTGCTTCTCCCCTGCCCCCCTCCCCCTCCCCCTCCCCCACAAGCTTGCCTCTCCCTCAGAGTTTCTATGTAGCAAAGAACTGGAAGAAATATGCATAGCATGTCCAGAATCTGTCAGGATCCTTCTTTAGGATCCAGTTTTGTTTGGCTGTATTGGTTTTTTCGCTTCAGTGAAGGAGGTTCACAAACAAAATTATGCTAGTTACATTCTTAGCCTGGACATCAGAGGGCAGTGCCATTAAGAGTCATCTGGGACCACCAAACCTTGTTTTCATCTTAGGAAGTGTGTAGCGTGGAATGTTTTTGGCGGAAGGTTTCAAAGAAAGAAAACATTCCCCTCTTGCATGTTGCGGCCCCACTGCTTGTTTTCTGCAAGGAGGGTCCTGTGATGGGAAATGAACAAACGGGTGAATCGAGCGACATTGTCCTTTTCAGCTTCATAATGGAGTGTGAATTACTTTTTCTTCTCATTTGTGATGCCACTAAGCACTTTTGATACTGGACCTATCAAAGAAACACATACGTTGCAGTGAATTTAGAGATTATATAGCTACAAAAACCTAAATTAATGTGTGTTTCGTCCTAAAAATCTTCTCCCTATTATATAATGGCAAAGACTCATTCAATTTCCTGTTGACTAAAAGATAAAATATGGCAACAGTTTACAGTTTGAAATGTCTTCCTTTCTTACTTCTCAAGCTAGACTACAGACAAATGTTGTTTCCCATTTCAGTATTACTAGGTTCAACCTTGCCTAGCTTTTTCAAGTTCAGCCAAGATGCTGTAAGCTTCTCTCCTGATATTGTAAGAACATACAATCCAGTATGTTATTTGGAAAAACCTGAATATGTAAAATATTATGGTTTAATTTGAAAACACTCATTCAAAATTGCATAAAGGATACTGCAGCTAGAATTGGCCAGGTATTTTATCATTCATCTATATAATGATTAAAGCTAAGTTCAATTATTTGGTGATATTCTGATTTTCTGGCTAGACCCTTATTATCAGATATGATGCATAACAATATTATACCAAATAATCTCAACAACAAAAATTGATTTCACTGATTCTTAGGATGTTCCATAATGTTAATCAAGGTCTGACTTTCTCTTTTTCCTAGAGCTAGGCTGTAGGGAATGGTTCTGGCATAATGGTTTACAAGTCCTTAGTTAGACAGAATAAAATATTTCAGATGGTTTATTCTAGATGGCAAAATCCAATAATATTTTCTTCTTTTGAACAAGACTCTTGATCTTTTTATCCTCAAGCATGTCAAGAACGGTGAATACCGAGCCAGAAAACAATGTCTTGAGTGTGATGGGGAGTGAAACCAAGAATGGTAGGAAGATAAAATGTATGCAAGCTTAAGAGGAAGCTTCTTTAAAAGACTAATACTTTTCCTGAAATCTGCTTTGGTTTGTTTTACTGTCACAGCACTTACCATACATGCAGCCTGTACTGCTTCTGAAATGGTTCCAGCATCTGGCTCACACCAAAAAGCTGTGCATTGGAAGTGTTGTTTCCCCATGTCAGCAATAAGTCCAAATGTGTGGGCATCTCTCCCAATCCCAATAAAAGTCACGCAGCGTACTTGGCATTCCCAAATGCAGGGATCTTCTTCCTCTTCAGCCTTAAAGAATACAGAACAATCCAATCAGATTATACTAAGAGTACTCATTGCATTTGATTCTGATTGTCCTCCAGGAACTAGTTGCAAGCTTTAGGTGTTCTTCACACAGGAATCAAATGTATACTTTCTTTCTCTTTCTTTGTTTCTTTCTTTTTTCTTTTTTTTTAAAAAAAACCCTATTCCTAAAACAAAGATGAATTATATGATCAGCCTCATAAATGTGATGCAGTGACTTTTGTGTATGGTAGTAGGTGGACATCTTGAGACAGACAGCTAGATCATATGCAACTGTAAGACATGATTTAACAAATGGTTAAATTGGTGCAGTGGTATTCAGATAACTATAAACTATGCTTTACAAGTCACCATGGCTGAATTTTGCCCTGGCAAATTCAAACAAATCACATTATGGTGTATAAATCCAGCAGACATGGCTTGAAATCTCTAGTTTATAGTTTAATGCAATATGTTAAAAGTAAACATTACTGGAAGAATAACATAATAGGGTTATGTGTTTTGTAAATGTAAATTCCATTTTGCAGAAAGCAATACTTAGTGCTCATTGAAACCAGTGGAACAAATAGGATGTAACTATATCTGGATGTATCAACCGTCTCTGAAAACTAATATTATTGAGCAGGTTAATAAAGGTCAAGAATGACCCTTTAACATTTATTATTGGTTTTTTTCAATTTATATTTAATAAATTAGGTTGAACTATAGACAAACCCCAACCAAAGTTAAGGATACTAAAGTTCTCAATGAGAAAGATTAATGGAAGTGCTTAATATTCTAATGAAAATCAGTTGAATTTGTAACATACAAAGCTAAACATATTAAAATCCAACTGACCTCTATGGGATAATTAACTATAATTGACTCCCACTGGAATCAATGGATCATTGAAATATTTGTCTTTGGCAGCATCATTTAATACTGACAACAAATGGCTAGCACAGATTAAAAAATCTGTGGAACCTCACCAAAGTAACAAAGTTAAGCTTCTTAATTATCTTCTCCTGAAAGTAAGTAAATGGAAAGTAAATTTTCTCTGGAAGTAGTGCCAGTTTTTGGCAAAAAATGACAAAAATAGCACTTAGCACTTAGACTTATATTCCACTCCATAGTGCTTTATAGCACTCTCTAAGCAGTTTACAATATGTCAGCATATTGCCCCTAACAATCTGGGTCCTCATTTTACTAACCTTGGAAGAATGGAAGGCTGAGTCAACCTTGACCCGGTCAGGATCAAACTTCTGGCAGTGGGCAGAGTCAGCCTGCAATACTATATTCTAACCACTGAGCCACCACAGCTCAAAAATCATGATCACATGACTGTAGGACACGGCAAACAGATGGACCCTATAGCCAAGTGGCCAAAATGTTACTTGGAGGGGCATCATAACTTTGAATGGTCACTAAGTGACCAGTTGTGAGTAGAGGACTGCCTGTAATCATTATCTGGATTTTTCAGCCAAGATCTGCTCGGGGTCAGCAATTTATGGCCAGTAGGCCAGATATGCCCACCAGCCAAAACCGTTCAGCCCTTGGTCCCCAAAAGAAATATACTTATCCAACCCACAACAGGGAGGGAGAGAGTGCTCTCCACCTCCTCAAAAAATGAGGGTAGCAGCAGATGGCTTCTGGCTCCTCTACAGAAAAAGACTGCCAACCCTTACTCTAGATAATAGCATTCAATCAATCATGATGAGAAAAAATCAGTTTTCAGTCAAGTATTTCCTTGGCTGATTACTCGATTTCTGGGATATGCAGAGCAAGCAGGCCATAGCACATATAGGAGACAGATAGCAAGGTCATACTCAGATATTTGGTGAGAATAGAAAGATTCCACTGTGTATAATATCACAAAGAGTCTTACTTCAGTCTGATCTGCTTGCATCACTGAGTCTGAAACACTAACCACAGCTTGAATCCACTGCTCACGGTTACAGCTGCCCATCAGAGTTTCAATGGCATTATTTAGCACATCAATCCCTAAAGTGCCAAGGCAGGAAAGAAATGAATAAGCCAAGCCATTTTTCACCATTAGCTGCAGAATAGGTAATTTCAGGATCCAGGGTCTGAATTCCAAAACTCCAGGCAAGGCAACATGGCTGCTTAAGATTCCTTCCAAGGCCAAAGATGAGGAAAGGTAACTAAAGAAACCATTTGTTTTGAGATTTTTCAAGAGAACAGCTAGTTTGAGAGAAATATCCATCTATCCCAAAAATATATATAGTAACTTCAAACATTTCTACCATTTCCTTTAACTTCACCCTACAGCTTTAACACATCATAGAAACTTGTAACAGGCACAGTAACAAGATGACATGATGAACATGTTGACTTCTTGACAAACGGTTATTAAAGGGATTTATTATAGATTTTTATATTTAATTTTTAAGGTGAAACAGAACGTCAAAGAAAAGCAGTATTTAACTCTTCGTTCCTTAATCATTTTCTAGTCAAATCTATGCTTCAACCTGATTCTTGTCACTTCCTGTCAACCCTAACATGGCTTTAACTCAAGAGCAAACTACAATACGAACAAAAACAATGGATTTTCATTTCAAGTTGCCAGATCTGAGTTGCAAAAATGAGAGTTAGTAGTTTCTCTTTGCTGCCATTTATCAGGTCAGCAAATAGCTGCAGATATTTGCAACTCAGAGCTGATAGCGTTATTGATGTGGTCAGTGTATCCAGCACAGAGAAGAAAGCATTATTGCACAGGAATCTCATCAACAGAATTATTCCTTTTTCCATATACCTGGCAAGATTCCTGTAAGCATAAAAATAAACCACCAATTGCAACTTATAATGCAGAAGTTAGTTTCATAACTGTAGAAATGCTAATAAAATAGACGAGATTACACCTTACAATATTTATGAAGCCAGCTATAAACATAAGTTGCAGAAGTCACTAAGAAATACCTACCCATAGATTTAGATACTGGTAAGCTGCCAATATAGAAAGCTTTGTATTTCTGAACAGATTTTCTCACAGCATCAAATATTTCAGCTGCAGGAACAAAAGAGAACAGATTTGTTGCAATCTGTTGTTCAGAAAATAAATCTTATTGGAAATAAGGAGATACTGAAACATGGCACTTAGAATGAATAATCGAGTGTTTCCTCATGATCCTACAGTAAGTCTTACTGAGTTCATTCATTGGTCCCTAAGAGTGCCATCAATCTAAGAAATGGAAGTTTTTATAGGAGGTATCAAATGCTGCATTGCAGGTTATAATAACGGGGCAATCAAGAGCACGTCAGTTCCTTCATTGTCTGAAAACAAAGAATACCAATGAAATGCCTCTGTAGATTGCCAGAACACAGAGGCTTCAGTCTACCAGTAATGTTTTGGTGGCACAAGTGGCCGGCAGATGTGTCCTTCACTGATCACCTCTCTGACTTCCCACCCATTTCCTGAATTCTTCTACAATTATAGCAAACATTCAGTTGTGTATTTTCAAACTGGACGGTGTGATGATCTGTTTACTGTGTACTGTAGTTCATGATGTATCAGGAAAGGTATGAGAGACCTCGGAACCTATTCAGTGAAATGATTTACCACACGTAAGATACTGCGAAGGTCAGACAAAATCCATTCCAAGATAAAGGCACCAAGCAACAAATGCCAAGGTGAAATTCAACAAATCAACTTTATATAGCGAAAATGCTGCTTTGTTATTCAATCTTTCATCCCAATGCAGAGGTTCTTTCGGGGGTAAGGTGAAGAGTAGTGATTCCTAATATAAGAGCCTAAGGAATAATCACTACATTTCTGTAATTGTGAGGGAAAATATAATGCATGTAATTAAAGAAACTTGGTCTAGAATCTTGTTACCTTGCAGAGATATGTCATTTGGAGAAATAGATTCAAGGGTGATGGATCGAGAGAGGCTGCTACTTGCCACTGCTTGCTCAGCCATAATCTGTAAGATAGAAAAAGGCCATTACAGCTTAAAGCCTATCTTAGTATGTGTTTATAGTAAAACTGAGGAGCAAAGTGCAAGGGCTCCAAGTGTATGGGCAGAAATAAGAACTCAAATAACAAGTCCCCCTCCTTCAATAAATGCAATCCGATCCTCTTATTAGTTGAGCTTACTAACAGGTGCACAACTTAATTGGAACTTTGCTGCTTGACTACCAACCACTAGAAGTCTGGTTCTGATGAAGCCTGTGGAGAGCCTGGTTCAAAAGAATTTTTTCAAAGCATCAACCAAGTGGGACCCCTATTGACAAAATGAGACCAAACTGCACAATTTGTACACTTTGATGACTACCAGGGATGTTCACAAAGTATAGTAAATACTATGTACATACAAAAAAAGCTTCAATCATATGACCAAATTCATCTCCATAATGACTCCTTGCCTGAAACCCAACTAAAGGTCTGAATAATAGAATCCTTTAGGATCCTTTGCTGTCCAACCACCTTCTCAACAATCTACCCCCCACTCCAAAAGAAGGCTGGAGACAGATCAATAGTTACCCAAAATTATTGGGTACAAGAATGGCTTCTTGAGCAGGAAGCACACCACCACTTCCTTCAAGGCCAAAGAAATCACCCCATTCCCTCAAAGAAGCTGATACCATCGCATGGACCCATGGCCCATCTCCTGGGCCACTCTAGCAATGCAAGAGGGAACTGGGTCTAATAGACAGGTGACTGAACTCAGTTTGAACTCCCTAGCTGCCACATCAGGAATCACAGACTCAAACTCATCATCAAATTAACATGAGACCATGCCCCAGGCACCTCAACTAAACTAACCTAATCAGAGTCCAAGTCCAAGCAGATTGGAGTGACTTTGCCCATCAAATAACAAGAATATTCACACACAGCAAAAACTCCATTATTTAAAATTGGTGTCATCCTTTCAGGGGAATAACAGCAAAATAGTGGCAATGCATCAAGGTGTATCATCAATGCTTCCCCTCAACCTCATAATTGGAAGCAGGATGCCTTCTTGCATGCTGCTTCCAACTTTTGTCAACTTGCTATGTCTTCTCAACATACTGTTTGGCTTCTAGGGAGCTCTAGATAGCTAAGATTGTTCCAGAGGATAAAAGAATCAATTTTGCTTTCTACAAGGGACAGCTTGAGTCCTCAGTAAGTGCTATGTATAAGGGCTCCATGCCAACTCCTTTTCTTCATTCTACAGCTTGTACTCAACAGATTCATTCATTAATGTCATGCCATGATAACCTAACTTAGGGCTGAAACTATAAGATGAAAAGTGGGAAGTCAATCTGCCTTTCCCAGGTGTCCCCTGAGTTTGACATTCCCTGCTGTGCCTTCTTGCTTTATTTTCTGCTGTTGCTACCTCCTCTCTTGGGGAATGCCTCTATCAAACATTCTTCCCTTTTACATCAGTTTGGGAAATAGGTAGGAATCTCACAACTTGAACACTTTCTTGCCAATAAAAAATAAAATATTACAATAATAAAAAGTAACTCTCTAACACAAACTGCTGGTCCTCTAGGGTTGAGATGTTATTAGCCCCTTCCCTATTTGGGAGAAGTGACCAAGCACACAAGCTATAATTTAAAAAGTCGGAAACAGGAAAACATACAAGTGTTATTTTCAGTTTAACATGCACATCTAATTACAAGTTTAGGAAATAAGGCATTTAGTGCTGTTAAATCACACAGTGATTCCGACATTGTCATAGATGCAGGGTGGGCGGGATCTCCTGCTCAAAGAAAACAAGATGGAACAGTTTATACACAGAATAGAAAATACTAGTAATAAGAATCATCAGCAAAAAAAAAAGAGAGATGACTTCAATCACTGAGACAGAGAAAAGAAGCTGTTGCTTTAAAGAATAGTCGATAAATGCTGTACTCGCCAAAGGCCAAAACACTCCTTCCTAATAGTTTTTAACTGCCCCACAATCATAATCAATTGATTTAAAGCAGCCTCTCCTGACCCCCCTCACTTATTCCTAAAACCATCAGTTTAGCAATGTGATGTAACTGCAAAAAAGGGCAAATGCAGTGTTAGGAATACAGCTTCCAAGACTTTGAGAGAACAAATGGTAAACTGTAGCTGTCAATGCAACCTAGTTCTTGCTTAATCTCTTCTAGAATGAAGAGCTGGTGAGCAATAATTCAGATTTTTTTTCCAGACTGAAATTTCATTAAAAATTGGATAATGATTTGATCATTTTATTTCACAAGAAACCTGATACATAATTGTGAAACCTATAAGAACTCAATCAGCTCTAGTTCAATTAGAATTAAAAATATGTGTATGTGTGTGTGTATTATATGTACACATAAACTCTCATAATAAGATGGAGATATGTGGCATGCTGTGGCATGCTAAATCTGCTGTAATATAATTTCTAGTGTTTCTTTCTATTGGTCAAAATGACTGGAGTTGTTGGGAATTATAGTTCTGTAATATCTGTAATATTTGTAAATGATACAGGTGCCTACCCCTATTGTAAAAGAACCATTATTCCTATTATCAAATAGACTTTTGGATTGTAGTAATAAACTGTTCATTCAAAAATATTTAAACAATCACATACATCTCCCAATATATATAAAATAAAATTTATTGTACAGAATATAGGCTAGACTCTCCTAATTCTAGATGGGCAATCCCACAGAAGGTTGTGGAAAATAAAAGGGCTAAGAGCCTTGGGATTTCCAGATCCAGGCAGGCAGGCAAGTACTGTCTAATCAACCGGACATCATAATAATAGACACACTGGAAGATAGCAGTGGTGATAAATGTAGCAGTACCAGGTGACAGCAACACCAGAAAGAAGGAATAGGAGAAGTTGGAGAAGTACCATATTAAGGCATCTTCAAATTAAGGCATCTTCAACTCTGCTTGGACACATCCAATACTGAGGACTCTACTAGTTTTCTTGATTGTTGGTTCTGCTATAGAACCCTTTTTACAGTGAACAGTTTCTTCTTGACATTCAGTTGGAATCTGCCTTCCTGTTGTTTAAATCCATTATCCATTGTCCTGTACTCTGGAACCATAAGGAACAATTTTTGACCTTTCTTCTCCATGCCATCCTTCCAGGTATTCAGAGTCATATCAAGAAGGTCTTTCAATAATCTTTTCTGTGAATATGTCTCCTGCAGCTGCTTTTCATAGGTCTTACTGCCCAATCCCTGGTTACTTCACTGCTCTTTTTTGATCCTGTTCCAGTTTGCTACTTTGTCATGTTTATGCCTGCTTCCTAAAATGGTTCTTTGAGAACCAATGAATCTATATCAAGGTTACAGTAGACCACCTGAGTGGTCTTTCCTTTATTAAAATAATAAATAGACTTCCTGGTGGTAATTTAAATAATTAAAACCTAGTCTTCATGAGCAATGACTAAAATCAATATTATTTAAATGAAATCCTCTGCACCATTATATGTCACCATCATTATGTCTGGCAATACTTCATTCACCCCATCCCTTCCAAAACCTGTTCCCTCCATTGCACATCAGATAACTGTCATAGGTAGGAGGCCTGGCAAATTTCATTAGGACTTCAGGAATGTTCAGCCCACCATCTGTAGGAGACTCAAACTGCTCACAGAGCAGGTCACCTTCGGGGTAGTACAGTGAAACTGTGCAGGGGAAATATAAGCACTACCATATATAGAAAATAAGCTGGCTGCTACATACAGAATGCTGGCAGGCTACCAGCTGCCACCTGGATCATAATTAAAATCTCTTGTTTGCAAACCTACATGATTACTGCATCTGTTCAGATGATGAAGACAGACATACAAGTACAACAGAAATACACACGTGAGGCATAAATCAAAATAGAGTAGCCACCCATAAAATGGAAAATGGATCAACAGGACTGCCATGATTTATTTACAGGCAGGCTCAAAAAGGATGAAACATTAGAACTTGTTGCAACTTATATCTATAATTGCAAAAAGTCCATTTCAATATATATATATATGTAATTTGCCATATGCCTTGAGAACAATGCCAGATTTATGCATAAATTAAACAAGCTATGGCTTAGGACCTCATAAAATTTCCAAATATCAGTTTTCTGATTTTGCAAATGAGTTCATTATTACTTACATTAATAAAAGTGATCCTGATAACTTATTTTGTCATATTTTATATATATTAATGTATCTTAAAATTATTTTTAAGATTTCATTTAAGTATTATTTCCAGAATAACGAGTACTATATTATAATTGTGAGAGAGATCAAGCCAGCCAAATGATAAACATTTAATCAGTACATGCATTCATTTGGGGGAAAAAATGTAATTTTTTGTTTTAAATACCTCCTATATACGTTTTCATTGTTTTTTCTAGCAACCCCAGGTCCTGTTTTGGTAAGCACTGGTGAAACTTCTTAACAAGGGGCCTCCAAGCTTTATATAGCTTAGGGCAATATTTCTCTATCTTGACAACTTAAACTATATGGACTTCAACTCCCAGAAATCCCTAGGCAGCATTGAACTCTGGGAGTACATGATGTCATTCAGCACTGAATTCTGGTAGTTGAAGTTCACACAGCTTAAAATTGCCAAGGTTGAGAAACATTGGCTTAGGGTAGGCCCTCACCAAGTCTACATCTGGTACTGCTTGTGTGTTTCAAAACTAATTCATTAACTTTTCCTGTGCTGTTCAAAAAATTCCACTCCACTCTTTCCCCTTTTCTTTTTACTTGTTTTGATTCTTTGTTTATTTCTCCCAAGTTGCTGTTTTTGGTACTCGTTCTTATAACAAATTTTCTTTTCTTTCTTGCGTGCTTTACTATTTGCAGTGGTGTTTTTTATTCTGGATATAATTGCCTTTTTCTATGCTAGCCTGACCACCCGGAGCACCTATGCAACTGGTTTTATCCTTATTGCAACTCCACAGAGAGGAATAACCAGATGTTATTCCATGGGGTTCAACACCTCTCTCAGGAATTGCACTCCGGACCTTCACATTTTAGGTGACTATATATCGAGGTCCAAGCACATAGTATATCCTAGTGACCAATGCAACGTAAGAATACCACACAGGATATACCCTAAATAGAAAGAGCAGTTAGGCAAACCCTACTGTATACGGGGGCATGACATAATATTATAGCTGTATCTCTCTGCTCCAAGAGTTTAAGGGAAGGTGGATTGGACATAGCATTATGCTAATTCCTTCTATGCAAATTAATCTCCAAACATTTGTTTTAAAAAATGAAGTACTACCTATGCCTTCAGTTTTGTCTCTTATCCACATATGAAGGCATTGTACATTTCAGGTAAGCCCCGAAGAAATATAGCTGCTATAAAAGTTGCTTTTTCTTTCTTCACTAATCCTTCAATATAGTTTCACTACCTCTAAGCATATCCTGTGTATTTTTGCCCTTCTCCTCTGCTATTATATTCTCAGATAGAATAATATTAGCTCTGTCGTGCACTTTCCTGCATGACATTTGAAGTATTTCTATTTCTGCTTCCTCCAGTTTCTAGTCTGCAAATATAAATTGTAGAAGAGAATATCTGCAGCTCAGAGTTGGAGTGTGGAATTCTTGGGGCTCTCTAAACTTGGTTATTAGCTGGCAGATGTTTCATTACCCGACAAAGTAACATTAACTGTGTGAGTGATATTACATAGTTGGGTAATGGAAAGTTTGCAGCAAACAACTAAGCTCAAAAAGCACCAAGGAGGCCACAATGCAAACAGTTTACAACCATTCAGAATTACAGTAAAATGATGCAGGCTGTAAACACTTGTACAACTGCTGCTAGGTATAGCAACAGAAAGTTTGCAACAGATACAGTAGCAGATTAAGATTGGGGGAAAGTAGGAAGGAAGGGAAAAGATGCCAAGCAAGGATTCTGGAATTGTTTCTGGCCCCTTTTCCAGCCATGGCCACAGGGGGGGTGGGGTGTCTCTGTGTAATTAAGTAATGTGTCATATACTGGCATGTGTGTGTTTCTGCTTGCCCCCACTCCCCATTGTTTCTATGTGTGTGCACTAGGAAGCATGAGTGGACTGTATATGCTGTAATCTGAGAAGGGGGGAAAATATTCAGGATTTTCTGTTTCTGCCCTCCTAACTTCATCTTTCAATTTTCAGAGAATTATCATGCAGAGATAGACTGGCAAAGTCTTTACTCCCTTTAAATAATTTTCCATTGATTTGGAAAGTATATAAAGAGACTAAGATTATTTTAATATTCATTTTGTCTCCCACTCCCGCAGAATGAATCATCAGTGACATCTGTTACTTAGTTAAAGTACTGAAAACTCTTGCTGCTGCACTAAAAGTACACCTCAGAACCACAACCTTTCCATATGTAGCATGTGTGTGTGTGGATGCACATATACATGATGTGTTTGTGTGTGTGTGTGTGTGTGTGTGTTTACGTATAAATGTAAAGAACTGTGCTACAAGTCAGCAGGGATACCTTGGAGCACATTTCATGCAGAGCTTTGGCAATAGCCTTGCCAGGCACATTGCAATGGAAGACATGGCACTTCAGCACACACGTGTCCTTGTCACTGGCCACGAAAGCAAAATCCCTGCAAGGAGAGGAGAGCCCAATGAGCAAGAGCAGGGCTCCAAGCAGTAGCTTTGCTTCAGGAGGAAGAGGGGAACTTACCTGTCCCTTGATCAAGCATAGCATGTAGAGGGAAAAAAGAATGGTTAATGAAGAGTATCTGAAGCAGCTACCCCGCTAATAGCTTGGGAATAAATGGTGATCACATGTGGAAAGGGTAGGAAGAAGTAGCAGAAGATCCCATGGGAAAGTCAGGGTGGTGGTGGGTAATCTTAAATACTAAATACTAAATTCAACAGCATCTAAGCTTAATAACTCACTAATACAACATGTAGACATGCCCTTGGAGTTTGGTTTCAACAAGAAGGTCTCCTTTCTCTGACCCAACCATTATTCCTCACCTGCCTTTGTTGCAGCCCACACCCCAAACACGAATATTGATGATGGGCTGGCAATGGATGAGGCTGTGATCCAAAGGATCCACCAAGTTCATTGTGTCCTCCTTGAGAATCATCACCATGTTTTGACCCTGTTGAGGAAGGCCAGAGAAATGTGAATGGTGCAGGAATGAAAATCCCTCTGCCTAAGGCATGTTTAGCAAAAGCTGTAATAATGGGGAAGGACTGTGACTGGGAAGACTATCCTATGATAGATATAAAAGGGAAAGTTCCTTAACATAACATTTTGGCTCTCATTTCTGGATGAAGGCAACTTAATATCCCTCTCAATATAATTAGGAAAGAAGTCTAACAGCAGTGATTGAATAGGTCCTTATATGAAACACCTGAGCTCTCAGCATAAATTTAACTAAATTCATTCACAGAGTCTTAAGAATTATATCACGAAACAGTTCTAATATAAACCTAATACTAAAATCTACTCTTGAACAAAAGAGAGTACCTGTGTTTTCACTATTTTGTTTTTGTTTTGTTTGAAGAAAGCACAAATGATAGCCAGTTTGGTGTAGTGGTTAAGGTAACCAAGCTAGAAACAGGGAGACTGCAAGTCCTGCCTTGTGCAGAAAGTGGGCTGAGTCATCTTGAGTTAGTCATTTGGGTCAGCCCTAGGAAGCAGGCAATGGCAAACCACTTCTGAAAAGCTTGCGGGCAAAACTGCAGGGACTTGTCCAGTCAGTTTCTGAAAATTGGATACATGGAATAGAAGGGGGGGGGAAGGGGGGACTTCCGGTTTGATGTCATGGCGTGACGGGCACAGGAAGATGGGGCTCCATCTTCCATGTTCGATTTTGCCTCGCTGGGGACCCTGGGGTCGAAAGTCACCCTGAAGAGGTGACAAAGAAGGAGGGGACCCTCGTCGATCACGGAGGGGCGGCGGCCCTTCTGCTGGATCTGAGGAAGCCCTCCAAACCAGTGGGGGAAAGACTGGCTACATTCGTGTGGCCAGTCAGAAGCTGCTGACAACCGAAGACAAGCATTAACTAGCAATTTCTGAGCAACGTGGATAGAACTGGGTGAGACTTTATCCTCTTTTTATGGCCCTAACACTACTTTCCTGGAAAAAAGAATGCCCAAAGCAAAGAATCCTCCCCGATGAGAGAGGGAAGGGAAATTATTGCCCTGCTCCCTCAGGAAAAGAAAAGCGGCGAATTAATTGCTTTGGGGGAAAACAGAGGAAACTACAAGATCAATTTGGAACTAATACAGATCGATAGCTTTGAAATTTGGGGACTAAAAGTACCTTTGAGACTTTTTTTAGAAAAAATATTTGAAAGTTGGCAAAATAAGCTTGGATTTGAAAAGCTGGAAGATGGTGTCAACGACATCTAGAGGAGAATTATGGCACTACAATTTATAATGCTTAAGGGAAACTTGGCTTGAAGCCCAGACTCAGATAAGACTCTTTGTTGTTCCTGGACACTACACTTTTGTAGACTGCAGCTGGGAAAAGGGAAAAACAAAAACTCTTGGGCCGCTTATCTGGGTTGGGGACCTTATTGGACTATAAAGACTACATACAAAAACAAAATGAGTGTTCCATACTCAGCCTTAAATGGTAAAAAATCATCTTCAACACCTGTCTCCAAAGCTTCCAGCTTGATATATCAACAAGCAAATGTTAATGAATCTCAGAAAGAAATTCTTTCCATTTGAAATCAATCCAAGAGACAAATGTTTTATTTCAGGATGAGACTAAAAATAACACAAATGAGATAAAAGAACAATTTTCTAACCTAAACTTACAAATCCAGACAATGACTGCAAAGAAGGAACTAATAACCCAGAAAACAGAAGGAAAATTAGAAGAAATGGATCCAAAGATGGAGGACCTAAAGGAAGGAATTAACAGACAGATACAGACAAATGAAAAATTAGAAGATGCAGTGATAACACCGGAAATGGAAAAGCCATGTGATCTCAGAACACATTTGAGGATAAGGAAGAAGAGCTGATCAAATGGATGATAAAGCTGTTAGGAGAAATGCTGAATATTGACAAACAAAAAATGAAAAGAAAAACTGAAGGAGAAAGATGGAGGGTGTTTAATGAATATAAATGGGTTGAGTGTTCTTCCAAAAATACTTCAACCAAATTCTTTTCCTCATTCCAAATAATATATACAAAAACAGAGGAAGAACTACTTGATGATTTAAATGTACTGACTTGGAAAGTTATTTAGCAAAGGAAAAAAGCTAGAGTAAGACTGAAGAAAATTGAGGTTCTGACCTATTAGATGGGATATTATACTACTAAACAGATGTTTGAATATGATTAAGAAAATAGATAACTGTTAGAAATAAAAGTATTATTATAACTAGAAGGATAGGATTTGTAACTAAAATATTATACTTTTTTATGAGATGGGAAATATGAAAATTCTAAAAGGGTTTGAATAAGGGAAGCTTTTGGATACCCAAATATAATTTATTATGAGAAAATTATAAGCGATAGAGATATTTTGAACATTGATGGGAAATTAATTTTTTTTTAAAAGCGGGAAAAACAGGATATTGATTGAATAAATGGATTTTAAGTGCAAATGCAATTGAGATATATTTTGACTAGAAAAGATATTATAAATTGATACTATTGATATTATGTATAATACCAGAAAAATGTGATGAAGATGTCTATATTTAATTGTATATGTATTAACAGTAACAAGAATTGTATTTGCCCAGTATGGAAAAATGCATACTAGCAGAAGAAGAGAGGACCAAGGAAACACCGGATGGTGTAGTATTGGACTAGACTGAGAAAGTTAATATGTACCACTGAATTACTAATAGACCCAAACAACACGTAGCTTATTAAGTACTTATGATTGTAAAATTAGAAAATTAATAAAATATTCATTTAAAAAAAGAAGAAAAAAAGGGGGGAACAAATGCATCCATTTTTGACCCAAGCTGTTTCAAGTGTTTTGTCCTGTTCTAGCAATTGTTATCGGAGTGTTGCTTTACCTTCAAAATCTTTTGAATTTTCCTATTCAGGTCAATACAGAAGGTGGAACCAGTCACTTCCCTGTTGGTATTGGCTTAGACTGGTTGGGAAGGTTGGGGGAGGGGAGAGTTTGGAATAAAATAGAAGGATTTAACAGCACATAGATGGAAATGGATCTCATTGTAACCCTATACCTGTGCTTCAAATTCCTTTTTGCAAAGATTTTTAAGATAGACACACAAAAGCAGGAGGAGCTAATATCTGGGCAGGGACTTTTATTATGGTGCTTTTTTCTCCTATATTCCTGTTCCTCCCCAGTTTTAGTTCAGTCTATGGAAAGTTGGGTCAGGGCATCTTGGGACTAGTGATCTGCTGAGTTTGGCCAAGTAGCCTGTTTACCAGGACTTTGGGGTTTAGTTCAGGATTTTCTTTTTTTTAATATATTTTATTGATTTTTTACAATAACAATCTTTAGTACTTGGTAAACAACATATTGTCTGGGTTCATATATTTAACAACAATCAATAAAAGTTAATTTCTATAATTTCATAATCAACATACTAACTAGGAATACCTTTCCTTGATCCTCTCTTCTTCCAATAATATTCTTTTACCAACATTAAGCAAATATAGTTCTTAGTACTTTCAATACATATAAGGTTGAATATAAACATTTTTCTAATATTTATACGAATAACAATAACATCAATATGTAGCATTTTTTCTAATCAGCTTATTTTACAATTGCTTTTGCAAAAAATCATTTTATGTAAATCACTATAGGTCTTGTTTTTAGAATTCTTATTTAAGCTTAATTTCCCTTCAGTATTCAAAACATTTCTTCTCAATTATGATTTTCTCAAGATTAATTACATTTAAATATCCAAAACATTTCGTACAATTAAATCATCCCAGTATTTTAGGTTTCCTATATCATAAAAAAATACTATACTACTTATAAATCACATCTCTCTTACTATATAACCCATTTATATCCAACTATTCTTTTAACCATATTCAAACAAGTGTTTAGTCATGTAGTACTCCATCTGGTAGGTCAAATCATCTCTCTTGAGTCTAGCTCTCACCTTCTTCTTTTGCCAAGCAGCTTTCCGAGTCAGTGTGTTCAGCTTGCCAGGGGATTCTTCCTGTATTTTTATAAGTGTTGTTAAAAATGGGAAAGACAAATTGAATGAGGCGCTTTTGAGGGGGAGTTTCGCCCATTTATATTCATTAAGAAGCTTCCACTTTCCTTCTCCCTCAATTTCTCTTTTCATCTTTTGTCTCCCAAACTCTAGTGGTTCTCCTGACAGCTCTATAGTCCATTTTATCAAATCTTCTTTCTTATCCTCAGTTTTGTTTTGAAGTTCTGAAAAATAAAATGTCTTTTCCATTTCCAATATTAGCAGAATCTTGCAGATTTTTCTTTGTCTGTGTTAAGCTATGATTTTCTTCATTTGTAGCCTCCATCTTTGGGTCACTTTCCTCTGGTTTTTGTTCTATTGTCTGATTTATTTGTTCATTCTTTGTCATCATTTTCTGAGAGTTTTTTTAATTGTGAGCTTAGGTCAAGGATATGTTCATTTATATCATCAAAATTATTTTTAATCTCATCATGATTTGAAACAATTGTCATTTGAATTAACTGCAACATAGCATGCATTTCTCCTGGAAGATATTTGTCTTGTCTTGAAGTATTACTCCTGTAGATCTCTGATATTCCAGACTGGGGTTTTTAGAAAAGAATATTGAGTGTGATTTCCTACCACTTTTAGTTGTGTATGCAAAACCAACCAGTCTTAAGTTCCAAACACCATAGTCTCATATAGTTCTTATCTTTATGAACAGTCCTTTGTCGCCTCTCCAGGGCGACGTTAGACCCATTTAGGGTCCCCTGGCAGGGCGAAACCAGCCGTGAGGTGCGGAGCCCCGCAATCCATCGGCCGTGTCACTACGATGCAAAACCAGAAGTCCTCCAGGGTTTAGTTCAGGATTTTCAAGGGTTTGGAGCAATGCATGACCTGCCCATTTGTTTACTTGCCTCCTGCCTTGAGATTCATTTGGGACCTGGGCTTTATTTTCATCCCTTGATGTCCTTTCTAAGTCTGCTTCAGATTGTTGTGATTACTTGCTTCTGCTGTAGACACTTTAATTGGCTTTGATCAGGAGGAAACTGTTGCTTACTTTTTCTTTCAATTCAGCCACTCCACTGGCTTCCAATCTTTTCTCCATCTTCAACTTTCTCTATCTCCAACTCTACAAACTTGCAACTGTTTCTCTGACTGCCATACTCAAACACTCTAGGCTTTCTGCTGGGGTGAATTTTCTGTTAAGGAAGAAGCAGGCTGCATTGACAGCCTCAGTTAATGTCTTAGGGAGGTGGGCTTGGCCATGTCAAATTCTCCCAATGCCCAGCAGTTCATAACATTTTCCTCTGCTGCCATATATGCTTTTGAAAAAGGGGCTGTGCCAGGCCATACGTTATTGCTCGGCTGATTAAATAGTAAAACATCAAACAGGTTTTTATTTCCTGGCTATACCCCTCTGCGTTTCTTCTTGATATGAGCCATTTTGTTTAACTTATTAGTTTGACTTTCTGTTCTCAAGGCTGTGCTTTTTGTATTGATAGAAACTGAAAATAAAGCCCAATTTGGAAAATCAACATGCCCTAGAGCCAATTAGTCAAATGTAATGATATCAGCCTACAGTGCAAGAGAAGAAACACATTTGAAAACAGGAATGAAAACACCCTCTGGTGCCAACCTTCATCCAGGCCAAGGGACAAAAGAAAACCCCAGAATAGCTGGGTCCAAGAAATTAATGGCTACATTCCAAAAGGGGGACAGTGGAATTTGGCAAGAGAAAACAGATCTTAGGAGTAGATCATTTTCCCTCGGGTTGTATACATTAGGCACTCACCTCACCCCATCTATCAGCAGGGCCAAAACTGTCACCATTGCTTTGGGAAAGTTGTTGGATGCAATTATTTACTGCGATACTGCTTTTGCCTGGTGCCAAGTCCTCCTCAGGAATCTCAACCCATCCTAAGGAGCGCACAACGAAACACTGGCAAGAGAGAGAGAGAGAGAGAGAGAGAGGGAGGGAGGGAGGGAGGGAGGGGGAGAGAACGAATATCAATAGGCATCAAACATAGCTTAGGATTCTCCAATCCTCTTTCAGCTATTTAACAAATCTTATGTGTTATGGACCCCCGAGCTATATAGAGAAAAAGATTGCTTTCCCAGTCCAATTTCCAGCCCTCTAGGTGTAAAATTGGAGGGCCCCATTGTATCCATTGCTAACTCCTTTCAATCTCCAGGCTTTAAAGCAGCAAACATTTTTTCTCCCTATTTAAATAATAATGAAATAATGGGAAAGCCTTAATATTTTGTGTTATTCGTCCAGTATTCTATTTATGTGGGGAGCCCAAAGGATCATGCAGAAGGGGGGCTGGTTGGTGCCCTAAGAGCCCTCCCTTTGCCTTTTTAATTGATTTTTAACAGGGTTTAATTATTCTTGCCTCTCTCTAAAATTTAATTTCATTTCTATTTGTAAAGATTGGGTTGTCCCTGGCATTTTATGGTAAGTTCAAAGAAGGGCAAGTCCATGACATTTTAAAAGAACAATACTAAACTTGTTCTACTTATCCTAAAGGTTTTTCCTCAGTCAAGAAGCTGAACTGAATGACTCCATGTCCCCCACTACCCAAGACTGTACCTTGGAGACAGGTTCTGGGTTGCCCTGATGAAGATCCTCCTCGTGCCAGGCCAGTGATGTCCTGCAACAGGGAAAACAAGCAAAGTGGCAATACAGGAATTCTCAGGTAAATGAGACAGGTTTCTGTTCATGCTCAGAACAAATGAGAGGCAAATCACTGTTAACTTTGCTTGTCATATGACCCCGGGACACTGCAACCGTCATAAATATGAGTCAGTTGCCAAGCATCTGAATTTTGATCATATGTCCATGGGTATGCTGCAACAGTTGTAAGTGTGAAAAATTGTCATAAGTCACTTTTTTCAGTGCTGTCGTAACTTAAAACGGTCACTAAATGAACTATTGTATGTCAAGGACTATCTGTCTTTAGCATGCCATTCTATTTGATTCAAAATGGTAACCAGCACTTCTACTGGAGGTGGCCAAATATTTATTGCAGGGGACAGACAAACAGATCTTGTAACTGAAATGTTTTCTCTTTGATCTAGAACAGCAATAAACTTCTATATGAATACAGGTAGTCATCAAAATGGAGCCTGCCCATTACAGTCACAAATTGTGATGGTCATTAAGTGAGGCACCCATGTAATTGCTTCACTTAATGACCCTTATCCCTACTCCCTGTTAAGTGACTATGTGGGTCATTAAGCAGAGCATGTGGTGCTTCAGAGGTGGGGGAGGCCTAGCACAAACCCAAGCCCTCACTACAGCACCTCCCAGCTCACACATGGTCTGCCCTGGTCCTCACAAGGCCTCCCCCTCTCTCTGCACCACTTCCCACTCTTCAAGGTCCCCATAAGCTTGGGCATGCTTTTCCACCCTACTGGACCTCCATAGGCATTGGAGCTGCTTTCCCATCCCAGTGAGTCCCACATCCTCCTTCCCATCCCCAGACACAATTGGTCACTTATTTTTTACTATATATTTCCTCCTGGAAGCAGCCGCTGCACCATGTGGCTTTCCTACATGGTGGGATTGCTCTGCCCCCTCAGCCTCCCTAGGCTACATGGCACCATCCCACAAGTGGGTGCCATTTTGGAGTGGCCACAATTCATTGCAGCCAGTCCCAAATTGGCACCACTTCTAGGATGGAGCCACGTGGCTTCCATTGTGTAGGAAAGCCATGCAGTGCAGCAGCAGCTTCCAGAAGCAGATCTACAGTAAAAGGGAAGTGACTGTGACTGATTGGTTACTGAGGGGTGGGGAAGCGGGTGTGGGACACAGCGAGGTGGGAAGCAGGCCCAAGGGCTGTGGGGACCCAGTGGGGGGAAATGAGGGGGGGCGGATTTCTGCAGCGTTCCTGAAGTTGGTCATAAGGGTGGGTGGATTGCCAAGCAGCAGCTGTAACTTCAAAATCAGGTTTTGGGAGGTCCCTCATAACTTTGAATAGCTGCTAAGCAACTGTTGGTGAGTCGAGGACTACCTGTAGGAGCAGATGGACATCATTTTTAATCAGGAGAAAGACTGAACTAAGAAAAGGAACTATAACTACTTCCTTGGGCATCTGGGCAAATGATCCGTGTTACTTGTGAGATCATCATACAAGAAAGTGATTATGTACAGGCTCTCCATCTCTTTCCCTGAGATGTAGTTCTACATTTACAACCATTCTTTTAGTTTGAACTGTTTGAAGTTACAATGGAAGTGAAAAAAGTGACTTATGACTTTTTTTCACATTTATGACTGTTGCAGCATCCCCACAGTCACGTGATCGAAATTCGGTTGCTTCGGCAGCTGAATGTACTTACGACAGTTGCAATGTCCTGGGTTCATGTCATCACTTCTTGCAACCCCTCTGACAAGCAAAGTCAGTGGGGAAGCCAGATTCACTTAACCACCATATTACTAATGTAACAACTGCAGTGATTCACTTAACAACTGTGGTAAGAAAGATTGTAAAATGGGGAAAAACTCACTTAATGACTGTCTTGTTTAGCAATGGAAATCTGGGGCTCATTTGTGGTTGTAAGTCAAGGACTGCCTGCACCTAGCAGCTCACATTAAGGGGCTTGCATTAACAAGCCTACCTCTTGGAGAATGAAGTCACTGGACTTGGGATCAGTCTCTCTGTTGCCACACATCTAACCCCAGCAGATTGAAGGCCCTGCATAAGAACAGAAAATAAACCCAAGCTTGTTTATTTGTGAGATTAATGTCCCACTTTTTAGTCACAACTCAAGACAGTTCTGCCAATTTTCCCCTCAATTATCCTGTGAAGTAGGCTGGACTGAGAGAGAATGACTGCCTTACAGTTGCCCAGTCCAACAACGGGATTACTATATTACACTAGTTCTCCGGATAATTCTTTTATCAGGAAAATATTAGGATACTATTATAGGGATCATCTGAGCAGAATGTTATGTGGGAATTATTCTCTCTAAGTCATGACTTAGTCTATCCTCTCCAGAAATATCAAAGACCAAAGGAAGCAACAGGTGATAAATGGCTTTCCTTCATATTTTATATATTCTCCTTCTTTACTTCCTCTTTTACCGCTTCAGGTGTATTTTATTCATAATCTTTATATATAATTTATATATAATTTTATTAAACTTATCAGTGTAAAGTACAAATGAAAATGAAAGTAGTGGGAAAAGAGGAAAAGGAGAAAGACAGAAGTGTAGGGTGAAGGGGGGAAAAAAGAAAAAAAAAGCATTAACTTCCAACTCTTTTTAGTGGAGTAGAACGAACATAATAACATTACAGCCTCAACTTTTACTTTGCATACTCAGTATATACTAGCCATTTCTATAACAAAAAACCCCATGTAATCATTAAATCCCAAAGTCAATGTTTCTTTTTTTTTTTCTATTTCAAGCACAAAATCCAGAAGTAGTTTCCAGGTAGAAACAAAGTTAGATGTATTCTTTTCTTTGATCAAAACAATTAATTTGGCCATCTCCACTTGTTCCATCAGTTTCTCCAACCAACCTTCCATTGTGGGAATTAATATATCTTTCCATTTTTGCACATAAAGCATTAGCACTACTATCAACATGTATAACAATAAAGTTCCTTTTTTTCAAGTTCTTTGTCTATTACAGGGAGGCTAACATCCAGGATATCTCCATTATTTTCTATGGGTTGTTCTTACCTTTACCCTATAAATAAGGTAGAGGGGAGGGCCAGTTTGGTATAATGGTTAAGGCTCCAGGCTAGAAACTGGGAGTCCATGAGTGCTAGTCCCACCTTAGCACCTCAGCTGGGTCCTCTTGGTCTAGTCACTTTCTCTCAGTCCTAGAAAGTAGGCAATGGCAAACCAACTCTGGAAAACCTTGCCAAGAAAACTGCAAGGGCTTACAGTATACCCTAACTGAATTCAATAAAACCTTCTTCCATGCAATTGTGCATAAGATTACAGTTTCATTCTGGTCATTTGTACCAAAGATTACCTGGAAGTGCTTGACTTACAAAGAGAAGAATATCCATAGAGTTATAGCTGTAATGGAGCTGGACCATTATGATCCTAAGTAGTTACAGTTGTAAAATAGATTATATTTTACCCCAAATAGGTCATATAACTATCCCGATTTTAAGACCTTTATTTGCGGCAGTTGTTAAGTGAACCACCATGGTCATTGAGTGAAATCCATAATGTTATATTGATTAATCGTTCTGTCAGAAAATTCCTCCTTATTTCTAGGATGGATCTCTCTCTGATGAGCTTCCACCCGTTGCTTCTTCTCCTGCTCTCAGATACTATAAGAACAGATCAATGGCCTCTTCTTGTGATAGCCCTTCAAGTACTGGAAGACAGTTATCATGTTACCCCTAAGACTTCTCTTCATTTAGGGCAGTCCCCTTAGCCATTCATCAAACAATTTATCCTCCAGACCCCTTATCATCTTTGTTGCTCTTCTCTGCACTCTTTCTAGAGCTTCAGCATCTTTTTGGTACAGTATTGTGGTGACCAGAACTGGATACAGTATTCCAAGTGTCGCCTCACTAGTACTGTATAAAGTGGTACTATCACTTCCTGTAATCTTGATGCTGTCCTTTGATTAATGCAGCCTAGGACTGCATTGGCTGTTTTGGCAGCTGCAGCACACTGCTGGCTGATACTTAAGCAGTGGTCCACAAGCTAGGACACCCACATCCCTCTCACAGTTACTACTGTTAAGCAAGATCCGACTATTCCATACCTGTGCATTTGATTTTTCCTGTCTAAATGCAGGACCTTACTTTTCTCACCATTTTGAACAGTCACAAAGCAACCCTTCATTAAGTCAAGGACTACCTGTAATGGGAACTGCATTACCTCTCTTATTGGTATTATTATGATGATTGTGATTATTATTCTGTTGCTGAGAACTTCTGCACCGGAGACAAATTCCTTGTGTGTTTAATCATACTTGGCCAAATAAAGAATTCTATTCTGTTCTGTTCTGTTCTTTTCTAATCTATCCCATCCCATCCCACTCCTTTCCATAACAGAAAATGTAATGGGTCAAACAAATATAATCAAATGAAATTAAAATACTAATTCTATTTCTTTTGAACATAGTTTTGAACTGTGATTGAATTGCTCTACTCAGGTTATGCCCTCAAGATGATAGATGATTTTGGCTTTGAAAACCAGAAATCTCTTTCTTTCTCATTAGGGAAAAAAGGAGATCGTGCAGAACCATTGGGAGAGCTGAATTAACGTGCTATTTTCCATAATATTTCAAATTTCTATCCACTGTAAAAGATTTCTGTTTGTATTTATTGATACACAAGAATAAAAGGTCAAACCTAGGGTGGAATCAGTCCCCAGCTGGTGAACAACAAACCACAGCTTAGGGCTGATATGCAAGCAGCCCTAAGCTATGGTTTGTTTGAACAGTTTATTGAATAAGTCAAATGGTCGGGTTCACACATAACATTAAGTAATAACTCGTAATTTACAAACCACAATACGTGAGATTATCCAATACAACTAGTCCCAATTCAGGTAAATCACATGCTGCTGTAAACCCAATCAGAGTGTAATGATGATATGGTTTATAACAGTGATGGTGATTGCCCTGCAGCCTCCAAAAGGAGTGGGAAAATACTCCCCGTTCTCACACTGTCAGATCCCCAAAGAAATGTATTGCTTCTTTTCCTATAGTATACCTGCTTTTGTAACCATTTCTTGGGGCCTGCCATTCTGTTGGGAGGGGGGATGCTTTGGGGATGCTTTGCACTGTCTTGCCACTTTGCCCTTCCCCCAGGAGAAGGAATGCAGCCAAATAACATCACCCTTATCTAAGAGACGGTTTGCGCTTGGAGCCAGAGGGAAACCAAAAGCGAGAGAGACCTTGAAGAGCGCACCAAAGGAGCCAGTTACTAAAACAATATGCCACCTGTGGATTGGCTGGGATTCAAATGGACCCTGGGGGGAGGAGTTATGAATACTGCTTTTGATATACTGCTTGTGTGGGTTTTTGTCAGATCTCACCTTGTTTTGCTTGCTATCACTAGTCCCTAATAAAAGTTTCTTTTGAGACAATGCCTGTTTCAAGAGTTCTGCTTTCAAGAGTTCTGCTTTCAAGAGACCTAGTTGAGGCAGGTCCTTACACACATACTTTTTGGAGGCTCCAGAAGCTGCAGAACAGTACACCACCTTCTTATGCAGCCCCAGGCATGTCACCAAAAATGACATGGCATGTCATTTGTGACATATCCATAACCAGTTTATAGTAATAGGACTGATAGAAACAGGACTAGTAATAGGACTAGTAAATAGTAACAGGACTGATAGTATGTCAAAGAGTACCGTTTCTGGAAATGCAGCTTCCCCAGGATGACCCAGACTAGAAGTGCGAGAAGGGTGTTGCCACTGAGTGGTTCCTGTGGGCACATGCCAGTAATAAGAACCAGAAGAGTCATGGATTTTCCTCCATCCTGAAGGAAGATCGAGCTCTCCTTCTATATTTTGGTCATTCCACAGGTTATCTAAAAAGAAAAGATAATCTGATGGTAAAAATGGAAGTTTAATTTTGAACCATTGGGATGATATTGAGAAGAAAAATAAATCAAAGTGTTACTAAGTTTTTGGTTTTTTTTAATTTTAGAGCTGTGGAAATTCATAATGTGGTTAGTTTATCATTTCAGCTGAACTAATGTCTATAGTTTCGTCCCCTAGCAAGCTAAATCTAAAAATTACTACTCATGATTGTATCACAGAAACTGAAAGCCAGTGAGGAAGCTGCTTTAAATGATACAATACACAAACCAGACATATTGTTTATCCTTATCTCCCATCGTCCCAGCCCTACCTGAAGACCATCCAAAACATACAGCTGCTCTTATATCAAGACATCCATTGTTAATCTTTTAAAATGCTCAGACATGCCTGCAAGTACAGTTCACACTGCCAAGGAAGCACTGGAGGTGGCTTATCTGAGGCCAACAGGCTGCCTTGGAAGATGGAAGATGGTTTTGCCAAAAAAATTGGAGCTTTCACATCTTGATTGCTATGATTTGAGAAGGGGGTTCAACTGAGGGCATATATAGCTTCTGAACAAGGAAGTCTGTTCAATAGGTGGGAATAACTCATTGCAAGTCATTTTTCCATTTTTAACAGAAGCCACAGAAAAGCAAACTGATAAAATTAAAATTCAAGTAATTCAACCTGAAAATAAATACAGAAATGGAGTCTGAGCTTTAGAATGTAACCATTCCAATTTTGCATTTCATTTTCTTCTCTAGGATCATTCTGGAAGCATATATCCCAGTCATTCATTTTTATTTTTCTTTCAGGATCAACTCACAAACCTGGCTTCTCTTTCCCATACATTCATATTCAGCCTTTCCAGAAAACCTGGGTAACTCCACATGCATAACTCACCACAGTTCTGTCTGTCTCTCTTCCTATTTTGGTAGTTCAGACCACTTGATGGTGAAGGGCTTTTTAAGACCCAGAGGCATTCAAGGAGACTAACTCTTAACTTTGAAGCAGTCTGGTTAGGCTTTTTTATTTTATAGACGTTATTTTAAATCTCATAAAGGCCATAGTGTGGTAGCTATAACCCAACATTTACTTTGCAATAAGATGCAACCCAATCATTCCTTCTTCCAATCAGTTACAGTACAGTCACTATAGTACATTGGCAACATTCAGTCAGGATGGTGAGGGTTGCTTTTTACAGGCTTCCTAGCTGCTACATGGGCTGGAAGGTTGGCACTTTCCTTCAACTTCTCTCACTTCCCCCCCCCCCAGGCCAAAATAAGAAATATCAAGAAAAACTCCACAGTGGAGTTCATATCACTGACATGGAAAATTTACAAAAACCCTAAAAATGATAGCTTTCATGGGAACCTGCTGGTATTTATATCTTTTTCCTTTCTCAAAAAAAAATGGATACACTGGACCCAAAGATTAAAGCAAAGCTAAACAAGTAACCTGGTATTTCCTCAGCAGATTGTCAAAAAAGGACAACTGTAATTTGCAAAAATACGCATGTCAATGAGCCCTTTATTATCCCATTGATTCTCCCTAGCTGGAGGCAATGTCACTTGCAAACAATTGCATAATTTTCTATATTACTAAACTGCATTTAATTTAATTGCCATCTTTTGTCATAACTCAGCCTGCCATTAAAGTACTAGCTCAGCACTAACATAAAAATTATAGTCACTTACAGCCAGACTTGCTGGAAAAGATAGATAGATAGAATTCTTTATTGGTCAAGTGTGATTGAACACACAAGGAATTTGTCTCTGGTGCGTAAGCTGTCAATGTACATACACACAACAAAGTGATAGGTCATATATCATTGATCATAGTTGCAATAATTAAACATAAGATACAACAAGTGATAATCATAGATACCAATAGGAGAAGGTAGTAGGAAAGATGAGAAGAAGAGAAGAGAAGAAAGATGAGAAGAAGTTCTGGAAAAGTCAAGAGTCAAAATAGTCTTTCAATTAAATACAAGCACAGAAAGATCTAACCTCTAGGGCAGGGGGTAATCAACAAAACGTAATTGATTAATCATTTAGTGACTGACTCCCAAGTGAATCCCAATGAAGAATTCAGAAATATTAGGTGTTTGGGTGTCTGTGTCTAATGAGAATTTATCAAAAACTTAAATATGCTGACTTCTTGGGAAAAATATGCAGCTTGTTTCTCCATTGAAAAGGGTTTCTTTGTTTATTTATTAAGAAAATTTATATGACCGCCTAGTTCACTCACAGTGACACTGGGCAGCTTACAGAAGTAAAACCCCAAATACAAAACCCAAGGAACTCTCACCCCCTTTCTACCAAATCAGTGCCGGAGGGCTATAGTGGAGTCCACGTGACAACATTTCACAGAGGTCCTGGGAGACGTTCAGGAAAGTAAAGGCCAGTGATCTTAACCTCTGCTGCAGGCAAATTGGTGGAAACAGTAATCAAAGGGAAAGAAACCTAGTACAGGTAGTCCTCAACTTATAACAGTTCATTTAGTGACCGTTCAAAGTTACAACAGCATGGGAAAAAGTGACTTATAACCATTTTTCAACTTATGATTGCTGCAGCATCTCCATGGTCATGTGATCAAAGTTCAGATGCTTGGCAATTGCCTCATATTTATGATGATTGCAATGTACCAGAGTCATGTGGTCACCTTTTGCAACCTTCTGACAAGCAAAGTCAATGGGGAAGCCAGATTCACTTAACAACCATGTTACTAACTTAACAACTGCAGTGGTTCACTTAACAATCATGGCAAGAAAGGTTGTAAAATGTGGCAAAATTCACTTAACAAGGGTTGTCTTGCTTAACAAGGGAAATTTTGGGCTTAATTGTAAGTCAAGGACTACCTGTGTATAATGGAAGAAGAAATCAGCGTGAATTCTGTAAAACTGTAAAACTAAACTTGTGAAACTGAATCCTGCCTCTACAACTTAAGAATTTTTTGGAGCGTGAGTCTTTCTTGGGTGGAGGTGGCCCTATTAAAATTGTAAAATTGGATTTTCAAAAACCCTGTTGTTCATCAGCAAAGACTCTTGAATGAATTTAACAGTCGTGGGAGAAGATCTGTCCTTTTATGAATACTGTAGCTAATTGGTTAAAAACAGAAAGCCAAACATAAGAATGGGCAATTTTCTCAACAGATCTGTCTTGAGCCCAGTGTTTTTAAATATGTTCATAAGTAATCTTGACTTAAGGAGCCAGGGTGGCATAGTGGTAGAAGGCTGGATTGGGTGCAGAGAGACCCAGATTCTAGTCCTCTTTCAGCACAGAAGCCGGCTGGGTGATCTTGGGCTAGTTACTCCCTCTCAGCCTTAATCAACATCAGGTTCTGCAGCAAGCTGGCTGAAAAACAAAACTCTTCATCACATCCTCCACTGATAGTTTCACTGTGTGTGAACGAGGTGAATGCAGTTCAAAACAGGTGGACCCTGCAGTCAAGCAGGAACTTTAACTTAGAAAAAAAGCAACTGAGGAATCACACGATCAAAGGTGTATAAAGTCATGCAAGACAAGGAGAAAGTAGATGGAGAAAAAACGTCTCAGAAGATATCCAATGAAGGTGATTGGAAGTAATATTTAAAGACAAAGGAAAACTCTTTCTCACATTTCATAAGAGTCAGCACTGACTGGATGATATATAATAGATTAACCAATCAATTATTTATGTCAAACACCAGAATATCCTATTTTTGGAGATATGTTTAATTCTATACTCATATTTTATAGAAAGATGGAATTGGAAACAAGTAAACACCTTCAGCATTGCTCAGAAGACAAATGTCTTCAGCAAAGACTCAATCCCAATACTTGAAGGGGATGGATCAGATAGCAATAGCAAATAGCACTTAGACTTATATACCTCTTCACTGTGCTTTACAGCCCTCTCTAAGCTTTTTACAGAGTCAATATATAGCCCCCCCCAACAATCTGGGTAGTTAATAAGATAGTTCCGTATTATCTCCCTATTTTATCTGCTGTACTCTGCTGACTTTTGGAATGATAGGCTTTTGTTACACATAAGAACAGAGTGACAGATGTCAATAGAACATAATACATCCTGGCTGTCAGACCTGCCCCCGTCCAATCCCTTAGGAAAGAAAGATAACTCCATTTGGTGAAAGTGATAGGTTCTTTTACTAAAAGATGCTGGCACTGGTATAGTCAGACTAGAACTGAATTTCCCTCACAAAAGCATACAGACTTTTCCTGTCGATCCATCCCACCCCCTTTGTCCAGTCCAAAGCCATCCAATGAGATAGTGTCTAGGTGTTTTTGAAACATCTGGTGTTTGGAGCAATTGACATTCCTTTCCCAGCATCTCCAGTGTTTCAGTGTCCTTGAAGGCTGGTACGAACTGGTTCAAAGCAGTTACATAGCTGAGTCCAGGCACATGTAGAAAGCTCACCTTAAATTATGTTGAAACTTTTGGAAAAGTTAGGTAAAAAAGGCTTACACTCATGATAATATTTTTCTTTAGTATGCATTTTTTTCATGTTTTGACATAAATGTTTTCAGTCAACTTTCCTAAATAATTGTAATAATTAATAATTCAAAAGCGTTCAGTGTGAATGTATCAGAAAACGTTTTATAGTTTTCATGAAAATCTTCAGAACCATAGCTAGCAGTATCTTTGTATTGTAAGTAAGTATTCTTAAAAATCTACAGTCTGTATTTTGTACTGTACTCCACATATAGTTCTAGAAGTATTCATCCACTGATTAAGTAAATAGGGCACACATGTCACACAAAATTAGGGACTGATCACAACCCCATTCCAAAACTGTTTCTAGATCCTTCAATGTGAATTAGAGGAATTACATGTAAATGGTAATTCAGGCATTTCACAATCAAAGAAAACATCTGATACAAACAGAAATGGTTGATGAATTATTCACAATAATTTGTTTATCTATTGTCTGAAGTTATGACAATGCTGAAAAGATTGACTTATGTTCAGTCCTCACACTTATGACCATTGCAGCATCCCTGCAGCTACGTAATCAAAATGTGGATGCTTGGCAGGGGCATGTATTTATGATAGTTGCAATGTTCCAAGGTCCTATGATGTCATTTGCAATCTTCCCAGGGGGCTTCTGACAAGCAAAATCAGTGAGAGAAGCCAGATTAATTTAATGACCATGTGATTCACAACTTATTTAATGATCACATCACTTAGCAATACAAGTTCCAGTCCCAACTGTGGTTGTAAGTCGAGGACTGCCTGTATAGGCAGTGATCCAAGTTCACACTGAAACTTCCAGAGATGGGATAGAGAGAGCAGTCTCACGCAGAGAGAGCCTGCAATATTTATGTAGATATTACTGCTCCTATTTTTTAAAAGACACTAAATACTATATTTACATAGTACCTTTATATAAATATACTGTATATTATCGGACATGTGGATTAGTCATAGCCTGCCAGTCTCACAAGACACCACTGTATTTCAGTCTATATAGATCCTATCACTTCTCTTTAGCTAAACAAGAAACAACAGAACAGACCATTGAAGTCTCTCCTGGCTTCCGCAGAGCTCTGGGAGATCAGAATGAAAATAAACCAATAACAATGGAGGAAAAATGCTTAACTCCTTTACCCTGTGGCATATTCTCTCAAAACTTGGAACACATTTCATTCTGCAAAGATTTAAATACTATTTTTCCTAACTAATTGAAGCTAGGTGTTGGTAGCAGTCAATTTACCAGCCTAGGCTAATTAAACCTTGGAGAATAAGCCACTGATTTCAAAACTCGATACTTTTCTATCCAAATCTTTATGAAATGACATGGCTATGTAGATGTGAATTTGTATGGCATGCATGTATATACTGGGAGAGAAACTAGAAATAAGCAATAGCACTTAGACTTATATACTGCTTCACAGCCCTACCTAAGCGGTTTACAGAGTCAGCCTATTGCCCCAAACAATCAGGGTCCTCAGTTTACCAACCTCGGAAGGATGGAAGGCGGAGTCAACTTTGAACTGCTCAGAATTGAACTCCTGGAGTGAGCAGTGAATTAGCCTGCAGTACTGCATTCTAGTACTGTTGGAAATAATGTGTTCTGGTCTTTTGGTTGCCTTAACTTTTTTTTTATTCTCTCCTTTGAATGCTGTGTAAATAAGGTTTATTTCTAGGTGTTTATTGATGGCATTTAATAGAAATCTCATCAATAGACACGTAGAAATAAACCATATAGTCCAGGAATTACCTAGCATTTTTGGATTTGGCTTGGATTTCTTTTTTTAATTTGGCTTTGGATTTTTAATTTGGCTTTGGATTTCTTATTTTAATTATTTAAATATAGAAATATTTTGGGAGATGGCTAAAATGGGGAAAAGGAAAAATGACTCTTTCTGGCTTTTACATCTTGTTTAGCTGCAAATAGAAAGATTCATACAACAAAAAGAAAAGAAATGAAGGCATTGAGTGCCTAGTAAAAAATTAATGTAAAACTATGTGCTAATATATCCTAGCCTTATTTCTTGATATAAAGTTTATTTCACACAGCAAACTTTCATTAAGATATACCTGCATAAACACATGCATAGATTGCAATTCTAAAAATATTTATTTGGAAATAATTCATTTAAGATAGTTGAAGACAGAATATGAATGCAAGTCAAAATATGCAAGAAAATGATAAGAGCACACCTATCCAATCAAGATGAGTTCAAATCACCAGGAACAGATGTATTACATCCCAGGGTTCTAAAGGAGCTGGCAGATGTGATATCGGAACCACTGATCCCTATCTTTCAAACTTCATGGAGCATTGGAAAACTACCAGAGGACTGGAAAAGAGCTGATGTTAATCCCATCTTCAAAAAAAAAAAAAAATGATTGAGGAAATTACAGACCAATCTGTAATCTGATATCAATACCTGAGAAAGTCCTAGAAAGGATAATCAAGCAGCAGATTTGCAAGCACCTAGAACAGGGCTTTTCAACCTTTTCAGAGATTGTACCATTTTTAGGACATGATAATATTCGAGTACCACCAGTGCTTACCAAGGTGTCAAAAACTAGATGACTAAAAAAAAAAAGGGGGGGGGTTGGGTTTTACTGGCTAGATTCATTTGTTGTTATAGAAAGGGCTACCTTAACATGCCATATCATCAAGAAAATACTGATGAAACACAGAAAGAAATTCTCTCCATGCTGAAATTAATACAAAAAACAATTATTCTAGCTTGTGAGCAGGTTACTAATAACACAAAGGAGATAAAAGAACAATTTTTTAATTCAAATCTACAAACTCAGAAGACAAGTACAGAGAAGGAACCAGCAACCCAGAAAATAGAAGGAAAACTAGAGAATGCTGACACAAACAAATGACCAGATTCACATAAATGAAAACTCAGAAGATATAATGATAATATTGGAAACGGAAAAGACATTTTATAAACCAAGGTTTCAGAACATACTGGATGACAAGGAAGGAGAGCTGATGGAATGGAAGATAAAGTCATTAATAGAACTGTGGGGAACCAGAGAAGGAGGAAGGCGGTTTAATGCAGGGCTTTTCAACCGGTGGTATGCGTACCACCAGTGGTACTTTGGCACGTGGCAGGTGGTACGCGACCCTCCTAGACAAGTGTAATGGGGGAAGGGAATGAGCTGAAGTGACCCAAGCCTGAGGGAGAGGCAGCTGGAGCTGCAGGACTGTTGGGGCTCAGCAGAAGCCCCAGGAGCCCCAGTAGGGCTCCAACTGATTGACTCCAGCTGATTGGCGCTTCTGGAAGCAGCGCGTAGCTGGAGGTGAACTGAAGAAAAAGGGGGGGAGGAGAGAAGACGATATAAAAGGAGGTGGTTTTGGCGGGAAAGGGAAAAAAGACAACAGGGAAAGAGAAGGGGACGGAGAAGAAGCTATGAAAGGAGAGCTCAGCAGGCAGGGAGGAAAAAGAGACAGGGAAGAAGCAGCAGCTGTTGCTGGAAGAAAAGGTCCCCTAGTTCGTTTTCTCCAGCCAGGAGAATGCAATCAACGCTGATGAAATGAAAAGCCGGGATACGAGCATGTCGGTTCAATATTAGTAACTAGTGGATAACCACTTAAGTAACAGCCAGCAATATGCTGTAGCTGCCAGAAAAGCCAATGCAGTCTTAGAACACATCAACAGAGGGATAGCATCAAGATCAGGAGAAGTGATAGTACTGCTCTCTACTGCACTGATAAAACCACACTTGGAACACTGCATCCAGTTCTGATCACCACAATATAAAAAAGATGTTGAGACCTTAGAAATTGTGCAGAGAAGAGCAACAAAGATGATAAAGGGTCTGGAAGCTAAACTGTATGATGAATGGCTAAGGGAAATAGGTATGTCTAGCTTATCGAAGAGAAGGATTAGGGGTGACATAATAGCTGCCTTCGAGTACTTGAAGGACTGTCAAGAGGGAATTGAATTATTGAAGTATGCTCCAAAGCACATGAAGGCAGGACAACAACTGGAAGATCATTAAAGAGAGTTCCAACATAAAACTAAGGAGAAATTTCCTGACAATGAGAACAATTAACCAAAGGAACAGAAATTTGCTTCCAGAAGTTGTGGGTGCTCCATCACCAGAAAGAAGAAATTGGACAACCATTTGTCCAGAATGGTATAAGGTCTCCGGCTCAAGGAGGAGGTTGGACTAGAAGACCTCCAAGGTCCTGTTCGAAATGGTAGATTATTAAAAACAGATCTATTATAACAAAGATAGCCAACTGGAAGTCTCTGAGTTGACTTCAGTCCTGTAACAGTTTTATATTTTACATGCGAAATAAGGGAGGGGGGCAAGATTTCATGTTGTCAGAAATTTAGAAGTACAGTCTTCTCCAAATTAAGCTCAGTTGCCTGCATGAACATATCAAAGTGGTTTTCATTCATAACAGGGGAGTGCTTTTGACAATGTCTTCTTTCAGGATGTTTTTTCAACTTCCCAGTCCAGAGTTCTGTAATTTCCTAATGATCTCCCATCCAACCATCACCAAGTCTAGCCCTCTATAATTTATCAAGATTAGCCAAGTAATAGTATCACTATTATTGTTACTGACCAGGATTTTACAAAAATATAAGAAATTGCAAAGCTCAGAGTAAGATACACACATATTTTCTAGAAGTTAAACTATATACAGTGGTTCAGAGAACAAAACACTATAAATACAAATAGTAAAGTACTTTAAATATAAACATATAAAGCTAGTTAACTAGATTAAAACATTATTTTATAAATAAAATACTTACATACTAAGTATACTAAGCATGCTACTGAATATGTGAACCTTATCATGATGGATGAAATATGAGAAATAACAGAAGGTATAAAACATAAAACAAGATAGAAGGCACTAAAATATTGATATTTATGAAATCTTAAAATTAGGGCAGCTAAATAAATTCTGTGTCTTTCCCGAATTCTTAGGGTTCTATAAAAGGCAAACAAGATTATTCTCGGATCAGGTGGAACTTCTATTAGCAAGTGGTGTTATGACACTAGGGTGCAAATTGCGGAAGAAAGCCCACTGAGGAAACACGCGGACTAGAATCTCATGTTCCTCTGGGTCACAGGGGCAGGCTCATTTTGCCAAAGGGGAATAATTATACCTTCCCCCAATACTGCAGAGAGCAAGATATTAAAGTGGACTATGGAAAAGAGCTCTACAATACGTTGGGCAGTTAATATTGAATAACTAATTTGCTGGCATGAACGGTTTCCTGTGTATATCCTGCCAGTATTGATTACCTGATTTACCCTGCTCTGCCCAGAGAACTGTGTCAAATACCTGCTGCTGGATTGTTGGTCTAGCTCTTGGTAACCCAATGGCTAGAAGGGCTTTACATGAGTAACTGCTCCTGTGTAAACCATTTTGAATTCTGGCTTTCCAGAAAAACGAAACATTATCCAGAAAAACTGTGACAGCCAGGGACTCTCTGGAAAAGTGCTTAAGCCAGAAATAAAGCTAGCATATGTAGACCCTAGCCATAAATAATTTTAAAACTTTGTAATGTTATACACTTACACACACACACACACACACACACACACACACACACACAGACAATATACCTCCATTCACATATGGGACAAAAGCTTCACTGTTATGAAGGCATAAAGTCATAAGCTATTCAGACTGTTAAACTCTTAACAATTTGGCACAAACCACAATATGGAAAATCAATCCAGGAAAGTTGCCTCTCCAGATAGACTGAGATATTAAATATATCTACATTCTAATGCAACATTAATAGCACAGTAATTGATCTGTTGATATAGATGAGACTTGTTTTCAGGATTTTAAGACCTATACTGAAAATACCAGCATTTTCTATTTATTTTTATTCTGATTATGCAAAAAAAACAGCTAAAAAGGGAAAAAACATTAAGGGAAAAGGGGATGAAGTTACAGAGCTTCTACACTGCTGAGGAACCCAAGGGAAATGCATGAACTCAACCTACTCTCCTACCCTCTCTTTTCAGCACCAAGGAAAGCTGGCTAAAAACAGATCGTCAGAAAGGTTGGGCGAAAAAAAGACAAGCCCGGTAAAACTGCATATTACAGGAAATGGATTTTGCAGAGCTGCCCTCTCGCCTCCCCCGTTGTGCCTGCTTCCTTTCACCATGGAAACCAGTTATAAGTGTCCTCACATTGATGTGGGACAAGATGTAAGCATCTGTCGCCCCGACCAGCAGGCGGCAAAGGTATCCACTTGTGTTTAATAAAAAAAAGGCAAGGTACATGGAAGCCCCGTCCTTTTCATGCCACGCCATTCCCATCTGGACGCCGACATGAGCCCAGAGGCTGACGCCCCGGCCCAGGACGAGTGCACGAGGGTAGCCAGATGGGAATGGCCCCATCAGATCCGCTGCCCACCCCCACCCCCAATTAGGGAAGGCAGTCCTGACGTACTTTCCAAAGCCCAGACACGCACACCCGTATCCTAGTGCGGGCGGTCAATCAAAACACACCCAATGCGTCCCGGGCCACTGTTTTCCGAGGTCTTGGCCGGCCGCATGGCCGGCGAGCCCGAAGTTGCTCCCACCCTGTCCTGAGGCCGCCGCGTCCCTCCGCCCAAATAGGTGCTCTCCCCTCCCCTCCCCTCCCCTCCCTCCCGCCGCGCCGGTCCTGCGGCTGCTCCTCTCACCATCGCAGTTGACCAGGATGATGGCCAGCATGTAGTCCTTGCCCAGCATAGCTGCCTCGCTCGCTCCGGAGCCCAGGTGTTGTGCAACTCGGCGAGGAGGGAAGCAGCGGCGACGGTGCGGCAGAGGGCGACGTCAAGTTTGGGCTCAGTGGGCGGTGCCGAGCCGAATCAAGCCGAGAAGAGAAGGAGGGGCGGAGGGCGATGACGCCAGCATGCAATGTAGGTCGAGCCTGGCCGAGTTCAGTGGGACTTCGGCTCCTGTGAAGGAAGCCCAAGCTGGCAGTACCACCTACAGGCGAGAGGGCGCATTGATCACTTCCGACCCTGCGGATTGCAACAATCCAAGGCGGGGAAAGAAAGTAAAAGGGCAGATCTGCCGAACCAAACGTTGATCTTCCTGTCGTCATTTGATGTTTACGCTAACTCCATTTGAAACCATGCCCAAAGAATTCTGGGAGTTGAAGTCCAAGAGTCATAAAAGAGCCAAGGTTGCCTACCCCTCTGGTGGAACAATGAAGGTGTTGAACTCAGAGCAATTCCAGTCCACCTTCGGTCACCGATGCTCACTGGATCTATTTGGGGAAGTCGCTCTCCCATGGCCCCACCTCAATCGCGGCGTTGTGGTGGGAAAAAAATAAAAGAGGGAGCGCTAGGTACGCCGCCTTGAGCACCCGGATGAAAAAGCGGAAATGAAAAAATACATTAATAGAAGAATGTTGATGATACTTTGGGGACAGCGTAAGACAGAATGAAAGGAGTCGTCATGGGAAGGGAGTCCTCTACTTTCCTGAGTTCTCGAGAGGAAAGTGGGGATTTAAATACAACAACAACCGCGGAAGATTTGTATCTTATAGCGTCAATCACCCCTTAAGTTTTCTATGACTTAGTGAGCTCGATTGGCTTGATTATCTTGGAAATTGATACTCTGGAGTCTGGGCTATTCCGAATGACTTTGGGATTATTAAAGAGACGGTAAACGAATAATGCTAAAAGTTATAAATCTTCAATCGTATTCTTGTTTACTTGGAACACATGTTTATTTCAGTTGTATTACAAAAGTGCCTCTTGTGTACTGGATTCATCTATCTTTTAAACCGCTTTGTTACATTGAATTTCAAACATCCCCTACCAATTAATTGGACTTCAAAGCAGCATCGTCTCTCTGCTGTTGCGTTTATATAGGCATTGACAGCTGTATTAAAATCGGGATTTTCATAAAAAACTTCCAAACTAACCCAAACTTTAGCCTTCAGGTACCGAACCCCGAAAGCTGCACTCTCTTCTGCGCATGTGCAGAAGGAAGCTAGGCAATTTCTGGTTAAAAAATGGCGGATGATAAGGTAGGCGCGCGCGTGGAGCTGTCTTGTTCGCTCCGGGTTTCCTCTCGCGCTCGGTCTTTTTTCCCTCGTTAGGGGCTGGCGTCGGCGGAGATGGGCAGCTGCAGTGGGCAACCTACAACTTGTAGACATCTTGTTTTTGCAAGCTGGCTTTGGACCTGAGTCGGGTAGTCCGTGAAAAATCGGATCCAAGAAATCAATTTCGGGGTTTCGCGTTATTTAGATACCTTCCCAAACCGGCTATCGAACTCCAACTTGCATGTTTTTTGCCACCTAAAGCCAGAGATACTAAGATTTTGCTGCCCTGTGCAAAAACTCGTGGAGTTGGAATTCGTCGATCTTCATATAATAAATCGTGATAGTCACGGAACTGGCTTTTTTTTTCGGCTTAAGCATGGAGGAATACATGGATTCTCATATTATCATACGTAATAATGTTTCACCTTAGTTGATGAAAGGTATCCCCCAATGACCATATCACAGATAGAGCCAATTTGTAATTTAATGGTAAGCCCCAGAGGGCAGCCATTCTCTGTATTCTCATATGATTCATGCCCAAAGTGTTTATTTTTGCACCACCTAAAATTTTATTCATTCGTTAAATTTGGTGGTGCCTCACTGCCGAAAAAGTCTTTGGGCGGCTCACAATATAGTGAACAGAATAAACAGATAAGAACAAGATACAGAAGAATAACAACAAAAAGCATATTAAAGAAAAGGTTGGAATCTGTTACTCTTGGTTTTGATTTTGCATATGGATTTGAGAATGGATTTTCCGGAACTCCCATATTAAACTTAAAGGAATTCATTAGAATTTGTCCCTAGAATTCATATTTTGTGTCATGAACTTCATTCTATAAAGTTCAGAATCAATGATGTAATAGGATTTATAATTTGATGGTGATTTTGGAGATACTGTACTGCTTTCAGATTATCCATTTACATGCAATCTTTAATTAGCCAAATTTTATTATGGCAAATTATGAATATGTTTGATAGGTGCAACTGTAGCAGCTTTTCAATAGCTTTACCAGGCACCACTATCATGGTCTCAGTCACTGATAGCTGTCTATGTGGTCTAATACAGGTTCTCTCCCCCTCTCCCAGCACATCTGCACGTGATTCAAGGGGGGACAGATTTCAAAAGCAGTATTGCATGGTGGCAATGCAAGCTCTATTTCTGTCATATGTACTTATGTCTGTACTCCTGTACAAAAGAGACAGAGGTTATGATGTGATTTGCTTTCATCATAGTTCTAGGCATGCCTTTAATGGAAGCAGCATATTTCCATTTCTCCTAAGTATTTCAAATCTCCGTCTTCGAACTATGAATAGGTAGGATGTTAGTTGGGAGTTGAGACATAATGAGAAGGGTGAACTGGAATGCCTGTGTTAAACTGTATATCTGAATGTAGGTCTCTACCCCTAAGACCTGGTCATATGTGTGATGCAAACCTTGGTAAACAAAAGTTGCCTTCTGCTGCTATTCAAACTAATATTTGAAAAATAGCCCACTAATGAATTCCTATTTCGTGCTCTGAAAAGCACACAGTTAAAATTGTGTTACGGTACATGAATGTACAGTATTGTTTTTGATCTTAAGCTCTTAGAGAAAAGTCAGACACATTTTTAAAAAGACCTACCGGTAGTATCTTCCTGATGTAGTAATAGTGACAGCTTCACACAGATTTAGACTTTAGCTAAATTCTTGGAATTGCTGGACTGCTTTGGCCCTCAGTTCTTTGCGTTCTGGAACAAAGATACTGAAATAGATTGTGCGTGCAATTTGGAATATGCTTTTTTGTTTCCAATATGTAGGATTCTCTGCCAAAATTGAAAGATCTTGCTTTTTTGAAGGATCAGTTGGAAAGTTTGAAACGAAAAGTTGAAAATGAAGTACAGGCTGGAATGGGGCAGGTAAGAATGGAGTTGCTTTGTTTTCCCAGTGAATGCCTTTATTTGCTACAGGATGCTTAAATATAAATGTCAACAAAGTATGATTTGCTGATCAACATCCTGTTAATATTCCATCAAAAACAAGCATAATTTGTAAACCATAGTAAATCTACTATCACTACCCACCTATTCACCCCAAAATAAAAATGGAGATTCAGCTGTACTGGACAGCCCTTCATTTCCTTTAAATCGAGAGTTTACTGTACAGTTTATCTGTTAATGTGCCACAATTTTTGTTTGTTTTATCGACTCCTTTATTATTTTTACAAATAACTCAAGGCGGAAAATTATCGAACATAACCTCTTCCTCCTATTTTCCCCACAAACAGCAACCCTATGTGGTGAGTTGGGCTGACTGGCCCAAGGTCACCCAGCTAGTTTTCATGGTTTTTAGGGCTATATAAATAACATATTATGAGTTATCCATTATTAATGCAGTGGATTATGTTTGATCCAAATATAAATAGAAAACTCATCTGTGTTTCTGTCAGAAATAGCCTAATTAGGTATTTGCTTATTAAAATTTAATTAATATAGAAAGAAATAAAAGGACATCATGAGATAAGATCAATTGTCCAATTATTTTCAATTCAAGGCAAATAGGTTAGGATCAGAAAGTTCTAATTCTCTCAGTGCAGCTACATAAAAGGTTTCTGCAATTTCTCCACAATGCCATATGCATATAAAGTTAAATTACTTTCTCTAAGTTTAGCTGGTAAGAAAAATGAAGAAACAGGAGTATACCATTTTCTACTAATATTAATGCCAGTAATAATTCAGGTTCTGAAGATATTTGTGACCAAAGGGCATGTCTAAAGACCAATTATACAGCGAATAAATCATCTTTCAATAATAAAAAATGAATCCAAGCTTCTAAATTCTTATATATGGAAATCTTTTAACTATATCTGTCTCCTAAAAATCAGCAGTTAGATCCATTACATGTAGTTTAAACAGTCCTGTCATTAGGGAACAGTGTAATGCTTTAAAATAAATAGTACTTGTCTGAAATTTTTTAATGCTTTGAATAGTACTTGTCTGAAACTGGAATCAATACATGTTTAGTTAGTAACATTATATTAGCTTTGAATTCTAGAGAAAATATGTGAATTTTAGTTTTGCTCAAATGTTTTTTCTTTTTCAACAGGATGGTTCTTGGCTGGCCTCTCCATTTGTCAAAGGGTTTCTTGCTGGATTTGTTGTAGCCAAACTAAAATCTTCTGCAGTCATAGGCTTTGTGGTGGGGAGTTGTACTGGAGTGTTTGCTGCTCAGACCTATGCAATTCCTGATGTCGAAAAGACAATCAAAGACTATTTCAATTCATCCAGGAAAAGATCAAACTAGAAATGCAACAATATTCATGCAGCAGGGTACCCCAGGGGGGGAAATAATCTTTCAGCTTCTCATCTCTTTCGGTTCTACATAGGTCAAAACATTTACCTCCACTTTAGACATTCTTATTAACTGGAAAAGTGTTTTATAATGGACAAATAATATTTCAGCAGGTCTGCTTTTTAAGGTTCACAGTTCAGGAATGAATCTGATGCTGCTTGCTTCAGCTGTCCTGGGGTTTAGATCAGATGAGAGCCTGGTTTTGGACAGCAAAGCAGTCTCTCTCTAATGGAGTGAAAAGCAACTGATACGGCATGCCTGCTATAAACCTGCCCATGCCAGGAAACACAGTGTGAGATACCAGCTTTCCCCTAATCATGTATATATATTATACTGACATATGCATTTCATTTCTTTCCTGATTTGCTGATTTGAGTTCTTATTTGTGCAACATCTACTTGCCACAAAGATAGTGTAGATTTCTTCTTTAAAAAAAACCAAAAGGTGCTTCTTCCCTTTTCTCTATACATCCTGAAAATTATCACTGAATATTAGTTGTCTTCTTGTTGTTGTATTTTTGGTATTGCATTAAGTGGGTATTGCTGATCCTGACTTATTATCTCTAGTCGCTTTATACTACTTTTTTTTTAAATTTTAATGGCTAGATTCTTTGCCACCTCTATTTTACTTTTAACTGCTTTAAAGAAACAATTGGTATTCTAATTCTTCCTCCTGCACCAAAGACTGACTCAGCCTACGCAACCTGCCCTTTCAGTACTTATACTTAGGAGCCTAGTATGCAGATGGAGACGGCTGTGTGTCACTCAGTTTAACCTTAACCTCAGTTAATCTTTCCAAATTGCATGCTTTGGGACATTTCAGTTATCTGTAGTGAAACTGCTGAAGGCACAAAATCTTAATCTCCAGAATCAGTTTCTTTTTTCACATATCTGTTTACTTGTTAAACTACCTTTTACTTAGGTAATAGAAACCCCCCCCCATTCCCCCCCTCACAACAATTCTATGGGCTATGTGAGAGTGACTGCCCCAAAGTCTTCTGATGAGCTGCTTTAATCAGTTTTCCACCATTACACTATACACTAAAACAGGCTTTCTCTTCTTTTTTGTTTTGCTGAATGTGGTAATTCATCTATCAAGAAGCCAGATTCCTAGAAGGTGTCTCATCTGAGTATATTTATTATATACTAAATCTGTCCACTAAAGTGTGTGTGTGTATGCATGCGCACACACATGTATGCACATAAGAGGGCTGTCATAACTGGGTTGCAACACACACAATAGATGACAATAAAGATTTGGTGACTTCTTGCACTGGTTTCTCTCTGCAATATACAGTATCTGTAGATGCATAGAGCTACTGTATCTAAGCTGCAAAATATGGATGAACCCTGGATGGCAGCAAATCTTGTGCAAGATATCAAGTCTTTTGAGATAGTTCAAAGCATACTGTGGGAGGAACAGGCCCAAATAAAGCATCAGATTTGATGTAATTCAGTTATATTTCAGATACAGGGTGCATGATCTGTGGTGGTCCAAAGTAGCATAGGAACGCATGCCCTCTCTTTTCTATATACTTTGACACTTGCCTGTTGATATGGATCCACACCTTCACAAAGCTCTTGTACCTCAACAAGCACTGGATTACATTACAGTTTTGTTGTAAACTATCTGTCCTAGGAAAATGGACATATCATGTAGTGTGGCCCAAAGGGTTGTGTACCTTCAGTCTCATATGTCTGTGTGTCTGTGTGTGTGTGTGTACACTTTTGGCTGTAAATAAAAATTATTGATATTAATATACAGCGTAGAAAAATGACTATGAATGGAATGGTTTATCATAAAATATAATCCCTCTCTAAGGTAAATAGTTTTACCTTAGATTCTGTTCTGTTTCAATCTTTAATCTCGTTAATCCCTGATGGTAAAAGCAGATTCTTGTATAGAAGCCTATTTTTTTTGCCTGGAACTTTACTATTGTCTGCCCGATCTTCCATTCCAGAAAACATTTAAGAGATTGTTTGTTTTGTTTTAATACGTGGCCATGTTTTTGAAGAATCTATTACGATAGTAAGAAAGTGGGACCTTAGAAAGCAATCTTTCATTTTCTGGTTACCTAATGGCCAGATTTCTGAATCTTCAGAAGGGAAAGATTTATGTTTTTTTTTATAAGTAGCACTAGAATATTGTCTCCAAGATGCCCATCTCTATCCCTGCAGCTTTTTTTTTTTTAATTATACTGGGAGTTGTGTTGGAGAAGGGTAGGCTCACCCAAGTGCCAAGTTTGAATTTTGTTCTTTTCTAGAGATTTGCTCTAATTCAAATGTCTTATAAACATTATGGTGATTAAGTGCCTTTTGCAAGCTGGTTTTGTGGTTCTGTATTTTTTGCTTTTATAAAGAATGTATTGCTACCAGATCCCAAGAATAGATACAGCACAAGCAACAACAAAACACAGTTCTTTTCTGTTCCATACAGTTTGCCTAATTTTTCTTTCCTGGATTTGCTAAATATTTAGCATGTTTAAGACCACAAGTTTAAGCCAATAATATATGTGCTTGCTTTTCTAACTGATGCTCAGAAATGTTTTTATTTGAATTCAATTCCTTATCGTTACCTCATAGAATGTAGTCATATTTTATATTCTTTTTTTGGCCAAGTAACTTTGAACTTCCTCATGTTATATTTTATTATTTTGAGTATCTGATGTGATTCTGATATCATTAGCATTTGTACTGTCCTTAGCCAAATTAATAACTGCAGACAATCGATAATTACAAATAAGGCTATACAGTATTTCTGTTTATACTCTCCAGATGCCATCAGTATAGATTTCCAAAATAAAGTGCTATGTTTCTTTCTTTGGTAAATATTTGGCTTATCTAGAGCATTCTTGATCTCTGGTAAACTTATCAAAATGGGATATATATTTTTCACAGCAGTGTTTTTCACATGGGTGGAATTGGTTCAGTGTCAAAGTCAGCGTCACCAAAAAACATCTAAACTGGAATATGAAAATACTGTTTGAATTGTATTTTTCTTCATTTGTTATAAAGAAAACTATTAAGATTTTTATAAAATAATAATGATGTGAAATTGATTAATGAATGGTTAATAACAATGGGGTTCTTTTATCACCCAGTACTTTTGCTTAGCTTCAAAAGTTATCTAAAAATTTGGAATGATGAAGCAAATCTGATATTTATCAAATACACTACTGGAAGCCAACAGCCCCATGATATTTACTTGCATCATCACCTAAAATAGTGTTCTCAACTCGGCAACTTTAAGATGTGAATTCCCCCAGCCAATGTGCCCACTCGTATGTCTTAAAAATTTGCCAAGTTTGAAAACACTGATTTAGCCTATAAATACAATCTTTCCCTTCGTACATGGGATATGGGACTTATCCAAGAGATCCACAGTGGATGCACCTGGCCCAAATCAGTCCCCGTCACTCAGTATCAGGTCCTTTTTTGCATATCAATATTAATATAATGTCCTCTCGTTTAAGTGTCGCTATCATTTTGAAATCTCTCAAAGTTTTTTTTTCTCCTGTAGCACAAACTACTTTAAACTCCTTTTTGTTAAGCATGGAGCAGAGAGAGGGAGAACTATTTAGGACCCCTTGTGTTCTAATCCCTTTCACCAGTTAAGTGCTACGTTGCTTGGAATGCTTTTCCCCCCTGACATAATACACAGTGGGGGTCCTTTAAGGATAGTGGCAGATTTAAGTGAGCAAAGGACAAGCAGTGGCTTAAAAGCAAAGAGGCCACACTTGCCTCCATTGCTCCTCCCTGGGAAAACATCTTTTGTCCACTGCAAGCCAACAAGGTTTTCATCTCTAAGTCCACCCATTAATATTGCTCCATGTTAGCCAACAAATAAATCAGGTATTTGCCTTTTGTAAGCCTCCCCAGGGGTTGAGGCCAATAGGTTAGGCTAACCTTGTTGATATGCTTTTTATGAGAAAGATACTATTCTCCAGGTGCATGGTTTATTTCTTTTGTTGTTGTCTAATCTTTGTATATTGCCCATAGTCACTATTGTGAGATGGGTGGCTATAAAAAGTAATGCATGGGGGGGTGGGGTGGCTTGGCGTTAGAAAAAATGTGTGTGGGTGCCCAGGAATTGTAGAATGGGTCAGGAAAGGTGCATAGGAGGGATGCAGGTGGGAGCAAGGCAATGCTGGTTAGGAGGATGTGTGGAGGTGCTCAAGACGTATGTGGGTCAGCGTAGGCATGCAAGGAGGATGGCACAAGTTGATAGAGTGCATGGGGAGTGGCATGCTAGCTCCGAGCGGGTTGCGCGGCCCGTTCGCGCATGCACGTGGCGCTAGCAGAGGTGGCTAGCGTTTGCATGCATGCGCAAACAGCTGCTACCTTTCCCTCTGGGCCGCCAGCATGAAAAGGTTGGTGACCTCTGAGATAGAGGGGTGCAGTTTACCTCTTAACTTTTGGAGGGCCTTTTTGGACCTACTTGCTACTGAACAGGGAATCAGTTCCAGTCATCACCCCCAAATGAATGGGAGGTATGAATGAGAAAACTCAGTGTTGGAACAATACCTTAGATCAGGGCTTTTCAACCTTTTCACCGACTGTACCACTTTTAGGATATGGTAATATTCGAGTACCACCTAGCAAGGTGTCAAAAACTTGATGACCAAAAAAAACCCACCTGTTCAAAGTTGCATTTGCACTGAAATGACTTACGACCATTTTTCACACTTATGACCATTGAAGCATGCCCAGGGTCATGTGATTTATATTTGGATGCTTGGCAACTGATTCATATTTATGATGGTCACAGTGTCCCAGGGTCATGTGATCCCCTTTTGCAACCTTTTGACAAGTAAAGTCAATGGCAGGGCTGCTGGTGGCCAAGTGCTAAGGCGGGACTTCCCTCCCTCCCTCCTTCCTTCCCTGCCTCCCTCTTTCTCATTCCCATCTCCTTCTGAAGGAAGAATTTGAACCCCTCCCCCCATATTTTCTCTCTTCCATATATTCATCAAACAAAGAAAAGCCTCCAGAGACAGAAAAGACAAGCTGCTGAATGAACTAGCTTAAAAAGGCACATTCCCCTTTAAGAATTAGCTACTGGCTAGAAAGGAAAGTTAAGGAGCGCAGCCAGCACTTAAGGAAGAAAAAAAATGTAAATAAGTACTGGCTGCCGGCTAAGGCAGCCTCCCCAAATGGCTCCACAGGCAAAATCCCAAATGGCTCCACAGGCAAAATCCATTCAGGAGAAAAATACTTCAAAATCCCTTGCAGCAAAACTTACAGCTAACAATAGCAGAGCAATAGAAGCTAACACAAGACATGAGCCATCAGCCAAATAGAAATTGCCAAATACTCTTTAAGAACACAAAGCCCACATTGCACAAATCCCAGAACTTCAAAGTCACAAAAGCACATAAGAATCCTTCCACTCTCCATCTCCCTCCCTCCTTCTGTCTCACCTCCAGCTGATGCTACCTTTCTTCATTCCTTGTGGAGGGCAACCCCTCCCCTGCTGCATTTCTTGCCTGTTTGTTGCTGCCAGCACAGGTGGCTGCCACAGCAGTTGTAGATCGGCTCATGGCCGGCCGGCTTGCTTGATGATTTCTCCTCTCCTCTCTCCCCACCCTCCTCCTTCCCCTTCGGTGCAGCTAGAGCTGACTCCACCTCCTCCCAAGGCTGCCTCTTTTTTTCTCTCTCCCTCTCCTGTCTCCGCCCCCCTCCTCCTCCTTTCTCATGGGGGAGGGTGAGCAGAAGTGAGCCTGGGGTCTTTGCCTCGCCCCAGCCAAGCTCCAGAGGACTCTCACAGTAAGTCCTTGCTGCGCTGGCTCTTTCCCTCCCCCACTACACTTGGCTAGGCAGGGCTGCGTACCACCTGCCACTTGTTAATGTACCACAAGTGGTACGCGTAGCACAGGTTGAAAAGCCCTGCCTTAGATCAGCGGTGTCAAACTGCCAGCCCGTGGGCGGATGTGTCATGGTGAAACCACGCCCATCCCATTGCCAGCAATGGAAAAAAAGTCACGATACGTCGCATCACGTGATGTTGCGAGTTTGACACCCCTGCCTTAGATGAGAATAGAATAGAATAGAATAGAATAGAATAGAATAGAATAGAATAGAATAGAATAGAATAGAATAGAATAGAATAGAGCTGGAAGGGACCTTGGAGATCTTCTAGTTCAGCCCCTGCTCAAACAGGAGAACCTATATACCATTTCAGTTGTTCCATACATTAGTTCCAGTTCTGCTGGTATTCTGTTTTGAGTAGAGTTTGGATGTCTTACAGGAATCCATTTGCCTAGACCTGGGGCATAGGTTGGACTCCAAGCCTGTTATTGCAGTGGGCCTCCAATTCCTTAAACCAGGCCTGCCTATAAAGAAGATATCTGCACTCTGCCCCTCTTCCATTCTATCCTGTGAGCCAAGTGAGCCATGTTGAAAAAGAAAAAGAAAAGAAAAAAGGTAAGTCTGAGAAAAAAATAAAAGATACAAGAATTTTTAAAAAGCAACTAGAAATAAACCCTAGAAATAAATGGATATAGATTTTTTGAAAAGTAAATCTTTACTTTTGCACAATACAATCCTTCCTGTAAAAGTAGAAAAAAAAATAACTTCTTGTCTGTGGTTTATCATTCTCCGGTTCTGTCAGAGCAAATTAGAAGGGAAAGGGTATAGAAACTCTCTGCCATCACAAATGTTTAAAAAGGAGACAACATGTCATTTGTGCTTTAGGAGCTGAACAAGCCAAATTTATTGCGGGTCAAAATATATGGAAACTTATATTCAATCAAAGCCAGCTTCAGACCTCATAAAGAATCTACAATGTCCCCAAATTTGGAATATTGTCAATACCCAAAAATATAATTATTGTTGAATTATAATGGTTAAAGCTATACATCACTTTCCAATTTTTGATAACCCCATATAAATCCAATATAATGTGCTTGAATAAGAGAAGAAAGTTCAAGTTCCATTATATTCATTAGTAAATATAAATGAATACTAAGATTTTATCAAAGAAATAAGTTGAAATGCACATTATGACCTTTCTAAAATTGGAAATGATTGTGGTCTGCAGCACCATTAAAAGTTGAGGATAAAAGGACATATTTAAAAGGTTTCTCATATATCATTAGTAAAATAGGAGATTTAAAAAATATCTAATAAAAGATTTTATACTGCTGTAATCTAAGCTATTGGCAAACTACACAAGCCACGCCTTTAATTATGTCCCTTTATTTTTTGAAAAAAAAGTGTAATGTGACCTGGTCTTTCTTAGTTGTGAATATTTCTCATTCTTAAAAGAATCTATATATGATAAAGAATTACAGCAATACACATAACATAAAAACATTGTTGAGTAGTATATCCAGAACCAGTATACAGTACATTTTCCTACGTGGGGTTGAACAAAATATATTGCTTAGTTCATTTATTTAAAAGCTAATAATTTACTAGGTTTCTTAGGTGTTCCTCAGAGAACACTATATTATATATTTTCTATATAATAGAAAACAAGTGTTCTATTGTTCAGAAGGATAGGATGCATTTCAAGTTCTTTTAAAAGGTTTTTTAAAATCTCATTTTTATTATTTTTATAAATAACTCAAGATAGCAAGCATAGCTAATACTCCCCTGCCTTCCAATTTTCCTTACAACAACAACCCTGTGAGGTGAATTGGACTGAGAGAGAGCATGACTGGCTCAAAGTCACTCATCTAGCTTTCATATCTAAGCTGTGACTAGAACTCACCGCCTCCTGGTTTTTAGCCTGGTTCCTTAACCGCTAGACTACACTGGCTTAATTTTTTTTCCACTTACCATTAAAATATTCCATGTTAGCTAGAGCTGGTTCTTCATATGAAGTGTATGCAATAAGTTAATTTCAAATCATTCCGTTTGGAACATCCCATAAAACCTATTTTAAGCTATCTCTTCTTCCATCTGTCTAGTAAACTGTTGATCAATCACCAAACTATCTTTCAAAGGCTACTTGGAAGAAGCTGTTTTCAGGTACAGCTACAGTATAAGTGTCACTGAAGCTTGTTTTCAAACAGCACTTACAGTAGTAACATCTATGTTGAATTTTTTTAAAAAATTGGACACTAGATATCCTTTTATCATTTTTATTCCAACTTGTATAAAAACAGGACATGAATTTGGAAAAGATAGACGAATATCTACAAAAACAACAATTATCAAAACTTTCACAAGCCCAAACACAAACAATGAATGAATGTATATTGGAAAAGTAAATACAAAGAGGGGCACTTTTTCATACTCTCTGGTGGACTTGTGATAAAAATTAAACCAGACATTTTCTTTTTAGGTATTATTTACAAAGAACTTGAAAGAAAATTTGGAACTTTGTCATTATATATGTTGACAATGGCGAGAATCTTATATGCGCAAAGATGGAAAGTCATGCTAATTCCCACAAAGGAAGAATGGATGATAAACATAATGGAGTTGGCAGAGATGACAAAACTGACTGTTTTAATTAAAGAGAATTTATCTAGCTTTGTTTCTACTTGAAAACTACTGGACTTTTTGCTCGAAACTAAAAAAAAATGAAACTTTGATTTTAGGTTTTGACGATTAGAACGATTTTGTTGCCATAGAAATGACTTGAGATGTTGTGAAATGTAAAGGTTGAGATTGCATTTTCTTTTTTTGTACTTTATGGCCCTGAAAAAAGTTGGCAGTCACTACCTTTTTCCTTTCTTTCTCTTTGCATCCTTCTCTCTTTTCCTCTTAGTTTTCTAACTTTTGTTTCCTTTTGCATTTTTATCTTATAATAAAATGTAATATATTTTTAAAAAATTGGCTACTAAAGAGGGAGATATATATTTGTATATATTTGACATTTGAGACAGGTTAAATCTTCTCTGTTGCATTTCTTCCTCTACTTGGAAAAACAAATAGCTTCTCGTAAGTGAATAGTTTGTTAGATTATGGTTCTTCTCTTAGGTGAGTTCTAATGAGTTCATATACATTTCCTGATCTTTCACCTTTACATTTTCAGCCTTATTTTATCCTTCATAAAGTTAAATCACCATGTTAAGCTGCAAAGTAACATTTCAGTGTTTTGGAAAAATAATCCCCCCTCTCCCATAACTCCTTCCAATGATCATCTTAAAATTATCAGAAGGACATTCCAAATTAGAGATTGGTTTACCATTACCATTACCATTTAGGTGCCTCTCCAAGTGTGTGCAAGAAAAGGTTACCAGATAAATGCATATTTCAGAAGGAGAGGCTGAGGTATGAAGAATGGGTGAAGCGAAAGCAGACTATCTGTGGTGCTCATATTCACCATGAATATCTTGTCAGAATGCCTCATTTTACAGCTGGGTGTGCCTACAGGCAAGGATCTTTCCCATCATCCTATTATTTACATGCCCTGTGGGAAAACATCTTTCCTAACTCAGGTGGACATAGTATTTTAGGTCAAGGAAACCTATGTTTTAGAAATAATCACAAATTGCAGTAAATCTTCAGGAGGTGATTCGGGGACAAATATTTCCAAGATATGATACAATTGATCAAATAGATTAGCAAAAGCTACATAACATACTTGGAGAAGAACCAGAAGATTGATTTGACCGTACAAATTTCAACTACTCTCTAGATTAGATTCTTTTTTTATATAATGTTTTATTAATTTTCTAATTTTACAATTAAGTATTTAAAAAGCAACGTGGTGACTGTGTTAATAGTTCAATAACATACATAAGTCTTTAGTATAAATCTCAAGTTACAACATCAGATATTTCTTCTCTTTTTCCCTTAATATCTACTATCTCATATTAGGCTAATACAGTTCTTATTATTATCAACTAAGTAAAAACATCTTTGTTACATTTATCAATAATTTTTAGCTTATACATATCTTAATTGTGTTTGCATTCAATCCTTATATACAATCAATGTCCTGTTATTGCTTTTTTCCCAAGCTTTAATTTCCCATCCATATTCAAATTAACATTTGGCATTTATAATTTCCAAGCTTTAGGTAACCAAAGTTTCCCTTATCTCAACTTCTTCCTTTTTCCCTTTTCATAACAAAATCTAATATTCTAAATACACATTTTATCTATTTGAATATAGTCTTGTTCTGTTTTCTAAAAGTTATCTATTTTCCACCATATTAAACCATCTAATTAATAATACAGTATCCCTCTAATAACTCAAAACCATTATATGTATTGTCTGGGTTAACCAATAAATCAGTAATATACATAAATCTTTTAGTTTAGGTCTAGTTGTTAGAAGCTCAAATACTCCCTCTCTTTTTCTAATAATATCTATGATCTCTTATTTTCAACTGAGTAAAAAAAAAATTCTTGTTACATTTATCAATACTTTTTAGCCTATACATAAACTTTAATTTCCCATCAATATTCAAAAAAAAGAAAAAGAAAAAGAAAAAAACACTGTTATTTATGATTTCCAAATATTTTATATTAGGTGACCAAAACTTCCCTTATCTCAACTTCTCCCTTTTTCCCTTTTTATACCAAAGTCTATTAGTCTTGTTACACATCTTACCTATTCAATTATATTGTTACTTTATTTTCTAAAAATTATCTATTTTCCACCATATTCAACCCTCTAGTTAGTAATATGATATCCCCTCTAATAAATCAAAGCCATTATTTTCTTCAGCCTTACTCTGGCTTTCTTCCTTTGCCAACTAACCTTCCATGTCAGTGCCTTTGAATCATCAAATAGTTCTCCCTCTGTTATTATATATATTATTTGGAATAAGAAAGACCATTTAGTTGAAGTTTTTTTTGGAAGAACTAGCCCATTTGTATTCATTAGATCGCCTCCCTATTACTCCAATTTCCCACAATTGTCCTGATAGGTTTATCTTCCATTCAGTCTGTTCTTCTTCCTTTTCCTCAAATTTCTTCTGATTTTTGTAAAAGGTCTTTTCCATTTTCAGTATTGTCACTCCCTTTTCTAATTTTTCCATTGGCTGGGTCTGTTGGTCAATTGGGTCCTCTGTCTTAGTGTTTAGTTGTTCCACTTTTCCTGTTATTTTCTGCATTGTTAGTTCTTTGATTGTAGTCAAGATCTGGGTTTGTATATTTAAGCTGGCATCTTGTTCCTTTATGTTGCATCTTATTTTTTCACAAGCTGAAAGAATGGTTCTCTGTATTGATTTCAATATGGAAAGGATTTTTTCCTGATCTTCATCCATATTCTCTTGATAGTATGTTAAGTTGAAGACTTTAGAATCAAACGTTAAAAATAGTTTTTTGTTTTTTATAGCTGGGTATGGGACATCTATTTCACGTGTTATAGGTGGTCTTTATAGTAGAAATTGTTTGTCAAGTAAGAGTTTATAGTCCAAGGTATTCCATCATATCGTATAATAACATATGCTTCTCATGTAAAGAAATAGGAAAGTAATTCCCGAAGTATAGCTCTGAAAATCAGTAAAAGTTTACGTTCATAGCTCAAACAGGCCAGATATGCCGCCCAGAAGTTCCTTCTTTGCAGCTGGTTTTTTCACAGGTGGTGACTGTCAAGGTCAAGGATTTTTTTTTTCTGAGTCTGTGCTTCAAGCCAAGTCTCTTTTAGGCAATAACAAATTGTAATACGATACTTCGCCACAAGATGTCACCAATGCCATTTAAAGCTTTTTAAGTCCAAAATTTTTATGATAGTTTTTCAAGTCTTATTTCTTTTTTAGATAAAAACAAACATCTCCAGTAAGAAAAGGAACACTTTTAGTCCCCAAGTTTCAAAAGCATATACATCCAATTAGATTAATATAGTTACTCTGTTTATCCTGGGTAGTTAGTCGCTGCTTTTCTTAGAGGGTGGGGTAGAAATTCCCTTCCCTCTCTCCTCACAGGGGGAAAAATACTTTGGGCAGTTTTTACAGGAAAAAATACTTAAAGTCTTAAAGAGAGGATTAGATCTCACCCAGTTTCATTTGCGTTGCTTTAAAGGTGCTTGGTGGTGATTTTGACTTCGGCTGTCAGCAGCTTAGTGACGGGCCATATTGCTATGGCCGGTCTTTCCCCCGTCGGTTTTTTATGTCACATTTCTACTGAATAGTGTCTCGTGAAACACCTACATTGGTAACTTCAGGGTATTAACTGGAATATGGGGCCGTCTTATTTGATTTTACAATATATTAATCGAGTTGCTTCCACATTACCAACTGCTTATAAGTCAACTATAAAATAATATTGTACTGTACATGTGAAATAAGGTGCATCTTTTCAGCTTGCAAACTCCAGCTAGATGTTTTCCTAAACTTCTTCACAGAATATGCTTCTATTCTTTTTACAAAATGGATTTTTTAAAATTGTTTTTAAAATGTTCTTGAAAATATGCACCCCAATCTTTTGAATATTTTCCTGTGTTAAAAACGACCTGACTGACAGGCAACAGATCACCAGAGGGATGGGGAGGTTCATTGTGAGAATTCCATCCCACTTTATTCTGTGTGTGCTTCCCCCCCCCCTCCCCAACACACAAACTTTTATATTTCACTTTAACCTCTCGGAAGTTACTTCACCATGTTGAAGTGTAAAGTACTATTCCATTCTTTGACAAAAGGGTTGTGAGTTCCAACCATCCATTCAAACACCCCATATGACTTTGAGGAGAATGACTGGTAGTGAAGCTGGTGAGTCTTGATGACAAACAAATATCAACATGTAATATTTTCAAATAAACATGCTGCTCTTTACTATTCTCTATTGTTATGATTTCTGAAAAATAGGAATAAATCTAGCTCTTCAATTTGCATGACATTAAACTGGATTTTGAATACAAGCACTTCAATTAGCATTCTCGTAGCTATGCTAGAAGCAAATGAAGAACAAGGGAAAGACACATGAATAGACTAACTACTGAGCCTTGACTGATCAGAGTCTTGTTGCAAGGTAGTAGTGATAGAGGCACATCTCTTACCAGGTAGCCCTGATAAATGGGAGGGGAGTCACATACATAATTCTGAGGCCAATCAAGCAGCAATGATTCTTTAGCTGCTAAGTCTTGGATTTCCCTGATATAGTAAATACAAGAACAGTTATACAGATTGTGGCCAGCCTTTAAGCTCCGTAAATGTTTCAGATACAATAAATCCTTGCTCCGTAACCTTGACATGCAATTTCCATCTAAATTCAGGACCTCCAGATTAGGAAGTTGAGGGACTGATGGGAATGTCTGTAGTCTATTATTGGACAAATAAAGCTCTTTCAAAGAAGAATGTGAGACATCTAGAGTAAAGATGTTATTGGCACTCAGATCTAATACTTTAATGTTGGAAGGCAGTAATCTATCCACGTGTTCTAATCCCGTGTTAGACAAATTAAAAATCTGAAGTGATTGTGGCCACATACAGTGGAAAGGGAAGGCTCCAGGCAAGAAGTCATTCTGACTCAAATCTAAGAGAGTAAGCATATCAAAATTACTAAGAGTCTTGCACAAAGTCTCATAAGAAGTCAAATTATTGTGATTTAGTTTTAATACTTGGAGCTGTGGGAAAGCACCTTTGCAGAATGTTGAGTTTATGCTTTGATCCTGAAAATGGTTTCCTGAAATATCCAAAAAACGTAATGCTCCGAATATTCTGCCAATCTTACAAGGAATAGATGTAACTTGTGACTCTGTCAGTGTCAGATTCTCCAGGGTGTACAGCCATCCGTTCAGATTGAATATATCAAATCTTTCATCCAGAGGGGCAGCAATCACTTTGTGGAAACGCAGAGAGGTAACTTTTAGATTCAAGGGCCTTGTATATTGCCAGTGTACAAGTTTAAGGAAAGTGCAATTAACAAATTCAAGTTCTGAAACAAGACTTGTATAGGAAATAAATTCCAGGGCACCTGGTAACAGATCTTCTGGCACAAAGAGGTCAGTAAAGATGAGCTTTCTTACCTGCAGAGCTGGCAGGATATTAATTACATTTGGATTTGGCTTCATTGCAGAAAAGTCTGCAAATTGTTCCAGATTTCCTCCTTTGAGTTCATACTCAGCAGCTAAAAGGCATACAGCAATGTTTTCTAATTCTGACTGATTTAGAAATGAACAAGTGCAGCGCTGCTGGACCTCTAAAAAGATACATTTGCCTTCTGCTTTGGGAAGCTTCAGTTGCAGAAGAAGGAAGAACATGAAGGCCTGAAATCTGCACATGATAATGAAACCTATAAAAAGAGAAAAGCCTCTGCGTGATTTTCTAATCAGTGGATAATTATCTTTCCATCCTTATCTGCCTGGATAGGAATAAAAGGTCTGTAAACATGGGAACAACATGTATTAACAAACATTTCAAGTTTTATATCTTGTCTTTCCTGAATTATTTTCCTGGCAATGATGGGAGAGTTAATATAAAATTAGAAACAGATCTCTGGAAACACCCAGGGATAGGGTATTTAACGTTCCCTGGGGTTTCTCTCAAGAGATAAAACAAACTTTATTGGCAAATGTGATTAACATAAATGTTTCACAAATTACATTGGAGACATAACTTTGCTGGTGTATGTTCCATATTATATAGCCTTAGAAAAAAAAGAGATTACAATACTTTAGAGAATATGCACAAGCATGTAGTTCTGATGGAGAACAACTGGTAAGAGAAAAATAAACTGTAACAATAAAACAAACTACTTACCGAATGTTATGGATATTAAAATCTGTTTCTGCACAATCTGTAAGTTCCTCCTGCTACCAGGATGTCCAGTTTGGTAGAGAAACAAAATTAATTATTCTTATATACAACACTCTTACTTACTGACAATGCTATTCCCTTCTTTCTAGGTACAATAAAGATGGAAGATAAATTGCTTTTACTTTACCAACTATAGATTATTCTTAATAGTCCACTTTAACATACTTCTTGTTTGAATTGCACTTCAAAAATTATGAACATATTTATGAGTACTTGATGTTCCTTCACTAGCCATTTGAGAAACTCCCACTGCAGGATATGGTTGCAACACTATTGTGTAAGAAAGAAAATGAAAGTTAGCAATAAAAAGAAGAGGCAATGTATTATCGGGATTTCTGCATTCAAATTACACTATCTCAGATGTTTGACAGAAGCCCTGCTGTCAATCATAGACATGGACAGAATTTCCATAGCTTAGCTGTAGCATTATTTAAATCTATTTTAATTGAAACTTCACTGGGATATAATACTGAGAGAGAGAGAGAGAGAGGTGCTGCTAAGAAAGCAATGCCATACAGGTCAGGACTACTTTTATTGTCACAGCAATAGAATAGTAACAAATCTTGCAAGTCTGAATGTGCTTCTTCTCTCCCTTACTTTATTACTTTATTACTTTTTTTAGAAAGGGGCTAATCTGAGGTGTTTTTCTAAATTATTTTCTTGGCCCAGACTCAGATCCTACTTATGTGACTGAAGAGTTGGTAGCAACTCTTTCTCCTCTCTTTCAGGGCCATTCCCTATGTCCTCTACATTGGATTCCCTGATGGATGACCTATGCTCCTGGGCAAGAAAAACCAAAGGTACAGGTACACATTAGGTGAAACCTGGCTCAAAAACGGTAACTGTGAGAGGAACCTTGGAGTCCTAGTGGACGATCACTTAAACACGAGCCAGCAGTGTGTGGCGGCAGCCAAAAAAGCTAATACAATCAGAGGCATAGAATCGAGATCACCTGAAGTATTCGTACTGCTTTATAAAGCCTTAGTAAGGCCACATCTGGAATATTGCATCCAGTTTTGCTCACCACATTACAAAAAAGATGTTGAAAAAGTGCAAAGAAGAGCAATTAGGATGATTAAAGGCCTGGAGACTAAAACATATGAAGAATGGTTGCAGGATTTGGGAAAGACCAGTCTAGAGAAAAGAAGGGCTAGGGGTGACATGATAGCAGGCTGCCACAAGGAGGAGGGAATCAATTTATTTTCCAAAGCACCAGAAGGCAAGACAAGAAACAATGGATAGAAACTAATCAAGGAGAGAAGCAACCTAGAATTAAGGAGAAACTTCCTAACAGTGTGGACAATTAATCAGTGGAACAGCTTGTCTTCAGATGTTGTGGGTGCTTCATCACTGGAGGTTTTTAAGAAGAGACTGGACAGCCATATGTCTGGAATGGTATAAGACCTTCAAGGTCCCTTCCAGCTCTATTCTGATTCTTCTTCTTTAAAATAGATGGGGAGTGTATGACCCTGCTAGATCTTTTGGACCTCCTGATGGCTTTCAGTACTATCAGTCATGGTATTTGTTAGGGGCCTCTGAAGGCTCCAGGCCTTGACTGTCTTCATTTTGCGGTAGTTCTTCCAGTTGGGACATGTTCAGAAAATAGTGTCCCACAAGATCCTGGCATCTTCTGTGCCATTTAATACTAAAATGGAACTGCTGAATGAGAAAATTCAGAGCTTTTGGAGTGAAAAATCTTCTCCCTATCTTCTTATCCCAATCAGTTTCTTATGGGCTAGATGAGGAAGAATAAACTGAAATTAAATCCAGACAAGTAGAAGGTCAAGAAAAAAAACAGACTTGGAAACTTCAGTGGAATTGTTGATTGGTGGACTTTTTGAAAGCAGTAGTGGCTAACTTTCCTAAGTGAATACAACAACCCAGTAACAGAACCCAAGGAAGGAAGCTCATTGCCAGAATCATCTGTTTTTATTTCTCAAAATAATTCATTAAATGTATATGCTGGCCCATTGCAGCATCCTTTGCCCTTGGTTACCTCAGTTAGGGCTTGGAAGGTCTATACCTGGACTGCATGATCTCATGAAAAATATTACATCCTAGAAGAAAATAACCCAACTAACATGTGATGAAGTGTAGGTCAAATCCTCTCTATTGTTGCTCTTTCTAAAAATGTGCTATTCCATGTGCCATTTCCACTGCTGTTTTCTTACCTATGCACTGAATTCAAAAATCCAGGCAGCTGAAATCCTCCTAGTCAATTGGTAGTGGCTATATCTCACTTAACCATAAGGATCCCTCTGTAAGCATTAACTTAACTTTATTCCTCTCTTGAAACTCTTTTAGTACAACAGTAAGATAGATAATGGATCAGCTAGAACTCCTCTGATTCTACCTTATGTGACAAACTCTGAGATTGATCAGGACCAGGACCAGAAATGGACTTGCTACTCTCTTCACAGCACTTTCCCTCGAATGTTCTTATAAAGATGCCCAGCATCTTTGTGGTCAGTTTCAGGTTAGCAGTACCCTTAGGCTCCCTGTTCCTTGTGAAAATGATGCAGAAATTAGTTATGCCCCTCACCTCCCTATACACACACATTGCTACCAGGCTGTGGCTAGTCAGATATCATCTGAAGAATAGCCTGAGATTGTAGGCACATAAGAGGTGGAGAGAAAATGTCTCAAGCTGCAGATATTACTATACCTCATCTTCTGCAACTGCACCATATGGGTGATCCTATTCTCCTATAATAAAATGAAGCAAAGCAGGCAGATGTGCAGTACTACTTGTGCCAGCACAAGATGCAAAATATTTTCAAAACATAGTAGGAAGTGACAAGTGGGGGTTGCTTTCCAGTGGACTGGGGTAGGGAGTGGATAACACCATAGTTTCCTGTTCTTGAAAAACCCATGCTCATGTTGCAATAAGCTATTTGTGCAGATCAGCACTTCATCTCTTTCAGGTCGAGCTTGGTGACTCCAAGGTTGCACCCATGCAATGTTATTGGTAGCAGTCCAGTAGTAATGTTTTCTTCCAGAATTTCTCCCCTTTCCCAGTGTACCTGTCATGACTCGGTTGGATTCTGGTTTGGAGAACTGTTGTAACTGGGACCATCTGACAGGGATGGCACGGTCCCCTCGAAACAGGCAGAGTCCAGGGACTGAGGATGAGGCAGTCCCAGGGCCATCTGGTAGTGGGGAGGGGAGGGGCGACAGGACAGAGAGCTACCTACAGGAGCAGATCAGCTGCAGAAGGCCAGCGGAGATGACAGGCTCCAGACCACCTCTGATGAGGAACAGCTACCTCCCTCGCCCAATCTTGCAGGTGTGGAGAGCAGAGCAGAGGGAGGCACAGAATAGGTTGGCGAGGTTTGCTTGCAAGGAAGCACGCCACCCCTCCTCATAAGGAACACCTGGAGAAGGGTGATTTAACCGGACGTTGGGGAAGGTGTGCTTGTCAGGAATACCTGTTTGCCTTGGCGTCCACCTTCTTGGCTTTCGTGGACTCTGTATCTTGAACCTTGGAATGTTTTTGGACTCTGAACCTCAGCCTTTACTTGTAGATTTTGGACTTGTTTTCCTGCCTTTGGAATTTTGGACTTTGTCAATGAAAATAATGTTGAAGAAACAGTGACAGATAATATTTGTCACATTGAGTTATCCCATGTGGAATTGTCCTGGGGCAAATTGTTGCATGGCAAGTTGGCCATGGCCAGCTGTCTCACGATAAATTGGCCACAGCAAAATGGCTGTGGCAAGATGGCCATTGCAAATTGGCTGTGGCGAAATGGCTGCAGCAAGTTGGCTGTGCGTTGGCCCATTCTGACAACAAGGCTTTTATGTTTGTGCTGCTTTGCCTTTTCTGGAAAGCATTTGATCAACTTTCTGGTTTTAGAAGCAAGACTTGGGTACTTCTCTATGACTAGACACTCTCAAACAGCTTTTCTATTTTCTCAGTTAACTTACTGGATAACAAAAGTGCTATTTTACACCAGAATTGCAGTTTTTCTGGTGTTGTTTTGTTGTTGTTATTGTTCCTTGGTGCTGAGCTTGGTTGTTTTCATTACCTAAACTAAATAACATCATCAGTGCTACAGTGTTTCCCCGAAAGAAAGACCTACTCTGAAAATAAGCCCTAGCTTGATTTTTGGGGGTGGGCCTAATATAAGCCCTACCCAAGCCCTACCCCCAGAATAAGCCCTAGTTTTCAGGCAAGGCGCACACCTAAGGGGAACTGAAGTCAAACATGAAGACATCTAATTCTGATTTGGAATTAAAGAGATAAAAGACATTTTTCAAAAGTCTATACAGAAAATCAAATATACAATAAATTCTCTAAGGTTTAAAGGTGTCAATGATACAGAGGAGATCAAAAAAGATTATCAACCCACTGTAGAAAACTATCAACTCACTGTGTTAACCAGGGCTTTTTTTGTCATAGAATGCCCAGAACGGAGTTCCGGCACCTTTTTTGGATGGAACTTTGTAGGGTAGGCAAGGTGGGTTGTATGACATGTGTGAGTTCCGGCACCTTTTTGTTTTACAAAAAATGCACTGGTGTTAACTCTACAAATGCTGGATAATTTAAATAACCTAACTGTACCTTTGGAATATAAATCTAACACCAGTTTCTAGTGCAATTGAAACAAGAGTGTCAAGTAAATTTACAACTCTTAAGAAGGCAAGTTTGGGACTTTTTCCTTATGGCCATCAACAAGGTGGATAATGTTTTGAGAAAGAAAGATATGATTGATATCTTAGAGATAGAAACTTTAAAGGTTGAGAACTCCTTGAAGAAAAATGACACCCTTGAGAGGAATAAAAACTTATTCTATGAAGACAAGCTGGAGGGAGTGACTTAAATTTAATGGTTTAATTAGTTAGGATGGATTTTTATAAGTTTTGACATATGTATTGAAATATAGTATTAAGGTAGCTTTATATGTATACAATAAGTTTGTAAATGTAGGCCCTTTTTTTGCTGATGTTTTGTTTTGTTTAGCTTTGTTTGTTTGTCTGTTTGTTCCTTTTGTAAAACTGTGAAAGCCCTAATGTAGTTTTGTGTTCTGGGTTTAAAATGAAGAAGGGTTTTCTTTTGGTTATTGTTGTTTAGTTTTGTTCTGTTTTCACTTCTATATATAATATTTGAGTATTGCTTAATGTTAGTAAAATACTAAAACTAGGGAAAGTGTTTTCTCCCTTTAGAGTAAAGAAAAATTTGAATCCTTATTGAGGATTCTTTTCGCATGAATCAGGATAAAGATTAATGAGTCAATAGAGGTATATATTATCCCCCACACCAATGTGAAGTAGAGATGGTTAAACTGATCCTTTTATCCAAAGATGAGAATACATTTAAGCTAGCTTCTATCTTGAAATTGCTTCCAGATTTTGTGCTTGCAATGAAAAAGAAAATGAAAACTTGATTTTGTTTTTGTTAATCAGATAGGTGTATTGTTGTAGAAATGGTTTGTACATATTGTTGTATAAAAGCAAAAAGTTGTGACTAATGTTGTTATCTTCTACTGTGTTAAAGAGAGTCAGAGGTTGGTGCCTTTTTCTTTTCTTCTTTTCTTTTCCTACGCTATCTTCTTTTTCTTTTACCTTACCTTTTTTCTAATTTTCTATTACTTTTTTAAATTTCTGTTTGTATTTTATATTTTGATAAATCAATAAAATTATTTCTTTTAAAAGAAAGTATTCTGACCCCCTTCACATTTGTCAATTACATTATGTTGTTCTATCTTACCAGTCTATTTTATCACATGCCTTACTGAAGTCCCAGTAAACTATAGAATAGAATAGAATAGAATAGAATAGAATAGAATAGAATAGAATAGAATAGAATAGAATAGAATAACAGAGTTGGAAGGGACATTGGAGGTCTTCTAGTCCAACCCCCTGCTCAGGCAGGAAATCCTATACCATTTCAGACAAATGGTTGTCCAATCTCTTCTTAAAAACTTCCAGTGTTGGAGCATTCACAGCTTCTGGAGGCAAGTTGTTCCACTGGTTAATTGTTCTAACCAGTGCTTTTTTTGTAAAACAAAAAGGTGCCAGAACTCACACACATCATACAACCTGCCTTGCCTACCCTACAAGGTTCCATCCAAAAAAGGTGCTGGAACTCCGTTCTGGGCGTTCTATGACAAAAAAAAGCCCTGGTTCTAACTGTCAGGAAATTTCTTCTTAGTTCTAGGTTGCTTCTCTCCTTGATTAGTTTCCATCCATTGCTTCTTGTTCTCCCCTCAGGTATTTCAGAGAATAGCTTGACTCCCTCTTCTTTATAGCAACCCTTGAGATATTGGAACACTGCTACCATGTCACCGCTAGTCCTTCTTTTCATTAAACTAGACATACCCAATTCCAGCAACCATTCTATTTTAGCCTCCAGTCCCCTAAACAGCTTTGTTGCTCTTCTCTGCACTCTTTCTAGAATCTCGTCTTTTTTACATCGTGGTGACCAAAACTGGATGCAATATTCCAAGTGTGGCCTTGCCAAGGCATTATAAAGTGGTATTAACACTTCACGTGATCTTGATTCTATCCCTCTGTTAATGCAGCCTAGCACTGTGTTGGCTTTTTTGGCAGCTGCAGCACACTGCTGGCTCATATTTAAATGATTGTCCACTAGGACTCCGAGATCCCTCTCACAGTTACTACTATTGAGCAAGGTACCCCCTATACTATACCTATACATTTGGTTTTTCTTGCCTAAATGTAGAACCTTACTTTTTTCACCATTGAATTTCATTTTGTTAGATAGCGCCCAGTGTTCAAGTCTGTCCAGATCCTCCTGTATCCTAAGCCTGTCTTCTGGAGTGTTAGCTATTCCTGCCAGCTTGGTGTCGTCTGCAAATTTGATGAGTTCCCCATCTATCCCCTCGTCCAAATCATTGATGAAGATGTGGAAGAGTACTGGGTCTAAAACAGAGCCTTGGGCTACCCCACTGCGAATTTCCCTCCATGTAGATGCAATTCCATTGAGGACTATACGTTGAGTGCGATTGGTCAGCCAGTTACTAATCCATCTGGTGGTGATGCTGTCTAATCCACATTTTTCTATCTTATCAAATAGTAGATTGTGGTCTACTTTATCAAATACTTTACTGAAATCCAAGTAAATTATATCCACAGCATTCCTCTAGTCCACTAATTTTCTCACCTTGTCAAAGAATGCAATAAAATTTGTCTGGCATGATCTGTTTTTGACAAACCCATGTTGGCTTTTAGTTATGACTTTGTTTGCCTCTAGGTGTTCACTGATTCGTTGTTTGATTATCTTTTCCAGAATCTTCCCAGTTATTGAGCTCAGGCTGATAGATTTGTAGTTTCCTGGATCTATTTTTTTTCCCTTTCCCTTTTTTCCCTTTTGAAGATGGGAACTACATCAGTTCTTTTCCAGTTCTCTGGTAGTTCCCCAGTACTCCAGGATCTTTGAAAGATATAGTTCAGTGGTTCTGAGATCACGTCTGCCAATTCCTTCAGAACCTTGGGGTGTAATCCATCTGGTCCTGGTGATTTGAACTTATCTAGGGTAGACATGTGCTCACTTACCATTTTCTTGTCTATCTTAACTTGTGTTTCTATTCTGTTTTTTATGGTAGTGTTTTTGATAGATTGGACAGTTTTTTCCCTTTGTGTAAAGATGGATGCAAAAAAGAAGTTAAGTAGTTCTGCTTTCTCCCTGTTGCTTGTCACCTTCTTGCCATTTTCTCCCACTAATGGACCAATTGTTTCCTTGATTTTTTCTTATTTTTTACATGTTGAAAGAAGCTTTTTTTGTTATTTTTTACTTTTGTCGCAAGTCTTAGTTCATTTTGAGTCTTAGCTTTCCTCACTTCATCTTTGCAGGTTTGGGCTACCTGCTGATATTCTACCTTAGTTATGTGCCCCTCTTTCCACTTTTTATACTTGTCCTTTTTGTCTTTCAGTTTATCAGAGAGTTTTTTGTGTAGCCATGCTGGTTTCTTTTGAGAGCTGTTAGTTTTCTTCTTCATTGGCATTGTGCTGGACTGGGCTTTTATAATTTCACTTTTCAAAATTTCCCAAGTTTCTTGAGCTGTTTTTCCCTTGAGGATTCTCATCCATGGAATCCTTCCCAAGCTCTCTCTAAATTTATTGAAATTAGTTTTCTTAAAGTCCAAGACTCTAATTTGACTATGTTCTATTGCTTGTGCTTGCATAATATTGAATTCCAATATTGCATGATCACTCCCCCCCCAAGGTTCCTGTAGCTTCAACACCATCTATCATTTCATCTCTGTTAATGAGAATTAAGTCCCTTCTCTACTTTTGGGAGACAAAGTTGTCTGCTAGTTTTGTCAGGAACCTGCTTGATCTTCCACTTGGTGCGGAGTTTGTCTCCCAGTTGATGTCAGGGTAGTTAAAGTCCCCCATTACTATTGTGATGTGCTTACTACATACTTTAGTTAACTGACTAGCAAAAGTTTATCTATTTCCTCTGTTTGATTGGGTGGCCTATAGTATACACCTATGGCAATGTCATTTCCCCCCCCCCTTTTATATTGACCCAAATGCATTTGTAAGGTCTCAGTCCCTTACTTGAACTTGAGATATCATGTCAATCTAATCAGATAACCCAAGCGGAGACTTCTTGATCAAGCAGCACTTTATTTGATCAAATCAAGCAGTTGGGTGGTCAACAATCTGGAACGCTGGCAGAGTCACGTCCAGAAGTGCCACACCTTAGAAAGTTGGTAGCATTGCTTTATAAACTTTGTTAGCCAAAGAAAATCAGACAACAAAGCCATTACATCATAAGAAAGACATCAATCATTCCTATACACTCCCTTATTCTCTCCTTCAGTATGTCCCATCCATGTACATGATTCTCATGAGATTTTCCTGGTGCAAAAGCTGATTACAAAAAGCAAGAAAGCAACAGTTAGACTAAACAATTTCTCTTTGTTCCAGAACCCTTCACATTCAAGACAGTTTTTATCATTGTTGTGCTCTATTTCTGTAGAGATGTAGTTATTTCTTATATATAGTGCAACTCCATCTCCTCTTTTATTTGGTCTGTTTCTTTTAAATAATTTAAATCCCTCTAGCTGTATGTTCCATTTGTGGGTTTTATCCCACCAAGTTTCCGTAATGGCAATAATATCTGCCCTCATTTATTTGCATTTCTAATTCACCCTGTTTATTGCTCATACTCTGTGCGTTGGTGTATAGACATTTGAGTCCTTTTTGACTGACCCAGTGTTTACTTTCTACATAACCTGTGCCGTGCCTGAGTTCCCCTACTTCCTTACCACCTGTCTGATTAGTGCACTTGGTATGGCACTCACTATTAAAAGCTTGATTTTGCTTGACAGCAAGGTTGATATTCTTACCTGCACAAACATCTATATTACATGCACTGATAACCCTATGTCCTCAGCATTTCCCTTATTCGTTAATTTAGTCACCTTGTCAAATTACATTGTCAGATTAAATTGTCAAATTAAAGCCTGGGTGTCCCACCTTTCATCTACACCTCCCCCAAAATATCACGTTAGCTCCGCCCCCCCCTTCTGAGAGACACCCCCAGGGACAGTTGCGCGCCACATTAAAACCCTCCAATCTGCAGTTCTCATTGCCTCCCCCCCCTCCATCAGCTCCTTTTTCCAGGCGTGGCCGAACAACACGGCCCGCCCCTTTCTGCTGCGCAGACGTTCCCCGGCTACGTGAGGCGTGTGTCTCCGCGGAAAAAGGCTGCGGAAAGCCGGCGTGGGGCCGGAGAAGGGAGGTTGCTTGTCTTGGTTCTGTTCTAGGAACGGCGGGAAAAGGCCTTAAGGCAAAGATTATTGGAGTCAACTGCTCCGTGACGTCCCATTTCCCCTTTGGCTCTCTTCGAAAGCGCTGAGGAAAGGTGGGCTGGCGTTGATAGAGCGCCTCTTGCTGACTCGGGTGAATGCGACGTTAGGAGTCGTACAGAAAACGAATGTATAAACCCAGATCCCAAATCAGAACTGGAGCTGACTAAGCTGGACTTTAAAAAGAGAACGCCATCTCATGCCACAGTCCTGTGTCTGAGTTTTAGCTATTGTTTCTTTTCGTTCAGTCTCGGGTTTTCGAGCATGATGGCTGCTTCGGTACCTGGAACGGCTGGTCCGAAAAGCTGGAAGAGAAGTTGTTATCATTCACATGGATGCAGTGTTGAGCACCTGCGAACCTCGTGGAGAGAGAGAGAAGCAGGTAACTGTGTTTCTAATTTCCTTATTTAGTTTTGAGCTGAGGCAATTCATTATTTTTTATCCCACTTAATGTATGTTGTCATTTTAGCATGATTCCATCCAAAATTTTAACTTAGATTAAAAAAAAGGTTAATCTTACTAAATGTCTCAAAAGATTCCCATTCTTTGATTCATCTGTATAAGCTTTCATTATGCTTTCCCTTGTCGATTACATTTTTACATAATTGAACAGGTGTGCAATCTTGTATAATAACATTAAAAGATTCTTTTCACTCTTCCTTTTATACAAGGACACTTTGATAATTTTACAATTTTGTTACAGCTCTGAGAAGTGCACGGAGGCTAAAACAGTTGTTCAGTAAGCGGCGTTTATGTGAAGACAAGTCATCAGATGGAGAAGTTGAAATGGATGGTGAGGCAGCAGCTCTTTTATCAGAGGAAGAGGTAATGTATACTTCACTTAAATGAATTGGAATTCACTGCAGTATATTCAGTTCCAGTCTTTGGGTTATCAACTTTCTGGAAACTTACCTAAAGTACTGGTGGCCATTCTCCAGAGATTGCTTTAATGCCCTCCCTTCAGCATTCTTAAAGAGTGATTGATTACAGATTATGTGACATGTGTCAGTGTTGACCATTAATGATTACATAGATAGACCACCTCCAGGGTGATAGTTCCTCAACCTGGTCCTTCAGGTCTTCCAATGGTACACACATCATCATTGCTACCATCAAGTCTGCTCACCTTGCTTCTCTTTCTTTTCACCATTCCCAGCATTATAGATTTCTCAAAAGAGGTAGGTCTTTACATAATGAGACCAGACAATTATAATTTAAGTGGCCATATTGAGTGACAACTCTGGATTGATTTGTTCTATTTGTTTTCTTGATAATCCAGGGTAATAACAGTCCTTTCCAATATCAGCACCAAAATTCATCAAAACTCTTTTTACCCTGCTTCTTAAAAGATCAACTTTTGTTTTTATAGAGTGTCAGAGGAAAACTATTGCCTGCTTGATTCTGATCTTTATAGTTTTAGAGACATCCCAGGATCTGAATATTTTTGACTGTTGGTCCTTTACTATTGATAGTCCTAAAAAGTAGACCGTATCTATTACTTCAATATCTTAATTGTCATTTCTGAATTTCTGGTTGCTGTACTGGTTGTCAGTAGCTTCTTTATATTTAATTTGAGTTCCATTTTTTCACTGTGTTCCGTGGCTTTCATTATGACAGCTTGCAGAATATTTGCATTTTCTTAAAGTAGTGTTGTCAGCATAATATTCATGTTTCTTCCTCCAGTTTTCAAATGACAGCCATCTTCTTAAATAAATAAATAAATAAATAAATAACCTTTATTGTCATTTTTTATATTGTGGGCACAATGGCACACATAAAATAATGAAATTTAGTTGCCCGCTCTCAAAGTGAAACATATACATGACACACACCTAAACATACTATGTACAACATATATATAGACCCACATCCCTACATATACATAGCAAATAAATATTAAATACTGTCCATCTTGAATATATAACGCAAGGAGGAAGTTTGAGAGTTCGCAAGGTTAATGCTGTATGGAATGAAACTATGGCTGAATCTTCCAATCCAGCTTCCCTCAATATATATTCTGCATAAAGGAGAGTACCTTACCGTACCTTTTTGCTGACCTGAAGCCAGCCTGTTTTGTCATGCTCCATCTAGACTGTGACTACTTGTCCTGTGTATAGGTTTTTCATGAAGACAATGAAATATTCTAGGATTCCAGTTTTCTTAGGGCATTCCACAGTTTGAGATAATTGACACAAATCAAAACCTTTCTATAAACAAGTATACATTGATTTCCTTTTGGTATTTGACTTTCTCAGTTATCCAATGTAACTTAGCAAAAATTGTCTTTTGTTCCTTAGGCTTTTCTAAAGCTAGGTTGAATGTCTGGCATCTCCCTATCCATCTAGGGCTCTGTTTTGTTTTGAGTGATTTTAAGAGGTTGGATGTTCCATTCTTAGAGGGTAGAGATAATAAAATTCCATTGTCCTAGACAAAGCAGGGGTTCTGGGACAAACATGACACTGCAAATTTTGTGCTGATTAGCTATTTTTTTTATTTTACTGGGGCTACCTCAGCCTTTCTTAATTTATTTCCTGTAAATTAAAGATTTAAATTAAGCAAACAGTACCTTCAGATGCAATTTGTTTTCTTCTTTGAAATTAGAACCTGGTGTACAATTGTGTTCTTAGCTGCACAGGAATGTATTCCTAATGCATGTTGTCTGGGATATAACAGTTAACATTTGCTAAGTTTATTAATGTTATTAAACTTTTATTCTTTGTAACTCTCTTTTCTACTCCAAATAAGCTATAATAAAATTGTTATTTTACACTGGAAATAAAATTAGGATTGATGAATGGAGGAAGGGAGTCCTTGTGATATTAAGTGTTTCAAGTAAGATCAATAGGCCTTTTCCATACATGAAAGCCATCAGACCTCTTGTTATGTATCAGTTAGCTTCAGGTTAGCAAGTAGCTGTAAACTTCTGAGATGCTTTTTTCTCCCAGAGATTGAACAGGAATGGCTTGGGTTAAGTCACACTCAAGTCAAGCTTAGCTCCTGGTAACATCATGCGTTTAGTTATGTGGCTTTCTTGGCAACTCTGTGGAAGTGTATTTTCACTGCCTTCTGGGATGTGTTTCTTTCTAGCTCCCAATCTACTTGCAGATTGCTTGCAGCCTCCCATTGAGTCCCTGCTTATCTTTTGGAGACCGCTCAAGATTAAGAAGGTGCTGGGGCAACAAGAACAGCTATAAAATTGTTCCATTTTCCATTCCAGGCTGGCTAGAACCATAAACAGGAGCACTAAGAATGGAGCAAACAAAGTGACAGATGAGCAGCATATAAATTTAATCAATAAATAAACAACAAAGGCGTGTAAACTAAATTCTTGTCCTGAAAGGAGAAAGATAATAAAGATAATATGGGCAGCTATGTCTGCCTGGGAAGATGGTACAGGTCGTCCTAGGCGTTGGACCACAATTGAGCCCACAATTTCCATTGCTAAACTAGATGTATGTTAAGTGAATTTTGCCCCATTTTATGACCTTTCTAGCCGTAGTTGTTAAATGAATCACTGCAGTTGTTAGTAACAGGGCTTCCCCATTGACTTTGCTTATCGAAAGGTCACAAAGTGATCACATGACCCTGTGACACTGCAACCATCCTAAATATGAGACAGTTGCCAAGCATCTGAATTTTGATCATGTGACCGTAGGGATGCTGCAGAGGTTGTAAGTGGGGAAAAACGGTCATAAGTCATTTTTTCAGTGCCTTTGTAACTTTGAATGGTCACTAAATGAACTGTTGTAAGTCGAGGACTACCTGTATTCACCAATGAACAGAGGAGTGTCTTTAGGTTTACAAATGATGGCAAGAAAAAGTTTTATCGGTTATTCCTGGTATGCCAGCTGCAGTTGTTAATGCGTTGGTCCATTTTGGACTGTCATCCATGCTTTAGCTATACCCATCTTGATTTTCATCATTTGGGTGGCCATTTATTCCTTGAGTGAACATTCCGGATTCATTTGTTCTATGATCCATTTGTTTCCTTGACAAAACAGTTTCTCCTGTTGCAAAATGTGGTTTATTTTTGCCTTTCATACTAAGTAGAATGAAAACAAGCTTCCATCTCAGATTTGGTTTCTCTGTAAAGTTTTGTGTTGATTCAGTATTGCTCACTGGCAGGTTTCACAGCTTTTAAAAAAGACCCAGAGAGGAACAGAAGACAGAACAGCCTCTATGCATCTTCTTCGACAAGGACTACAGTACAGAGAAGTCCAGCAGAAATTTATCAGGTTAGCTGATGTATGCTTCCATTATAGAATGATCCTAGTAGAAATTGCTTCTTTGGCTGGATAGGATGACCTAGACTTCATGCTGCCCCATTTCAGAAGTATCTGGGCAAAAGGCCTTTCCCACTGCCTTTCCCCCCCCCTCCCCCCCAAGCTGGACTGTTTTCAGAAGGCACCATGCTGGGTAACATGGCTCCTCCAAGGCTTTGATCTTGACTTATATGCTAGTGAACATCTACATATATCCATTGAGAAATGGCTGATTTGGTTGTTTGGTAAGATTTGGCTCATTATTTCAATGTCTAGATTCAGGAGCATCTACCTTATTATTTGTTTCAGTGTCTAGATTTAAGAGTATACGTAGCTTAAGCAATTGGTTTTAGAGCTTTCAGGAAACTTTCCTGTTGAATCCAGAAGGCATCTTTTAATGTATGTCTAATATGCAGAGCATATTACAGAATTCCAGTTTTACTGCCTTTTTTCTGCATTTGGTCTTGCAAGGCTAGACTGCATTTGTTAGCAATTTTTATATGTATTATAACTTCACCATTGAGTGAGCAAATAGAGTTTAAAGGAATTTGCTGGAACTTAAGGGAGATTAAGTTAATTTTCCCTCTAAATCAAGTGTTTGCATTTGACCTGTGTAACAGTCTGGAATAGGAAGCAATAGTGGTAAAAACCTTCCTAAAAAGAAAAAAAATATAAAGATATACCAACAGGAGTCTGCCTTTCTTGGTTACTTGGTAGGAAAGGCATTGCTTTGGTTCCTTCTTCCTAAATATTTATGTCTTTTGCTTTTACACTCTTTTGCTTGGCACAGAAGGAGACAGTTTAAAAGTGTATATAAACAGTTACAAAATATTCACATTTCATATGTAGAGGAGCATCCATTTTCTTGGTTAATTTTAATTAACTTTCAGTCCTCACTAAGAGGTTAGATATTAATTTTATTTTAGCAGGTCAAATTATAGGAATTCAATTCTGATTTATACAAGGGTTAAGAAGATGAACTGCTGTACCTACTACTGTGTTCAGTGTTTTGAATGTAGATAATTTTGTACCTTTGCCTTTTCGTACATAGGAAAAAATCAAAAGCTTCAGAAACAAATATTATGAATGGGGAGTTACTTAGCAGCCCCTTTGCTCCACTTAGCTGATGTACTTCAAACCTGCAGTAGATAACTCAAATTTGGAAGGGGAAAGAGAAACCAAATATTTAAACTTTCTGATCTGTGTTCAAACATGTACACGTCGTATTCTATTCCAGTTCTCCTGGTGAGGGGAGTAAATGCACTCAGGTTTTTGTTGTTGTTGTTGTTCTGGTTCCATAAATTCTATTCACTTTTGCTTATCCTGGCCTCTTGGGTTGTAGTGGTATGTGGGAATGATCTTGAAAGACAGAAGGAAGAACTAGATCCTCCCTAGTTTTCTGGAAAGTAAAAGTAAAGGAAGCGAGAAATACTTTCAGACTTGTAAGCTTTTGTTATTGTAGCCTTATAATGTAGATAATATTAATACTCATAGTTTGTGCTTCTTGTCTGGACTAGCATGAAGGGCTGACAAGAGTCAGATTACCTGTAACTGTTCTACTAGGTTACTTTCAACTGCATTGCTTTCCTTTGCTTAGACATATCCAATAAGGATGCAATGTAGCAGGAGAATATATATGTTTTAATTGATAGGTTGGAGGGAAGTATGTCTGCGCTGATTGGCCTATTTACCAGCAATCTAGCCAGCCTGCAGATGGATGCAGCTTGCTGTTTACACGAACTTTCACTGTCTACTGATCCTGCTGTGGTGGAAGCATGCTTACCAGCAACTTCTTATCTCCTGACTTACCTCTCGGGACACAGTGTAGCTCTCATGGTAAGATGGATTCTTGTGCTTAATAGTTCTTACTTCTGTTAAGCCAGAAGTGACTAAATTACTAACCCTGTGTAATTCCACTTATAGAATGTAACAATTTCAGAATGATTCTTTTCAGTAAGCTATTATTTGCTTTAAAAAGAAAAGGTAAGTCAAAATGTTTGTGGTCATCTACCAGGTAGTGGCAACAAACTGAGTTCGTATGGCACAGATCTGATAAGCCAAGGTTGTTGTTTTTTTGCAATTTTGATGGTTTAAGAGCAGACCATTTGATTCCAGGAGGGAAGGTTCTGAGGATCATATGGAAATTAGATGAGTTGTTTTGCACAGTAGAAACTTGTTAAAAAACACTTTAAAAACAGATCTCACCTAGATCCCAATGGGAATGCTTCGTGTATGCTATAAAACATATTTTTCCCCCCTGTTGCTATAGAAATTATATACTTTACTTTTTTACTCCTAGCATAGTTATTATGCATCTAAATTTCCAAATATTTACTAATCTTACTCTCGTTTGCAGCTCTTATTCACAAAGCTGCAGTTAGACTAGAGTGAACATAGGGGAGGAACATACTCTTTCCTAATGTATTTCAGGAGCTGTGTTTATACACATTAGGGAACTTAGTAGTTGAGATGAAAGCTGTGAAGAAGCACCTACTACCTCAGGGCATTATCCCAGTGTTGGCATCCTGTATCCAGGTGAGTATCAAATATAATTCTTAGCCCAGCCATTTTTGACTTATCAGTTTTTGAGTCATGAATTACTTTTATTTATTACATTTTTATTGGCCTTCCTGATGTAAATGTGAGATTTTCTTTCTTTAATCCTTACTATAATAATTGTGTGATTTAAGCTACACTGAGAAATAATGACTGGCCCAAGGCCTTGCAATGACATCCAAGTGTAAATGGGTATTCCTAGGCTTGATTGACTGCTTCAAGTATTACAATGCACTCATTTTTCATTCTCCATGACTAAAAAAATTGGAATCTCCTTTTTCCGTAGCATGTGCTATATCTTACAGTTACTTAAGACATTAAAATAATTTTCAAAGAGGGTAGCTTCCTTTTTTTTTTTTTAGTATAGCTTGTTACTGTATTACTAAGAGTTGCTTAACTTATTGAGAAACTTTTGAGTATTTCTAAAGAGTATATATCCTGAGATAGTTCTTGCATAGGTAACCTTGTCCACAGGTCCAATATATTATTTTCTGCACAAAACTGTTGGAAATGCTACTGAATTTAGGCAACTGAATTGTCAGCGTTACAGCTTTTTCTTCACTGAACTTAGCACAATCTACCAAACAAGAGGATTTTTGTAGGATATTTCTGCACAATTTGTGAGATATTTAGAACAATCTGTTTTCTTGTGCATGTGTTGCTATTGTCTGCTTCCTTCTCCAACTGACTCTTTGACCCTCAACTATTGGATGATGAGTTGGATTGCTTAATTTCAGTCTCCTCATGTGACGATACAAGAAGGTGTTGGCTATGTTCTGTCACAACTCTTGCAATCCAAGGAAGCTCCAGCTGAAATCATACCGTAAGTGAAATTCAAATTAGGAATTAGATGCTTATGTGGTTATGTGATGCCCACGTGGATCCAAATACCATTTTTCAGTTCCTCCTGCCCTCATTGGACATTGGCAATGTCAAGCTGGGGCATGAGGGCTGGTCAAGGAGGTATGTCTCTTGGAAACTGCTCCTGCAGCAACAGTGTCCTGGGTGATATGGGGCAAATGAGGTGGGGTGCTTCTTAGTAGGCTAGCCTCTAGTGGGCTGTTTCTCACAGGTAAGCTGCCTCTTGCCAGTCACTTGCACAACCTCCCCATAAAAAAGAAATAATCTGTTTTTGCCTTTTCATTTATATCAGGGGTCTTCAAACTCGGCCCTTTTATGACTCATGAGGAATTCTGGGAGTTGAAGTCCATGAGTCATAAAAGGGCCAAGTTTGAAGACCCCTGATTTATATCTTCCTTGGTCTTAAGGTAAAGAATATTTTTTTAAAATTTCTTCTTAATCATGCTCAGTTCTTGGAGATTGCCTAGATAAGTCCCTGCAGTTTTCTTGGCAAGATTTTTCGGAAGTGGTTTGTCATTCTCTCCTTCCTAAAGCTGAGAAAAGTGACTGGTCCAAGGTTACCAAACTGTCTTGGTGCCTAAGGCAGGACTAGAGTGCAGGACTAGAGCCTCCCCATTTCTAGCCTGATGCCTTAATCAGTACCTATATACATTTTAATAAATGCAGAAAATTAACATGTAGTATCCCTATAAAATTGTATATAAATTCTTGCTGCATTTATCAAGGCCTCCATAGTATATAGTGTTTTCTTTCACACCATGTAAGCTTCTCTGATATGACAGTGCTTATCTGATTGCTTAGCTCTCTACTTAATAACTAAATAAGATTTTCTTTTTCTCTGCAGGTTGCTCTTAGAATCCACCCTCCCTCAACGCATGCTTCACTTGGTTTGTTCCAGGCTGGAAGATGGAATAGGAACTGCAGTGGAATGTGCATGGGGTCTTCACTACATTATTTGCAGGTAAATATGTTTTGTGGACAATGAAGGTCTGAAATAGTAGTCAGCATATAGAGGGGAATAAACATTAAGCAGTAGGCATAATTTTTCATTCCAGGCTTTGTAGATAAATTGTGAGAAAAAAACCCTAGTGTCACTGTGGGAGGAGTGGGCATTAAAGAATTACTTAATCTCCTTTGCAACAGAGGATGGGGAAAATGTTGAGCAAAAGACAGTTGGTAGCAGGGCTAGTCATTAAACAGAATTTGGTTACAGGCTTTCCCTGAAGAAGAAAACATTGTTATTTTAAACAGGAAATGAGGTTAGTTCATGTGCTAGATTACTTCTCTGGTTGCCTTTCTGTTGTTTTTTTAGAAGGGGTGTGTGTGTGTGTGTGTCAATAAGTAGAAAACAGAACAAAACAATCCCTTTGATAGGATTCTATTCATCGTTCCATAAATACATTAGGTAATTGTATACATTGATTTACAATAAAAATAACACAGAAAGTTGGTCCTTTGGCATCATATCATTGGATTTTTAAGGTGACATGATTATGTCAGAAAATCAGGAAAAAAAGAGAAATTTCCAATCTGCCTGAAGTCAAAGAGCAAGAACAAAGAAAGACAAAACCAGCTACCAGTACAAGTCAGGAGAAAAAGAACTGGATTTATATATTTACAAGTGCTTTTATTTTGCTTCAGGGGAAAAAAACACAATCTGAATGCCTTACAAAAACAGGTGCAATAAAAAGCAATACCATACACATTCATACATATGATATCAGTAGTAAAAGTCATATTGACAATATCATTTATAATGCTCAGCTACATACTAGCTACATATCTTAATTTCTGAATGCTTGCTTAAACACAGTGAGTTTTCACCAGTTTTCTAAATATTAACAATGAGGATGCTGATTTTATTTCCAGAGGAAAGCAGTTCCCTATCAAGAAAAATGCTTGTTTCTAAATCCCCTGCTCTTGCCCCCTGAGAGTGGAGGATAGTGACTTTTGATATGGTTCCTGTGTTGCACACCTTGGGTGAATAGATTGTGCTTGGAATAAGCAGTCCTGCATACATCTATGCCCCAAGCAATAAAGGCCTTTATTACTAGTACCTTGAATTGTATCGGAGACATATTGGTAGCCAGCACAATTCCTGAAGTACTGGTATTGTGAAATATTATTAGGAGATCCCCATTACCAGGCTGCATTTTGTATCAGCCGAAAAATTTGGATAAGGATAGTCCAATTTTGAACTGAGCAAGCCAGTTTGATGTACTACTTAAAGGCAGTGGTCTAGAAATTGGGACACTCTGAGTTCTAATACTGCCTTAGACACAAGCCCAGCTGGGTGGGCCAATCAATCTTGCCAGCCTTAGGAAGGAGGCAATGACAAAACACATTTCCAAAAATGTTGCCAAGAAAACTGCAAAGACTTCTCTACTGATATAAAGGTACCCTTCCACCTACTAACCATTTTGAATAGATTATAATAGTCCATTTGGTAGGTAATGAGGGCATGCCAGTTTGATGGAAGCCATGGATGTATTGAAATATGAACAGGATTCACCCCATTATAGTCAGTTCATCTGTCTTACTCTAACTTTAGACCATTATTGTATGTCCTGCATTTTGGAATAAGAAAACAGATATTTACCATATATCATATCATTTAGAATGGAATGCTATAGATGTTTGCGCAATGAGGTCATTACATATTATGAATACCAGAAGCGATATTTCCACACATCTAAATTTCTGTTTAGATTATGATGAATGCAATCTTCAACATATGAAATAAATCCATTACTTTACAGATCTGGAATAAATAGAAGATATATTCTAATTTCTTTCCTATAAGGTAATGTAAACCCCAAGAGGCAAGCTTCTAGATCAGCGGTCCCCAACCTTTTGGGCACCAGGGACTGGTTCCGTGGAGAGGTTTTTCCACGGACCGGGGTGTGCGCGTGGTTTTGTGTGCTGCCTGCATCCCGCGGATGGAGCTTTGCTTGTTTGTGAGGACCGGTTCCTGGCATGCCGCGGCCCGGTACTGGTCCACGGACCAGGGGTTGGGGATCCCTGTTCTAGATAATAGATCAAAGTTGCTAAGAAGCGTCTACTGTAGCTAAATCTGCATTTCTTACATTCCATGGCTTCCACTCAGATTGTGAACATTCAAAATCTGGTGCTGCTGAAAAATGAATGTGGGGAGGATTACAGTAGTGGAAAGGAGAAACATTGGGCTGTATCCATGTTGCTGAAACAGAATGCTTATCTTTTGGTTTCCTTCTATTTGTAGCCAAGTGAACAATTCATTATTGATCTCCCAAAGGACTGTGCTATCCCTAGTGCAACTGTTGCTGGAATTGTCCTCTCGGATAGCAACAACTTCTGTTGAGAGTCTAGAATTGGTAAAGTGAAAGGGAAATACTGTATATTGGATTTACCAGACTAAGACTCTGAAACTTTTTTCTGAATATATCTCATTTTATTTTACTTTCAGTTGATATGCCCTGTTGTGCGGTGTGTTGGCAATCTTATTGGGGAAGATGAAGCAAATACTGATGAACTGCTAATAAAGGAAGAGTGCCTTCTGAAGGCCTTATTTGTCTTTATGCAGTATTTCCTCCCCGTACACACCTTTGTTGTGAGCGAATGTCTGTGGCTCATGAACAACCTCACCGGTATGTCCCCTGAACACATCTCAGATATTCTGGTTCAGAGAGCAACAGGATTGCTAGTCTTTCTTTTGTTGCCATTTATGCTCTTCCAAAGAGTAATAGCTTTGATAATACTAAGAACTCAGTTAAAAGAATTGGTTAGAATATTAACAACTGTCTAATTTTGGAACATTGCAGATTAATAAAGACAGTGCATATTGTGGAAGGATAGAACATCCTTGCTCAGAGCAAGGTCTTATTTTCGGGGGATGTCTTACATGCTTACCTTAGGACCACTGCAGCCAGGCCTCCCACGCCCCTGAATTCTGTGGCTGCTTGCGGCCGCATGCCACATGGCGCATCACACTGCTGCCGCCGCTCTCAACAGGAGGCCGCATGGGTCATCACGCCAATCATGCCGCTGCCGCCACTTGCAGCAGGAAGTCGTGTGGCTTGTCGTGCAGATTGTGCCGCTGCCACTTGCAGCAGTATCTGTGTGATGCGCCGTGTAGCCTCTGGCGGCAGCAGCATGATGCGCCACATGGCAAGCGGCCGCAGAAGAACTCAGGCAGCGGCATGACAGGTGTCAGGGCGTGGGAAGTCTGGCTGCAGCAGTCCTAAGTGGGTGCGGGGCACGTGGGGCAGCTCCACCCTGCCCTAGATTTTTACGCGTGCGCCTCGCCCCAAAACCAGGGCTTATTTTTGTGGTAGGGCTTATATTGAGTGCACGTGTAAAAAAGCTAGGTCTTATTTTGGGAGACATATGGCAAATAGCTTGAGAGAGGAGTGAAGGTGTCCATTTAGTTGAAAAGCCTTCCCTCAATAAAAGTGGAAACTTCAGACACAATCTCTCCCCCATTTTTGTGCTGCTGTCTTATCAGTCCCCAAGATTAACAGCATTTTACAGGTTCAGCAGGGAGGCCATACTTAATGATGCCTAAGAATTTTAGGAGTTGGAATAACTTTCTCTGACTGAAGAAGCTACTTGGATAAGCAGTGAAATGTTTCAAACCAACAAAAAAATAAATCAGTTGACATGACTTAACTTCCAGACGGAGTCCTCAACTTACCAAAATTGGGACTGGAAAATCCAGTTAAATGAGGCATCATGGGACTGCACCCAATTTTATGACCTTTTTGCCATGATCATTAATTGAATCACTGTGGTTATTAAGCAAGACATCACATGATCATGATTTTCCACCTTTCCTGCTGGCTTCCCCATTGACTTTGCTTATTGGAAGATAGCTGGGAAGGCCCCAAATCAGTATCACATGACTGCAGGACGGTGCAACCGTTGTAAATGGGAGTTAGTTGCCAAGAATCTGAATTCTGATCAGGGGACTGGGTGTGTGTGTGATGGCTATAATTTCAAGGACAGGTCATAAGTCATTTTTTAACATGATCATAACATTGAACTATCATTAAACAAATGGCCTAGGACTAGGTCAAGGACTACCTGTAAATGAATGCCTGATTTTTCTGTCTTGTTCTCAGTTCGCAGCACCACATCTTGTTCTGCTCTGCTCAGCCTGGAAGTCTTTCCGTATCTGTTGAAGCTCTTATGCTCTCGTCAGGTGATCAGCTTGCTGGTAGGTAAAAATATCGTTTCTAAAATATTGTCATTGTGAAAAATCTGGAACTGCGTATTCACAATTTGATACGAATAGCTGTTTTTGGTGACATTTTTGGCAAGGTTAAGTTGAAGACATACATGAAACTTGTTTGCCCTGCCACTAATCAAAGCAAAATAGCTGCTTCAGAAAACTGATCTTTACACAATATGCAGGGACAATGCAAAAGGAGTGAGGGCGTCCTTAAAGAGTATTGGGGAAGGTTGGCAAGGGCCTGTGAGAGATGTAACATGGGTCAGAAGGGTGCAAGGGGAAGAGCAAGTAGTGTGGGTTGGGAAAGGTGCATGAGAGGAGAGGTGCAATATGGATCAGGGAGTGTGCGTGTGGGGGTGCACCAGAAGTGGGGATCGGAGGAGAGGGTGCATGAGAGGCATGAGTCAGGTAGGGCGCAAGAGGGGATGCAAGAGGCATTGATTGTGGAGGATGCGCAAGAGGCACAGGTTGGGGAGGGTGCATTAGGGTGCACAAGAGGAATAATACAGGTCAGGGTTGTGCATGGGTGTCCAATAGATTAGGGAGGGTGCACACATGGCCAGTGTGGTGCAAATGCAAAGGGGCTGGGGAAGAGTACATGCGTGTGGGACTTACCCCAGCAACTTGCAACCTTTTCTGCCAGAAGGTTGCAGATGGCAATCAAGTGTGATTGCCAACGCACAGATTGCAATCTCTTGACCAAGGCAGTGCTGGGATAGCCAAAACTCCAAGGACTGGTCGTAACCACCATCTTAACTTTAAACAATTGCTAAACAAATGATCATAGGTCATTTCCTATTTCTATAGATTAGAAATGTTCAGCTATTATGGGCTAATGGGCACATTTGAAAATTTCATAGCATGTTTGGATGTGCTCAGATCACCATCTCTTGAGTTACCAGGAGATTACCTCAGCTTATGTTTGTCTTTTTTTCTGGACCTTTCAAGTAAACTATTGAAATTAGTTTATTGAGTGTGGATAAAAGATTCCAACTGCTGCAGTTAGAGCCAAATTGGGAATTTCCATTTTTACTCACTCAAAAATTAGGGAATATAATTATTGGTTGAAAATTACTTCATGGAAATTGAGATTCCCAAAATTGTTACTGTTAGAATAAACTAAGCTTCATTTAGACTCCACTTGGATAGTACTGCTTACACATTACATTAGGAATTGTAGGTTTCCCATCTCTTGTTTAGCTGTATCTGGTCAAGTTCAGAAAATAGTTGCACAAATAATCTCTGATACAGTATAGGAGTATATATTGTATATATTGTTATTCTCAGTAAGGCTGGTATGACAGGATGGATGAACTTACAAATATAATTACATATACATTAATTTTCAAATTGAAATATATTTAATATACTTAAAAGCCCCAAGTACCTTAGGGAATTTATCCATGTGAAATTTGAAAGTGGAAGATTCAGTAAAATCCCTTATCATGAACATACATACATATCATATAGAAAGAGATTATTATTTGCAACTGTATATAAGACAAGTGGTTCACTGGTACCCCTTATCTTAGGATAACATGTTATTGTTGTCAGAACACAAATATTAAACAGCCTCTTTTTGAATAAAATAATGCAGGTAAGAGCCAAATATATGTAAATCGGATTGAGGTAAATTATAAGGGTGCTAAGTACATCGGAATGCAGTTTCTGTTTTTTATTTTAATGGCTTTATTTAAATTTAAACTATATGTGGCTAATCAATAAAGTATTGTTGGCTTTCATGTGTGTGAATTCAGATACACTGATACTGTGTCCTGAATCTTAGTGGAAAGGCAATGAAGAAATCTTTGTAAACAATGTAAGATATTTAAGGTAAGTTTTTAATATCTGTATAAATTGATATTGGTAACTGAAGTTACTCATCTTAGTTTCTGATTCCATCTTCCCCTTTAGGTTCTAACAGTGTTGTGCAATATAGCTGCCAAGGGTGCTGCCTACTGTGAAATGCTGCACCAAAAAGCTGTGCTTCCTTCTCTTGTAAATATCCTTCTTGTTTCTGATGTCCAAGTAATAGGCCAAGATCTAGAACTATTACATCTTATCTTCCTTTACTGGCCAAAGGTAGACTTTTATGCATGGTGTATCACAGTATTATTATATTTTCTAAAAGTCCAGGATGTACTAGCAGTTTCAATACTAATGTGTATGTTCTTTCACTCTGCCAGGCTGCCGTTGACTTTGTAAATCATTCTGGACTACACGCCTTACAGCAGCATCAAGATAACCTATATCTGCAAGAGCGAGTCAAAGTGCTAATTCAAAGAGTTAGCCAGATAACTGCTCTCCCTCAAAATAATTCCCTTGGAACTGAAAATCTTCATTTTACCTCTTTACAAAATTGAAGCAATGACATATGTAAATGAATTATATTAACCTGTTGTATGCAACGAAATTTCATTTTGATGTACGCCGATTGATGTACATTCAAAGTGACAATAAAATTATTATTATTATTGCCAACAAATTTTGAACAAAACCCTTTGAACAGCACTGTACTACTAAATCTCTGATATCTGTATCATCATTTGTAACCTTCAGTTGAGCAAAACATCATAGAGCAACAATTTTTGAACCAATTTACCTCAAATGGGTTATCTTACAGAATACATCCCTATGCTCGTGTCTTCTCTCTCTCACACACACTGACATCCACATCCACCAGCACCTTTCCTTTCTGAGCATTTGTGCTCACATGCCCCCTGCATTTCTTTTCCCTTCAGCTGAAAAATGACATCAAAGCATTTTTTTAAAAAGAGTATATGTATTAAGGCATTCCAGGAATTCTGTAAAAATTAGCACGATTAATAAAAATGTTTTAAATAAGATAAATACTCGGGAGTGAATTTTGCTGAATTTAATGGAATTTATCTAAAAGCGGTTACAGGTTTATTAGATCATACAGACAACATTTGTAGTAAGTTTGTATGAATTTAAGGTATTTCTATTTGGATTTACACTTTAAGCATAATGAATGTAGTTTTCAAATTTATCATTAATACTTTGCCAAAGTCCTGCATTCCAACCTGCAAATGTAACACACATTTTTTTTCATTGAATTAGTTATTATATATGCTTCTAATATTTAGTTGGTTGGGTGAGAGACGCCAGCAAAAATGGACCAAGTTTAAAATAGACTGGATGTGCTGGTGAATGTGGAAAAAACCTTTCCAGGAAAAAACCCCCACCAATACATCATTTTTGGAGAGTCGATTGGACAGCAATTAAATAAATAAATAAATAAATTCAAAAGTTGCTGATTTCCATTCTAAGCTCCCCTTCTTTCCAGTGATGTGATCCAAACTGGAGTGAATGTTATCCACCATGTATTTCCCAATGCACACCCACACACTGATATAATATGAAGGGAAGTGTAAAAAAAAATCAGAAGAATGAACACAACTTCTTCTGGCCACTGCTGGTAAATGAGTGGGAAAGAATTCTAGAAGTCTTGCTCTGCATGTTTTCACTACACTGCTTAGATTGCCCTGGTACATATGTTGACCAAAACAGGACACATTGTACATGACTTTATTTTAGATCACAATTAATTACATGGAAATTACAAATGAATATATATATTGCTTTAGAATCAAACACAAATATAGGATTATCTTCATATTTTGCTATTAACAGCATTCTCCAAGGCTTTGGCAACTTGGTCCACATTTAGGTTATTCAGTGACACACACTTTTCTAGGCCAAAGGCTGTAAAAAAACAAATTTGATTTTAAAAAAAAGTCTTACAGACTTCAAAGATAATTCTAAGGTTTCAAAAGACAATTGTGTTTTTTAATCTATAGGTCTTTTATAAGCAAATTGCTTACCTAAAATTTGCTAATACAATTCAGAGAAAAGCCTATGGGGATAAAAAATATATGCACAGTATTGTTTTTCTAAAATGTTTTCAGCTGGCATTGAATGGTACGAGAAAAAAAAAGGCTGCTCCTAAAGGATACATTGATGAAGATATATTTTCTTTGTGATGTGCCAGCAGCACTTTCTGTAATACAGATAGTCCTTGACCTACAACCATAATGGAGCCTGCTTATTATGGTCACAAGTATAGAATCATAAAATAACAAGAGTTGGAAGGGACTCTATACCATTCCAGATAGTTGTCCAATCTCTTGCTCCAGTGATGGAGCAAGCCTCTCCACTGATTGTTCTCATTTCTCCTTAATTCTAGGTTGGATCTCTCTTTTAATAATCTTCCATCTGTTTCTTCTTGCCCTGCGCTCACATGCTTTGGAGAACAGATCAACCCCCTCTTCTCTGTGACAGTCCCTTAAGTATTGGAAAACTGCTATCATGTCATCACTAATCCTTCTCTTCACCAGACTAGATATATCTAGTTCCTGCAACCATTCATCATACAGTTTAGTTCCAGATCTCTTAATCTTTGTTGTTATTATTGTTCTCACTCTTTCTAGAGTCTCAACATCTTTTTTGTATTGTGGCCAGAATGGGATGGGACATAGTATTCCAAGTGTGTCCTATTAATGCAGTATAAAGCGGTCCTATCACTTTGCATTATCTTGATACAATCCCTGTCGATACAGCCTAAGACTGCACTGGCTTTTTTGGCAACTGAAGCACACTGCTGGCTCATATTTAATTGGTTGTCCACTGGAATGCCTTATATAATAGAATTAACACAAAAGTCTCTATTGAATCTCTACCTTCTGTTTGTAATACATTTCTTTTAATAGATTAAGCCAACATGTGCATATATTCTGTTGGCATCAATTGTTTATGTGAAAATAGCCTTGACTTACAAATAACTGCAATTCATATCTGCAGAAAACCTCTCATTTTTAACAATAATATATTTCAAATAAAATGTTTTAGAGATAAATAACAAACCCTGGTGAGTGAATTGAACAAACTTTCTATTGTGCTTGCAAAAGAATATTTTACAGAAAATCCTTTTCTAACTCACCACATCTAGCCCAAAGCATAGGATGAACATTGGAGCACTCTCTGACCAAGATGGGGAAGTTTGGATTTGCCTTCTTCAATGTGACATAGTGCTGTTCAATGAAATCTCTGCAAAGAATTCAACAAGTAGAATAGAATACATTCAGTTCAAGAATTTTATTCCATTCAATTACCAAAACTACAAAAAACGTGTATTGATTCATATCTTACCCAGTTTTGATTAACTTTTAATGTTCAATGTTTTAACACTTTAATGTTTTATATTGCTGTTTTATGACTAAGCTGCCCTGAGTCTCTCAACAGTGATATGGGTAGCAAATAAATTTAACAAATATTAATCACAGAATATGCTTGTCAGAACCCATTCCTTTGCTTGGGGGGGGGGTGTCTGTTCTTTTCGGTTTCTTTCTGTGGGTTCTGTCATTCTCCTGGGGGGAGGGGGGAGGTTCCAGGGAACACATCTTTTCTCCTTTTTTGCTTAGCTACAATGTATCCTCTCTGCCTATCCTATCGTGATTCACCCTTAAAAGTTCCTCTGCTCTCTGTATTGTAAGGAAATCAAGATTTGTTTTAATCCCGTCTGCCTTGAAACGTAAGGAAGGATTAGGATCAACCCTTCCTGGGCTTCGTCCTACAAAGCTTAATAGCAGCCCAGAGGGCACCTCGCGATTTTCTCCCAGCCAGCCTACCCACTTAGCAATTCCTAAGCAAGCACCCAGGGCCAGCCTCTTTTTCTGAACCGCCAGGAGCCACTTCTGAAAGGAACTTTTGTTTCCTCCGATACCTTGTATACCAGGTACCTCCAGTGCTCCCAGTCATTTACTCTGGGACGGCTCCTTCGTACAGCCAAACATACTGAAGCGTACCTAAATGAAACCTATTCAAATGTCCACAATGCACCACCAAGCTGGGCAATGCTATCCACATTTTAGCCCGCGCGATGCGCAACGCCAAGGGATAAGCGGGACAGCTTCCATGCCCCTCCACAAAGGGGTCGGATAAGATCCCTGCTCGCCTCTCACCTACCGGACTCCCTGACTAGCCGCCGAGTGTTGGCAAAGGTGGATCCGAATTTCCTTGAGATTCTGGGCAAGGCTGCCCCCAACGGTTCGGACAACTCCGGCGGCCGCCATGGTGACCGCCAGCCCCAATGTCCCGCGGGCAGTGGGCGTTGCTGCGCCTTCGCTGTAGCCAATCCGGCGCTTAGCAGAAGACCGACGCTTAATGACGCGAACGGGATGAGAAGCGCGCGAGGTGCTATGGATAATGAACGCATAATTTTCTGCCGCGGCTTATAGACCTATAAATGTTTGAAGAGATACAAAACTCATATTTTTTTCTTGATTTAAAACTGTATCTGGCTGCACAAGTTCTGGACTGAAAACTGCAAACTAGAATCATCGGGCTGGAAGGGACCTTGGAGGTCTTCATCACTGGAGGTTTTTAAGAAAAGACTGGAGAGTATCTGAAATGGTATAGGGTCTCCTGCTTGAGCAGAGGGTTGGACTAGAAGACCTCCAAGGTCCCTTCCAGTTCTATTCTGATTGATTGTTCGTTTAGTTCAAATCCCTGCCCAAGGCAGGAAACCTTGTTGCATTTCGAACAAATGGCTGTCCAATCTTGAAGACTTCTAGTTATGGAGCACCCACAACTCCAGAAGGCAAATTGTTCCACTGATTAATTGTTCTTATTGTCAGGAAATTTCTCCTTAGTTCCAGTTTGGATCACTCTCTTACTAGCTTCCACCGATACTTTCTTGTCCTGCTCTCAAGTGCTTTGGAGAATAAGTGGAACCCCTCTTCTCTGTGACACCTGCTCAAATACTTGAAGACAGCTATCATGTCGCCTCTACTGCTTCTCTTCGTTAGACTAGATATACCTACCGTAGTTCCCGATAAGGTTTAGCCTCCAGACCCCTTAGCATCTTTGTTGCTTTTCTCTGTACTTTCTGAGGTACTTGCATCTAGGGATTTCTTCTACGCATAGAAATCAGCGAAAAATTACAAGAGTAGCGATGGAACGGCTGATCTATGAAGAAACAAAAGCGGCAGCACAGCGAGACCAAAGATTGCTAGATTGTATCTTTGCAGTCTATATCGCAAAGTCCTGTATAGACGTTATGTATTGTTTTAAAAAGTGATGCGTTTAAAGTTTCTAAACATTTAGACAGAGAACCCGGAAAGCCGTTGAAATCAACCTACAAAATATGAAAAGTTGATTTAAAGTTCCCTCAATCTTCAAAAAAGGATTACGTTTTTCAGTGTTAAAATAAGACTTGATATATATTGAATGAAATTGGTGTTTTTGCTGCAATCTGTTGAATAGACATGCTGAAGTCCTAGATTTGCCTGTTATTTTTAATGAGAGGTCATTGAACTTAATTCTGAAACTCAACCCGGAAATAGCCTATCTCGACAAGTCTATAAATGAACTATAACTTATCTCTAAGCTCCCAGGAAGTTGCCGCGCAGTGCACTAGGGGGTTTAAGGGGCCTTCCCTGCGCAGTGCCTTGTGGGAAAGAGGCAGAGCTCGGTGGATACTTGTTTATTACCTCAGCCGGATCCGTTTATATCTCAAGAGAAGCAACAATGCCGGAACGAGACAGTGAGTGTCACCTTAAAGCCTGCGGGGGATAAGAGGGAGTCAGTGAAATGCCCTCGGGCTTTTTGTTGCTGGCCTCCCTTGTCAAACGAAGGGCCAGCGAATAAATGTTCGGAGGGATCTAAGACAGTCTGCCGCCCCTTCCCTGTTTTATTCCTGAGTGGCGGGGGAGGGGGGGCGGCTGGGAGGGTGGTCTTTTTCCTTGGCTCCCTTTTGATGGATACAGTAAAACAATTCCCTAATGAACGATGAACCCTCTTCCCTGAAAAGAATGGACGATCACAGAGCAGGTGCTTTTCGATTTTAATTGCAGCTTTGAAGAGAGCTTTATAGCGGGAGTCTTCAAACTTGGCCCTTTTATGACTTGTGGACTTCAACTCCCAGAATTCCTCAGCCAGCGTGCCTGGCTGAGGATTTCTGGGAGTTGAAGTCCACAAGTCATAAAAGGGCCAAGTTTGAAGACCCCTGCTTTATAGAGTCAGATGGGCAAAGAATACAGTACTCCGATGATGGATTGTTATTTATTTGTGATTTGTTTGCTAAATTCTTGAAAAACGTGCCAGATTTTTTCCTAAATTATATATTCTGTATTTTGCCCTGTGCTGTACTATATTAGATATAAAAATGCTAATTTTCAATGGGGAAATCTGAGGGAAAAAATGAAGGGAAAAGCAAGAGTTACTTACATGAAGTACTGTCTGTTCAATTACAATTTCAGAATTGAATGTGATCACCATCGTCAGTTTCTAATTCTTTTTTATATAAATATTTTTATTAAGTTTTTATAATTACAAATCTTTAGTGCTTAATAAACAACGTGTTGTCTGGGTTCACATATTTAACATTAATAGTAATACAACTTCCATTTCTACTCTCTATTCCATTTTTCCAGCCATTTATAGAAATTATCCCATGTTTGGAAATATTCTGTATCTTCTTTCCCTTTAATTTTCAGCGTAAGCATTTCTGCACAATCTAAAATTTTCCTGATTATGTCTTCTTCCGATGGTGTTTCTTCGTTTTTTCAATACTGTACAAATGCAGTTCTCGCTGCTCTCGGTTTCTAATTCTTATTATTTTACATTTTTAAGGACCGGTGAAAATCAAAGTTTTCTGTTTGATGGGAAAAAATTTTTCCACCCTTTTGCATTTTAATTTACTTCTTGCTTTTTATAAACATGGCCAGATTCTTAAGCATGTATGTATTGTGCTTCTGTGGGATTTACACACATGACCTTTGGGAATCCCTCGTTTCTTCTGTCTTCAAGGAATCCTGAAGTGATTCCAAATAACTATAGGTATTGCAAATGATCATATTACTTTGTGCTAGTCCCTTGATTTTACTTGCATAGAAAATAATGGTACATCATTAGTTGCAATTTCTTAGGGAAAAATTTGAAAAGTTTCTGGTACAAATTCCGAGACACAGATGTTAATATTCCTACAGATAATGAATTATTATGTACAAAATAAAAAGACCAAAGTATTGTAAAGAAAAATTCAATCCAGAGGAATTTATATTTGTGAACGTTGAAATTTGGAAAAATTAAGATAAAGAAGAAATAGTTTCTGTCATCGCTGTACCTTCCCGCTGGGTTTCACAGAATGGTCTGTAGACTGCAAGAAAGCTAATACTGTTCTAGACAAGTACTTTCTTGAATCTCTTAATTTTCCCACACTGTTAAAGTATCACTTTGGAACTGGCTGAAAATCAGTTATATATCAGGTATTTCTTGATATTATTTCTTTGCAGATACCTTACTTCTGCAGTAAAATGTCACAAAAGGTTGTTTGAGTGAAATGCATACTTATCTTTCAGATATATGTTTACTTATAATTCTCTTTCTAGGTGAGCCGTTCTCCAACCCTTTAGCCCCAGATGGCCATGAGGTGGATGATTCTCATTCTTTTCACCAGTGAGTAGAGCCTTTAATTTTACTTTAAGATAGAGCTTTCAGTATTGCAGACCAATTTTTGTCATATACATTGCTAAGGGGACCGAGCACATTTTCCTCCAAGTTCAACAATAGGGTTTCCGTATCCTGTACATAGAACTTTGAAGATTGCCAATTGTTCTCACACTTACGTGGAATGCAAAATCTTAGCAGTACCACTTTGTTTATCCCTGCTTCCATCTCCAATTTATACTTGGAGGAAAAGCAAGCCTTGTCATTAAACAATGGTGCAGTGGGAGGCAAGGGAAAGGGTCTTTGTCAGTGCTGATTGGACTACATTGGCCAGCAAAAACTTGTGCATATACCTAGAGATAGTAAAGGGCCAAAATAGTGTTTAATGTTGTTAGCTGCCTAGAGTTGCCTCGCAGAAAGATGGGTGGCAAACAAATTTAATAAATAAACGGTAGGTAGATAGGTAGATAGCTAGATAATGGCACTTTATCCAGTGTACTTTTGATAATTAAATTAAATACCACCTGACCAAGCAAACAATAAGGGTGCAATGGAACTATAACATTCTGATTTTCTTTCTATATCTTTCTGGTTTTTCTGACCAATTTTCATGCTATAATCAGTGGGCAAATCATGAGACATCACAAAGTAATTTTCTCACTAGCAGGGATTGTGGCAAATCTACCGTATGTACAATACATGGGTATACTAATTGAATATTATATAGGGGTGTTTAGTTTTTCTTAATAAATTATGTACTACAAATTGCACATTTTGGCAGTATTTCAAATGCTTTAATTTTTCTAACTTTTTCAGAGTCAGCTGTCATACAAATTTAATGAATAATGATACTTATACTTATTCTGTTTTTATGCATTTTTGTAAGCAATTGTTTTTGTGATAGGTCTAAATTGACCAATGAAGACTTTCGTAAGCTTCTTATGACTCCGCGGGCAACGCCAACATCTGCACCACCTTCAAAATCTCGCCATCATGAGTAAGCATGCAATTTTTGTATTTTTTATCAAAAATGTATTTACCAAATACATTTTAGCTGATGCATAACTATCTTATATTAGTTCTAACTTAATCTCATGTTATCTATAAAACAAATACATGTTTAACTTATATACTGAAATAATTGACCCACAATAGATGCTAAAATCAAGACTAGGCTATTTGAATAAATAGAATTTGCAAAACTCAGAAAATGTTTTGTACATTTTATCCATGTACCAGTCCTGAAAAGTAAAGTTTATTACTTTCTATAAACTGCCTACATGATGTTATTATTTTGAAAGCATTTTTCTTGAAGGGATTTATGGTTCCCTCTGAGGTGAATAAAGAGTAAAACTTCATTATTGCTAATATTCTTTTGAAATTAGAGGTTAAATTTTATTGCAGTTTAATCATAGGATATTATGAACATTTTTATTCTTGTTCTTTTTAGAATGCCAAGAGAGTACAATGAAGATGAAGATCCAGCCGCTCGCAGGAGAAAGAAAAAAAGGTAATAGGGACTGGTTCCTGAAGTTTCCAAAAGAGTTGATGTATTTTTGAACTGGAGGAAAAATCATATTGCTGGATAAATGGAGCTAATCGTTTTGCTTATCTTTTAGTACTTAATATAAGCATGAATCAGACAATATATATGTTATTTCTCTGTATGAATAATGTAGGCCTAGGTCGGGTGTCAAACTGCTAATATCATGTGACGTTGTGAGTTTGACACCCCTGGCCTGGGTTAAGGATGAAACAAAGGAAAGTGGCAATCAGTATTACTGATGTTAAAAAGGTATTCTTAGAATATCGTGGTTTGCTTGCTTAATATATTTTGGCTTTTTTTTTTCTTTTTTAAAATGTCAGCTATTATGCAAAACTACGCCAACAAGAGATTGAGCGAGAGAGGGAATTGGCCGAGAAATACAGAGACCGTGCCAAGGAAAGACGTGATGGTGTCAACAAAGATTATGAAGAAACAGAACTAATCAGTACAACTGCCAATTACAGGGCAGTAGGACCCACTGCAGAGGCGTGAGTACAGTCACAGTTATTGCCCTTCTGACTTGGAGTACAGTGTAGTGCTTATCTTAAAACATTTATTTTTGTTGTACTAGGGATAAATCAGCAGCAGAAAAGAGGCGGCAATTGATTCAGGAGTCCAAATTCTTGGGTGGTGACATGGAACACACTCACTTGGTGAAGGGTCTGGATTTTGCTTTGTTGCAAAAGGTGAGCCAGATAATGCAACAGTGCATGTTAAGGAAGTTCTTGCCCTTGTTTGTGCTGCTGCTGTACCTAAAAATATTCCATCTAAGTTATTTTTTTGCAATTTTTCCTATCTTGGATTGTAATGCCTCCCTCTTCCCAATTACATCATTGCAGAAATTGTTTGAAATCAAGAAAAATCTGAGAATTTGTTCAGGGCTTTCAAGTCACTGTTTTTCAGTGGTTGTTACGAAAGTATATTATGTCAATTGCATATTTTGCATAGAATGCATACATTTCATGTACGAAATACCTGCATTAAACATCTAAAATAACCTTTTTTCCCATTTGCCGCTACTTACTTCTCCCCGTCTCCTTAACCTTCCATGCCTTAGCAATCCTGAGGCAGGGAAGAGTGCTTTTTCTTGGTTGCTAATAACATAAGTAAATAGAGCTCTTGAACAAGGCTATTATGCAGGGAGATATTTTAAACTTCCTGGTAAGTTATGAAGTTTTTCCCCCCTGCTGCTCATAATAGTGGAAAAACAAGGGTGGCTGACCAGCTGGGTGCTAGTGGAAAACAGTGGATTCAGATCTGCAGACAATGGTGAAGAGCTATTGGGAGCCAGCAGTTTGTTCCTATTTTATCTAATCTATTGGGAGTCTATATTCATAAAATCATACCATTTTGAAGAAAATGTATTTCTGGTCAGGTACGGGCGGAGATTGCCAGCAAAGAAAAAGAAGAAGAAGAACTAATGGAAAAGCCCCAAAAAGAAACTAAGTAAGTAGAGATAAGAGAGTTCTGACCGATGAGCTTTTAGACTGAAAAAATAGTAGCCCCACTACTCTCATGTATTTCATTGCTTCCTTTCTAGGAAGGATGAAGATCCTGAAAATAAAATTGAATTCAAGACTCGCTTGGGTAAGGTTGTTCAAGCATTTTATTTATTTAATAGATTTACATTCTATTCCCCCCCCCCCGAAGATGCTTGTGGTAACATATATAATGCCTTCTTTCCATTTTTTTTCTGTCCAACAACAAGCCTGTGAGAGTGACTCATCCAGAGTCACCCAGTGAACTACTGTGTTTGAGAGTGAACTTAGATCATCTCAGTCTTAGTCCCAACAGTTTACATATTCTTTACCTAGAATAAGATGTTATGAACATGTTGTACTCTGAGCAAGTTTATTCTGACTTTATGAGTTCTTAAATAACCTGAGGGTGAAAGTAGATATTTTTTTCTAGTCTTGGTTTTTATGTGCTTTGAAGAATGGCTGATTGGAGAAATGGCTGCAGTATCTTGGTTCTAGTTTTTACAATATCATAAATCATACTGTGGTTTATTTAGCTTAATGTATTGTGTGAATAGTGGCATATTCATGAATCCTCTTTTTTGCTAGGCCGTAACACCTATCGGATACTATTCAGGAACAAGGCATATGAGCGGAATGAGCTCTTCCTGCCAGGGCGAATGGCTTATGTGGTGGATCTTGATGATGAGTATGCTGACACAGATATTCCCACAACCTTGATTAGAAGTAAGGCTGATTGCCCAACCATGGAGGTAATTGACCTAATTGCTGTGGTTGCTTTATGAGCAAGGCAGTCATATATGAGCTATCAGGGTAGTAATTCCTGTGATTTATTCTTCTAGGCCCAGACCACACTGACTACAAATGATATTGTAATTAGTAAACTGACTCAGATTCTTTCCTATCTGAGGCAAGGCACTCGTAATAAAAAGCTCAAGAAAAAGGATAAAGGTAAGCATATGTTTTTAGAATTCAGACTTGCATATCTCATTTTTCATGATGAACAGCATTAAAAAATGAACATTTTGTTAACATTTGATTAATGTCAGAATAGTAACGGAGTACAAAACTTAGATTCTACATTGCCCTAAAGGTTGCTGTTTCACATTAGTATGAAAAATGTGTTTAAGATGGAGATTATTTCTTTTTCAATCTGAAGAACAATAAAACACTTGCATGATCAAAGAGTGAAAAGATTAACATAAGTTGGGTATCATATCATATAAAAATGCACCGTTGATGAAATGCTACAGACATTTGCAAAACCATATGTTTATTTCCTAAAAAAAATAATATCCCATGGGTACAGAAGTAAGTGTATTCTGATTTGCTATTTGTAGGGAAACTGGATGAGAAGAAACCCCCAGAGGCAGACATGAAGTAAGTATATGGCTATATCAAGTGCTTATCCTTCAGGGCTGGATCCTTCTCATTGTATTTGGAACTATTTTCAGGAAGCTGCTGCATTCTTGCATGGTCTTCAGTTTGGAAGGAACAGACAAGTGAACTAATTTGGCTTCCCCTTCAGGAAGCAGGGGCTGAATTGTTTAAAAAGGAAGATATCACACCTTGGGAGCAAAAGTGTTTAATAAAAAGGAATAACTTGTGATAAGTGATTCTCCAGGCAAGATTTTTATGCCATTTTCTGAGACTTAGGTTTTTGTTTTTTTACCTTTTGCCTTTTAATATGTGCTTGTCTGATGAAAAGTATTTTTGAAGATATTGGTGATTATGTACCGTCTGCGGCAAAAGTGCCACGAGAAAAGGAACGAGAGAGATACAGAGAACGGGACCGAGAACGGGAGAGAGAGAGAGACAGGGAACATGAACGAGATCGTGAACGGGAGAGAGAAAGGGAACGTGAAGAGGAGAAGAAGAGGCACAGCTACTTTGAGAAACCCAAAGCTGATGATGAGGTAAGCACACATCTCTCTCTCCCATAAAATTGAGACTTTGTCAGGCCCAAAATTCAATTAAGTTTAGTTCTTTACTTGCTTACACCTAATGGACAGGATCTTGCCAAACTAAAACTATAACTTTCTACCTTACTAGATGTATCCTAAGAGATTCTAGCATGTGGTTACCCTAAGCCTCTTTCCCCCCCCCGCTCCCTTCCCCATCCAGTGTGGGATTGCGCAGTTTCTTAATCCTGCCCTCTCTGTTGCCAAAACACTCCCCCACTGCTCCTGCAGGTGATATTCCATCACAGATATTGTGTTTTTGGTGGCTCTTTGATCAGGACTGTGTTTTACCATTATAAAACAATTTTGAAATCTTTTGTAACCTTAATGAGGCTACAATAATTAAATGGAAACAGTGAATTAAATTGAATATTTGTGCAAAATTGCCAGTAAAATTGTAGAAATAATGGTCTTGTAGTATTTTACTCTATTCTCAAGTAGTTCTCAGATGCTAGTTGCAAAGGTCCGTGAACTTTTGGCTTCTTATCAATATCTGGCACGTGGGGACAAAATTCTGCACTATATGCATCTTTTAAACTAATCAAACATAGCTTATCTTATGTTAAGTAACTAGCCTTCATTTTGATTGTTTATTTTGAGAGTAATGTGTTCATTTTCTTTTCTCCATTTAGCCTAATGATGTAGACAAAGGTAAGTTCTTATGTTAAACTTGATTTTAAAAACTGGCTGTAAGCAGGAAAAATATGATTGCTAAACAAAATATCTGTGCAATTGTAGATTTAAGAAGAAATAAGTTTTATCTCAGTCATTCAGTATCACTAGAGATTTATCTCCATTGAATATTTAGAAAATCTAATACAGTATGAGTGGAATTTTTTTTTTAGCCTGATGGTTAGCCATGCTAGAAAGATTTTTAAAAACGTATATTTTGGTTTTCTTGTATGATTATCTCCTTATTTGTGGTGAATTTAAAGGCTGGTTTACATATCACAATAAGCCAACATTGGCTTTTTTATATCCCTTAAGTTTTGGAGTAGCCTCCTGATTTAGTGGTTCCAATCTCAATACAGTAATGGCACCCAATCAAGAGGTTCTCCTATGATCTCCTCTTAGTTTTCAATAAGATTCAGCTGGAGTATAGTATTATTTCTGTCACACTGGTCAGTAATTTCTTTTTTCTTTTTTTCAGGACCTGGCTCAGCCAAAGAGTTGATTAAATCAATCAATGAAAAGTTCGCTGGTTCTACTGGCTGGGAAGGGACAGAACCATATCCTTTACATCTGTATACTGAATAAGGGATTCAGTATAGCGTTTAGCAGCTGCTATAGGGTTTTTAGTAAAGCAGTTATCTTCTCTATAAATTCAAATCTTCATTTAAAGAAAATACTTTGCTTTTGTATCTTGGGAAAGCCCCCAAATAATACCAAGACTTCAGATGACATTTGGAACCAGAATCTCGGTTGTTCACTGAAGTAGTTATCAAGAGAGACCGTACACGACTGCTTTGCTCAATGACTGCAATCCTGGCACTCCAGGATGTAGTCAATAAGCAATCTTGCAAGTTGTTAAATGGAGGAGTCCCAGATAAGGAGTACAAGGGTGCCTCAGGAGCGGGGGAGGCCCTAGAAGGCCTGTGCAGGCCATATGTTAGTTTGGGCAGGTGCTGCAGTGCAGTACAAAACCACAACCAACTCCAGGAAGTCTCAGCCAGCCCAGGTCAGCCTTACAATGCAGCATTCAGTAACAGCGCCAGTATTGGTCCTGAACTAGAGTCCTAGGGTCTTCAGCAATCTTGGCCGGCTGCCGCCGCCGCCCCCAAATTTCAATTTCAGCCCCAGTGTTGCCGCTGCTGTTGAGAAATACTGTCTCAAGCCCCACACTGTGGCCTGCCATTCTGCACGCTACTGACCTTCAGTTGTTTTTCCCCTGCTGTTTTCCCCCAGAATGCCAGCATAGAAAAAGGCAGGAGCCATTCTTGTAGTACTTCAGAAGTTTCCCTGACTTTTTCTTTTTTTTTTCATTTCCCACATCATGGGGCCGATTGGTGCTGGATGGTGGCGGCTGCAGTATGGGGCTTGAGATAGCATTTCTCGATGGTAGAGGCAGCCTTGGGGCTGAAATCGAAGCCTTAGAGTGGAGACAGCTGGCTGAGACTGCTGAAGGCCCTGACCTCTATGTCAGGATTGTACCATGGGGCATAGGGCGGGGATTGGGGGAGATACATGGGAGGGGGGAGTTACAGTGCCCATGCGTTTGTAAGTGTACCTGGGCTGCCACACATCCAAATTTTGATCACGTGACTGCAGGGGTGCTGCAACGGCCATAGGTTTGGGCACAGTTGCAAGTCCCTTTGTTCGGCACTATCATAATTTTGAATTATCATTGTGTGAATGGTTGTTTAAGTCAAGAACTGCCTTTATATATACGTTCTATGGAAATATATAGAAATAGTCCTCGCTTAATGACTTAGTGGCCGTTTAATAAATGACAGGCCCACCCCACCCCCCGGGCAAAGCTATGTACAACCCAGTTCCAAAGTACTGACAGTGGCATACCCTCTGTGATCACATGATTGCATTTTAGGCACTTGGCAACCAGCACACCTTTATGGCTGGTCACAGTGTTCTACAGTCATGTGACCACAGTTTACGACGTTTTATGCCTTTTCGTCCAGTTTCCAGCAGAAAACACCCATAAGTACACAGTGATCTGCTTAACAACCTCCGTATCCACTTAATAACTGCTGCGAAAAAAGTCATAAAATTGGGCCAATCTTAGGGGTACCTTGACTTAACAACTGTTATGACTTTCGGGCTCCAATATGTTGAGGACTACCTATTGTTTCCAGTGGAGTGACTGGAAGAGATACTTGACTCCAATGAAATTGATATATGATTGTTACAAAAGCTTGTAAGAAAGAAAATATTGATCTGGACAGCTTAAGACCTTTTCAATATTGTGCTTGGTCTCCCCATATGGATTCATGGTGCTTGCTTATTAGGTAGAGAGAGACAGTCTTGTCCCTTTCAGACTACTTTTGTTCCTTATCCTTTAATACATTAAAAAAAACTGAAGATAAAAAGCAAGTGGGCGACTTCTTCGGAATGCTAAACAGCTATGCTGAATGCTATCCTGCAACGTAAGAATATTATGTATTCGCCACTCAGAGGACTACTGATATAGGAACAGAACTTAACATCAGAAAGTTATCTAAATTTTGGAATAGTGGAACATAAATTTTAAATTAAAAAAAAAAACATTCAGACCAGGAATGTTGAAACCTTTTTGGCTCAAGGACCATCCACATTTTCTTGGCAAATAATTTTGACAAAAAACATTTATTTATTTAAAATGTCAGGGCCAGAAGTTGATAGGGCTAAGTCATTGTCATATGCACAAACTTGGAAAAAGTTTGGCTTTACACAAAGCATTAGCAGAATCCGAAGTTAAATAGTTTGAAGATGTTCAAAAGGGTCCTGCAACTATCAGCTCGCGCGCGCACACATACACACACAAATACATTTTCTACTCGACTGAGTAGCAGAGTAGTGGGCTAGGAGAATATAACTTTTTTTTGAAATAATCTTATTTCTATAGATGCTGACTGAAGTCCAATTTTTCAGTTTTAGATTTTATCATATGTACTATAGAATCTATAAACTAAGCACAGAATTCCAGATTTGTTACTGCTAAGTCTCAAAACTATAATTTTGAATGGGATTGTAAATATAGCTACTGCCAATTTTGTGTTTATCCTAGAATGGATGCCATGGCTGTGGATAGTGATGAAGAAGTAGATTATAGTAAAATGGATCAGGTATACCATCGATAATTTTAAAATAAGTATTTCTGTATGTTGTAATAATTCCATAATGAGTCATTTGGAATCTGTATACTATTAAAACTCTCCATGTTTGTGTGTAAACTTTTAACTGGGCAAAATGGTACATCATAGGAGGTACCTCAAATGGACTTATACATTGCACTCAAAATTCAGAATCCTTACTCTCATGCAATTGAAATTTGGCAAATTTTATGACTTAATACAAAACGTCATAAACCACCTCCTATGGTCAATTGTGCTGTACAGTTCAACATGGGCTATATTCAAGGCAGATACATCTCTGAATAACTCCCTAAATATTTAAGTTTTTTTCCCTAGTGAAGGCAGTACATTAGAAGCTCTGCCATTGCTGAAGGCATTGAGGAATCTGATAAGGAAATAGATCTGAAAAGCTGACCCGGGTTTGTCTAGTATATATATATATAGAAATCAGGGTTTGTCTAGTATATATATATATAGAAATTTTTCATAGGAACCTGGCAGCTTTAACTTTCTAGCTTTACTTGCAGTTGAATAAGGTGCCATAATGGATTTTATTATGTGAGATAAAATATTTTAATGCTTTCCTCTGTATAATATGTGTTCATACTCACTGCAAAAAGGAGAAAAGTATCATAATGGATAGTCTAGAAACTTTATTCTTGGAAGCCAATATTTTTTGTTTACTTTTTCAGCAGCAAAGTTAGAGATTGAGTATGCTAATATATGGAGCATTCAAAAACTGTTTCATTTACTTTCAGCCTAAAGTGGTACAGTTCTTTTTACTACATAATTCTACTTCATTTGACTTTTTCTCCTTCCCCAAGGGAAACAAAAAAGGACCTCTGGGTCGTTGGGACTTCGACACACAAGAAGAATATAGCGAGTACATGAATAACAAAGAGGCTCTACCCAAGTGAGTTTGCAAGTTGTTTTTAAGAGTAGGAAGATAGATGGTATTATAGGGTATATTATTTATAAGTAATAGGATTCCAGAAAACCCTTAAGACCTATCTGTCCCCAGGCCGAGGGTTAACGTGGTACGATATATTAGTTATACCCCTGTCATATTATTTGTCTTGCGCTGTTTGTTGTTCTAATTGTTTCAGTCTGGGCTGCCTATTTATGTGGTTTTTAACTGTTTTACTCTTTATACGGATTTCATAGCCCACCCAGAGGTTTCTGGATCGGGTAGACATATTAAGTCAATTAAATTAAATTAAAATTATTATAATTAAATTCCTGCTACATTTTGCAGAATGCCTCATAAGATGCCTCATATAACAGAACTTAGATCTCAGTTTTTTGCATCAGACTAGCTGAATCACAAATTCCCCATCTGTACTTGTTCCTCTTATTTTAGAGCAGCGTTCCAATACGGAATCAAGATGTCCGAAGGCCGTAAAACACGTCGTTTCAAAGAGACCAATGACAAAGCTGAACTGGATCGGCAGTGGAAAAAGATTAGTGCAGTAAGCATCTTAAGCTACATTTATTTAGTAACATTTGTTTTGTCCACCTTGGGTAGTAGTTTTCTTTACGGTTTTATACACATGCCTTACAGGTTTTAAGATTTGGAAAGGATTGTGTTCTATTTCATTCAGTTTCATGCATAGAAATGTGCTATATTTTTAGGTCCTTTCATTTCTGTGTCAGGGCTTCCAATCAGATTGTGACACCTTTTAATATCTAGTTTATGATCAAAATTCTGATGCCTAAATGTTCTCTTTAAACTTTTTCATATGTGCTGGTCTATTTAATTTTTGTGCTATTCACACAATCTTTTGCTTGAAAGTTAGGCATTCCAAAAAAAACCAAATGCTTTAATGTCATATCCACAATACAGTGATTGTATTCTCTTTACAGATCATTGAAAAAAGAAAGAAGATGGAGGCTGATGGGTTAGTATAATTGCACATGAAAAGTTAGCGTGATGTGAAAAGTACTCGTGGAGCCATCTCTATCTCTTATGTGTTATATGTATTCAGCAAAGTGCAGCTACTCATTTGTGGCAGGAGATACATGTGTGGTCTAAAGGTTAATTACTTTATCTTCTGCATTTTTTGTTCTTAGATATGCTTAGTTTTTAGTACAGTATGTTCTTTGTGTGTGCGTGGTTTCTGCTAAAGTGCCCCATATTACAGTATTTCATATAAATGTCTATAATTTCAGGGTTGAGGTGAAGAGACCAAAATACTGAAGCTACCAGGAGGCTTTGATTCCTTCAGTTGTATTTCAAAAGCTCAGCTCTAGTGGAGATTTGATTCTGATGGACTAATCACTGGAACAAGTGACCTTGCTTCCTGCTTACATATGAATATGAAGGGCAGCTCCTGAGTGCAATGAAACTTTTTAGATGCTTTTTTCCTTCTCTGCAGCACATGTTCCCCAAGGGCTTGCACTTTGGATTTGTACTGCAATAAAAACTGCTAAAATGTTAATGTTACAGAATTCTCATTGTATTCCTTGAATACATGGCAATATGGGGTAGGTAAGATTTAGGGGCGGGGGAGAGGGGGAGGTTTTCTTTGTATAGAAAGTAATATGAATGGTCTTGTTAGTAGTATTTGCTATTATTGAAATACATCCTGATGTGAACTTACATAGCATATTCTGCCTATTAGGAAAAATCCTTTGTCTTCATTGCTACTTACTATTTCGATAGTTTCTGCCTCTCTTGTACAGAGTGGGTGTGCACCAAGCTCCCTCAATTAAACATTGTCACCTTGTGGGACCAAGGAAGTACAGTATGCCTTCTCTGCCACTGACACTGCCCTCTGGAACAGCATCCTCACAGACACAGATAGCACCCTTTCCTCTTGGATTTCAGAATGCCCTTAAGACTTGGCTCCGTTCCTCTGGAGCACTTTAATATTTTATTAGTACTGTTGTTTATAGTCTGGGTTGCCATGTCATGCTTCATATTTTTAAACTGTTTTAACTGTATATTTGGATACTGTAAAGCTTCCAGAGTTAGCAGCAATAAAAAAGAAATAACAAAATAAAAATATTTTAATTAAATGAATTAACATTGCCACAATTAAGTCATTAAAGCTAATAGAAATATTGATCCAATATAAATAGTAAACAATTCAAATATTTGCTTAATGATCATGAATGAAGAGGCAATAATACTTTCCTCAGTTGTTGAATCCCCACTAATAATTTTTAAAGATTGGTCTTACAGCTTAAACTTTCTGAGGACGTCTCTGCAAGTTTTCCTATTTGTTGTTGGATTCCAATAGTTAAGCATTAACATTTGCTTGTCAGTGTTGCCATTCTTTACATAATAAATAAATCGCAGTCATTAAGTGGTAATTGTGTGTAGATAACTACCTTTGTGTGAAACAATTCAGTATTTTGTCTCCCAAATATTGAAGCCCAGTCATTCATAAGAACCACTCTAGAGACTTTTGTAAGAACCTGGCTCTCTGGATTAAGCCATCAAGAGAAAATGCCTGTTTTCTTGATTTACACAATGTCCACAAATTTTTTCAAAGTGTAAGGAAAAAAAGCTGTTTCATGTGTTTTTTAAAAAAAATAAGCAGTGGGGTATCCACTCTTAATAAAATATATCAGCTAAATAAAAACTTATCTTATGAAAATAGATATGCAGTTCCTTAGTGTCATCTCTCTAAAAACAAATGGTTTTTACAGAAACCAGGTTGGGGGGGTTTAATGGAAATACTAATTCTAATAATGCTTTCTAAGCTAATTGCAGAATATATTATCTGATGAAAAGGTTGCTTTTCAATATATATGATCAGATAATTGTCAATTAGCAATCATGAATTCTTATAGTCCAACCATAGATTCTTTAAAACAAATACATAATATTTACATGAACTATATAATATATAGTTAAATAAAATTTTGGATTTTTTTGTAGTTCATAACACTATCACCCAATTTATATCGTTTAGATTCGTAATATGTTCATAATATATATGAATTAAAACAGAATTTGGCAATCTTTTAATCATTATTCTTTGATGTCTACAGTTAAAGCATATGACACAGATGCTGTTACAATTTTAGACCACAATCTAGTGGACTTTATTGATGTATTTGATAAACATTTGGATATGATTAAGTCAGTTCTGAATGTATCTTTACTAGATTATTTTGTTAAGCGAATGAAATGAGTTTTTCTGACTCAGTTATATCATCTATAATGGGACAGTACTGAAGCATTTAGTCAAAGTCTAATTATCATTGTGCCTTGCAAGAAAAGAAGCAATGGTTAGCTAAATATTTAGAGGAGAAATACAAAGAAATAACTGTATATCCCAGGGGTCGGCAACCTTAAACACTCAAAGAGCCACTTGGACCCGTTTCCCAGAGAAAAGAAAACACTGGGAGCCGCAAAAGGTGCGCACACGCGCGCGCACATGGGAGGGGGGGACCTTGATTGAAGAGTTTAAAAAGAAATAGAGGCTGCTGTGCATGAGTTCTCTCCCTCCCTCCCTCCCTCCCTCTCTTTGTCTCCCTCTCTCCCCCCCTCTCTCACTCCCTCTCTCCAATCTTCTGCTCACCTGGCAAGCTGGCTTCACGCTGTCCTCCAACAAGCTGACACACATTCTTATTGGGCTGGCTCTCTCCTGCCCTTGGTTTGCCAGTCCTCTTCCCCCACTCAGTCTGAGTGTGTGTGTGTGTGTGAGAGACAGACAGACAGACAGACAGAGAGCTGCTGCTTTCTGCTGCTTCCTGCTTCCACGCAGCAAAGGCAGGAGCCCCACCCAGTAAGCTTGTCAGCTTGTCGGAGGACAGCGTGAGGCCACTCTCTTTTTTACACACACACACACACACAGAAGGGAAGCGCAAGTGCCTCTCTCTGTCTCTGTCTCTGTCTGCAAATGACGGAGGAGGCTGAGAGCCGCAGGAGAAGGCTCAAAGAGCCACATGCGGCTCCAGAGCCGTGGGTTGCCGACCCGTGGTATATCCATTCTACCTCATGACCCATCTACAAATTTGGTCATTGCTAAATAGGAATTTAGCCAGCTTTATGTTTTCAAAGCAGAATTTTAATTGTATGGTACCAAACAAAGGGAATGAAAAAAAGAAGACTCAGATACCTAGCTTTGGGAATTAAACACAGCAACGGCATAATTGTGTACCATCTATTTGATATGGATGGGAAATTTGTAAAGATTCCAAACCTATTAATCAGTTGTGTTCTGAGTATTAGTCTAAGCAATATTTTTCTAATTTCTCATTAATAGAAACTATCTGTTTCCTGGTATGGACAGCAGCAATTACTATATCATCTCTGCAGTGACAAGTCAGGCAGGCTTATACAGTATAAAGTTTAGAAAGAAAAGATACAAAAGATGTAGCGAGGGGCAAAACAATGTTTTAAAAACTCAGCATTTCAATATAGCATTATACAGTTTTACTGATTAATCTACAATGCAATAAGGAGCCATTTTGTAAAACACTATCGATTCAAGGTAATAAATTTATTATAAAATCCATTGTAAAAGAATGATCTTTTTTGCTACAACCCATGCTTGATAAATCCATAGTTCCATCATATACTGATATACATGTTGGTATATAACTCAATAATCTAAGAAATACATTTAATATTCTTTATGACTAATATAGTTAAAACTTGAACAAAATTGTGAAATCATGAGATCTTTAAATTGAATATACCACTATTTTAAACAACTCAAATTTACATTGTGAATATAACTGAAATGTTTTAAAAACTTAACTGGCAATAATCTGATCAGTATTGATACTGCTAACTTGTCCATGACTTTAAAAAATTACCAGTCCCAGCATCTCCCAAATATGCTTTGTAGCTTTGAATGATGGAAATGCAGGGGAATTTTGACAAAAACCAAACCTTCTGTCAAGGTATCAGAAGCATCATCTAATACTTTTCTTACTGCACTCATAATGGTTTTTAGAGTTGATCAGCTGGATTCTCTAAGGAAAATCCATAAAATGCAAAATGTATGCTCAGGGATAAAACTGTAAGACAGGAAAGTTCTAAAAAAAAACCATTATCATAATAGCTGTAATTTTTATAACATTTTTTTTCTTTTAAGCAGATACTCCATTGTTCTCATTCATTCTTGGTTCTCAGAAAGGCCCAATCACTATTACTGTGCTCCTTCATTACATATATCATATTCATTCAGAATGTTGCACAATTTTGCCAAAAACTAATCACTGATTCTTTATTATCAGCAGAAGAGTCATAGGTGCCTAGTATAAACTAGTGACAAAAATGATTAAATGTGTGTGCGACAACATCACAATGCAAACCCAAGCTTTTCAGACTTGTGCCCTAATTAGGTGCAAGTATGGAAGTCTTGTGTTTATTGTTCTGATATGTTGTCATTTGTCATCAAAAAATGTATCCCTGATTATCATATTTTTTATATTTTTATATACTAATGTGGGTGGATCATCAGAACAAAAATATATCTATGTACTTTCTTTTTTCTTAGTTTCACAAATATCTACTTTTATTTCTTACATTTCATTAATTCACACACTCCATATACACCTCTCACATTCCAAATGGCCATCTTCCATATGCCATTGTTGTCACCAGATAGTCCTATAGATAAGTGTTTGTGATGCCACCCATCATGGCTTTACTTAAACTTGGTTTTCATATACAGTACCCTTTTTTTAACTAAGTTACCAACCTTGTAAAAGTCACAGCAATACTAGCAATTACCAGTTCCTGTTCTGAAGTTGCAGTATGTTACCCAATCCTTACCAAACTCGTTGTTTTTTTTCATTTTCACAGTTCAATTGTACAGTATGTAAACTAGCTCTCTCCAGTCTATAAATTCTTACTTTTGTACTAATTCATAACAATCTGATATCAGTTCAAACCTCTGGCAGGCATTTTACCCTCTTTGTTTTATAATAAAGCCTATACAGTACCTTCACTTTCATATTAAACATTTCATATCAATCATTTTGCTACATGACTGGGCTATATTCAGATGTTTCCTTCCTGTTTTCTTTTGTTTCACAAAAAAATTCTAAAGAAAACTAATGGGATCTGAGTTGACAGTGGCTAATTAACAAAGGGTATGATGGATCAGTTTAAAAAAACCAATTCTGTGGCTTTTATTTAGAAAAAGTGCTTGAAATTTTAAGAAATTGCCTGAAAGAGGAAACTGTCAATACAGTAATGCTTTCATAGAAGTCTACATATGTCCATATGTCAAGATGGACATATGGGCTAATCATTTCTGAACTTTGAAACTCCCACCTCCTTCAGTCTACTTTGTTCCCAGTGAAGGATGTATGGCATGCAGTAACAGTGAAGTATAAATTGCTCGCCATAGTTTGAATTCTCCTTGTTAGGCATTGTCTGTGGTTTTGCATTTTATAAAATTCCTACATTTCCATAATCAAAGTTTTTACATTGTCAAGATAAGAAAATTAGCAAATACGAATTCTTTTGTTTTAGCTAAAACAACTTTAAAATCCCATGTATATAGCCTGCACTCAGTGGCAGTACAAATATGTGTAATTTATCTGGGAGGTGGAGCAAGGGATTTTTTTTTTAATTTGATTTTTTTTTTGCATTTGATATGAAAGTCCATACCATGGTGTCAACATTTGTTGACAAATCAGTATCATGTCATGATATTGGAGCTGGGTTGATCGGATTCCTCTTGTGGGAGAAACCCATGATTTTTAAGTGTTAGACTTTAGAGATGCAATCTGTATGTGAGCTATACAAATCATGTAGAGTCTTTCTAAATGTGGCATTTGGTTGAGACTCGGCAATAAATATTTTGCCTTTGAATTTCAGTCTTTGTCGGGTGAGAATGATGGAGCTTTGCAAACCACAGATATGAGGAAAAGTTCCCATTTCTTTCTTTCTCCAGGAATATTAGTTTATTTTTGTTTTTTAAAGTCCTTTGCTCCGAGCAAGGAAAGATCAAAGCCTTAGTAGTCGACATTCTTGATAAGGTTGATATTAGGGGATTAAATAAAAATCCTCCTTTCAGCTTTTAATCGTTTCTTACTTTACTGATGGTTGGGTCCCTGCTGCCCAGTAAACAATATCGACAGTGCATACTGTATGGCTACTTCGGTGTACAAAATAACTACAACAGAAGGCCAATCTGCATTTCAACAATCAGCACGCCACTTTCTCTTTTCAATCTCCTTGGCTTCCAGAGGAAAAGTGCTCGCTCCGCCTATCCTTTTGCTGCGCAGGCGCCCGCAGTTCCCAACACGCTTGTGCCCCGAAGCAGAATGCTGTAGTGAAAATGGCTGCGCCTGACACTGTGAGTACACACGACCCTTGGCGCTCGCTTGTCCTCCTGTTGACTTCCCTTTGCCGGGGAAAGGTGTCTGCGCGGCTTCCTGTGTCATTAAACAGCGGTCTGGAAATGTAGGCTTAGGCGACCCAGGAGTGGTCTATGCGGGAGCTTTGGTGGGGTAGGAATGTAGTGCCAGCTAGAAGCTATCACGGGGCTGGCTTAGAGTTACTGAAAGTGATTAGTTATTTTGCTATTTTGCCGTCTTTTATGGGACATAGATTACCCCTTTGTCCTGAGTCCCAGTTCCAAGTATAGTTTTATGGGTAGTGAAGATGGGGAGCGCCCGGCACTCAAAGCCGGTTACAGAGGAAGGCTGGCACCGGAAGAGCTTGAGCCAGGCAAACCGAAACTGGCTCCCTCTTCGGGCTTCCTTACTCTAGCAGCTGTAACCCCCCCCCCTCCCCGGTATGTATGCATGCATGCATGTATGTATAAATTTATTGAATATCCTTTATTTGTATAAAGAACTCAAACGTTGCATAATTCTAGGAGCATTTGATAGTAAAAATTATGAGATACAGGTAAATCAGCTGAACTGTTCTCACGTATTGATCGCTGTCTCTATTCTCTCTGTGTGGGTTTATGGTGGGTAGGATGCTATTGTACGTAATGTAGTGATGGTGCTGGAAAATAGCCATATGAGTACATTAATAAAAAGTTGCTAAATCAGTGATAGTGGCTCATGACATATTGAAAAGAAGAGGATGGAAGGATTCAAAAGCCAGTTGGTCTAGAAGTTAAGAAATTGGACTTAAATTTGTACTTCTATAACTGTCTGGGTTGTACAGCACCAAACAGGACAGAGTCCAATGGTTAGCTAACACTGTAGAAAGAACGATTGCAACCATCCTATCTTCCATAGAAGACTTGTATATTGCACAGTTCAGGAGATAATCTGCAGACTCCTCACATCCTGGACATAAACTGTTTCAACTCCTCCCCTCGGGACAGCGCTATGCAGGCCAAAACAATTAGACACAGGGACAGTTCCCCTCCCCCTGCCATCACTCTGCTAAATACCTAATTCTTACAGTACTGTTTAATGCCTATGTATATTTACCTATATAGTCTTGTAGAATTATTTATCCTTCTTATTATCTTCATTTCTCCCCCCTTTTATTGGGATGTTGATGATGATGATTCTGTTATTTTGCATGTACACTGAGTGCTTCTGTATTGGACACAAATTCCTTGTGTGTTGAATCACACTTGGCCAAATAAAGTTCAATTAATTCAATTCAACCTGGTGGGACTTGAGTTGACAGGATTCCTCTTGTGGGAGAAAAATGAAGGAAGGCCTCAGTGGAAAACAATTTAACTTCTGAAGAAAGCTGGATATGAACTGAATAAATAAACATTAATATATAATATATGGACTATGTTAATTACATTAGTAAGGGACTATAAAGCTACCATGAAAATTTGATTACTACATCTTATTGTCTACTCCAGGTACATTCAGATGAGGAAGAACTTGGACTGGAGCCTAGACTTCATGATACTCCTGAAGACATTTTCTTTGAGGCAGCAGCAAATACCATTGACTTTCACCCCTCCCAGGACATCATAGCTATTGGAGATGTTGATGGTGATGTCTATGTGTGAGTTCAAATCTCAGAGAAATTTACTGGTGGAGCCTTCTTATTGGGTCAGGTATATGTAGATTGTAGTTCATCAGTAATTCAGTGAGATGGATCTATGTAAATGTTTAAGAAAGACAAGAAATGTGTGTTTCCATTGCTAGATTTTATGCAGCTGACTAAGAGAAAAAGAGTATTTATGCATGTATGATTACAGATTGAAAGAGGTTATCTCTGTATGTCTAAGAGAGGGTATCCACAAAATCTTATGGCTTCTTCCAGACATCACGGAGCTAGTACAGAATCTATCCTATTTACTGTTATGGTTGGCTGACTTTAGAAGATGCTGTAGTCACTAGCAGAAATTATACCAAAAGGACAAATAAGGTGTTGGAGAAAGAGAATATGCAGTTGCTGATGTGTGTGTGTTTGTGTATTTATTTGAGCAAGAAGTGGTAATTATATACGTGTAGTTAAGAAAGAGGACAGGTTGGTCATTTGGAGAAGGGAGACTGTTCTTCTTTTGGTGTGTGTGTGTGTGTTCTGCTGAGTGATTTAAGAGAGAAAGAAGATATCTGTATGTTGAAAGAGTATATGTTCCTTACAGGAGAGTGGCTCTTTGTGGTTGAGAACCATGCCCTCTTATCCAAAGAGGAAGCAGAGAGACATTAAGGAGAGTTTTGGGAGAGCAGATATGAGCTAGAGATGGTATGTGGCTAAAAAATAGTAGTTGAGGGTAAAAGAGTGCTGTGTATGTGTGGGTAGGAATCTCTGTGTATGCAGATGAGACCAGGCGTTACAGCCTAGGCCTGCTTAAGAAACATGTCTGTGGTTGATAAGAGTTCTGTGCATAAGTGAGAGAGAGGAAGAGAAGCTTTGTGTACAATTAAGAGACTGAGGGTGTACATCTGTCTGTAGCTGACAAAGGTAATTGCCTGCAGAGGGAAGAAAGCACAAGAAGGGAATCTGTATGACTTGACTAAGGGCTTTGGGGTATTTGGGTGGATGGACAGCAGATTCATGTCTTTCTTGGGGGGTGTATTTTTGTGAACAGGCCAGAGTTGTGAGAGGAGATTGTAAGCAATTAAAAGATCCAAGTGTGGCTGAGAGAGAGAAGATGCGGGTAGAAGTGCTGGGTATGGTTGAAATGAGGGAGATCTGTTTGTATCAGGATCATCCACAATATGTTATGTGCTAGAAAGAAAGAATTTCTGTGTATTTCTGCTTATGTGTGAGAGAGGGAGAGGATATCCCTGTCTTTATTAAAGAGAGATAGTCAGAGAGAGAGAATGAGAGAGAGAGAGAAAAGGGGTGTGTACTTGTGACTAATACAATGTCATCCATCCCACTTAGTTTAATTAGCAAAGAAAGCTCCTAGTTCATTTCCCCCCCAAGAGTATACTTTACTGAGAATAAAGTGGTTACAGATTAGAGCAGGTAGAATCTGTTGGCTTGGTGTGAAAAAGACAGTAAAAGTGCCAAAACATAATTGTCTCTGTCAGAACCCATTCTTTTCCCTGGGGGGGGGGAACCTATTTCATTTCTTCTTCATTTCTTTCTGAGGGTTCTGCCATTCTCCTGAGGGGGAGGGGGGAAGGCTCTGTGGTATGTTTCTCTGCTCTGCTACAATGTATCCTTTCCACTGTTTCTACCAACTTGCTCTTTGAACTGTCCCTCCCTTGAGGTTACCTTGGGGTGAGAAAGGAATGTGTCTCCGGCTATCTGGCTGATCTCTCCCTGCGGAAGGGAAGGTGCGAAGACCCAACAAACATCTTCACAAGCATGGGAACGGACCCCGTTATCAGCTCCTTTTCCACAGCGGACTTAACACCTGAGGATTGGCCCATTCAAACTGACCGGATGAACTATTGGGGTGGGGTTTACTTGGGACTCTTTTAACCTATTGATCTGAGCGGGAAACCCTCAGATACTGCCTCTTATGCCTGCTATCATCTTCTCCTAATAAAAGTTCCTTGTGGAATGAAACTGTTCCAAGAGTCCTGCTTTCTTGGAATGAGGTTTTGACCTTGGCCCTGACAGTCTCTCTATATTAAAAGATTATTTGTGTATGTATTATACAATAGGGATTGTGTGGGTAGAGAGATAAATTAGCTGTGTGTCTGTATGTCTCTTAAAGCAGCAGTCCTCAACCTTTCCAGCTTGGCCTGGCAAGGGGGGGGGGGGAATAGCTATGTGTGTTTATGGCAGATGTAGGAGAGAGATATGAATGCAGTATAAACAAGGTATGTGTGTATGAATAGTAGCAAGAGAGAAAATGGTTGGGTATATTTGTATTGGATAAAGGTAGGCATTATTAGGTGCAGGAATTATTTGAACAGACTCTTGATGCTTTTCTTTCCATTTTAAAATCATAATTACAGATACTCATATTCCTGTTTGGAAGGTGGAAACAAAGAACTTTGGTCCTCAGGTCATCATTTAAAATCCTGCCGGAAAATATCCTTTTCACAAGATGGACAAAGTGAGTGCCTTTGTTTTGCTGCTTTTATGGTTTTTATAATGTTCTTTGGAATACAGATGGTGCTAAGCCCACAAGAAGAATGGCAAGCTTTAAATTAAATTCAACAATGTTAGTCCATATGCTGATTTCATCTTTTAAGTAATAATGCTTCCATATGATGAACTGCACCAGAAAGTTGTCAAGGGCATATGAACAATATTTCTGAAAGACGGGTTGAACAAATTCAACCTGTCTTTGAGAAGTTGGCATAAATATTCTCCATGAAACAGATGCCACAACTCTTTGCTGAAAGGAGTTTTTCTGCAGCAGGAACAAATGAGGCAGTCCAAGAATGGTAAAACGCCTGGACAGCAGATGTGGATTTAGATATATTTTGTGTCCCATAATTTCTATAGGCATGCTTGATCCCTGAATCACGCAAGATTATTCTAAGTACTTAAAACAATTTACTTGCTCTAAACAGTGCCCATTCTGTCTTTGATCTTTCTGTAAACACCAATATTTTAATTTTATCATATCCATAAAGATATGATATAAAATAAATTTTATAAATATAAAATGAATTTTATTTATAAAATAAATATAAAATTGTCACAGTAGGAAACAAGCACAAGTGCTGTTTATAAACCTATTGGGGCGAGCAGTAAGTGGGACGCTTTCAGAAATAGTGTACACTTTAAATTGCTTTGCAGATCCAAGATAGGATACTAAACTTGCAGTGGAAAGCTGATAGTTACATCCTGTTTGGATATCTTGCATAGTCATGAAAAAATCCAACTAGGAGAAATGTAGCAAATGTAGCTTATCATCTACTTTGCAGTAGTTGCGACAGAATCTGCCAGGTGTTTTTTGGTTATGTAACTGATAATATAGGAATCTTTTTGAATCAAGAAATGGCCAACTAGAATGACACAAGCTACCTTTTTTTCTAGATTATAGATTAGTAAAGGCTAATGACTTCAGAATAGCTAAGAAAAAGATACAATTTTTTTTATAGAGGATGTTGCACACGTGCAAACCCCACAACCCTCAGTCAGGATGAAGCATTGAAGTACAAAACTCTGAAAGGTGCCTGGTTAGAAAAAGCTGCCCTTTGGAATTTGGTCTTATTACAGCACTTATGTAATGGTGTGGGGTTTCCCTCTCTGTATTCCAGAACTTTTCACAGTGTCCAAGGATAAGTCCATTCATATCCTGAAGGTGGAGGAAGGCCGTCTTGTGACACGATTCTCCAAGGCTCACAAGTAGGTATCTGAATTATTTACTAGCCATTCTGTAGCCTTGGTAACAAAGGATTTTACTGGGGTGCTATATTTTCTACTTACAGTTCTTTATTTCCCTTGTGTTTGATTGCGTGAGCATGAGGTTTTTATTTATTTATTTATATCTTGCCTTTTTATTATTTTTGCAAATAACTCAAGGTAGTGAACATATCCAACATACTTTCATCCTCCTATTTTCCCCACAACAACAACTCTATGTGGTAAGTTGGGTTTGAGAGAAAGTGACTATCCAGCCTGCTACCATAACCACTAGACCAAACTGGCTTTCATTTGTAGGGTGGGATTTATATTTAAGAATTTCTTTGAGGTCTGCAATGAAACTAGATTATTATTAGTCCATCAGAGTCTTCACTTAGAACTCTTAGGCTCAAAGAAGTCTGTTACTATTTCTTACAACAGGAAACATCAGCTTTCAAAATGTTCTGAATTATTGGAAAGTTAGCAAAGGAAAGATATCTCACATGAATATATTTTTCCTGGGTAGGAATTCAGCTTCTAGTAATTCAGGCTAGCAGTTTGCAGCATGGACATTCAGATTTGTCTAAACTTATTGAGAGGGAGAAATTACACTCACTCCAACACACACCTCCTGTTCTCTTTAATTTTAATTTAGGATTCTTGTTAGCAATTATAGTGGCTGTAGGTTTTGACATATTTAGGAAAAGAGGGATTATTCCCTCTTTTTTAATATTGTTCTCTTGACATAAACCCTTCATGGTGTAGAGATAAAATAATAGAGTCAGATTTCCTTACTGCCCTCTTAAACCCCCTATTTTACTCTTCAGAATAAATTTGTTAATGGTCCTATGCCCTTTGAGTAGAAGAGTTATATGAATAAGGGTTCAAAAATGAGAACAGCTCTGTAAATAAGTTATAATGCTGGCTCTTCTACTTTGGAATTTCCATAGCTCAGCTTTGAACAGCCTGTTGGTGATAGATGAGCATTTGTTTGCCACAGGAGATGAAAGTGGAATGTTGAAAGTATGGGACCTACGCAAGGGCACGTCCGTGATGGAAATGAAGCAGCATGAGGACTACATCAGTGATATGATCCTAGATAGAAACAAGAAGCTGCTTCTCACTACCAGGTATTACATTCTTCTGTTAATTCAGTAGATCAATAGGTTACATTTGTATGTTTAGAGTGGAGATGTTTTATAGCAGGGGGAACATTAAAAGCTTTTAGATAAAAACTATCACCATCTCTTTTTTCACTGTTGTAATGGCATTTCCCATAAATACAGAGTTATCTATAGTCAGCTCTGAACTGCTAGTGATTATATTGTTTAAGCCTTTAATAGAACCTATCAGAAGGCAAATAAATATGTGTAAGATTTACTGATTTAGGAATGGAATGTTCTGGAGAGGTCCAGAACATTCCATTCCCCTTCTGGAACATGCCATTCTGGAGCAGACCAGCAATTTCCAGAAGTAAATTCCTGAAACCTGAAACAGGTTTGTCTCAAGTGTCTCCAAAAACTGGAAGTCACTCAGGACATTATACTGTCATATCAAGGCATCTTTAACTGCTACTAGTTCATGGAATTTGCTTTCAAAAACTGCTGCATTCATAAGAGGAGGTTTTACATGATCTAGAGGGGAGCAGAACATTTTTAGAATTCTCCAGACTGCTCCATTCCAGAACTGTCTTATTCCAAATAAAATTAGCTTTATAAATAAATATTATGTACCATCCTATTTCTCGCAGTGGAGATGGAACAATGGGAGTCTTCAACATTAGGAGAAGGCGTTTTGAGCTTCTCTCAGAACCTCAGAATGGAGACTTAATGGCTATATCTCTGATGAAAGTAAGTGCTATTATCTAGCTGCACCTTGGAAAAAAGGCTGTTTGCAGATATGAACCAGTGAGGTCATAGCAAGGTCTTTAATGAGAGCTAATTTGGCATAGTGGTTAAGGTACCAGGCTAGAAGCCAGAAGACTGTGAGTTCTAATCCTACCTTGGATACAAAGCCAGCTGGGTGACCTTAGATCAGTCAGTTTCTCTCAGCCCTAGGAAATAGGCAATGGCAAACCACTTGTCAAGCTACGAAGATTGTTTGCGTTAGAACTGCCATGCTGCTTCTAGCTTGCCTACAATTGTGAGGGGGGAGGGAAAAGTTTGGAATGCACAGATGGATTCTATCCGATGGGAACCAAGGTCACTGGAGAGATGTTGTGGCAAACAGAGACATTCTTCTTATAACAACAGCCTGAGGATTAATTGGACAATGTGACCTGAACTGTCAGAGAGGGGAGGGAAAGTTTTACTCTTTTATCTTTTTCCACTTTATTGCCAGAGCTGGTTTTCCATTCAATAGTGCCAGTATGCTGTATCCAATAAAGTGTTGCGTTAGAGATCTAAATGGCTCTAGTCGCAGGGGTAGGCAACCTTGGCTCTTTTATGACTCGTGGACTTCAACTCCTAGAATTCCTGAGCCAGCCGTGCTGGCTCAGGAATTCTGGAAGTTGAAGTCCACAAGTCATAAAAGAGCCAAGGTTGCCTACCCCTGCTCTAGTGTATTTACTTCATTGGAATCTTTAGCCAGAACCTTGACACCACTTCTGAAAATGTTTCAAGAAAAATGCAGGGATTAGTTCAGGAGACAACACAAACTCAAAAGGACTTTAAAAAAAAAAAAGTCTTTAAAGTATTTTCCTGCATTAGTATAATTTGTGATGTCCCTATTCAAGGTAGTATGCTTTAAGATTTTGAAAAATAGGATTTACTATTTTAAATACCTTTCAAGACTTTGTTCTTAATAACAAAAGGTATGCTGCTTTTTCCTGGCTAAACTATGTATTATTTTTCTCCTGCTCAGAGGGGAAGGAAAGTAGCCTGTGGCTCCAGTGAGGGAACAATTTACCTCTTCAACTGGGATGGTTTTGGTGCCACCAGTGACCGCTTTGCGCTGAAGGCAGAATCCATAGACTGCATGGTTCCCATAACTGAGAGCATTGTGTGCACAGGTTCCACTGATGGAATCATTAGGTGAGACTGCCATGAGAGAAGCAGCTCTTGGGAGAGATTCTAATACCGGACAGGTACATGAGAACACAAACGACTGGCTGCAAATGAAACTGGGTAAAATCTGGGTAAGCTCTCCTTAGCAGATGGCCAGAGGCAAACTGAAATTTCAAATAAGGTATGACAAAACTCAAGAGATTGAGAAGATATATCTAGCTATATAAGAGAAGCGTGATGGCTCAGTGGTTAAAGATGCTGGGCTAGTCGGCTGGAAAGTTGACAGCTCGAGCTTGAGACCCAAGCGCCATGCAACGGGCTGAGGTCTCATTACTTGCCCCAACTCCTGCCTACCTAGCAGTTTGAAAGCATGCAAATGTGAGTAGATAAATAAGTACCACTTTGGTGGGAAGGTAACAGCGTTGCATGCGTCTCGGCATATAGTCATGCCGGCCACATGACCATGGAAGCATCTTTGGACAATGCTCAGCTAAGAAACAGAGATGAGCACTGCCCCCTAGAGTTGGGCACGGCTGGTAGGGGAAACCTTTACCTTTATATAAGTGATTAAATTTTTTAAAAAAGAACTTAGGATATGGCTGGATACCTCTCTCCACAAAGAACTGGCATTCTGTTTGGTAATTAAACTTTTCTTTCTTTTAGGGCAGTAAATATCTTGCCCAATCGAGTGATAGGAAGTGTCGGGCAGCATGTGGGTGAGCCTATTGAACAGCTGGCTAAATGTCATACAGGCCAATTCCTGGCCAGTTGTGGCCATGACCAAAAAGTGAAATTCTGGGACATCTCTTCACTTAGTTCAATGATTGTGGATGATTATAGAAAAAAGAAGAAAAATAAGCAACTGAAGCCTTTAAGTTCCAAAGCATTTGGCAATGGGGAAGATTTCTTTGCAGACTTGAAAGCGGTGGCAGCAGATTTGGAGAAAGAGAATGATGGACTTTCTGAGACTGACAGCGACTGAAAGACACACACAGATCCGATTAGAGGCTCATTTCTCCAAAAGGACATTTTGGAAAAGCTCAACTATGCTGCATTTTTCATACTGAAGAATAAGCTTCAGGGTATTTAAACTTGTGCTCTGTGGGCAAAGTCTTGATAGCGTAATAAAACTAATAGCACAGAAGAGAGCTAAGAATTTTCCTAGCTCTGAGAGAAAGGGGAGAAAGGGGAAATGAAATGTCATTATATGTGGACAGTTAAAATAAGGAAAGGTTTTTTTATGTATCAAAAGAGTTTTCCGTGCAAAAGCCACAGGTCTGTTTCCTCTGTGGATTGATGCTTTTGTTTTGCCACCCAAAATATTTAGGAATCAGGCTATTGCTCCACCTTGCAAGTAGATTCCATTTCATTGCTATGGTAGTGAAACAGGGATATCTCTTAAGGTCAGAAGAAAACAGATTTAAATAATGGATTGATGTTCATGATGGAATCTTGGGGATTTCTAAATTATTGTTTTTCTGGGGTTTTATTTAAAGAAGAAAAATAGGATAATTCCACATATGAAGATGCATCAATTTAATATACAGGTAATCCCTGAGTTATGAGCATTCACTTAACGCTCATTCAAAGATACGTGATGAGCGCCCCCCTAGTGCTTACGAGCAAGTCCCAAAGTTACGAATATTGCAGCACCATGGAAGTCATTCGACCTTACGAGCGACCGCAATGGCTCTGCAACATTCACCCTGGTTATTCCCTCCCTCCCCGCCCGGGTCTCCCTAGGCACCAGGACTTCAATACTCAGCCTGCGAAGATCGAGATCCTTCACTTTCTTGGCTGCTCCAGGCCTTCGGTGCCTTCTCAGAGAATGGAGGTCTAAAGTAACACGAGATCAGTGGGGTGAGATCTCACGCTACTGATCTCACGTGATCTCATGATACTTTAGGCCTCTGTTTTCTGCAACAGAGAACAGAACCGAAGCCAGGGGATGCTTCCGTTTGTCTCCGGAGTCTGGATCGGGGCTCCGGAAGCCTTTTCCAGGCCACTGCGGCCCAGATCTAAGGCCGGGGAAGGCTTCCGCACCACCCCCCATGGCCTGATCTGGGCTCTGGAGGGCTTTTCCAGGCTGCTGCGGCCCAGATCTAAGGCCGAGGGAGACTTTTGCGCCCCCCCCCCGTGGCCCAATCCGAGCTCAGGAAGCCTTTTCCAGGGGTCACGGAAGCGTTCCCCGGCCTCAAATCCGGGCTGCAGCACCCTAGAAAAGGCATCCGAAGCCTGGATCGGGCCACGCGAGATGCGTGGAAGCGTTCCCTGGCCTCAAATCTGGGCTGCAGCGCCCTGGAAAAGGCGTCCAGAGTCCGGATTGGGCTGCAGGGGGGGCTGCGGAAGCATTTCCCGGCCTCAAATCCAGGCCACAGCGGCCTGGAAAAGGCCTCCGGAGCCCAGATCGGGCCACGCGGGATGCGTGGAAGCGTTCCCTGGCCTCAAATCTAGGTGGCAGCAGGAACTGCAGCAGAGAGGAGACGGATCTTCTCCAGGTGAGTCCGGCACGGCAGGAAGGGAGGGGGAAGCATGCGGTATCCTAGTGGGTTGGGGAGGCCTTAGGGGTCTCTTCCAGCACTAGGCCCTCCATGGCCTTCCCCACCCTGAGATACCTCATGTTCGCTTAACGAGCCGCGTGCGTTTAACGAGAAACTAATCTCGTACCTCGAACGAGATTCACTATGAGTTTTCAATTTACGAGTGGAATGGGCAGGCTCCATTCCACTCGTAACTCGAGGACTACCTGTATTTGTGAACTACCTCAAATGAATTACAGTCAACAGCCTGTTTGGTCTAGTGGTTAAGGCACCAGGCTAGAAACCAGGAAACTCTGAGTTCTAGTCTCATTTTAGGCATGAAAGCCAAAGACTCATTCACAGTTCAACACACATCACAGAGTTGTGGGGAAAACAGGAAGGAATCTTGTACGTGTTCTCTGCCTTATGTTATATTTTATGAAAATAATAAAGGTGAGATATAAATAAAGAAAAGTTAAATACAAAATATCAATTTAAGCCCTATAAAATAAAATTTGGTTTAAAAGGGAAGAAGGAAAACAAAAATGCTAGCCTTTCTTACAGGATTTAGGCAGGGGCTATATTGGTGAAGGAGATAGAACAATAGGGTTGAAGGGACCTTGGAGGTCTTCTAGTCCAACCCTCTGCCCATTGCAGGAGATCCTATACCATTCTGGACTTTGCTTGATGAAATGGATATATGACCATAGAATAACAGTTGAAAGGGACCCCGGAGATTCTCCAGTCCAACCCCCACCCACCTAAGCAGGAGATGGTCCACTATTCCCTCCCATGAATTGGCATGTCAATTCCAGTGGAGAATAGTTGAAGGTACCGTAAGAGACCCTTTGATTATGTAGTGGACCTTATTTGAAAGGTTAACTTTGCTTGTTTTTTTTTTCTTTTGATTTGTTGTGTTTGTGGGTACTCTCATATCCAGAGATTTTGTGCTCGCATTCCCATACTTTATTTCAGCTGAAAATGCTGCCATTGAAATCTCATCATTTCGCTGTGAATTTTTAAATACAATCTTCAGGTATTTCGAGTTTTGCAATAGGAGGCTAGGGTGCTTAGAGCTGCCAACCACTATTCCAGAGGAAATAAGAACTAGCCAGTACAGGATAAAACTTGGTTTTGTTTAATGTACCTATATCAGGGGTCCCCAACCCCCGGTCCGTGGACCGACACTGAGCCGTGGAATGCCAGAAACTGGGCCATGCAAACAAGCAAAGCCTCATCCATGGGATGCAGGCAATACATGAAACCACGCCCCCTCTGGTCCACAGAAAAACCTTTCGCCAAGGAACTGGTCCCTGGTGCTCAAAAAGTTGGGGACCTCTGACCTATATGACAACAGGAAACATTTGAGTTTTATACTGCATATTTAAATGAAATTGCAGGTAGTCCTCACTTATTGACTGCCTCATTTACTGACCACTTGTAGTTATGGCAGGGCTTTTCAACCGGTGGTATGCGTACCACTGGTGGTACTTTGACACCTGGCAGGTGGTAGTGAGCTAGACGAGTGTAGTGGGGGGATGAGCTGAATTGGCGGCAGCTTCGAACAGGCCTGGGGAAGGTCAGCTGGAGCTGTGGTGTTGCTAGGCTCTGCTGAGGCCCCAGGATCAGCGCACGCAGCTCCAGCTGATCAGCGCTGTGTGCAATGGCCAGCAGGGGAGTGGGTGACTGCGTGGGGGAATGAGACTGGGGTAGCCACCGATGCTGGAGCTCTCCTTGAGCCCCAGAAAGTGGCGCCCCTGGAAAAGGAGAGGGGAGAGAGCAGAGGATATAAAAGGTATTGGTGGGAGAGGGAGAGAAAAAAAAAAGGGGATGGAGAAAGAGGGAGAAGAGGAGAGGCTTCTGTGAGAGAAGCAGTGAGGAGAAAAAGGAGAGGCTTCTGTGAGAGAAGCAGAGGGATCAACGAAGGAGTAGAGGCTGTGAAAGAGAGGAGACAGAGAGAGGAAGAAGGGCCGGCCAACCACCTGACCACCAAGGTAGTGGTGCATATTAATAAATATGGATAATTAGTCATACATTTGTCAGTGCAAAGTGATTCAGCAAAGGAACCGCCACTGAAATTAAAACCAGCATTCCCCCCCCCTTTTTTTTTTGGTTATCAAATTTTTGACATTTTGCTAAGCACTGGTGGTACTCGAATATTTTCATGTCCTAAAAGTGGTACAATCTGTGGAAAGGTTGAAAAGTATTGAGTTATGGTATTAAAAATGGTTTTGTGACCAATCCTTGCATTACTGAGTGTCGTAATAGCCCATGTTCATGTAATCAGGGTTTGCAACTGGCATGTATTTAGAACCATCATAGCATCCCAGAGTTACATAATCACCACTGTACACTCTTCACAACCGGTTTGTGACAAGCAGTTAATAGGGAAGGTAAAAGTAAAATTGTAATGGGGTCTTTTGTTCAATGACCGGCACTTAGCAACTAGCATGCAGAACCTACCATCCCCGTGAGATTCAGATGAGGATGGGTTCCCCCCCAAAAACAGACCCTGAGAGCAGCACTCCTGTTTAGAACATTGGCCACACCTTTGCTTCCATTTCCTGCAAATTGTGGAAAACATGTTTGTGCAGATATTCAGCCTTTTTCAGGATAGCTACTTGTATGAGCAACCTCTGTTTTGTATTATCTGTTATTTTGAACTTTTTGTAATTTATATAAACAATATACACTGCTCAAAAAAATAAAGGGAACACTGAAACAACACAATGTAACGCCAAGTCAATCACACATCTGTGAAATCAAACTGTCCACTTAGGTAGCAACACTGATTGACAATCAATTTCACATACTGTTGTGCAAATGGAATAGACAAGAGGTGGAAAGCATAGGCAGTTAGCAAGACATCCCCAATAAAGGAGTGGTTCTGCAGATGGCGACCACAGACCACTTCTCAGTTCCTATGCTTTCTGGCTGATGGTTTGGTCACTGTTGAATGCTGGCGGTGCTTTCACTCTAGTGGTAGCATGGGACGGAGTGTACAACCCACACAAGTGGCTCAGGTAGTGCAGCTCATCCAGGATGGCACATCAATGCGAGCTGTGGCAAGGTGGTTTGCTGTGTCTGTCAGCGTAGTGTCCAGAGCATGGAGGCGCTACCAGGAGACAGGCCAGTACATCAGGAGACGTGGAGGAGGCCGTAGGAGGGCAACAACCCAGCATCAGGACCGCTACCTCCGCCTTTGTGCAAGGAGGGACAGGAGGAGCACTGCCAGAGCCCTGCAAAATGACCTCCAGCGGGCCACAAATGTGCATGTGGCTGCTCAAACGGTCAGAAACAGACTCCATGAGGGTGGTATGAGGGCCCGACGTCCACAGGTGGGGGTTGTGCTTACAGCCCAACACCGTGCAAGACGTTTGGCATTTGCCAGAGAATACCAAGATTGGCAACTTCGCCACTGGCGCCCTGTGCTCCTCACAGATGAAAACAGGTTCACACTGAGCACATGTGACAGATGTGACAGGGTCTGGAGACGCCGTGGAGAACGTTCTGCTGCCTGCAACATTCTCCAGCATGACTTGGCGTTACATTGTGTTGTTTCAGTGTTCCCTTTATTTTTTTGAGCAGTGTAGTTGAACTGGATGGCATAAAAGTACTATAAATAATCTGAAATTAACTATACGAGTGCTGTGTTAAAGCAGTGTTGAGTAAATGATCCTAGTTCTCATGCATAGAAACCATTAGGCCAAAGGAAAGTGATGCCTCTTCCTTAATATGATGACAAAAAATTCTCCATAGATACTGGAAGACAGTAATTGTGTGAAAAGTAAGAACACAGAATGATATCCAAGCATTAAATTTCACAATGAAATCTCTATTAGTTGTAATCAATAAAGCAATCTATTATTTCAGAAAGAGACTACACAACATTTATGTCAAAACTTTAATACAGATATGCCCTACATATCAATTCCAGCACTGAAACATGCAAAGCAATAAAGACATTTTTCCTGAAACCCTTAGATACCCTTTACTATTTTTCATGTGGAATTTTTCATGTGAATGCTGTTAATGCAGCATCTGTGTTAGTGTTGCATTTCCAAGATCTCAGAACAAGGCCTCCCTGTCCAGTGCATGCTGGCTTCCAATATTGGAAAGATTAAGCATTACAGAAACATTCTTTTCATAGAAAAAGGTTTTTTTCCTACCCAGCAAACACTAACAACATTCAGTACTATGGTATCTCCAAGATGCTCTTCTCCTAAGGCACCTGGCTGCAATGTAAATTCAAACTCTCAGAAATGAAAACATATTTAAATACTAACATATAAAAGGACAATACTTGAACATAAGAGGAAAACAACCCACAATCTTAAAAGAAAATTGGTCATTGCTGGATTTTAAATGCTGAACAGACTACACCCACATTGTGTTATCCATTAACCAACAGCGTCCGTCTTCTTTCTAAAACTGCATAGGCTGCTCCCAAATACAAAAACCAGAACAAAAAAAATTCTCAAATCCTCCCACAGAAAATAAAGCAGAAGAGATCCAGCACCCATTTTTTATATGAATTTGGCTCAGTGAAAGCAATTAAAAGAGTAAGACACACAAGCTCCATTAGTTTGAAGAGTGATTCTCTTTTACATCACTGGGTATCCTGTTTAAAAAAAAAAAAACTTTTAGGTTTTTTTCAACATTTCCAAGATCATTCTGCCTTTTTAAAAAAATTAATAAATGGTATAGCCTATACGCCTTTACAAAAGCACTTCACTTGTCTGAAAATACAAGTTCATTACTACTTACACATTTATTAATAATTAAAATTAGCTGTGCATGATGGTGCTAATCCAGAACTGAATAGAGGTAGTTGAGTTTTGACCATAATGGAGCCTGCCTATTACAATTGCAAATCATAATGGTTGTAAAACGGATCAGTCATGTGACCAACCCAATTTTATGACTTTTTTTGCAGCAGTCATTAAGCAATCGGCGCAGTTCATGGGATGCTGCAAGCACCAAAAGTGCACCCATATGACTGCAGGGGGATAGTGATCTTTGGAACTTTGGACCCTGGTTGCAGGTCTCCTTTTTCAACTCTGTCATAAATTTAAACACTCACACAGACATGGAATTATTGGCAAAAATAGATCTTTAAATTGACTAAAAATAAAATCATCTTCCAATTTGAAAAATACTGTACCTGTCAATGAATTTTTCGTAATTCTTAAGAAGGACCTACTGTAGAGCAAGATTTGAGTTGCTGGATTCCATGAACAAACATGGGCAAGTCATGATTTGGCAGGGACATGCACATGTGGTGCCCCAGCATTCAAAAACATTGATCGTGTGTTATTCGACTGCCAACTCTCTGCCCCTTAGGCGTTTAACATCCCTGCTTGAAAGAACAGCCCACTAGAACCTGAATCTCAGATTGCCCCATTTGCTCCTGGGCTCTAATGTAGACATCGTAAACAGAACTGCTAAGTTTATAGTCAAGGCAACTCAGCTAAGCGTTACATTGAATAGATTAGGGTATTATGTAAGGGTGACGTGTTATCTGAGTGTTGATTCTTTGTATTTATTACATCTGTATTTTATTACTGTATTTTATCTATTTTACCCTGGAAATAGATCCTGTATTTTACTTTTATTTTCTGTGAAGTGATCAATAAACTATCACTAATACAATAATTGTTTCCCAAATTAAACCATAAACACACTTACCTAGGACCTTAAGTAGCTGCAAGGCCACAAAATTCTTTACATTTTCATGGTCTTCCAAGCCGGAGGGATCAGGCTTGATCCAAATGAATCCACTGAAGGGTGATGGATATTTTGGTATCACCACTTGATACCAGAACTGCAGCCAGTCTTCAGGATTCCTCTGCACACATTTTGTAAAGATTACAGGAGGGCCCAGCTGATGCAGCTCACACTGCAGTTTTAAATAATCCAACACACTGGCCCTTGCTGGTAGCATGTGGCCATCCATAGGCCCAGAAGACACTTGACGAAGAACACTTCTATGGCTCCAGCTGGATGGCAGGGCCTTTGGATTACCTGGAACTGAGACATTATGGAGCTCCTGTTTAATAATAGGTGTTAGCCAAGCCACTTCAATTTGATCTCCACAGAGACACAAGCTACCTGCGTAAGAGAAAAAGCAATGCATATGTGACTTTCAATATACATTGCTCTGCATTTGGTTGTTAATGTGGCTAACTTCAAGATCATCAAAGTTCACATGTACCTCAGTGATTCTGCTTTGGCGATAAATAGAAGCTTCTTCTAAAACAGGTGGGGAACTATGGCCCTTTTATGACTTGTGGACTTCAACTCCCAAAAGTCCTGAGCCTGCTCAGGAATTCTGGGAGTTAAAGTCCGCAAGTCAAAAAGGGGGCACAGTTCCCCAACTCTGTTCTAAAATATCTAGAACAGTGATGGCAAAACTTTTGGGCTCGGCCTGTCACAAATTCAAAAAGTGCCTACCTTGAATGATGGTGTATCACTCCCTGTCCCCAACAAGAGACACAATTCATAATAGAGTAATACATTATTTATTATGTAATAAATAAATACTTACATAACTGTAAATGTCTATCTGAGGCAGCTCCAAGTCAGAGAGCTCTTACAGGGACTTTCAGCCTCCAAAAAGAACAGGAAAGTACGCCCCGTTCTCACATGCTTTTTAGAGGCTCCAGAGGTTGTGCAAGAGCAGGGCCCTCTCACACAACTTCCAGAGGGTCTGGAGGTCTGGCATGTCACCTGTGACACATATTATAGGTTCACCATCACTTTTCTAGAAAAAGACTATGAAAATCTAATAACCAGGACAACAGATTTCTTTGGCCAACTCTGTCCAATATTTTTCCCCAAATAATGAAAAGTTAGTTTGCTAAATTCCCAAACATACTTATTTTGAAAAGACGACAAATGCAAGAGATTCATTAAGGGGGAGGTGCTTAATTTCAGTTCCATATGTGAGATTTAAACAAAGTTCATCCATTTATACCATCCTGGATGTTTCACTGTCAAACCTTTTTTCCTAACTTGGAAACTGTTCCCAAAGACTTTGCTGCTGTCTTGCTGACCGCAAAGCTTCAGATGCATAGGAAATCTGCAGCTTTCCTGGCCATTTCCAGCGCAGCACATGATAAGAATAATTGGTTCACGGAACATTACGAGCAATATTCTTTTTCCCCTATGGCAAAACATAAAACAAACCTTCTACAAGATTTTTCTTGGCTATTGCAGCAGCCTGATGGGAAATGTATTTCACCTCTGCCAGCTGCCTCTTCTTCCTGAAAGGGCTGGCATGTAAGGAGATGCTTTGGAGTCCTGGGGTAAGTTCCTGCAGCATAGGCAGAAGGTGGCACTCTTTCAGCGAGAGTGCCAGACCATCAATGCAGAGCTCACACTTCTCAGTGCTTCTACAGACCAGAATGGGGGAGCCAGACTGGATTTCAAAGTTGTTGAGTAAAGCAATTGCCTCCTGGGCATTTCGACGGTTCATGTATCTAGCATAGGCAAAGCCACGGTTAAGCCCACTAAATGTCATCATGAGACGAAATTCATAAAGCCTCCCCACACTTTGGAAGAGAGGAATAAGTTTATCCTCATAGATATCCTGGGGGATTTTTCCTATAAAAACCTCTGAACCGGATGGTGGGGCATAGCCAGCCCATCCTGTGGAAAGAGCAAGGAAAACTCACATTACCCTCAAAGTATTTTCACTTCCCTAAAATATTTAGGGAAATGTTCTTTGTTCATGTTGATTTGCAACACATGTAGGCAACCTTTTTGGTAGCCAAGAGCCACAGTTAGTTAATATCTGGAGGAGGACTAAAGACCGAGGTTGTGGCATGTTACTAATGATACAGGAAAGATCGCCAATACCATTGTCAGCTATCCCACTACACATTAATGCAAAATTAGATTACTAGTTTTTCATTCAAAATTTTCTGCTCACCTGGTGGAGGACCACCATATTTTCTCTGCCCATTGATCTGCACTAATTGGATTCCAGTCTCTTTCACCCAAGTCAGAAGGGCAGCTTTATTATCCTGGTTTATTTTTTCACTCCACATTTGAGATGGTATCTAGGTAGAATAAACACAACACAAATCCAGTGTAGTAACCAGGGCTTTTTTTCTCATAGAACGCTCAGAACGGAGTTCCGGCACCTTTTTTGGATGGAACCTTATAGGGTAGGCAAAGTGGGTTGTACGACATGTGTGAGTTCCGGCACCTTTTTTTTTTTTTTCTTCAAAAAAAGCACTGGTAGTAACTATCTCTAATAACCCTACAACTATCTTGGGGACATTTCCTTCAAGTATTTCCATTGCAATTGTCTTGATTTGAACAGTAACACCACTTATCTAACACTTTCTGAACATTCCCAGTACTTCAGGGGCATCATATTTCAATCTTGTATGCAGCAAACTCATTGCAAGGATTAACAAATCCGCAAGAGAAAAAGGCTTCTGCAGCCCACCGTATCAGAATACAGTAATATTCGTTTATTATGGAATCAAACCAAGTCAGCATGAAACTCGAATTACTAGAGGACGGAAAAATTGGGCGAAAGGCCATACATTTGCTCTCCACGCCCTCTAACTAAAGCGGGAACGTAAAACACGAGAGCAGCGTGAATTTGCAGCACTGTACTCCTAACTAGACCGGAATAAATAAGTCCGAATGGTAACATTATTGTAACACCGGTGAGTAATTATGTATTAGTAAATGCATTAAACGCCAAAAAAAAACTGAGATTAAAACAACAGCACCTAACATGTTAGGCTAATCAACGAGTTTACAGCTCTGGACTCCATGACGATCAGTCCACCGAGTCATTTGCGGCAAAACCCTAAAACCAACCCCACCAAAGTACCTGGGTCTCCAGCATGCCACTCATCTTTGCCCCCAAACGAACAACACCTTCCCACCTCCGCTCCGGGGGTGTGGCGGCACCTTTTATACTTGACCAGAACGAGGGCGTCTTCTGATTGGCCAGAATAAGGGCCTCTCCTCTAGGCTGGGTGGGTTCATCCTTAGTGTTTCGCTGGATTACTTAGGACTAATAAAAGCGCGAAGGCCGTTTGAGGCGCCGGTGAGATCGACGGCTCTTTCCTACTCCTTTTGGCAGCCCTCTTCGCCTCCCTGGCCTTCCCCGTTCAAAATCTCTTTTGCCCGTGTGGCGGCGGCGGGAGCTTTGCACGGGCTGGGTGCAAGAAGAGTTTGATAGCTTTCCTCTTCCAGCTTGGTCCAGGAGAAAGTTACCGGCTGCTGGAAAAGGAAAGGGCCGAACAGCCATGCCTCTCCCGAGTTTCTGGGTTATCTTTCCTTCTCCAGAGGAAAGTGGATCCTCTTGATCTTCCATGTTTACATTACACAGCACGTGAATATGCCGGGTGTCATGTTTTGTCCCACTCTTCCGTCAAAACCATTTAGGCAAAGTTACTCAAAGAGAGTCACACTATTTCTGTGTATGATTCCCCATGAAGGCACTATGAAAATAGAAATATAGTTGCACAGTACCAACCATTTTACTGTACCACACAATAATGTAAAAATAAAAGATTCAAGAGAAGTTATTTTGATTTCCCACAATTTTAATCAGGGTTTTAACCATAGTAATCATGGGGCCAACCATTTGGGTTGTAAAAAAGTGTGTCCAAGGCATGAATCCTCTTCAGTAGCATAATTTTTATACCAGATCCACACCTCTCACATCTTTTTGTCCCATCATTGCGTCCTGCCTGGCCCTGCTCAGTAAATCACAGGGATGACAAATATAAATGGAAGATACAGATGATAAATTTTAATTCCAAGTCAAGGGCTTCTGCTTCCTTTAGATAGCTATGCAGTTTACCAGAAAAGTAATAATGTTATCAAATATCCCAGAACCTGTTCTTATTGGCTGGATCTAACATTGATGGGAACTTGTTTTAGTTTAGATTCAGCTAATAAGAACACATCAGTCCCTCCTCCTCACCTTTTGTGCCCTGGGCAGGTGTCCAACCTGGGTGGGCCCTATTGGAAGAAAAGTCATCATGGTTCATCCAAGCTGGGAATAAACATGGCAACATGGGAAGACGTTTGTAGTTTTTTGGAGAGGAGAGCCAGACAGGAAAATGGTTCTGGCAGAAAAAGGAACTAGCACATGTAGGGAGTGGGTTTTTATACCCTCTGGAGCCTTTTGTTTGGAGTTATTTCCTGTTCCTGTTTTGAGGCTATTTCCTGTGTCATGTATTCTGACCTGAGTTTGGGTGTGCCCTTTGGCCTTTGTGAGTTAATCCTACCATGTCCTGTCTCAGGTGGGGTATGCAGATTTTAGGTCTTTGTCTTCCTAGGCTTCTAGCAGGGACCTCCTACATCTGCATTTGTACAGAGCTTGGGGGAGGGAGAGCTGGGGCTATTAAGCAAACTGGGCATACTTTTCTGGTTCTTCAATATCTTTTTAGGAAATATATTTTTCTGCCCTTTTAATATTTCTGTTATGTGCTCCTGGCTACTTTCCTTTGTGACCAGAGGCAAGCTCGCCTGACCAATAACCAGCCAAGACACAGTGAAGGCCTTTTGTTTCGTTTATTGCAATAAGTGGGGAGAGAAGCTATCAAAGCTTGGTTCTCTCCCAAGTTCCAACCCAAAATATTTCTTTCTTTATGCATCCCTATCCCGGCCGCACATCCCTCCTCTTTCCCCATTGGCTGAGGTACTATGAGGTTACACTCTTTCCAACCGCCTCCTACATATTTCCTGCTACATACTAAATCATACATCACATGTACATTAAAATTAAGAGATAATTTATGCAAGGTGTGTCAGTTAATATTAATCAACTAATTGCACATGCTCAGTTGCCTGAGTTCTGGCCCCCTTTTTTATGACTGCTTAGAAAAATAGGTTCTTTCCTGTTTTGCTAGTTATCTTCTCTTACAGATGTTTTTATAGCTTGTCTTCTTCCTTTCCCACTCTAAGACCCAGCTAATTTTTGCCTACGTGTTTCTCTTACATCCTTTCTTTATGCTCTCCTTCCCTGGTACCCATATATTATAGTTTCTCCACTCAGTAAATTTCCACTGCAGCAAATTCAATTTTAAATTTCTCTTTCAATATTACATTTTTGAAGACCTTTCTTTTACTTCTATCATTTCCTTCTCTGGGGAGCTGACTTCCCACAATCCCCCCCTTGTGCCATAATAGTGTGGATGACACACTTTTACTGGCAGAAGATTAAAATTGATCTGGTCAGGGAGACTTGGTAAACAAGCTTTAAACTGTTAAGCCAAAAAAAAGAGGGGAAGACACTAATAGAGGCAAGCAGAAAAAGATCCCTGCAGTGACTCCAAAAGGGGAGCTTTCAACCCATAAAGTTCTAAAAGTCAGGGCAAAAATTTTGTTAGGTGGAAAAGAAATTTATAGTGTCCAATATTCTGTGCCAATCATTTTCAAATGTTGGATGTCACTTTTAGCTTCCAGTCAGGTTTGCACATTCCTCCCAAAATTCTTCACAGCCATGGTTTGCCTCAGTACATAACCACTGGCTGCCTATTTTCAAGGGTTGTTTCCTGCCTTAGCTCTTAGTTCAGTGCATCCAGGTTTGTAATGTCCAATTGAGGTTAGCCAGTATGCAAGCCAGGCTATTACATTTTCTTTAAATTGCACATAGTGAGCCCTAGGACTCAAAATTTGAGTCCACCAGTGCAAGATATTCAGGGGGGGGGGAAACGGCAGCGGCACGGCGATCCATGCGGAGGGGAACGGTGGCAGGGGCAGGAGATCCGTGCGGCAGGTGGGGAGACAGCGGCAGTGGCACAGTGATTCATGCAGGGGAGAAACGGCCGGTTTCGTCGTGCAGATCTTTGCCTCGTCTCAGCCTCAGCCCTGGTGGTGTGCTCGCCTCCCACCGAAGCGCCGCCTGCCTTGCCTGGAGGCGCACCGGCCGGAGGCAAAGATCTGTGCCACGATGAAGCTGGCCATTAACCGTGACGCACGATGCGGGAAACGGCTGTTTTTGTTGTGGCGCGGATCTCCAGCCGCGACTCCACCCTTACGAGCTGTGGGGGGAGGGGGGCACTGGGCCACAGATCCCGGACGGCCAGCAGTGACGAGAGGAAGCCGGGCCGTCTCCTTGCCGCCACCCGGAGGTTAGAGTCGAGGAAGTGGTTGGACTTATCTGCTACACGCACGCCTTACTGGGAGGGGGAAATCTGTGCCTCCAAAGGGAAAAAAAGAAAGAAAGAAAAAGCTCCAACTTGGTGGAAGGTAGGAGGGAGAAGCGAATGTGCCGCAGCAAGCTTGCTTCGCGGAAAGGCGGCTACTCCTTTCTGGGGTTTTTTTCCACCCCCCTCCAAAGTCGTTCACCGCTTAGGAGCGACCCTCTCTCGGGCTGTGTGGATGCGGCATGTGATGGAAAAGCTGTAGCTCGAATTTGCAAAACCAGTTCGGCCTCTGCTACCGACTACCAAAGAAGACTCTTTGGGATTTGCTCTTCGGAGAAAATTTCCCGAGTAACTAGTTGCAGGGCAGGGGCACGTAATGTAAACAGACACCCCTTTGAATGTTTGTGTTGGGAAGGCGAACTGTTTGGGGGGGGCGAACGAGTTGGGCTGCCTTTCATTCGAGGAACAGGATTTTGCGACCGCTTGGCACAAGTCGAGAGAAGGCGAAGAGAAACAAACTTGGCTTCTCGGATCAGACAACAGCTGGAGACCAAAGGTTGGGGGGAGCCGAGAAGGTTTTGCCCTCTGGAATGAGTTTTCCTGTGCTTTAAGACTTCTCTGAGCCTCCCACGCTACCTTATGGATCAAACTTAGCAGGGAGGTGCCTTCACGCGGATTTGCCATTCAAAAACATAAGTTTGTGCTGTCCCCTTTCTTGTCCTAACTTGGCTTGCAAAATGGAGTCCATTTGCGCTTTGCAGAAGCTTGCGGGAGGGGCCGGGGGAGGACACATGTGTTTGCACTTTGGAGAAAGGGAGAGAGAGAGGAAGGAAGGAGGGGAGGGGGAAGGAAGAAAGGAAGGAAGCAAGGAAGCAAGGAAGGAAGCAAGCAAGGAAGGAGATGGGAATGAAAAGGAGGGGGGCACATGACCCTGGGGATGATGCAACAATCATAAGTGAAATATGGTCATAAGTCACTTTATTCAGTGCCTTTGTAACTTCGAACAATCACTAAGTTAACTGTTGTAAGTCGAGGACTACTGTACTTTATCACTTTTTTCCTTTTTTGGGAGGGGGGGTCATCAAGTTTTTGACACCTTGCTAGGTGACTGGAAAAGCCCTGAGCTAGAGTACTCGGATTGCAGCTGCTTTCTTGCAGGTATGTGGAATGGCGTGGGACCCACAGGTTTTGCAAAGTTAAGTGAGGAAGTTGGTTACAGCTTATTAGGAAAGATAAAATAGACAACCAAGAATGCTTTATTGACCATTCTTTGTCCAGATTTTATATCAGTTGCATCTGCTAGTATAGGCATTTTGCTTCAGATTTCTGTTATTTTCAGCATCTGGTAAAATGAATGAGTACTTTTCCAACAACCTGTAAAATCCAAGACACTGTGGTTTCATTGTTTAATTCTCCCCTCATACAGTAGTGGCCAAAATTGTGGAAACCTTTTGCGAAAAGTGAACAGTAGAAATGCCACCTTTGGTTAAGTTTCCACCAATTTGTCTTCTAATTTCTTTATAACTGTAGACTTGTTCACTTAATAATACTATTTTACATCGCTTTCTGGGCGACCAGTCAACTCTTTGCACCATTACTTTAATTTTATTACGTTTTACAAGCTCACTAAATGAAAGAACACAAAAAAACCCAACCAACTTGATAGCGATCACATAACACACTGACAAATGTCCTCCTCTCAGCTTCAATACATGACATCAATAACTGAATCCTACTGTGATCTGATTGGCTCATTGCCAAAACAAGATGATGAGCCTCCTGCCCACTGCCCCACCCGCCAGAGACCCCCTGGATCTCCCCCAACCCTGCCCGGCCCCCACAGGCATCCCTCCTCAGGAGCAACATTGAGGTGACCACACCTCCCCTGGCCATGCCCACCCACGCTGCCATGACTACCATAGCTATGCCCACTCGATGGCCATGCCCACTCAGTGGGCCACGCCCACCTGGCACCCGGCATAAGTGGGTTTTGGGTTGCAGTTTGGGCACTCAGTCTCTAAAAGATTCGCCACCACTGTCCTAGTCATTCCCATCATAAATCTCAGTTAACTCAAATTAGGGAAGGCACAAATCTTAAACATACCACGTGGTTACAGAGAGAGAGAGAGAGAGAGAGAGAGAGAGAGAGAGAGAGAGAGAGAGAGAGAATATCACTATTTCTTATTTTCCCTTTAAGTACCTTTATTTAGCCAAATTAATTTCCCAGCAAAACCCTAGCAAAGCCCATTCTTCACATATTTGTCTTGCTCGCTTCCTTTTTCATACCATCCAGGATGGGCATTCGCCTCTCATCCCACGCCTCGAGCAAATCTCCAATAGGTGTCCTAATTCCTACCCTCGAACTGCAGCTACCCACGTTCCCCTTCCGATGTGGGATTCAATTGGCTCAGTCGGGTTCCTAGCAGCACTTCCCAGCCACTCTCAGCGACATTATCCCTGCCACCCCGCCTGTCAGTTTTTGGGCACTAAAAAAATTGCCCAGGAAGACTTCGGTTCCCTAAACGAAGTACGGGATCTTCCTACCTAGGGAACTCCCTGCCGTCAATTTGCAGACCAGAAAAGGGTCCAAGGAGGACCTGCCACAACAGGTACATGGCCTCCTTCTATTACCCCACCTGTCAGTTTTCAGACTTAGGAGAAGTCTGGGAGGACCTGTGCTTTGTGCACTAGTACTGGCCCCTCCTACAGATGAGCTTTGCTTACAGGGCCTTACCAGCTGGTTGCCCAAATCCAATTCTCTCATTCACAAGGGGGTCTGTTGCCGGCAAGATGGGGCTTACCAGTCTCAATCCATTGGAGAGGTTAGCTTGGAGTCCCATCTGGGGTGCCAAATTGTTGGAAGAGAAGTCTTCATCGTGGTTCATCCAAGCTGGGCATAAACATGGCAACTGCTTTGGGAAGAAGGTTGTAGTTTATTGGAGAGGAGAGCCAGACAGGAAGATGGTTCTGGCAGAAAAAGGAACTAGCACATGTAGGGAGTGGGTTTTTATACCCTCTGGAGCCTTTTGTTTGGAGTTATTTCCTGTTCCTGTTTTAAGGCTATTTCCTGTGTCATGTATTCTGACCTGAGTTTGGCTGTACCCTTTGGCCTTTGTGAGTTAATCCTACCATGTCCTGTCTCAGGTGGGGTATGCAGATTTTAGGTCTTTGTCTTCCTAAGCTTCTAGCCGGGGCCTCCTATATCTGCATTTGTACGGAGCTTGGGGGAGGGAGAGCTGGGGCTATTAAGCAAACTGGGCATGCTTTTCTGGTTCTTCAATATCTTTTTAGGAAATATACTTTTCTGCCCTTTTAATATTTCCTTCTCTGGGGAGCTGACTTCCCACAGCCCTTTAAGGGATCATAAGTGCTTGTTTCCTTTCCCTGAGAAGAAAAGTGTGAGAGCCATTAGTGTGTGCAGGTGGAGGGAAAGGAGCGGCAGGAGGGGAGGTAATGAAACTACCTGCCCAAGCAAGCACTAAAGTCAAACCTTTGGTGGGGAGAAAACTGAGGTGTCTTCTCTATCAAGCAAGGAATGGAGCACCAGCAAGAGAAAACATTCCCCAACCAACAGCAATATCCTGTATTGGTTTTCCCAGCAAACAAGTCACATTCTGCATGAGTGTTCACCGGCAGGGCAAGCCACGCCCCCTATGCACTTTCAGCTTCTCCCAGTAGCAAAGAGAGCAGACTTGGGATGCCCACTTCTGCTTTTGGGGTACACCCTGTGGTTTTCTCTTACCCCTGTTGGAAGAAAAGTCTTCATCGTGGTTCATCCAAGCCGGGGATAAACAACATGGCAACTGCTTTAGAAAGAAGGTTGCAGTTTATTGAAGAGCCAGACAGAAAGATGGTTCTGGCAGGAAAGAGGAGAGAAAAAGGGCTGAGCACATGTGGGGAGTGGGTTTTTATACCCTCTGGAGCCTTTTGTTTGGAATTGCTTCCTGTTCCTGTGGCATGAACTTTGACCTGAGTCTGAGTGTGCTTTTCTGATATTCTGATGGTGATAGGTTAATCCTATTATGACCCAAAGGTCATATCCTGCTTCCCTGGTGCTGGGGCTAATGATTCTTAAGAGTTTGGATGGGGTATGTAGATTTTAGGTCTTTGTGTTCTTAATCTCCTAGCTCCCTGGATTTACATCTGCATTTCTATAGAGCTGGTTTCTGCTTGGGAAGGGAGACCTGGGGCTATTAAGAAAACGGCATGCTTTCCTGCCTCTTTAAGATCCTTGGAGGTAATATATTTTTCTTGCCCTTTTAATATTTCCTTCTCTGGGGGGCTGACTTCCCACACCCCTCTAAGATGTGCTGCTTTAAACCTGAACACTAAGTTGTGGTTCTCAAGAAAGGCAAGACAGTTACTTTGGTTTCTTGGTAGCTCTGCACCATCAATTCCCTGTGGAAAGATACCTGTAAGTAGAAATGAAACCAGGTAGGGGAGAGGGAGGCAACACTGCTCCCCCACCGCTTTCTGAATTGGGGCTAATTTTGTTATGTGCAACTATGCCAGTTTGAATGCCAGCTGCCCCTCCCTCTCAAGGTTGCCTGTACCAGGTTGATGGACCTCGAAGGGGCCTGTGTGGGAGAGGAATCGAGGGTGGGACCTTCCCCTTCCCAGTCTTTCAGGAGGCAACCATTGCCAACACACATTGCATCCTGCCTGGCCCTGTTCTGCACCCAGCTCCTCCTCACAATGCTGGAGCATCCCAGAGGAGCTGGGTGCAGAGCAAGGCCAGGCAGGATGCAATGGGCAGCGGCATAAGCTGCAGGGTGGAAGCCCAGTGCCCTCTTTTGGTGGTGGCAGGGTACTGCACCACCCTGGAAAGGCATGTCTGGAGAAGGGGAGCATCCCGGCAAAAGCCATGGGGTGGAGTCCAGCACCCTCCCTTTTGGGGGTGGCAGGGTGCTGAGCTATCCCTGTGCCTGGTGGAGAGGAGTGGTTCAGTTGCCCTGCACAGCAACTGCTGTGTCCCCCGGTGCCTGAGGACGCTGCCCACCCTATCTGGCGCTGCAAGCTTGTATAGCCCTTCAGAATTTGTGAATTTGAAAATTTCAGTTTGAAAGGTTTTGGAGAGGAGTTTCAGCTCAAAATAAACTGTATGTACACCCCCCCTCCAATTTCTGCCATCTTTCTGTCCAACGGTTTCATGAAGCCACCAAGGTAGACTTGCTAATATCACAAGCAGCAGAATACTCTAAGAAGATATCTGATCAGGATAACTGACCAAATTTGAGTAATGTAAGTCTGGATGTCCAGTACATTTCATTATTTTGCTCAAGTGGAAAAGACGAATGCAGAAACATGGGTTGAAATAAATTTTATTCAGGTCAAATCAGAGATTCAAAACGCCAATATTTTAAACAATTGAACAGAATATTGAAAATACCAGCCTTCATTTGCTTTGAACCACAGCTCCTTACTCTTTAAGACTAAGCTCCTTGATCTCTAAGATTAAGGGGCTTTACAGAAAAATAAATTACAGCTTTGGAAAAAAAACCCTAATTTGCCAACGTTTATGAAGTTTTGCTGATCTTTTCAAAGGGAAATCCAGTATTTCTAGAGAATATGTGTTCGCCTCTTGATTTCTTCCACAAGCTTTCCTCTGCAAATATCCACCTGCAAAGCAAAAGTATGGCTTAATTAAGGTATCAAATAATATACAGTATCTCAATACTTTTCTCACTCTACTTTAAAAGTATCCCAATGTAACATTTATATAATATCTTCTCCATCATTTCCAAGCAAATTTATTTCATGCAGGAAAAGACATGTCAAAAATCACGTACAATTTTAATTTTTTGAAAGAGTGTTCAATGCTGCATTTTAAAAGGAGAGCTGTGTTGGTCTATGGGAGCCAAAAATCATAAGTCTGTTAGCGTCTTTTCAGACTACCAAATCTTATTAAAAGGCTGCTATAAACTGCTCATGCATCAGATATATGGAGAGCTAAGTTGATTTGGACTGAAACTGGGATGGGGGTGGAGGAAGGGGAAGAGGGAAAGCCAGAACACAAGGTAGCTAGGCAGGTTACAGGTGAGGCAGATTACAATCAATTATTAGCAGTTCCTTGGGCTCTCAACAAACACAGTAGATTTTTAACATATCACAATTGCTGCATCTGTGTGAGCATCTTCTCTCTCCCCTCCTTCCCAATTTAGATATCAGCTTAGTCACTCCATGCATCTGATGAAGTGAGCTGCAGTTTATAACAGCTTATGCCCGTATAATAAAATTTGTTAAGTCTGGAAAGGAACTACCAAAGTTATTCTGATTCAAGGCTTCATGTGTCTCATTTAACAGCTGGTGGATTACTTTTTGTGGAATAAAGTGGCAAAAAAATCTTAAATTCTTTGAGGCACTACTTTTTCTTCCCAGTTGTTATTCATCACACTTGGGCAAATTTTCTCATTTTTCTTTTCATATGTCCTTGAAGGATCTTTGTCTACGATGCGTGAAATATGGCAGCACAATAGCTCCTTTCAATCAACACCACTTGTACCTCCTATCCTTGTGTGAAGGCACACTTTCGGTTCATGTGTGCTGCCACTTCCCAGGCCAGGGCAGTATTACTGACAATGCTTCTACAGCTATGCTTAATTTCAGGAAATTTCTTCCAGATTTGCATGGCCTCATTTTACATCCTGGAGGAAGTAAACTTCCCTTCCCCCCCCCCTCTCAGGGAAGTGGGATTGTGACCAGGGGTTTCCTTCCTGCCATTTTTTTATTGCACCTTTGAGTGAATGTTGACTCTTGGTGACTCTCTTGGACTATAGTCTCTGCAGTTTACTTGGCCAAGATTTTTGGAAGTGGTTTGCCTTTGCCTTCTACTTAGGGCTGAGAGAAAGTGACAGGTCCAAAGTTGCCATGTTGGCCTTCTGCTATTTTATTTTCACAAAATGGGATATAAATCTTTATCCTGAACCATTTTATCATAGAACTTCCTTCTTGGGTTTTGATTGCTTTTTAAATTTTTTATAAACAGTGTTAATCTATATTTGTCTTTTAATGGTTGGTGTTTAATTTCAATATACACAGACAAATTCTTTAATTTTACAAGGTAAAGACAAATCACAAATTCATCTGGGAAACTGTAGGAGATGCCCCACCATCCAAAACAAGAAAATTCCTAGAATCTTGGCATTCTGATAGATCAACCATTAACACACACATAAAGAGTAACTTTATTTAAAAAGTATTAAAAGAAGCAAACACAGGCCAAAGATGGAAACAAACAGCCTGCAGCATATTCTTTCTTATCACATACTCAGCAATCAACAGATAAATAAGAAGAACCAGAACAATCAGCAGTTAATGCAATAAACTGAGCCAGGCAGGCCAATCAGAAATGGGTACTACTAACAAGCTGTAACAACCCATTAAGACAGTCAGGACAACTCACAGAGGATGTTAACTATTTTGGTAGTGAAATATCTGCAAGAAGAAAAATAAGCTCACAGACCACAAAGAATATAATCATTCCTGCTTTTAGTTGACTATTTATTTTGGTATCATGGTATAACCCTAAAATAAAATGGCAGGCACACCTCTTCTCTAGTAACCACATCACGCAATTTGACAACTCCATCTTTTAACTCTTGCTCTCCCAATATAGCAACAAGTGGAATTCCAGTTTCCTCACAGTACTGCAACTGGTTTAGTAGTTTGGGATTTTTCTTATAAAGTATCTCTGCCTGGAAAATATAGAAAAAAGAAGAAAAAGTTAGTACACCATGATGGAAACTATCCTTCATTATTCTAGTTCCAAAAATTCTGGTCCTCATTGCAGTTTTCTTAGTAAAAACAACATTATAATGCATGTACATTATTCAGGCTGTTTAGTCATTGTTTCAGTTTTCTTCAGTTATATGCATGTAACTAACACATGTAATGTGTTACAGGACACATTAAAATGAATAGGTCTGACTAATGTCCTGCAGGAAGTCATATATCCAGCATTTCCTACAATATTGCAACATATTGAATTTCTATGTTAGATTTTTGGATGGAGATTCTTCACAGGTGAACTGTTGCAATAAATAGTTCCACCTTTTAGCTCAGAGGTGGATCAAGAGCTACACATCATTCTGTATAATGTGCAAGGTCTTCATTTTAAAAAAGGATGTGGGTAGGGAAAAGTAGAAAAGACCAGAGCACGATAAAGAATATACATTAACACTGAATAAACATATGAATAAATTAAATAAGACTGCATTTGGGACTGGCCAGCCAGAAGGGGAAAAAAAGCAATTTTAACCCTTTTCAAAGCAATTCAAAACATAAACAGATCAATTCCAAAATATTTATAAAACTTGAGAGTATATAATATTGGCCCATGAGTCATATATATAATTAGCAAATTTTATGCCAATTAAATGATAGGCATGTGATATGGACGGCACCTATCCTCATAGGGTATAATTTTTGGATTCCTCTACTCTTTTATTTGGCGGCTTGTTGTAATTTTGAACATTCATTAAGTGACCTGTTGTATCTCGAGGACTATCTATAGTATTAGCTGAGAAGCTAAATACCTATTGCATTATAAGATGATCAAACTGATACTGTTAATTGGGCTAAATTATCAGGTTTTAAATAGAACAGATTGCAGGTCTATATTACCCGAAGAGCTATATTGCATCAGACAGACTTAGGATTTTTTCCTACCAAACTCAGATATAGTCTAGAATTCTAATTATTGGCTTGACCCAGATATGATTAAGATGCACCTTAATTCCTGAATCCCACAACTCGGACACAAGCTTTAGTCTTTCTTCAAGAAGTTTCTTTTGAGCAGATGCTACAAGCACCTGGGTCTCTGTGGTTCGGATTTTCTCTTCAGAAGCCTGATGGGAAAAAAATAATTGGAGAGATTTACAGAAATATAATAAAAAAACCCCACTACAATTCATATGTGCAACCCAGATTTAATAAATTAATATGATGGCTCCCATTCTGTTGATGTTCCAAAGAACCATACGAACCTGGCTGGTCTCCCAAGCTTTGGGTTAGGGCTGAAGTTGTTAGTGGGATATTTTTCAACCTTCCTGTACAATGATTAAACTTTCCAAAAGTCTTCAAACATCACAGAACATAGAATAATAGAACTGGAAGGGAACTTGGAGGTCTTCTAGTCCAACCCTCAGCCCATGGCAGGAGATCCTGTACCATTCTGGACTTTCTTTGGTTTGATGGGATGTATACATGTGATCACAGAAAGAATAACAGAATACCAAAAAAAGAATAATAGAGCTTGAAGGGACCCCAGAGGTCCTCCAATCCAACTATCCAACCAAGCAGGAGACCCTATACCATTTCAGACAAGTGGCTGTGTAATCTCTTCTTAAAAACCTCCAGTGATGGAGCACCCACAGGCAAGCCGTTCCACTGGTTAATTGTTCTCACAGACAGGAAATTTCTCCTTAGTTCTAGGTTGCTTCTCTCCTTGATTAGTTTCCATTCATTACTTCTTGTCCTGCCCTCAGATGCTTTGAAAAACAGGTTGAGCCCATCTTCTCTGTGGCAGCCCCTCAAATATTGGAAGACTGCTATCATGGCACCCTGGTTGTTCTTTTCACTAGACTAGCCATGCCCAGTTCCTGTAACTGTTCTTCATGTTTTAGCCTCCAACCCCCTAATCATCTTTGTTGCTCTTCTCTGCACTCTTTCTAGAGTCTCAACATATTTTTTACATTGTGGTGAACAAAAATGGATGCAATGTTTCCAGGGCCCAGTGTTCAAGTCTGTCGAGATCCTTCTGGATCTTGAGCCTTCTGGGGTGTTGGCTATTCCTGTTAGCTTGGTGTTGTCTGCAAATTTGCAGCACACTGCTGGCTCATATTTAAATGGCTAGCCATTACAACTCCTAGATCCCTATTGTAATTACTGCTGTTGAGCCAAGTACCACCTATTCTGTACCTGTGCATTTGTTTTTTCTTGCCTAAGTGAAGATGTTGAAGAGTACTGGGCCTAAAATGGAGCATTGGGATACCCCACTGCTTACTTCCCTCCATGTAGATATAGTTCTATTAAGGACTACGCTTTGACTGCGGTTGGTCAGCCAATTATGAATCCATCTTGTGGTGGTGCTATCAATCCCATATTTTTCTAATTTACCAAGAAGTAAGTTGTGATCTACTTTGTCAAATGCCTTACTGAAATCCAAGTATACTATGTTCACAGCATTTCACTGGTCCACTAATTTAGTCACTTCGTTAAAGAATGAAATAGTATTTGTTTGACATGATCTGTTTTTGATCAACTCATGTTGGCTTCTGGTTATAAATTCACTTGCTTCTAGGTGTTCACGGATCTGTTGCTTATCTTATCCAGGATCTTCCCAGGTATTGATGTCAGGATAATTGATCTGTAGTTTCCTTGATCAATTTTCCCCTTTTTTGAAGATGGGAACCCTGTCAGCTCTTTTCCAGTCCTCTGGTAATTCCCCAGTGTTCTAAGATCTTTGAAAGACATGGCTCAGTGGTTCCAAGATCATGTCTGCCAGCTCGTTCAGAACTCTTGAGATGTAATCCATCTGGTCCTGGTGATTTGAACTTGTCTAGGGGGGACAGGTGTTGTATTACCATTTTCTTGCCTATTGTAACTTGTATTCCTAGCCTGTCTTTTAAGGTTGTTTTTGCTAGGTTGGGCTTTAGTTTCTTTTTGTGTGAAGACAGATGCAAAGAATGAGTTAAGCAACTCTGCTTTCTCTCTACTGCCTGTTACTTTGTTGCCATCTTCTCTCTTTAGTAGACCAACTGTTTCCTTGACATTTTTCTTGTTATTTGAAAGAAACCTTTTAATTATCTTTGACATTTGTTGCAAGTCTTAGTTAATTCTGAGCCTCAGCTTTCCCAACTTCATATTTGCAGATTCTATCTGCTGGCATTTTGCCTTAGTTATGTGTCCCTCTGGTTTCTTCTTGGATTTCTTATTTTTCTTTTTCAGTGGTATTGTGCTGGACTGGCCTTTTGTGATCATATTTTCAGAGTTTCCCAAGCTTCTTGAGTTGTTTTCCCCTATAAGATTTTCATCCATGGAATCTTAAAATCAGCTCTTTTAAAGTTTAATATACTGGTTGGATTATGTTCCATTGCTTGTGTTTGTATTATATTGAATTCCAGTTTTACTATGGTCACGCTCACCCAAAGGTTCGGCAACTTCAATCCCTTCTATCACTTCTTCGTTAGTAAGAATTAGGTCCAGTAAAGCTTTTCCTCTAGTTCCGTCCTCTACCTTTTGGATAAGAAAGCTGTTAGCTAGGTTGGTAAGGAATCTATTCAATCTCCTACTTGTTGCAGAGTTTGTCTCCCAGTTGATATCAGGGAAGTTACTACTGTGGCGTGTTTCCTACATATATTTTTTTATGAGGGGTTCCTGGTGCTCTTTGAGCTTGCTTGTTCTCTTGCAGACGTTTCATTATCCAAACTAGGTAACGTCATCAGTGCTTGACTCAGAGAGCACCAAGGACCCCTCACATCAACCCTGAGATACAAATATTCTCCTTTATTAATATATTTGTTAATTGGTTAGCAAAAAGTTTGTCTATTTCTTCTGCTTGGTTGGGTGGCCTGTAGTATATGTCTATAGCAATGTCATTCTTTTTTCCTTTTATATTGACCCATATGCATTCTAGGTGGTTTTCATCCTTGGTTTTGCGCATTTCTGTAGAGACGTACTAATATTTTACATATAATGCAACTCCACCTCCTCTTTTGTTAGGTCTGCTTCTTTTGAATAATTTGTATCCTTCTATCAGTACATTCCAGTCATGAGTTTCATCCTACCAAGTTTCAGTAACTATATCATTTCTGCCTTCATGTACTAGTACTTCAAGTTCACCCTGTTCCCTAAACTTTGAGCATTAGTGTATAGGCAGTTGAGTCCTTTATGGGTATGGTATGTTTCTTATATCTCCTACTTTGTAACTGAGTTTTCCATCCCTCTGAGCACTCTCTACTTCATTATGTGGTTGGTTATGTTGGAGTTTATGTTTGGAATTAAGTCCCAAAGATTCTAAAGATTGTCCTATAAATTCTAATGATTGATTACCTTCCCCCCTCGTTTTTAGTTTAACCCCCTCCCCTGATAAGTTGAGCCAGTCATTTTCAAAAAACATTCTTCCCAGTTCTTGTGAGGTGCAACCCCTCCCTTGCCAGAAGCCCTTCATGGAGGTAATTCAGACCATGGTCTAAGAATCCACTTGAACCAGTGGTTCATTTCTAAAATCCTTTGTTTTCTCACTGGATGTTGACTTAAATTGGAAGTATAGATGAAAACACCACTTATGCTCCTAATTCCTTAAATTTCTTGCATAGCTGTTCATAATCTCTTGATATTGTTTTAAGTTAATTGTCGTGTTGTTCATCCCTATGTGAAGAAAGAGAAGGGGGTAGTAATCTGTGGTTTATTTTAATAAGACTTTTGACTACATCTTTGATTTTTGCTCCAGGAAGGCAACATGCTTTCCTAGATTAAATATCTGGTCTGCAGACTGCTGGTTCTGTTCCCCTCAGAATTGAATCTCCTATCACCTTTCCCCCCTTTTTTCCCTAGAGAAGTTTGGGCTATTTTACTGTATATGACAGGAGCACCTGATGATGCCTCTTTTCTAGGGACATTTGATGATGCCTCTTTTTTAGGGGCACTTGGTGTTGCCTTTTTTCTATGTGGCTGCATACTGCATGCTGTCTTCCAAGTATGAAATTGATTTCTTATCTCCAGTGGGGCTGCATTGGAATGAGCTGGAGTGAACTAGATTAGACACCAACAGGGACATTGTTTTTGGTTGCTGTTTTTTTCCCTATGGGTGACATGCTTCCATTGGTCCTTCTCATATACAGGGTCATTTCTTTTAGAAATTGTTTGTTGCTTATTATGTTCAATTTGGATATAGCCTTCTTGCTTAGTTTGGAGTTTTTCATTTTGTAGGTTTAGTTTCAGAGTGGTTAAGAGTTACCTCTAGACTTCTTCCAATAATTCAACTAGTTTACATTTGGTACATGTGTAGTTTGGGTCTTCCAAGGGCATAAATATATATATGGAACATATTTTACAAATCACAATAATGTCAGTTTCTGTTTCCATGACTATGTTTGTTTTGCTATTGGGATGGGGCTGCTTAACAAAGGGAAGGGCTGCTTTTTCTCCACAAAGAATGTTGAATTCTCAGGCTACTTTTTAGGAGGAGCTTTGCTCTTAGCCCTCAACTTCCTGCCTTGATTAAAAAACAATTGTTCCTGTCCTCCCTGTTTCTTCTCTACCTTCGTAGAGAATTGTTATTGTCCCTTTTTTCAATTCAATTCAATTCAATTCAATGTATTGGTTAAAGTCCTAACATTATGTAATGTTACGGGGTCAAGCTATCTGAGGGAAAGTCTTTCCCTGGGGGAATCTACCCATTCCACCAGGTCAGATAAGGTGGGTACCTTTCCTTAAATCTTGTCTTAGTAAGAGCTAAGAAGCACACTTTCTCTGTAGCAGATCCTGCCTTATGAAACACCCTTTCCCCTGATATATGTCTGCTTAATACAGGCTATTCACCTAATCCACGGGTCGGCAACCCGCGGCTCCGGAGCCGCATGCGGCTCTTTGAGGGATCACCTGCGGCTCCGGAGCCTCCGCCGCGGGCGCGTGCGCAGGCGGGTGCGCATGCGCGAACGGGTGCGCATGCGCATGAGGGTGCGCGTGCACGGGCGGGTGCGCGGGCGGGCATGTGCGGGTGCGCGTACATGCGCGCATGCGCGGGCGGGCGCGCATGCGCGGGCGGGTGCGGCTCCCAGGGGTTTTTTTTTTAGGGAAACGGGTCCGTGCGGCTCGTTGGATATTTCGGCTGGCCGACCCATGACCTAATCTTACAAAAGAGAAGTTTTTGTTATGTTTTTAATTATTATTTCATGAGCCAGCCAGGATTATGGTACATGTGATCAGTGGCAGCATAAGCCTTTGAAATCTATCTATCTATCTTTGGGAGCAGATAGTAACATTTGACCATTTGAGATGGTATGATGAGTATTGTTATAGAAAATGGCTGTCATGGAGATATAGTCATTTATAGAATATCAATTTCACTGAAAGCAAATTAATAATGATGAGGGACAAACAATCTGACTGCAAATCAGATCCAGAACTCAATACACAAAACATGAATTTGGACTTAGTTTTCTGAGACAAGAGAATTCATAGATGGTAAAGAGCACAGAAATCCGAAGAGAGAAAAAACACTAGAATAGAAATAGAAATAGAATAGAACTGGAAGGGACCTTGGAGGTCTTCTAGTCCAGCCTCCTGCTCAAGCAGGAGAGCCTATACCGTCTCAGACAGGTGAATGTCCAGTCTCCTCTTAAAAAACTCCAATGATGGAGCGCCCACAATTTCTGGGGGTAAGCTGTTCCACTGGTTGATTGTCCTCACTGTCAGGAAGTTTCTCCTTAGTTCCAGGTTGCTTCTCTCTTTGATCAGTTTCTAACCATTGTTTCCAGTCCTTCCATCTGGTGCTTTGGTGAACAACCTGGGTGTGGCAACCCCACAGATACTGGAACACTGCTATCATGTCTCCCCTATTTCTTCTTTTCTTTAGACTAGCCAAACCCAAGTCCCGTAGCCATTCTTCGTATGTTTTAGTCTCCAGGCCCCTGATCATCTTAGTTGCTCTTCTCTGAATTTTTTCCAAACTCTTAACATCTTTTTTGTGATATGGTGACCAAAATTGGCTGCAGTATTCCAGGTGTGGTCTTACTAGGGCTTTATAAAGCGGTAATATTACTTCGCATGATCTTGATTCTATGCCTGTTTATACAACCCAGGATTGCATTAGCTTTTTTGGTTGCTGCTGCACACTGCTGGCTCATAGTCAAGTGATCGTCCACTAGGACTCCAAGGTCCCTCTCACAGTTACTGTTTTTAAGCCAGGTCTCGCCCAATCTGTATTTGTGCCTTTGGTTTTTCCTGCCTAAATGTAAGACTTTGCTTTTCTCCACATTGAAACTCCTTTTGTTGGATAGGGCCCATTGTTCAAGTTGGACAAGATCTTTTTGGATCCTGAGTTTGTCTTCTGGGGTGTTGGCTACTCCTGCCAGTTTGGTGTTATCAGCAAATTTGATGAGTTCCCCTTCTATTCTCTCATCTAAGTCATTGATGAAGATGTTGAAGAGTACTAGGCCTAGGACGGAATCTTGTGGTACCCCATTGCTTACTTCTCTCCATGTGGATGCAGAGGAGATGTGGAGAAAATTTTGAGAAGGAAACATCTGATTTTCCTGACATGGACCATTTCATTTCTGTTACCTGATCAGAACAGATATCTGACCACGTGGGATATACTTGACCAGAGGTTAGAACATTTTGACTTCAAACATTTTACCCACTTCTAGAAAATCTATTCTAATCAGAGACAAACTTTCAAGTAAAAAAAGCAAGCAATCTTTACCTCCATTTTTTGTTCCATAATGGAAAAGACCCGTTCAATGCCAATGCTGACTCCAACACAAGGCACTTTCCGATTCTTGGGATCAAACATCCCTACTAACCCATCATAACGGCCACCTCCAGCCACACTGCCAATACCAACAGACTCCTCCACATGATCATTTGGTTCTTGGAGAAGGATAGCCTCATATATTACTCCAGTGTAGTAATCCAAACCACGAGCCAGACTTAAATCAAAGGAAATCTGTAAAACAATTTATAACTCTCATAAACAGAACAGAAACACTCAGCTCAAAGTAATTAGAAGAACAAAGAATAGAATTTTACCTGATCTGAAATGCCAAAAAGATCCAAATATTTGAACAGCTGTTTCACTTCCTCAAGCCCTTCCCGAGCCAGTTTATTTTGTGACAGCTTTGGATCTTGAAGCAATTGTTCAATTAAACTGAGCCCACCTGTGGAAATAAGACATATAGGATAGATGCCTGTGTGAAAGATTCAGCAGCAGTACCAAACCTTTATTAAAACTTTTTGCATTCAACTCTCTTTTGTTTGCTCTATTTCTCATGCAGTGCAATTTCATTTCTTATAAATTGAAATACAATCATGTGAAAAAAGTAAATCCTCTTTGAGTTCTATGGTTTTATGCATCAGGACATTGTAAAAAAAATCATCCAGTCCTTAGCAGTTCTTAAAAATAGGTAAATACAACACCATGTCATCATTTATTTTACCAAAAGAAAGCCAAAATGGACAAGCCCTGTATGAAAAACTAAGTACACCCTTACTGCTTTCATAGGTATGAAGAGTCTAAGTAGCAGCCAGATGCTGCTAATCAAGTGCCCTTGATCAGCAAGTGTGACTACCTCTATAAAAGCCGAAGTTTTAGGAGTTTGATGGTCTCCAGCACTGAGGAGTAAGCTAACACAACAATTCCAAACAGTAAAGACATCAGCAATGATATTAGAGAAGCAACTATTGCTGCCCATCAATCTGGGAAGGGTTATAAGGCCATTTCCAAACAATTTAAAGTCTATCATTCTAAAGTGAGGAAAATGATTCACAAGTGAAAAACATTCAAGACAGTTGTCAATCTTCTGCCGAGTGGATGTCCCAGCAAATTCACCCCAAGATCAGATTGTGCATTGCTCAGAGAAATTGCAAAAAATCCAAGAGTTACATTTCAGACTCTACAGGTCTTAGGTAGCACATTAAATGTTGACATTCATGACAGTACAATTAGAAAAAGACTGAACAAATATGGCTTGTTTGGAAAGATTGCCAGAAGAAAGCCTCTACGTCTTGATAGAAAAGAATAGGATTCTATTCTATTCTATTCTATTCTATTCTATTCTATTCTATTCTATTCTATTCTATTCTATTCTATTCTATTCTATTCTATTCTATTCTATATTCTATTGATATGTAAAACCATAGAACTCAAAGTAGGTATACTTTTTCCCCCACATGACTGTATGTACAAGTTGTGCAAATTGAAGTAGGCATACTGTACAGGTAGTCCTTGCTTAACAACACTGAGACAGGAAATGCCATTGTAAAGTGATGCGGATGTAAATTGAAAACTATGTGACCATGCTGCTTAGTGACGGCAGTCCCAGTGGCCATAGTTAAACAAAAACTGTGCAGGTCGATAAGCAAGGACCTCATGTAACCCTGGCTTCTGACTTCCTGTCAGCTTCCCCATTGACTATGCTTTTGGGAAGCTGATAGAGAAGTTACAGATTGAGATGATGTAACTATGAGACACGGTGACAGCAAGTATGAAGTCTGGTTGTAACTACCACTCCAGTGCCACTATATGTTCAAAGAGTCCTCTTCAAGGGAGATGGGCAGCTCAGAAATGTGAAAAATAATAAAAAATAATAAAATAAAGCAAAATAAATGGTTGCTGTACCAGTGATCTTAAGCAAGGGCCACCTGTATTTATACAGATAGACCTGACTTGACTGTCTAGTGCAGCAAGCGTTGAAAGTGATGAGGATGCTGAAAAAATAACTTTGCGATCTATGCTTGCATTTATGATCTTTACAGCATCTCTCTTTCACTCACATGATCCCCATTACACTCAGTATGCATTGTCCTGTGTACAACCCATCTTTTTTTCCCCACACAGAGCAGAGATTGGAGAGGAAGGGAATACAAGAGAGTGAAGAAGCATACAATGGGGAATACACATCAAAAGGAATGCTTTAGTGTTGGTAGCCATGAGTGTGCTAAGCAAACAGCCAGTATATTCCCCATTATGTGGCTTCTTATTTTCTTGTTTAATCTCTTATGTATCACTTTAACCAGTAATGGGATAGAAGAAAATGATATAGGTTTTAGGCCTGCAAGCCTTAGAGAACTAAGACATATCTGACCTGTTCTGATACTCACCATGCAGCCTTACATATTCACCAATATGATCTGCAATTTCTGGTGCCAATCCCTTCTCTCCAACCATCTCATTTTTTACATCTTCCCAAGCCATCTGTAGACAAGATCAAAACTATATATACTCTGCTTCAATGAAGGATGTTTCTATTCTATTATTCTGAGATAATCTGGAATCATGTTGTTTCTTCCTGCTTTTTTCTACTTTGATTCTAAATACTCTGAGTTTAGTAAACTAGTAATTTCCGAATATTCTATTAAAAACATGCAAAAATTGGGAATAAAAGAAAAAATATTTTATTTGAATAGAATCTTTAGGAAAAAAGACCAAAAATGAAACAACCGATATAATAAGATCCTTTTAAGTATACGGGGCAATCATATCTGGAATACTGTATTCAGTTCTGGTCACTGCATCTCAAAGCTATACAATAAGGTTGGGAAATGTGTAGAAAAATAATTAGGGGCTACTCTACCCTAAAAGAAACTAGAATATTTGGGCCATTTTAGTTTACAAAAAAGGCTGATAAGAGGATAATCTAATAGAAGTATATGAAATTGCGTAGCATAGAAAATATGGATAGGAAAGCTTTATCTCTTACTATATTAAACTTGAAGTTATCCAATGAAATTTAAGACTGTTAAATTTGATAATTGTTTTACCAAGTGGAAACTACAGAATTTATTGCCATCAAAAATGGTGATAGTCAACAATTTATATTGTTAAACAGAAATGGACAGATCAATGAAGGATAGCTAATAGTCTTGTTTTTCTGTATATTAATTGTTAAGTTACATGGAAGTATAATTTTTATACCAGTTCTCAATAAGTTTGTTGGATTTTACAAAATGAATGGCTATTCAGGGGCCTCAAGGTTCTTGATAACTTCTCTTTAATTTATTAGGATCCTGTTGCTATTAAATAGAGTTACAATTCTAGCCTTTACAATTTTAGCTTGTTCATCTATTCAGGCTACCTCTATATTTTTACCTGTCAAGTAAGCAAAGCTAATTACAAAGAAAATGAATAGGCCTTTTGAATTTCTAGGAGGTAAGACACAATAGCAATTATAAAATCAATAACCTCTTATTTGAATTTAGCTCTCATAATTCTTCAAATCTGACTATAGGCTATCTTGAAATCAAATCGATCATTGCCATAAACCCTGACTGTATTACAGCACACAGTTTTACTACAGAGTAGATTTATATCTCCCAAGAAAATTGGCTTCTGTTTGTAGAAAGATTTCTTTCTAAACACACACACACAGAGAAAGAGAGAGAAAGAGAGAGAGAGAGAGAGAGAGAGAGAGAGAGAGAGAGAGAGAGAGAGAGAGAGAGGGAGGGAGGGAGGGAGGGAGGAGATAAGAATCTCATTTGGCAGAAGTAATATTGCCAGTAGAAAATAAAGAAATGCTACTACATGAATTTTCTCCAGTATTATTGCAATTGGAGAAATACAGATAGTTCTGGAGTTACAACAGCAATTGGAACTGCAATTTCCATCGCTAAGCAATGTGGTCATATAGCATGTCACATGACTACATTGTTTAGCGATATCAATCTCTACAGTCCCTGTTGCTGTTGTGTGAGGACTGAGTTGTTAAACAAGCACGTCCTCACAAATCCCACCATCTTCCAACAACAAAGTCAGTGGGGAAGCCGGCAGGAAGTTGCAAGTCCCAGGTGGATTGCAAGCAGGCTGGCAGGTGGGGAAGTGGCTGCTGAGTGGGAGACGAGGCCAGGGTGAGGGAGGGTGCGGAGGCATGCTGCGAGTACAGCAAGGCTTGGGGAGGGTGTGCGGATGGTGGGGGAGGTGCATGTGGAATGGACTTGGGGTGGCTGCCGCCAGTAGGTGTGAGTCTGCAGATGGCTGGGAAAACATGGCACGAGTGCTTTGAGGCTTGAGGAGATCCGTGAACAGCTGGGGAGGTATGGCGCAAATGTAGGAAGGGCTGCTGTCAGGTGGGAGAAAGTGTGTGGTGGTGCATAAGTAGCTGAGGAGGCATGATGCAAACGCAGTGAGGCTCTGGGAGGATATGTGAGTGTCCAGGGAGGTGTAATACAAGCACAAGGCTTGGGAAGGGTGCATGGGTGGCAAGGGAGGCACAAGCATGGCAGAGCTTGAGGTGGCTCCTGCTGGGTAGGGGAGGGTGTACGAGGCTGCACGAATGGCTGGGGGGGGGGGTGCAGTGCAAGCGCATCTCTTAGCTATGTAAATGATTATTGTTTTTCTCAGCAGTTATGGAGTTTAATTTTTGTAGGAGCCCTGGTGGCGCAGTGGTTAGAATGCAGTATTGCAGGCTAACTCTGCCCACAATCTGGAGTTCAATCCTGACCGGCTCAAGGTTGGCTCAGCCTTCCACCTTTCCGAGGTCGGTTAAAATGAGGACTCAGATTGTTGGGGGAAATATGCTGACTATGTAAACCGCTTAGAGGGGACTGTAAAGCTCTATGAAGCGATATATAAGTCTAAATCCTATTGCTATTTCTATATGTATTTTTTACGGTAATCATTGTCCGACGAGTGTCATTGCCGAGATGGGTGGCTATATAAATAGATTAAATAAATAAATTTAAATATATGGTGACCCTAAGAAAAAATAATAGATTCTCAGCTTGAAGAAAAAATGGGAAACCATCTCAGCCACAGGTTGCAAAATTCTTTACAACACTTTAGCAAGGACTTAAAACCTCCCCAAATCTGGCATGACTGTACTTTAAAAATTCAATTTGTCCATGTATGAACTCCTAATTTTTTCACCATTCTCAGAGCAAATAATTGTTTATTCCACTTCTGAGAAAAATGTTTTTACGAGTTTCCTGGCTTTATAGAATGGATGGAGCATCTGTAATCTTCTAGCATAGCCATGGGAAAATCTGGAAGGCTATGGAAGACTCACCATAAACATTTGAAAATCACCACAGGAGCCAAGGTTTGCAATGTGGTACCCATGGGTCGTATGACACATGTATTCTTCCCAGTAGCATCCACAGACAATCCCCTTTCCCTAACTACATGACAAAGTTGTTTCAAATGTTAATGTTAAACATGATTTTCTAAAATATTATAGTTTTTGAGATGTAAACTAATAATAAATCAGTTATAAATACCAATAACAATAATAAAGGCCTATCTTCAGAGAAATAAAAGTGTATAATTTTATGATTAATCCTTGACTTACGACCACAATTGAGCCCAAAATTTATGTTGCTAAGTGAGACATTTATTAAGTGTGTTTTGCCCCATTTTACGACCTTTCTTGCCACAGTTGTTAAGTGAATCACTGCAGTTGTTCAGTTAGTAACACGGTTGTTAAGTGAATCTGGCTTCCCCATTGATTTTGCTGGTCAGAAGGTTGCAAAAGGGATCACATGACCCCGGGACACTGCAACTGTCATAAATACAAATCAATTGCCAAGCATCTGAATTTTGATCACGTGACCATGGGGATGCTGTAATGTTAAGTGTGAAAAACGGTCATAAGTCACTTTTTTCAATGCTGTTGTAACTTTGATCACTAAATGAACTGTTGTAAGTCGAGGACTACCTATACAGAACTTACAGGCACTATTTTAGTAATATCTGATAACTTTTAAAGGAGAATATTTGTAGTTCAGGGTTGAAATGAGGGATCCTTGGGGCTGTCTGAATGCACTGTGCACTTATGATGTTATCTAATTTTGAGTAATGAAACGTCTGCAAGACAACAACCAAGCTCAGAAAGCACCAAGGATTCCTCATCTGATAACCTCTACTAACACTACAATATTCACTAATTCTTCATTAGTTCCGATTTATAAATCTAGTGCATTCGTATTTGTAGTTATGAAATTGAGACTGGACACTCTGGGAAAAAGTACCGATATAATTTTGACATCAAACATCATCACATATTTCTCAAAACCTCCCTTTGCCCCCTTAGGTTTCACTGCATTCTTGAAGTTCAAAATTGTCGGTCAGGAGGTAGAATTACTCTATAGGCTAAGCCAGGGAACCATTTATCTAAGCTAAGGATTTGGATCTATAGTTCAGCTACACTGAAAGAAATCAATATCCCTTCTTTTATCCCTGCTCATTCTAAATCTATTATAGAGTTGAATTTTCCCCCCTTAAATAATAAATGTTGGATATAATACAAACTTTTCAGCCTGGTTCTCTGAATTCTTATTTCTACTGGGAGACAGTGATCTGTCTCACTGAGTTTCATCAACTCCTTCATTAAAAGTTATCTTGTTGAAATCAGAACCTCAAATATTTCTGCCTGATGGGGTTCTTTCTCATTGCAAGGCTTCTAGATTAGAATGGTTTATGAGTTTTCTTTGCCTATAAAACAGGGGTAGACAACCAACAGCCTACCACCAGCACTCTGAGAAAACAGCACTGAAATTTGGTAGCTGAATTTTGGCTTTCTGAAGTAATTTGGAAGGTCAGGAACCTACGTTGTGGCCCCTGATCCCTTAACAGTTGTCCATCCTGACATCCTGATCTATCTTTTTGAATACTGAAGTTAAATTTTATCTTCTTTCCTCTTGTAATTTCTGTAACAGCAGCCACAATAATGCAGTTGAGATTTCGTGGTCAATGAATATATATTTATTCTGGGTTTTCTAGTCACTTGAGTTATTATCTTGTTGTCTTAATAGCAAAGTTTTTACCTTGTCTAACTTATCTACAGTGGAGCAAATGGTCCGGAATTTGGTATCTGGAACCCCACAGACTGCAAACATCCCATCAAGGATACGCCGGTCATTGACCTAGAAGGAAATTGAGATGTTTTCAAGCAACATTTCCCAATAGATTTTGATTCTATTGGTAATATTCCTGGACTATTTGTAGTTTGGACCTTAGACCATTGGTTTACAGTCATTCCAGTCCTTCTCACTGGGCCATATACTAGGGTTAGGGTTACTGGATGTTTAATCTATTTTTATTTCTAGTCTTGGAAAATGTTGAGCTTTCTGGCAAATCTACTACTACTTATTTGTATGCTTTTTAGTTACAGTGGATATAAAAGGTCTACAAACCTCTATTAAAATTCCAGGTTTTTGAGATGTGAAAAAATCAACCCAAATTAAATCACTTCAGAATTTTTTCCACCTTTAATATAACATACAAGCTGTACAATTCAGTTGAAAAACAAACTGAAATCTTTTAGTGGGAAAAACAATAAAATTGTTGGCGCAGTGGTTAGAATGTAATACTGCAGGCTAACTCTGCTAATATTGTCAGGAGTTCGATTCCTGCTTCCTGACTGGCTCAAGGTTGACTCAGCCTTCCATCCTTCCAAGGTTGGTAAAATGAGGACCCAGATTGTTAGGGACAATATGTTGACTCTGTAAACCGCTTAGAGAGGGCTGTAAAGCACTGTGAAGTGGTATATAAGTCTAACTGCTATTGCTATAAAAAATGTGGTTGCTATAAAAAATGTGTGTACACACCCTTAAACTAATACTCTATTGAAGCACCTTTTGATTTTATGGCAGCATTCAGTCTTTTGGGGCAGGAGCCTATCAACGTGGCACATCTTGCCTTAGGAATCTTTGCCTACTCCTCCTTGCACAAGCGCTCCAAATCTGTCAGATTGTGAGAGCATCTCCTGTACACAGCTCTCTTCAGATCACCCTACAGAACTTCAATTGGATTCAGATTCAAGCTCTGGCTGGGCCATTCTAAAACTTTTGATATTTTTTTGTTGATTTGGAAGTATTGTTCCAATTTTAGTATGCTGAAGCAAGCACTATGATTTGGAGGTACAGTATCTTTTGGGTCACTGTCATGTTGAAAGGTGAATTTCCTCTTCATCTTTAGTATTTCAGCAGAGGCCTGAAGATTTTGTGCAAAACTGATGTTTAGAACTGTTCATAATTCCCTCCATCTTGACTAAAGCCCCAATTCCACTGAAGAAAGGCAGCCTCAAAGTATAATGCTGCCACCACGCTTCACTGTGGGTATAGTGTTACTTTTGGTATTGCAATGATGTTTTTGCTTCAAATATACTGTTTGGAATTATGTTGAAAAAATTCAACCTTAGTCTCATCAGACCATAACACGTTTTCCCACATGCTCTTTTCAGATGTGATATAGGTTTTTACAAAATGTAGCGGACTTGGATGTTTTTCTTTGTAAGAAAAGGTTTCTGTCAGACATAGGAAGAATACGGGAGATTGTTACATGTAGTACACAACCAGTACTTATCAGAAATTCCTGCAGCTCCTTCAATGTTACTGTAGACTCTTGGCAGTATCTCAGACCAATTTTCTTCTTGTTTTTTCATCAATTTTTGAGGGACATCTAGTTCTTGGTAATGTCAATGTTGTGCCATATTTTCTCCACTTGTTGATGACTGTCTTCAGTATGTCCCATAGTATATCCAATGGCTTGGAGATTTTTTTGTACTGTTCTCCTGACTGATACTTTCCAACAATGAGATCCCTTTGATGCTTCATAAGGTCTTTGCAAATTGTGGGATTTGCTGCAAGAGGCATCTGAGTAAAGAGCAGAAAAATCCTACTAGAACAACTGAACTTTGTATGGGCTTGATCAGAGTCACGTTAAGTGATGGAAGGTGTGTACCGGCTATTTAAGATCAGTTTGAATGCGGTTGTTTAATTCTGAACATATCCACATCCCTACTTAAGATGGTGTGCACACTTATGCAACCATGTTATTGTAAGTTTTATTTTTATTTCCCCCCCTAAAAAAAATTCAGTGTGTTTCTCAATTGAATTGTATAGCTTATATGCTACATTAAAGATGGAAAAATCTCTGAAGTGATTTATCTTGGGCTGATTTTTTTACATCTCAAAAACCTGGCATTTTAATAGGGTTGGTTAGACTTTTTATATCCAGTGTAGATTCACCCAGGAACTCAATTGGTTCCAAATCATCCAGTACTGTAGCTTCTATGGCTGAAGTTGTGCTTGAATTAAGATCCTTCCAACTTCTTTTACTTTTTGCAGCATCAAAATGAAGGGCTGGGATATCAGTATTTATAAGTAAGCAGCAATAGTTGTTTAATGTGGACAATTCTGCTGCCAAATAGACACAGATTTAAAAATATGTCTCAATGATTAAAGTATACCACTTGTTGCCAGAAATCAAAGAGCAAATACAAATACCAATTGATTATAATCATTCTAATGCTAAAACCAATATAACCGTGAGAAAAAAGTGAATTCTGACCCAGGTATTGTACTCACCTTGATGAGAAAGTCTCCTATTTGTAGGGCACATAGAATCTCATGCACAATTTTCAGACACTCTGCATCAGGAATCATGATGTCATAATGGCCAGCAATGTCAAAATCCTGGGTTACAAATTGCAGATAAGAAAATTGCTGAAGTATAAGCTGTCCAGCAGTGAATCAGTCGTTGGTGCTGCATTGTTTGGTATATAGGAGCTATCTTTCCAAGTCTTGATATCAGAAAAGCAGAAACCTCTAGGATCTGACATACATCACACACTGATGCAACTAGGGATTGTTTGTGGCTAAGCCTTCTACATCTTCCAATAATGCAAATTATTACTGGAGGGCTCTCTCCTTTCATTTTTCAGAGAAATAAATAAATCCCAGAATAGCTTACAAGAATGGGGTTTCTTTAGGCATCTGTCTCTCTTTAATTCCCCCCATCCATAATCATAGGGAAGACTCTGAAAAATGACCATAAAGGGATGGGAATGGGTAAACATTCTCTGACGGTTGCCAAATGGACTTACAGCATTCATGGGGGAAGGAAAAACAAGGAAGCAATGGCTTCCCAACCTCCTCGGCAATGTATGGAAGAAGTCAGAAAATGGTTACTCCGCAACTGACAGGTTAACAATTTATGGGAAGAAGTAATGGAAATGAATGCCTTTATCATGATAACTAAAATCTTAAATTACTTAAATCTGGCAAACAAGGGAAAAAGTGCAAAATGTAAATAAAGGAATTCAGATTAAGAAAGCATTATGAATATAAAGGCTAAATGTAAACTGAGTAGTTTTATGGAACACAAACTGCTGAAAATGACTTTGTGTTAAACCTGTTGGCAATGTATTTATATAGTACCATTACTGCACATAATAATGCATATAATAGTGTAAAAAGTCACGCCAGCTGGAAAAATACCCATATCCAACATTTTTAAAACAGATTCTGATTATTCATATTCTTCCTTAGTTAATTTTAACCGTTTATATCAAGAAAACACCAACATTTTCTCATCATAGTCACCTCTCTTACTATCACATAATTAGATAAATTTACACATAGCGTGATCTTACATGAGAAACTCCCAGATGCCTTTATACAATTTGGGGGGGGGGGGACTATAATTTCCAATAGTACAATAAACTTTAGAATAAGACATACAGGTAGTCCTCAATGTAGAACCAGAATTGGCACCAGAATTTTTGTTGCAAAGGAAGGCAATTGTTATGAGTTCTGCTCGATTTTATTGCCTTTTTGCAATGGTGGTTATGTGGAATCACTGCAGTTAAATGAACCATGTTGTTGTTAATAGAATCCAGTTTCCCCCACAGACTTTGCTCATTGGAAGTCTGCTGTGAAGCTAGCAAATTATCATGTGATCCTGGGGTGCTGCAAACTTTAGAAATACATGCCAATTGCCAAGCATCCAAATTGTGTTCATGTGAACATGGGGATGCTGCGAAAGATGTAATTGTTAGGAGCAGTCATAAGTAACTTTTTTTATTCCCGTTGTAAGTTTGAATGGTCGCTAAACAAATGGTTGTAAATCAAGGACTACCCTGTATATGGTTACTATATAAAGACATCTATATACTGTATTGTGTTACTATCACTTATTCTGAGAAAATTATACTCAGAGGCCTTTTCTAATGTCACTGGGTGAAGAATAAACATTCTTGTAGCAAGTATGAGAAATTCATGGCTCTGTGGGCAAACCTAACCCCCTCCCTTCAAGACTTGCTTACATTTTCCGGAGTGTGTGTGTTCAAGCAGAGTATGCGTGTATGTTTAGGTTAAGGCACCCATTACAACTTTTAAAAACAGATTGCAATCTCCCAAAGAGAGGGCCCATTTTTTCCATCTACAAAAGCACTTTAAGAGGTAAAATGGCTGCTTATTCCTCTGCAAGTTCAAATAAAAGTCATGAAAAAGGGAAGAAAACATAAGCATCATCCATAAACACCCAGGATATTATCTTTCTGGCCTCTGTCAGGAAAAAGTTCAGCTATTAAGCTGGATACTTATAAACATCTCAATCACATTAGCATTACCAGGTAAGCAATGTATCTCTTCCTTTTAAATTAAGATACGCCTACCACCTTAGCATACATATATGGACACATGTAATTATGATAACGGATATAGGACATATAGAGCATAGAATCAGAAATGAAAATGCTACTGAAAAATTACTATGTATCTGAAATTAGAAAGAATTGAAACCTGCATTAAATACCCGAAGTGCTGCATCTACAAGAACAATATTGGTCTCTTTGTTGTAGAATGATCTGCTCTCAGTATAAATGTACATTGCACATGGCTATACTCCCACAAAAGGCTAAAAAGTTCCATGGAAATTGATAAGATAAAAGGAGAAAAAATGTTGTTATCCCTGGGCTTGTTGCAGAACTATCCACATATATGATCACATAAACTAAGGAGACAAAAATTGTTGCGACATTAGGAAATGCTACCCACATTTGTATCCAATACCATGGAGCTATGGATCCCACTGTGGAGAAAGCCAATTAGTCATGTATATAATCTAACGGTAGCTCGCATGTACTTACACACTGATAGAACTCCCTGTAACGTCCCTTCGTCATGGCTGGGTTATCCCGCCTGTAGACTTTAGCAATTTGGTAACGCTTAATGTTGGTGATTTTGTTCATAGCCAAATAACGAGCAAACGGCACCTGGACAAAGGAGGCTCAGGAGAACACTTGAAATCTTAAGGCAACACCTCTTTCTTTCTGTGACTATTCTTCTAGAATGGGGAGGGGTAATCTAAAAACCTTTACAGGTATTCCTCAATGTACAACCATTCATTGAGTGACAATTCAAAGTTACAACGGCACTGAAAAAAGTGACTTATGACTGGTTTTCACACGACCTTTGCAACATCCGCATGGTCACGTGATCAAAATCTGGGCGCTTGGCAACTGGCATGTATTTATGACAGTTGCACTGTCCCAAGGTGACATGATCACCATTTGTAACCTCCCCAACTGGCTTCTGACAAGCAAAGTTAATGGGGGAAGCCAGATTCACTTAATGACTGCATGATTCACTTAACATCTGCAGTTATTTGTTTAACTCTGGCAAAAAAGTTGTACAATGGGGCAAAAATAATAAATGCCTTGCATAGCAACAGACGTTTGGGGCCTCAATTGTAGTCATGTCGAGAACTATCTGTACTGCTAAGTAACCTCTCTCAAGCAGAAACGATTAAAAATCCTAAAAGGAAGATACCCCATCCCTGAGACTTTTGCATAATTCAAAGGCATAATCATTATTATTTAAACTGATATGCTACCCAACTCCCAGCAGTTTACAAATGATTTAATGATTTACAAATGATTTAAAACATGAAAAATAAGGCAATAAAAATAACAAGAACAACAACAACAAAAGAGTATAGATGGCAGAATAACAAACTGGATGAAACCAAACAAAACAAGCTGGGTTAAAAGTCCCCAAAGAGCCAGGTCCTCAGAACTACTGAAACACTAGCAGAAAAGGCAAAAATGCATGAGGAGCAGAATGGGAAATCAGGACTAAAGTAAGAAGCTGTAACCCTATGAACCTTCCTCAATTTTTGGATATAACTCATATCTCACCAATGAAAGAGAAGTATCTTGTTCTTAAGTACCTATATAGAGATGTGCTATTATGTTCCTCCTAAGGAGCTTGAAATATGGCTTCAAGTAGGTACCATATTATTTATCAAACTTCTTTGAAAAACCTAAGTCTCTCCACTGTAGAGGGCTTAACCATTTCTCTTAAAGAGTCCAGAAGAAAATATCATTATGGTCTTCCCTCCTTCTTTTTGGTTTGCCACTTCAGTCTTTACTTCTCTGTCCAGAAACAAATCTTTAAAACTGCACAATGGTTTTTCTCTGCAAATCTAGGTTTTATTTTATTCCTAACTGCTAACTTTATGTAGTTCAGTCAGTATTTGGTTTGATCCAATATGGAGATATGAAATATGAAATTGATACCTAAATTTATCTTCTGCAAATTACTGGTAACAACACAGTCTTATATTATCTACTCAAAAGTAAATCTCACTAAAGTAGTTTTCAATATTCTACAATGGAACATGCTCTCATATAAGTGGGTATATATATCTGCCTACATGTAATTAAGCAACTTCTTAGTTTTCTGTAAAAGCAGGCTGTGAAAATAATCCTCAGAAATGGAATACTTTAGCAATGGATCCCAAGATCTTTTGTAACTTCTGTTACAGTAGCATCAAATTGCCTGGATACTTATATATTCTTCCCTCTTTCCTCATCTCTAGTTGAAAATTTATTTAACCAATAAGTTAAACTATCAAAATAATGCTTCCATATCCCATCTATGGACTGAGCTTGAATAGTTCTGATCACAGAATATGGAATGTAAGTTCAAAATGCCTTCTTGCCATTTTATCTTTGTGCCAGGAATACCAGGCCTTAGGATACAGTCAAATCATAGCGAAGCGATAGCAGCTCTCCTCCTTGGTCTTTCAGATCATAGATGAGCTTTGAGTCTTCTCCATATTTCCCTGTTAAGGTTTCCTAAAAAGAAAAGAATAGGAAAGAAGACAGGGGGGAAAAAATAAAAAAGGACAGATAAAAGCAACAGTAAATCATGTTGTTACAAGAGACCAATACAAGTTCTAGTCACAATGTGCTTATAAAGGTCACAATTACTTGGGCAACTGAATAAAAATAATAACACTGAATAATTTATATTCCTTTCTTCTATTTCATATAATAGCAGCTTAAACAAAACAAAAACCCACAAAACAAAAACCAGTAAAATTAATCAGTTGTTATATAAATGTCAAAGTAATGAATAGAAGTGATATAAATAGGAAAGGAAGAGCAATGCAGGGGGGCGGGGGCGTTCCATCAGGTATAAAGATCAGATTTTAAACCAATTTACCTTTTTGCTTTACTTCCTTGTGCAAAACATTTAAAGCGAATGCATGGCAGATTTAACTGAAATGATGTTTCAGAGCCATGGCAGTACCACAGAAAGAGGCTTTTTTCTTGTATGGGTAGGAGGAAAGTGGTACTTTTAATGGACAATGAACACAAGGAGACACAGATCAGGAAAATCTGACTTGACTAAAGAATCCTTGGTATCTTGATAGCTTGTTTTTACACAAATATTCTCCAATTCTGATAGTGTTACGTACATATAAAAAGGGTCGTGGACATTTAACAGAACTGTTCTCAGAGAAAGAAAATAAATTACTACATCTACCTATCACAAGAAATTAAAATAAAACAATACAACAACACATCTACGTCAAGGTTTTGCACAATCATATGGGCTGTAAAGGTATTTCACAACTCTAGCCACAAGAAAAGAGTTAAGATCACTTAAAAAATAATGAAGAGATGGGCAAGAATTTGCCTAGAGCCACAAGGGCAAATTTTCTGAGGCTAGGACGTCTTGTGAATTCCATACACCAAAAAGCTACAGCAGAAGGTACACCTTTTAAAATGGGCTCTAGAGAAAGTTAATTTATATTTATTTAGGGTTAGATTGTTAGATAGGAGGCCTGTAGCAGTCTTACATCTGGCAATAAAATTCAGGAACAGTGGCATACATTCACACAATTGCCCTCAAAAATGTTAAGAAAAGGAAAAGATGGATGTATTTTAATTCCTGCCCTGTTTAGCTTCTACAATAATTCTATGGTAGAAACTTTAGATAGCCCAGATTTTAATGTTCCCAAAACTGAAAGATATAATTGTCTCTTCTTGTTGTATTGTCTTCTTTACTCCATCATGCTCTGTAGAGTTCAGTATAATAGACAGAATAAGCTGGCCATCACATTCCAAAATCAAAACTTTTGGTATAGTATTTGACAAAAAAAGAAAACCCACTCTGAAAGTATGGATCATTGAGGGAAATAGCATCAAACAGGTCGATGCCTTCTAATATTTGGGATTAGTATTCCATTCTATAAAGGAGGAGGTTTCTGCAAATTTTACTCTGCTAGTTGTTGCCAACTCCAGGGGGCGATGCTCATCTCCATTTCAAGGCAATTAAGCCAGTGCTGTCTGAAGACATTTCCGCAGTCATGTGGCCAGCATGATATCATGGAGCACTGTTACCTTCCCACCGAAGTGGTACCTATTTATCTATTTGCATTTGTATGCTTTTGAACTGCTAGATTGGCGAGAGCTGGGGCAAGGATGGGAATTCACTCCATCACCTGGAGCTTGAGTCTTGAACCTGGGCTGCCAGGTTCCAGCTGGTAAGTCCAGCATCTTAACTGCTGAGCACCACGCTGCTTTTTTATTCTATAGGAATTTGGAAAACACATTATGAATTTATTAGCTAAACAGTGTTAAAATCCTCACTGATCACCAAAATATTCTTCTTCCCTAAAGGAAAATAGCAGGCAAAATTTATATGGTGCCCAAATGAAAATATATGCAAAGGAGAATACCACAAATAGGGTTAACAATGTTCCTGAGGTCCATTCTTACCGCCTCTAGATGTCTACCTAATCGCTGAGACTGGAATGCCGAAAATTGAAGTGAGAAGTTTGAATGATGAATTGAGCTACTGGCTTAAATGGTGCGATTGGACAGGCCCTATAGCTCATAAAAGACAGTTGCAGCCAGAGAATCACAAAAGAACCAGGTGAAATTGAGTATTGTTCCACATAAATTTCTCATAATTTTCTTAAACCTAGAGGATTTTTAGTTCAGCATGAACACATAATTCATCATTTATACACTGTAAATGATGTGATGCCTAGTGCATTCTACATTGTCTCTGCAGGATATTTATATTTTGATGGAATCAGGCTGTGATAACATTTAATGATCAGAATATTGCTAGGAATATTTACAAAAATATTCTTAAGAGGTGCTATATTTTTTTAAAATCAACTGCCTTTGGAGGTTTCAAATCTAGCCTTTAAAGAAAATGATTAGATAGATATATCTTCTAAACCTTATTTATATTTGTCCCGAAATCAGACACACTTACTATATAGTAGGAGTCCAACAGGAAAGCCTCATTTCCTACTCAGATTTCCAGCAAATTCCTATTGAAAACATGGAATCTTTTCATCCTAGTTAGAGAAAGCTTTACTAAATCATTCTTGCCTGGTGACCTGTTGTTCAGCCAGATAAGACCAATTGAGAAATTGTTTAATCCAAGAACAGACATGTCTCCAGGATAATAATATAATAATATAATATAATATAATATAATATAATATAATGTAATGTAATGTAATGTAATGTAATGTAATGTAATGTAATATAATATAAATTGGAAGGGACCTTGGAGGTCTTCTAGTCCAACCTCCTGCTCAGGCAGGAAACCCTATACCATTTCAGACAAATGGCTGTCCAGTCTCTTCTTAAAAACTTCCAGTGTTGGAGCATTCACAGCTTCTGGAGGCAGGTTGTTCCACTGATTAATTCTTCTAACTGTCAGGAAATTTCTCCTTAATTCTAAGTTGCTTCTCTCTGATTGATACTCTCTTTGATACTGAGGGAATGTAAATAACTCATAGATTAAATAGGATTTGAAGGATTGGAGTATTTCTCTCATGAAGTTAAATCCTAGAAGTTGAATCCTAATTAGTGATGAGAAAGGTGAGAGTACAGGTGAGATCACACCATAAACAAATTCCTGGTCCAGTGAGGGCAATGTGAGTCAAACAAAGTGTAAAAGCACAATAACAGATACTCAATAGCTATTGCAAACTGACTTGATAATGAAGGATCTCGATGAGGAGGAGTTGAGAAGAAATCCAAGAAAAAAAAACTATTAAAAGTTTCAGCAAGTAGATATTGCTTATCCAGTCCATTCAAAGATTAACTTGTGTCCCTTAGTTCTGGCATTGAGCAATCCTCTCTTCAGTCTAAGGGCTATATAATTTTTAAGCCTCAATATAATCAGTACAGATATTATATTTTTTCAATGTTATTTTTTTACTTTGCCAATTTCACTCCCAATGCAATTGTCAACAGCATAACAGTCAAATGCTCACCTATTCCTTCCTTATTATGTTCCATTCATGTTGTTTTCTTGTATAGAGTTCTCATTTAAGATAAGATATATACTTATATTTTGATACTAAAAGGGAGCCTTTACCAATATCTGAGTCTTGGTTGCAAAATGGGCTTCTCTAGAGAAAAAGAGAGGATAATTGCTGAACTCCTCCAAATATTCAGAATGACCAGAGAGATATGGGTATGTTACTTCCCTGAATAATATAGCACAAATCTCAAATAATTAAAACATGGGACAAATTCAATTATGTATCCTTATTTTGTAGCTCTATGTAAATTGCAAGACCTTTTTCATAGTTAATCTGTAATGACCTTCCCTGCAGAGATGGAATAGCGCTCCCTGGTTCTTCCAAGACTCACCAGTGTTTGCAATCCTATGACACTATCATCTGCATAAAGCAATATAGGTCTACTAGTCTGCAATGAGTATGAGTATGTGAAACTCTTCCTTGCATGAAGGCATCTATCATTGCATTAATGTAGTAACTGAAAAGAAGTGTGGTCAGTTGACTTCATATAATTAATTGTATGTGTTTTTTCTTAGCTTTTTCTAACTTTTAGTTTTAGGTTTTAGTCCTAGTGCAATACTGATTAGATGTTGAGACTCTAGAAAGAGTGCAGAGAAGAGCAACAAAGATGATCAGGAGACTGGAGGCTAAAACATATAAGGAATGGTTGCTGGAGTTGGGTATGTCTAGTTTAATAAAGAGAAGGACTAGTGGTGACATGATAGCAGTGTTCCAATATCTCAAGGGTTGCCACAAAGAAGAGGGAGTCAAGCTATTCTCCAAAGCAGAGGTCCCCAACCTTTTGGGCACCAGGGACCGGTTCTGTGGAGAAATGTTTTTCCACGGACCGGAGAGTGTGTGGTTTTGTGTGCTGCCTGCATCCCACGGATGGGGCTTTGCTTGTTTGTGCAGACCGGTTGCTGGCATGCCGTGGCCCGGTACCGGTCCACGTACCAGGGGTTGGGGACCCCTGCTCCAAAGGACCTGAGGGCAGGACAAGAAGCAATGGATGGAAACTAATCAAGGAGAGAAGCAATTCAGAACTAAAAAGAAATTTCCTGATAATTAGAACAATTAATCAGTGGAACAACTTGCCTCCAGAAGTTGTGAATGCTCCAACACTGGAGGTTTTAAAGAAGAGATTAGACAATCATTTGTCTGAAATGGTATAGGGTTTCCTGCCTGAGCAGGGGGCTGGACTAGAAGACCTCCTAGGTCCCTTCCAACTCTGTTTATTCTATTCTGTTCTGTTCTATTCTATTCATATTTAAGTGTAATTTGAGGACATAGGATGGGTTCTTAATACATAGGTTTCTCTGGAGAGGAAATCTCCTATACATTAGTAAATTCTATAAATTATTTTTTTTTAAAAAGGACCTGTACTAAATTACTTCAATTTAAAATAATGAACACTGCACTAACAGCATATTCATAACTATTTAAAAATAAATAGCACTGAGGTCAAAAGGGTTAGTCTAAGATAAACAGCCATAGCAGGGATCTGCAATTTTAGTGGACACTGAAAACCTTTAGGATTTTGAAAAAAGTATCCCAGCAGCTTCTATAAGGTAGTTGAAATCAATTTTAAATTATTGGAATCATCCCTCTGATGATCATGCATCTCACTCTCACTTAGGGTGCTCCTACTCGCCATAGTTACATTCCTTCCGCACACACTCTTCTCTCTCATCTCACTCTGTCTTTCCCAAGAAGATTCTCTTCCTCTGCCTGTTGCCCCTTCTCTCTTTAGGAAAAAATAATAATTAGGAAGAACATGGAGATTTGCCAAAGACTGGGAAAGTTAATTATGGAGCCAGTTCAGGATGTAAAATTCTGTGGGGGAAGTACTCCTTAGAATATGTTTATTTTTATTTCATTTTTCCTCAGTTGTTTGAAAGTTATAGATTTGAAGATTATTCATTAAATAAGAAAATATACCTCTGTTCTGAATTGGTACCATCCCCAACTTGTGCCATCTTACCTTTAATTCAAATACTGGAGTATCTATTGTCTCAGCTCCATGACGTTTGAAGCATTGGGTAATGACATTGAAGACTTTCTCTCTGATAGCCATCTGTTTGGGATTATAATCCCGAGTACCCTGAAAGCAAAAATGAAAGGTCTGGGTTAGAAGGAAATGTCAGCAAGTTCCATCCTATTACAAGTGTGGTACATTAAGGAAGTGTAGATGTGAGGCTTGACAGTAGAGTATAGCAAATGAAAACAATTCACAGTATATCTTTACTATTTGGAGCTTTTAGCTTAGTTAAAATAGAAAATGTATGGGGACAACATGATGCAGATTTTGAAAGTTATATACAGTTATCATATAACTATGGTAAGGATGGATGGAATTCCTCTCACTTTCTCTCATAACATAAATAGTTTGTATTAATCATCTTGCAGTAGTTGTAGGGCAAACTAGGTTATGTTCTTCATCTAATACACACTACAAAGAGAAATGCATAGGAAGTATCAAACAACTGTATAGTATCTGCAAACATCTACTCACTAAACTTTGTGAGACTGATTTCTGAATCAACATAAATTGGACTGCAATCAGACGGATTCGATCATAATAAGCTTGTTTAATAGAAAGTTATAAACCTCAAATTTAGATATGACAATGAAAATGAATTGTAGGATGTAAAATAATTTGTAAATAAATTAGAAAAGCATTAGTTAAAAGCATTAAGATTGAGGGAGATGGATGGTAAAGAAATATGAAATATAAATAAATATAATTATTTATTTATAAAAGAATTAAAACTATAAAAGCAAAATTGAAACTTAATACTGAATACTGAGATTCGATGGGTTAGTAGCGCCACAAAGGAGAAAATAATCTTTAAGTTTAAACTGTCCAATGTCTTCCTTTTGGTTATGAAAAATCAAAGGAAAAAAGAGGAAGCACCCCTTAAAACCATCCTCTATTGCACTGAAACCTATGGGACAATTACTACGACATTTTCATCCAATGTACTGTCATTTTAAACAATTGCGTCCAGGGCGTCATAATTTTTACATAAAAAAAGCCTTCACTATTAAAAGGAGAGCCCTCCACTTTAGTGCACATGGTAGATACAAAAAAAAACAGTACAGCCGTAGCGATGTCTCAGGGATGGTAAGACGATGCCTAATGCTGATGTTCCGAATAATAAAGAAGATTCCACTTATGACAAATTAGACAGTGTCATAATCTCATCTTATTTTATAGATTTTAGACAGTGTGCAATACAGTCTTATATTACTCACCTGAGCCTGACATTCTCAGCTCATAAATTAAATGGGGAAGGCTAAATATTTAAAGAAAATGCATCTGACATGACAGTCCAAGCCTGATTTTTTAAGAACTACAAACCTTATAAACAGATGTATACATTCATTCTGTTATGAAACACCAGCAAAATGTAGAACATTTGGTAATGAATTTTTTATACTCCTATAAATTTTACAAAATGTTGACATTTATTCATTAAAACCCTTTTTGTCAAAACTCTCAAAATTATTTTTTACAATATGATTTAAGTGAAGTGGATTAAAAGATTAGAGATTTTAATGCAATTTACATAGATTAAACTTTCATTTTGATAGCATATAACACCTACTGATCATTACAATTACTGAATATTGCCAATCCATTATTAATTGCCGATAAGTACAGCACCTTTTGACAATATTCACATGTCTCTAGCATCACTTCCAGTATGGTGTGCAGTTATAGATTCATGGTTTTCGAAGTGTCTATAGAACTGTACATCTTAGCAAAATATTTTTTGTTTTATTTTATAAAATCATATCACTTTATATCTCCCTTAATGACTGTGGTAAAAATGATTGTAAAAATGGGTCCAGCCACATCATGACTTGCTTAATGACTGCATAGCTTAAGTGACCAAAATTCCAGTCCCAATTGTGGTCATAAGTCAAGGACTACCTGTACAACTTCCCTAAGTATTTTGCTTACTGAACACCTTATTTAGCTTGCAAAAGGACAAAGATAGAAAAAATGCTTCAAAAAAGCAACTTTTTTCAGCACAGGATTTAGTTTGGAGACAATTTTTTCCAGTGTTAGAGGTTAAAAGGAAGCTGGGGGAAAAGGCAAATACTGCACCCAGAAATTTGTATACTAGATAAATTTCTTCATTAAAAAACCAAACCTATCACAGCTGTACTAGATTCTAAAGCTGGGGCTTATGCAGATGAAAATCTAGTAGACGTGTGGCACAGAGATCATAATGAAGAACCATCAAATTCGTCCTTGATCCCAAAAAGTCTTTTTGGTAGCATAAAAGTGAATACAGGTAGTCCTTGACTTACAACCACAATGAAACCAAAATTTCTGTTCCTAAGCAAGACAGTTGTTAACTGAGTTGTACCCCATTTTATGACTTTTTTTGCCACAGTTGTCAAATGAATCACTGCAGTTAAGTGAATTGTGAGGTTGTTAAGTAAATTTGGCTTCCCCCATTGACTTTGTCGGAAGCCAACTGGGAAGGTTACAAATGGTGATCAGGTGACCCTTGGGACATACTGTCATAAATACATGCTAGCTGCCAAGCACCCAAATTTTAATCATGTGACCATGGGGGATGCTGCAACGATTGTAACTGTTATACGTTATAAGTCACTTTTTTCAGTGTTGTAACTTTGAACAGGGATTAAACGGAGGGTTGTAAGTCAAGGACTACCTGTAAATGTAAGCATTCCACGAATTGCAATGGAAAAAAGGAAAAAGTTGAAGACTTTACCTTTGGGGTCTTCAAAACAAATTTATGCTTGCCTTCTTCAGGATGCATTGCTGACTTCATCTCCAGCAGCTTTGACACTTGCTTTGTGATCTGAAAGATATTTTTAATCACTGTAAATTACATAGTTATTGTTACTTACAATGTACAGTGTTTTTGTTTATTGCTGCATATTGGGATAAGCTCCTGACCCAAATATCCTTTTTCTATATTGTCTTACTGCACATTTTAACATTTTTTTCATGGCTCAACATAGTCCCCACTTCTTCCCTCTTTAATTTTTTTTAAAAAATTACTTCAATATATAAGTTGTAAAAAAACCCCAGAAATTTCCTAGAAAGCTAGTAGAATAGGGAACAACACTTATTCTCAAATGGGGTTGATTTAGAAAACAATAACCAATATTACACCAAGAAAAACAAACATATACTATATGCACAATATTCTCTCCAGTAAAGATTGTATACTGGTGCTGTTTCTTTCCCAATAGCATATAAGCATATAGCCCAGTGGTGGTGAACCTATGGCACGCGTGCCAGAGGTAGCACTCAGAGCCCTCTCTGTGGGCACGCGCGCCGTTGCCCCAGCAGAGTTCACCAGAGTAGCGAGCACGTGGCGTTTGGAAGTGAGCGAGCAAGCGGCATTGGCCCCCCTGGGGATGCCCTGGAGATGGCGAGGGACTGGCCCCGGCCATGCTCACCCAGTCTGCCATGACCACTGCAGCCATGCCCACCCAGTGGGCCACGCCCCCCCACCCTCCCCTGAGGGCACCACAATGTTGATGCAGCCCTCGCACTTTGCGATAAATAAGTGGGTTTTGGGTTGCAGTTTGGGCACTCGGTCTCTAAAAGGTTCGCCATCACTGATATAGCCTCTTACAGTATAACATTTCATTTACATTTTTGAAAACGGATGTTTATTTATTCTGCTTTTCAGATATACTAACTAGCTTTGTAAGGATTTGGTATGATTTTACACCATAACCTTGAGGTATGCAAGATTAAAGTCACTGAAAAACTTGGAAATTTCTACATACATTTAATTATTACAAGAGCTTGTTACATAGCTTCCTTTGTGATTTCCCCCCTGCCCAAATCAGCAAAGCACAACTAAAAGGGAATCAATATTTAATGAGCAAAGAATGAGGAAGGTAAATGGAGGTGAGGAAACAGTTTCAATAGGATAGTATTAATGGTAGACTTCCAGGGCCAGTGCTTATCATTATAAAAATCTCTTCAATCTCAGGTCGTCCTGAATACACAAAAACATCCATGTAATTTTCTTGGCAACCACGTCCAGTTCTACTTTGAAAATAAGCAGGAGGAGGAGTGTGACACTCATCTAGCTTCTCACGTGGTCCGTGGTTTTACAAATTATTTGCCACTGCATTGTGCGCTTTCAATGTACTGTATCCTATTTTGACTTTCAGTGGTTCTTGTAGTCTGTTCTGTGTGCCACTAGAGAGAGATACAGCCTTAGTATAAATTGTCCTAGTTCAGAAGGGTGCTTATTTCCAGGCTCTAGATTTTGTTTTAGTTATCATTAGAAATACTACATGGTGAAGCAGTGAGGAATAAGATGGTTGTATTGATTTTAGGTATTTGCAAACCATATTTTAGGATAGACTACATTAAAAAGTCTTGTACAGTGTATGGTCATTGAGAAATAAAATCCATTTTCTTTGGTGGAACTGTCTCCCAGATCAACAAAGGTCACCTATGTTAATCACATAGAAGCAAAATTAAGAATATTGCCCAAAATATAGCAGCTTCTGCATCCTATGCTAGCAAGGAACATGTATCTTTATATATATTGATACCTTGCTCAATAGTAGTATCTGTGAGAGGGATCTTGGAGTCCTAGTTGACAAAAACTTAAATATGAGCCAGCAGTGTGCTGCAGCTGCCAAAAAAGCCAATGCAGTCCTGGGCTGCATTAACAGAGGTATAGAATCAAGATCACGTGAGATGTTAATACCACTTTACAATGCCTTGGTAAGGCCACACTTGGAATACTGCATACAGTTCTGATCACCACGATGTAAAAAAGATATTGAGACTCTACAAAGAATACAGAGATCATGGGACTGGAGGCTAAAACATATAAGGAACGGTTGCTGGAATTGGGATATGTCTAGTTTAATGAAGAGAAGGATGAGGGGGTACATGATAGCAGTGTTCCAATATCTCAGGGGTTGCCACAAAGAGGGAGTCAAGCTATTCTCCAAAGCATCTGAAGGTAAGACAAGAAGCAACATATGGAAACTAACCAGAGAGAGAAGCAACCTAGAACTAAGGAGAAATTTCCTGACAGTTAGAACAATTAATCAGTGGAACAGTGCCTCCAGAAGCTGTGAATGCTCCAACACTAGAGTTTTTAAGAAGAGACTGGACAGCCATTTGTCTGAAATGGTATAGGATTTCCTGCCTGACGGGGGTTGGACTAAATGACCTTCAAGGTCCCTTCCAACATCATCATCATTATTATAAAGAACCAATGCAGAAACTCCCAAACAGCGTGGTTCTTGCCCAGTAGAAATTATGAATGCTGTCTCACCAGCCCAATCTACACTTTGGAACGGGTGATCTGTGATACTGTTATGTAATGGACATAGAGCGAGTGCAGGTCAGTTCGAGTGCCTCTCTCCTGCACTTTATGAAAATTACGAACCTCCGAAATCTGGAATATGGAAAAAGATTGTCCATGCAGTAGTCCCGTACATCGTCTTACCTCTTCCGGGCTAGCCTTCTCCTGCTTGAGGCGCCGCACCGTATCTGCCTGCTTCCTCAGCGCCTCTTCCTCAGCCATGACGATGACACCCCTCGCCGACAGTAAAAAATTAAAAAAAGGGAGAGAGGAGAGCCGCCACCCACCCTCCTTGCTTCCTCACCCGCAGAATTTAATCTTTTGCTCCCCTACGCATGCGTACTGCTTTGTGTTGAGGCAGCTAAATCTGCCCACACTGCTCAACTCAGTGTGCAGCGGGGGTGAGATGGGACGAGTCGGAGTTGGATGATGCAAGAGAAACTAACGAAGAGAGGAAGTGACGTTTCTACACTTTATTCCCCTTTATCCTCGTGGTGTTTCCGTTTTTGTTTTCGGTAGAAGCTTGCGCCTTAAAGTTACGGTCCTGTTAATCTCTGTTCAGAAATAAGCTCCTTTGACGCCAGGAAGCCATACGTTTAGGATCGGTCAATCTTAAAACACAGGAATTGTATTTGCACATTTTCATAAGTCATTTAACTACAATGGTTGGGTTCACACAACACTGTACCATAATATAGTTTATTGGCTTTGGTGTGCTGTGTGAACCCATCCAGTTGCGATTATTTCAGGCAAACAAGGCTTAGTGTAATGTATGAATCCAGCCAATGGCCAATTCTAAGGGCTGGTGAGCAGCTATTTGGTGTCAGAACTTCATAGAAGCCACCATAAGCTAGGGATAAGGAGGATTGCACAAAGGCAGAGGTAGGTTGCAACAACCCCTAAACCTAAAGCATCCCATCTTTGAGATTTCCCTACCAAAATTTAGCAATTTTCTCTGTATTTTTAAGAAACCAGTTAGCATCCATTGATTTAAGACACCCATTTTATTTTAACCTCAGAACAAAAATTCCCAAATAATTAGGTTTGTCTTCCTTAACCTTACTATATCTCCTCTACAGCTTTATGTAAGTGGAGATGAGGGCTCACACTATATAAGATGCAATTTTTAAAAAAAATTATTTTAATACAATTCTAAATATTTTGGCTCTCTTGTGAAGATGGTGATATAGTAAACATTCATACATGGAGCTCCATATCTACAAATATCTTTTTTGTGTTTCTCCTAGGGTAAACGCAGCTATTTTTTTATTAAGAGTTTTTCAAGGTTAATTTTACTTACTAATTTGGGAAATAAGTGATTAAGAACTCTACATAACTTCAAGCCACCACAAATGGAGATTAATTAGTACATCAAACTCCTTTGTAGTGTCAAATGTGTATGCTCCCTTGATTGAGGCATTATCTACTAAGAATATTGTCGAATCTATGTAATGATAATAAAAATGAAGAAGGATGGAAACTAATCAAGGAGAGAAGCAACCTAGAACTAAGGAGAAACTTCCTGACAGAACAATTAACCAATGGAACAACCTGCCTCCAGAAGAGGTGAATGCTCCAACACTGGAAGTTTTTAAGAAGAGACTGGACAGCCATTTGTCCGAAATGGTATAGGGTTTCCTGCCTGAGCAGGGGGTTGGACTAGATGACCTCCAAGGTCCCTTCCAACTTTATTATTATTATTATTAAGACAATTGGGTTCAATTAGCAAGAGAGATAAAATTGACACTTATCAACTAGATACTAGAAGCTTGTAGTAATACTAGTCTTCCACCATTGTCTTCCTCAACAAAACCTGCTCTTAAAATCCTTTTAAGAACCATGGTGGCACACTGGTTAGAATGCAGTACTGCAGGCTAACTGCTCACTCCAGGAGTTCGATTCTGACTGGCTCAAGGTTGAGTCAGCTTTCCATCCTTCCAAGGTTGGTAAAATGAGGACCCAGATTGTTGGGGGCAATATGTTGACTCTGTAAATTGCTTAGTCTATAAGTCTTTGAGAATATATCTTCGTTATTTACCAAAATTAACCCTATGCAAGAAATAGTTGAAGAGCTGAAAATTGGAACAGAAGCTCTCCTATTATTGTATCAAAAAGAAGAAATGCTGTTGCTATTCCTACTGCTACTTTGCCAACCTTTTCTAAGAGGTATCTTAACTCTTAGCACAAAATGAGCTGAGCAAAGCTAGGATCAATTCATAAAAGAAAATATTTGAAGCTCAAGGTTGAACTCTGTGTCACTGAGTTTGGTCGTTTCCTTGCAGATGTTTCATCACCAAACTAGCACTGATGTTATCTAGTTTGGTAACGAACCGTCTGCAAGAAAACAACCAAGCTCAGACAGCACCAGGAATCCAAGTGTTAGAGCCAATTGCATGCAGCTGAGCATTTACTTCTGCGACCTACTACTGAAAAAACTTGTTTTCTGTTCTTCAGGCAGGTGGTTCTAATTATATGAGTAAGCATAACCTAGAACAGGGGTGTCAAACTAGCGGCCTGCGGGCTGGATGGGTCACATGCAGGCCACGCCCACCCAGCTCCACAAAGGCAAAAAGTGATACATCACGATATGTCATGTGATGTGATCAAGTTTGACACCTGTGACCTAGAAGGTTGGGAGAATAAAAGACAGACTATATTTTCCCTGGCTTGTTTAAAAGTCAATCCTACCAAATAGAGTTGCCATATGTGAAGCAACTGCATGGCCCACTTCAAATTTGTGCACAGTAAAATTCGAAAATTGTAAAAAACTAGAAATGAAGCAGACTCAAGAAAGGATTCCTCATATGTCACTGTAGGGTTCTGTAATGAGCTAGAAAAAGAAACAAAACTGTTTAGCCTACCTACTGCTATCTTGCTTCTATAATCAGCATTTGCATCAGGGACAAATTTCATGTAAGCGTGGGAAACACGTACACAGATGTACTGAGGCGGGAACAAGGGAGTGTACAGGAATGATTGATGTTTATTGTTTTCCTTATATGGTAATAATTATTGTCTAATGTTGATTGGTTAACAAAGTTTATAAAGCGATGCCATTAACTTTCTAAGCTGTGTCACTTCTGAACGTAATTGCTCTCAAGAGTTTCAGATTGTGTTCCACTCCATCAAATAAAGTACTGTTCCTTTAAGAAGCCTCTGCCTGAGCTTCCTAATTGACTTTTCTGGTGTCTCAGGTTCAATTAAGGGTCAGTGATCTTACATCACATTAATGACATCCCAAAGACTTGACTCTGTAAGTACCTTATAAATACCTAAGCAATCTATGATTACTAAAGTCCTTGTGATGACATCTAGTGGTACTGTCTGGTCTCTATATGAGTCTGAGCTAAGTCATAATGTTCAATGTAAACAAAGAAAGCATTTATTAGTACTCAGAAAATGTGCCTCTTGACCAGCTAGGGTCATTAGAATATAAAGAAGCCTTCATATTATTAAGACCAGATACAGAAAAACAATGAATTTAGTTTAATTTCACATCATACCAAGGAACATTTAGAAAATCCTAGATGGATACTAACCACATATTTCACCACACCTATATCCTCTACTCAGCAACAAACCTTTTTTTTTAGATCTGACATGGTTTTACTTGTAGAAATCCTTAGTGGTAGATTAGCCAAAATTCCTTTGTCCCTATAATTCAGTTTTGATAGAACCACTCATTTTCTGATATTGATCATCTTAATTGTCAATCTTAATTGTTCTTTGTTTGAACATAATCAGCTAAGTTTTATCTTCCTTTCTCTTGTCAGACAATAAGCCTAATGTTACATGCAATGTAGCTGGATTTTGTGTCACAGCTATTAAGGCATGAAAATAAACTTCAACAGAATTAGATCTGTGGTAATAATATTATGCCGAGAGTGAGTTATGTTATATGCATTACATTTTTATATAGTTTTAAATAGTTTGTATGCTATATTACTGTAATTTTGCTGTTCTCATCGATTAAATAAATGTATATGCTCTAGTTCCTTTTATACCACAATATATAAAGAAGAACCTTAAAATTATTTAGCATGAAAACAATAAAGAACTAAGTGGACATAAGGAGAAAAGGAGTTCTGCAGTTTTCTGTTGGTTGTAAAGCAGGGGTGTCAAACTGCCGGTCCGTGGCCCGGTTGCATCATGCAGAGGCCCCGCTCACCCCAGCTCCGGCAATGCAAAAAAAGTTGTGATACGTCACAACACGTCACGTGACAGGCGAGTTTGACACTCGTGTTGTAAAGAAACAAGTGACAAGATATAACAAACTGCTGCAAAGACATGTATAAATCATGATCTCCAGATGACTGTGGCCTCCAACAGCTTTAGCAGTATGATTCAAGATGAGCTATAATTTGAAGATTCTGGATGGCCACAATTCCCCCTGCTGTGAAGAACAATTAGCCAAATCTTGGTACAGGCAGGTTTTGGATAGGACAGTGGTATCAAATCAGAAGCAATGTCCCTCATATAGGTGAAGCCAGAATGTTTTATTTCTTACTGTGTTTGGAGAAAAATTAGATTAAACAATAAAATGAAGAAAACCCTATGCTATTTGTGTTTTAGTCATGGGGCTAGAACAGGGGTAGGCAACCTTGGCTCTTTTATGACTTGTGGACTTCAACTCCCAGAATTCCTGAGCCAGCATGGCTGGCTCAGGAATTCTGGTAGTTGAAGTCCACGAGTCATAAAAAAGCCAAGGTTGCCTACCCCTGGGCTAGAATAATAGAATAACAGAGTTGGAAGACCTTAGAGGTCTTCTAGTCCAACCCCCTGCTCAGGCAGGAAACCCTATACCATTTCAGACAAATGGTTGTCCAATCTCTTCTTAAAAACCTCCAGTGTTGGTGCATTCACAACTTCTGGAGGCAAGTTGTTCCACTGGTTAATTGTTCTGTAAGGAAATTTCTTCTTAGTTCTAGGTTGCTTCTCTCCTTGATTAGTTTCCAACCATTGCTTCTTGTCCGGCTCTTAGGTGCTTTGGAGAATACAGGTAATCCCCGAGTTACAAATGTTCACTTAATGCTTTTTTTGAAGTTACGCAACAAGCGCCCCCTAGTGTTTACGAGCAAGTCCCAAAATCATGAATATTACAGCACCACGGCAGTTGTTCACCCTTACGAATGACTACAGAGGCTCTGCAACATTCACTCTATTGCCCCCCCACACCCTACAACTGCTTCCCCCTCCCTCCCTGCTGCGCCAGATACATTCACCTTGCAAAATCTGTCTCCTCTCTGCCATGGTTTCTTTCCCTTTGAGGGAGAGGAGAGTTGGCCTGGAAATACTTTTCGTGGTTACAATGGAAGCTCCTGGGTGCCGTAATATTGTGTGATTTCAAACACAAATTCTCTGCAAAAGACATCATGGCCCCCAGAAGCTTCGATTCTCAAGGGGGGAGGGAATTGTTTGCTTTGTTTGCATGCCTATGGGGCAAAGCGCGGAACCGGAGTCGGCCAGGCGCAGGAACCAATGCTCTCTGTTGCCCAGGTGTGCTGCTTGCTCGCATGTGCTGGCCTTAGTTTTGAGGGCAAAAACGAAGCCTTCAACTGAGCAGGGAGGCATTGCGGAGCCAGGCCCCTTGCACCTGCGTCCAAACCAGCGGCAGTGGCAGTAGCCACCTGAGCAACATGTTCCTCCCACCCCAGCCAGCCAGCCACCCTGCCCGATCTACTCCTTGCCTGACCAGCTGGCTGGCACAAATCCTGACACTCTTCTCCTTGTCGTCCTCCCCACTCAAACGGTGGCAGTGGCTTGAGTTTCTCAGCTCCGTCCAAAACGAAGAAAGCGGAGACGCAGCAGCAGGATTGCTTGCTCGTGTGCACCAGACTTGAGAGCAATCCCGCTGCTGTGCCTCCACTTTTTTCCATTCAGACAGAGCTGCTGCCACTTGGGTGGGGAAGACAACAAGGAGAAGAGCGGTCAGGATTTGTGTCAGCTGGCCTGCCAGGCAAGGAGTAGGTTGGGCGGGGTGGGTGGCTGGCTGGCTGGCTAGGACGGGGGGATCATGGCTGCTCAGGTGGCTGCTGCCGCCAGTGGCTTGGCTTTGAAGAACCCCATAGGCACTGAAACCCTTTTTATCCAAATGGAGACCTGACAGACCGCAAGCTCCATATGCCTGGAATGGGGCGCTTGATCACGCATTGGCAGCCATGCGGAACTTGCAGTCTGTCAGATCTCCATTCGGATAAAAAGTGTTTCAGCACCTATGGAGCACTTCAAAAGGCAGCGAATCCCTGCGTTTTGAAGCACTCTATAGGCGCTGAAACACTTTTTATCCAAATGGAGACCTAACAGAGATTTCAAGCTCCGTATGCCTGGAATGGGGCGCTTGAGAAACAGTCTTCTGCTCCATTTCTAAGCATACATTGGCAGCCACGCAGAGCTTGCAGTCGTCTGTCAGGTCTCCATTCCAATAAAAAGTGCTTCAGCGCCTACGGGGCGTTTGAAAATGAAGAGAATGCTTCGTTTCCAAATGCCCCATAGGCGCTCAAACTCTTTTTACCAGGACGGAGACCTGACAGAGTCTGGAAGCTCCGTGTGGCTGCCAGTGGGGCACCTTAGAAATGGAGCGTTTTGCTCCATTTCTAAGCATGCATTTGCATGCAGACAGAGCTTCCAGTTTCCCTCTGTCCTGGTGAAAATTGTTCCGGCAGTGGCGGAAAGGAGTTGGGAGCAGGAGCAGGAGATAGGTACCACAAACACAGCGAGAATTCAGGCTCCCATTCTCTGCAAAAGAGGATGGGTGCCTGAACTTGCACGATATTATGGGCACCTAGGAGCTTCCATCGACTCTCCCTCAAAGGCAGAAATTGTGGCAGAGAGGAGGTGGATCTTTTCAAGGTGAGTCCGGCGCAGCAGGAAAGGAGGGGGAAGCATGAGGTGTCTTAGTGGGTCGAGGAGGCCTAACCCCATGGCCTTCCCCACCCTCACGAGCAGGGAGTGATCTCGTTCAAGGTACAAGATTCACTCCCTCGAATTCTCGAGTTATGAATGGAATGGGCAGGCTCCATTACATTCGTAACTCAAGGACAACCTCTAACTTGACTCCCTCTTCTTTATGGCAACCCTTGAGATATTGGAACACTGCTATCATGTCACCCCTCGTCCTTCTTTTCATAGACATACCCAATTCCAGCAACCGTTCTTTATGTTTTAGTCTCCAGTCCCCTGATCATCTTTGTTGCTCTTCTCTGAACTCCTTCTAGAGTCTCAATATCTTTTTTACATCATGGTGACCAAAACTGGATGCATTATTCCAAGTGTGGCCTTACCAAGGTGTTATAAAGTGGTATTAACACTTCACGTGATCTTGATTCTATCCCTCTGTCAATGCAGCCTAGAACTGTTGGCTTTTTTGGCAGCTGCAGCACACTGCTGGCTCATATTTAAGGGTCTGTGACTTGCTGTTAACAATCCAGGGGGCTTGCCTGGACATTTCTTCATTGTTGCGCAGGTTGAAGTTTTTCACATAATTCTCAATGTCTTTCTTTAGCCCTGGCTACCAGAACTGCCATCAAATTAAATGTAAACTTTTTAAGTAGCCAAAATGGCCCGTTTGTTTACTATCGTGGCTGCATTGGAGAGCCTGAACTCTGAGTCTCTGGTAGATACAGTTTCGATCCCTTCCAAGCTAACCCGTCCCGACAAGTTGAAACGGTTAAAATACTGCGCCCATCGGACCTCCTTAGGGGATAATTTGTGAGGGGTTTTTAGTGCCTCTAGATTTTTGCGATCAGTTCATACTTCAAAAGGCAAGTCACTCCCATCAAGAAAATGACGCCACGTAAGCAGAGCCCACCTCACAGTGAAAGCCTCTTTCTCCCAGACTGCCCATCTTCGTTCAGTGTTTGTTAACTTTTTGGAGGTGTAAGCGCAGGGCTGTAAATTTCCACTGTCATTCCTTTGCAAAAGAACAGCCCCCCCAGCTACATCACTGGCGTCAGCTTGGATTGTAAATTGTTTCTCAAGATCGGGGTGTTTGAGAATGGGTTCTGCTGCAAACAATCTCCTTAAATTATCAAAAGCAGTCTGGCATTCAATGGACCATGGCAATGGTTGGCAGGGTCGCGTTTTCCCACCATTTCCCCCCATTTTTAACAGCTCGGTCACTGGCAAGGCAATTTTGGCAAAGGAGGGGATGAATTGCCAGTAGAAGTTAGCGAACCCCCAAAAACCCTGGAGTTGCTTTCGGGTTCATGGGGGTTGCCACTCCAGTACTGCTCTCACTTTGGCTGGGTCCATTCAATGCCTTCATTGGAAATCCTATATCCTCAATAGCACAGTCCATGGTTCGATGGGGTGGCAGGACGTCACATTCCATCTCGCTAAACGCTTCTGCTAAGTCTCTATATTCACTTGGGATGATTGGCTCTCCCGGCAGGGAACTAAGTACAGACTTCAAGGTTTCCAGGTGCTGTACCTGGCTTTCAACTGGGTTACTCATTGGGGTAGGAGGTGATGGTCCAATTGCTAATCTTAAAAGTCCTAACTCCATTCTCCCACCAAATCATGGGGCGCCACTTATCAAGCCAGGCTAACCCCAGAATCACTGCTTCAGTCATTTTTGGATCACCACAAAGCAGATTAACTCCCAATGCTCCCCTATTTCTAGTTCAGTTAGGTGGGTAGCCAGGGCTCTTCCTATGAGAGATCCATCGGCCTGCTCAAACCTCATGGGTAGAGGTAGCAATTTCGCTCTAATGCAGAGTTTTAGTACGGTAGGGAGGTTGATCAAACATCGAGTGCATCCCAAATTGACTAAAATGTTCAAGTCCAATGGAGCCCCTGATTTTGTCACCAGTATTTTGGCAGAAAAAGCAAAAGGTAGGACAGGCTGACTCACCATTGGGTCGTCTTTCCCCCCGTCATCGCTGTCATATGGGTCTGGTGCAGGCAGGCGTTTAGCTGGCTCCTTTTGCTTCGATATCCATGTTTGTAGCTAAGTGGTACCAATCATAGAGTTGATTAGGATTGCCCCTGCAGATGCATGTCTGGACTAGGTTGCGATCCAACCCCGCTTTGAAGTAGTGGATCAATGACTGCTTGGGCCTTTGAAAGTCTCTTACGTATTCTCTTGCTGGCCAACCCCTCTGCTTCACATCATGGAGGTCATTCTCCGCCTGTACCATTTGGGATTCATCCTCAAATCGGCCCTCAATCCATGCGTGAACAGATCGAAGTTCCATAGCTCAGGTGCCTGCGCCTCTCGTAGGCCAGCCATCCACTTCACAGCCTCACTCCAGATTGGCAGCTACAGCATCAATCATCTCGGCTTCACCCAAATACGCCTGTTCATAATGATTAATGTGAGACCACACCTGGTTCAAGAAGATAGTCACCTTTTCGGAGTCTCCATCAAAAGTGGGCTTAAGAGGTGGGTCAGCTGGGCGGCGATCCCAAAGAGCCTGCAGTAAGCCAGGGAACTGTGGTTGGGGCTGCTGCAACCCCCCCATCAGAAAACCCCTGGTGGAGGTCTTGGGCTGGCAGGACGCTGACGGCAGTCAGGGCTGGCATGTTGATAGGGGTCAGGTTCCACTGGGCGCTGGTGGTGATCTGGGCTGGCAGGATGCCAACAGCGATGGGGGCTAGCATAGTGCCGATAGCGCCCATTAGCTTGCAGGGCTAATGGGACGCCTGTGTCACTTGGAGCTGGCAGAACGCCTGTAATATTCAGGACTAACCTGTTGGGATCGATCCAGGCTGACCTGGTGTCGGTAGCGGTTGGGGCTCCGCCAGTGCACCGTGCTCGATGTCAGGTCAGGCTTTGGTAGTGGAGAGGTGGCCCACTCGATCACCACAGGGCTAGGACTCTATTGGGGTGGCGGAGGTTCATGCGATCACTTGTCCTCCCGCCCACCTGAAAACACCTGGCGGATGGCTTGTCTTCCTTCACCCATCTCCAGCCGATCGAACTTCTCAGGCGTTCCACTGAGTAGCTGTGGATGGCCGTCAGATAGTTCCACTCACTGGATTTGTCCCAGGCTGCTGACCGCTTTGCTTTCATCGCTACTGGTGAAAGGAGAGCAGGCAATGAAATCAGTGGGAATTCAACCTCTGCAGCCTTTAGCGTGCTCTTGAGAGGCAGGGCAGCGTCGGACTGCCAGGTCTCCCCGAGGATGATTGCTTCCTCCTTCTGGGACTTCACAGGTGTTTGGTCTCGCTCTCCACGAAAGCAGCAACCTGCGTCCCATCTGCTGCAGCTGCTCCAAGGCTCGAGATTGATTCCCCTTTCTTTTCCATCTCTGCGTCTTCCCTGAGTCTTTGTCGTCCTCCCAAGGGTTGGGTAGGTGACCCGGGCTCAGGACCCCGTGGATAAATGAATTTTGGAGTCTTGGTTTAATGTCATGGTTCCGATCGATGAGACCAGTTGAAATAAGAACTCTGAGGCAATTGCTTTCCTCAAAGAACACTTTTAATGGCTACATAATATCAGCACGAACAAAGGTAAAACCAAGACTGAAAGTCCCCCCCCCAAAAAAGGTTACAAAGTAAAAGTTGAACTTCCCACCCCTTAGTGTGTCATACATCACAATCCCCAATTAACACCTTTGGCAGGCTTCCTAACGGTAGCTCCAGCCTGCCAAACACTTAGACTGCTTGATCTTGGTTCCCACAAGAAAGTTACTGTTTTGACTAATCTAGAAGAATGCATTTCCCCCTTCCATTGCTGTGGCAACCGAAAAATGAAGAAACATGGCTGTATTCAGAACGTTTGAAGGTTTGACATTTTTTCTACCACTCCAATAACTTCTTCCTCCTGCCCCCCCCCAACATTTCTCTCATACCTTCCCCAAGGTCAGTCCTAAATTCCTTTACAGTAAGTTAACAATCCATAGGAGACCATAAATGAATATAAGCTGTCACAGATATACTTGTTGGTTGTGTAGTCAAGTGGCAATAGGGAATGTGATCAGATCAGCACTTATTGATCAGCACTTATTGATCTCCTATCTCTTCCAGGTCCATTCTGTTTGTGGAGCTGGAAAATTTGGCTGGAGCATTATACCTTGTATCTTGCAGATCAGCTCTGGGAAATGGTGAGTAAAAGCATGAGAATTCAGTTATTTCAAAAGAAGTACCTTTTGAAAAATGAAACTCTATTTTATCATCACACCGGTTGAGACCCTTGATTTTGAAAGATGGCTTAACCAGTATGGGTGAAGACCTCTTTCAAAACTCTGCACATCTGCAAAGCCATTGATCAACAGGCTACTACAGATGGTGAGTTTTGTCAGATGGCTAAACCAATGAGTGTGGCTATCTGTTAGAAACATTTATCTATCATTTATAAATCTATCAGCACTGGTTTACAACCATGTAGTTAGCCGCAGATTTGGGAATTGACATGCAAATCAGATTAGCAATGTAAGTGGAAAATATAATTAATGACAATAACAGCAAAGCTAATTCTTTTTGAAAGGCCAGTATACTTAATGCTATGTACACAGCAATAGTGGATAAGAAAAGTACAATGACACAAGTTCAGTTCTCTAAATTTTGGTTTGTTTGACTAAAATGTGAAATATTATTTTATTACAAAAAAAGGAAAGAAATATTGAACAACTCCAAGTGCTTCACAGGCCTGCAGTATTCCATAAGAGCAGTATGTAAGCATATAAGTCAGCCTTAGGAGCAGTATAAAATGTCAATTATATGAAATTAAGTATTGTATTAAGTATTGTATTTTTCCAACCTTCTCTTGATCTCCTCTATAAAATTCTCTTGAGGGACATTAACCTAAAAAGCAGATAGCAGAGACTTGATTAGTGCAACTCATCAAAATAAAGTATTTTTACTGAGGAAAATTGAATTGTAAACATGATCTCAGTGGTGTTCAAACAGCTCTAGGGAAGATTATTTCAGAACAGTTTCAAACTGACTCTATTAAACACCAACACCAACCTCTTTCCTAGTCACAACATCCCGAAGTTTCACTACTCCATCATTTAGCTCTTGTTCTCCAATGATGATTGCCAGTGGGATTCCTGTTTCTTCACAATAGTGCAGTTGTTCCAGTAGTCTGGGATTGTTTTTATATAACATCTCTGCCTGAAAAATGTTGGTAAGAAATGGAAAGATAAATACTGACAACATCAGTAAGATATAGTAAAAAAATGATTGGCTCAGAAAATTATTTAAGACATTTAATAAAAAACTAACTTAAAGAGACATTTTTCATCAAACCGAAGGCTACATATAGCAATAGCACTTAGACTTATATACTGCTGTATAGTGCTTTACAGCACTCTCGGAGCAGTTTACAATGTAAACATATTGCTCCCAACAATCTGGATCCTCATTTTACCGACTTTGGAAGGACGGAAGGCTGATTCAACCTTGAGCTGGTCAGGATTGAACTCGTAGTGTGTGGGCAGAATTAGCCTGCAATACTGCATTCTAACCACTGCACCATCATGGCTGTTATAACCATCTTACAGGTCTGTGTAAGTATTTACCCCTTTTGGATCTTAAAAATATTTGCAAAACTTTGCCATTATATATTAAAGCTTTGTCTGAATACTATATACTATTCATGTAATTATAATAATATATAGTCTGTGTGAACAAATAACAGCAATGTTTCTTTTATTTCATAAATTCAATAGGCGATCTGGCAATGTGGAAAAAGTATCATCTCCCTAACTCAATCAATACAATTAAAGAAATAACTGGTATCACTTTTGTGAGTACTTCATTAGACATTCAAAGCTGATTTGGACCAGTGCTACCCTATAAACATCTTATAGATTTAACTCCTCTCAGTACTATAGGCTTCTTGTCACACAAATGAGGCATGCCATGTCCTGCTCTAAAGAAATTTCTGAAGACCTCCACACAAAAAGAAGTTAATTGATGCTTATCAATCTAGTGAAGGTTATAAAACTAGTGTGAGACATAGTCTTGAAATGGAGAAGATATGGACAATAGTGAATCTCCCCAAACAAAAGGACTAGATAAAAATAGGATTCAAATGGAGTAAGAAAACAATATCCATTGTCCAAATGATTCAAAATGCAGATTGTGCAGAGACAAAAGAAACAGTAGATCATATACTCGTGCAGGAAGATTGTACAAACTGATTATAATGACATAACACAATTGCGAACATGATTCATTGGAACATCATATACCAATAATAAAAAATTGATGAAAACACAGAGTTAAAAAAGGAAAATGAGTAAGTTAAAATATTGTGGAATTTCCAAATATGAACTGATAAAATCTTGGCTCATAACACAGCGCATTTAACTGAGGTTGAAAAGAAGAAAGTATGGGTAATTGATGTGGTAATATCAAGAGGTAGTAGAATAGAAGACAAAGAATTAAAGATCACAAAGCACTAAAATCTGAAAATTGAAAGATTATGACCATGATGGTCTTAGTAGTTATCCTTGCACTGGGTGTCATATTGAAAAATCTTGGACAACACTTAGAAAATATGCACACTGATAAAATTTCTATCAGTCAATTACAAAAGACCATACTGCATGGATGTGCATATGTATTAACAATATATTATGACATCCTAGGTTCTTGGGAAGAACTCAATGTGTACAAAGCCCAACACTAGCTAAAAAACTGCCAGCTAGGATTTCACATAATTTTTGTGTATATAATCATAGTACTAGGTGCCCTGGATGCAATTCTAAAATATCTGAAGCACCACTTGAAAACCATTGGTATTGATAAAATCACCCCCAGTCAATTGCAACTTACAGCCTATATGGCAATACCTTAACATCACATAACAACGTATGTCTAGCCTAGGACCTTGGAAGGTTTTCAGAGGTGGACAAAAATGCCAAATCCAGTCTAAATGTCTGGCTGTGTGACCAACTATAATATATTGAATTTATATGAGCGCAGTGGTTAGAATGCAATATTGCAGGCTAACTCTGCCGACTGTCAGCAGTTCGATCCTGACTGTCTCAGGATAGAACAACAGCAATGGCAGAAAAACAAATATGGCATTGATTAATCAATGGAACCTGAAGCGCACCAACCCTGCTAAATTGAGCTGAGCAGATACTATGGGACACAGGAAATCTCTCAAATAACCTATGCCATGTACATTCACTGGCAAAGATATGCAAGCATTCAAAAAATCTGAAAGGGAGTGAATAATTTTTCACAGAAATATATTACACTGGTATAAAAACTCTTTAGTATTACCTTGATGCCAGCATTCCATAATTCAGATATGAACTTCATTCTGAATGCAAGGAAATTTTTCTGGGGAGTTGCCACCAATACTTGTGTCTCTGTCGTGCGGATCTTCTCCTTGGCCATCTCAAAGGAAAAAGAAAAAAAATCAGTATTATAACCAGAACTAACTAAAATTTGCAAACAAATTGGACGTAATTACTGTTGGAAATATTCTAAATTTCAGACATTTTCACTTATTTGTAAAATATGGATATGGTTAGCTATATGTACTGCATCTTCCACCATAATCCTACTTATATCTCAGTAAATATGCATTATTTTCATGCAACCATTTCTCCTACTGTTTCTAAACCAGTTTTGTCTTGCTGGTTTCTATTATTCTCCCTGTTAATTATATAAACAGCTTGTTTATAGAAACATTGCCTTATTTCTCTTATATAAAGTAGTTGATTCTTTTATTGATGGATGGAGAATTTATCTTTCCTGTGTGGAACAATGGAAAATTAAAGCTGTGAGAGTAAAGATGACCTTGACAGAAATATGAAAGATCCAATATCCAGGCAAGAAGGGCTGAAATGTTCTTTAAGTCCTGGGAAGCAAGATTATTTTTGCTAGTGACTCAAGCAAACACCTCCCTTATACTCGTCAAGTATAAGGTAGAAGGAAAGTAAAACACAGACTCACAAGTCTGTTATTATAGCCTACCCCAATAAAGTATAATTAGATCTAGTCTTCTGTGAAACTGATTTTGGTATGGTCTACCTCAGTGTTCTCCAAACTTGCCACATTGGACATTTTGCAAATATTTGAGGGGCCAGAGAAAAAAATCAATTTTATTGATTTTATACATTTCATAAAAAAAATAATTGGATGAATTTTATTTTGCTCAATGCAACAGCAACAGTAAAAAAAAGAAATGTGTTAACTACAGAAACAATGCTGTTATTATACAAACGATATAAGAAAAACCTCAAACATTAGCAAACACTCTGAAGAAATAATAAATTAATAACTGCAGATGAGAAAAGGCTATTCTTTTTTTCAATGTTATTTACTTAAAAAGTTTACAAATTTACATTAAATGAGAATCTGCACATAAAACAAAAACAGAAAAGCTCTGCTGGGATCACTCTTTCCCCCTTTGTAAGCAAAAGCAACCCTCCAGCCGACTGGAATGGGACAACTCTCAGCAGCCAGGTGGGTGTGACTGGGTGGGTGTGGCTGGGTGGTAGCAGCTGGGTTGCCCTGACTAGGTGGGCGTGGCCGGGTCAGCATGGAACAAGTTGCACCAGCTAACTCCACGAGGGGACAACTCTCCCCAAACTGCTGGCAGCCAAGCGCGCACACACACTCCCTATGCCAAGCTTGGAGACTTTTATCCACATCTGAGTTAGCAAGCTGCCAATCATGCCTGGGCTTGTGGAGAAAGACCTCTCCTTCCTCTGTAGATACAAGTTCCCAACTTGAAATGCGGTGCGTGCGTGCACGCACCTGCTTCACTGCTGGGAGTTTGGGGAGGTGAGGAGCTTGTGGGGCACCAAGTTGTCCCCCTGTCGAGTTAGTCGGTGCAACTTGTTCCGTGCTGACCCAGCCGTCCCGAGTCAGTGGAGCTGAGCTGATTGCACCCACCCGGCCACGCCCTATCCAGCCACGTCCACCTGTCTGTACCACCTGTCTGTACCAAGTACCGAGTGGAGTGGCGTCGAGCTGGCCGCACTGAGCTGGCCATACCCACCCAGTCGCGGCAACTTGGCTGTGACTACCCAGCCGCGCCCACCTGGCCGCTGTGAGTAGTCATAGACCCCCAGCCGGCTTTCTCTTCCTTGTCTGGCTGCCCTGAGCCAGTTTAAATGGGGCTTTCTTTGTGCGGGGGCAGGGGATTGATCCAAGGGAGTCCCTTGGATCGACACACACACACACCCTGGAAAGAAAGCAACTCTCCAGCTGGCTGAAAGCTGGGGCAAATTTTAAAAGGAAAGATGTTTTCCCTTCCTTGTCCAGCAACCCTCCAGCACCCCCCCCCATCGGAGTCCTACTTTCCTTTCCAACAGTGGTGCATACAACCTTGCTTTCCTTCCCTGTGCTGTTTGGAAAGGATCAGAGCACAACATGTGGGAGCTGGTGGGCCGGAAGAAACCTTCCGGAGGGCTAGGCGTAGCTCGGGGGCCATAGTTTGGAGACCTAGTGGGGCTGACATTAATTCATTTACTCTGAATTATTTAGAGGGGCAGATGAATTGCATCCTGGTTAATAAAGGAAGATGCTTTTAAAAATATTTGCCAGAATAATGCTTTTTAATTTTTTTTAAAATTAAAATTGTTCTTTAAATGAATGATGATCTATCTCAGGCATGTCAAACTCGCGACGTCACGTGACATCGCGCGACGTATCGCGATTTCCCCCCCATTGCCGGCAATGGGGTGGGCGCGGTTTTAGTATGATGCAGTTTGACATGCCTGATCTATCTCATCCTATTTTTTGGTATATCCCCCCTTCTTGCTTTGTTCTCATTTACTTTGCCTAATGCCCAATTGCCTAGCCAGTCTCTATACCACCTACTGCTTCTCTGCCCAGTACTGTGGTACCATCCTGCTTCTCTAATGGATCTTTTATATTAAGGATTATTGCTCCTTTTTAATTGCAAAATTTAAACCCAAACAGCTTGTAAATTAATCTGGATGCAAGGTAAATGTCTATAATGTCAGAATAAGAAATAAGACTTCTGTTTAGCTAACTAGATTAGAAAAATGGGGATGTGCTCTAAGCCAGCTTATTCTTTTTCTTATTTTAACAGGTGATTCAGTAATGAAATTTTTGAGCTATGATTGCTTACAAAAATCTAATTTCTTTCAAGGAATTCCATAACTGTGCAAGTCTTATTAAAATACTTAAGGAATCAAGGCGTCTAAAGAACACACAATCAAGAAAATGAAATTACACAAACCTCTTTAATGTGGCAGCAGAGTTGGAGCAGCACGTAGTCCCATGGATGATCAGTCTTAATCTCTTTGTGTTCATTCCATTATTATTTTTCTAGGGCTTCTCTTAGCATCAGCCACTGATTGGCTATGGGTAATCCTTGTTTAATGTCTACTCATTTAGTGACCATTCAAAGTTACAACAGCACTAAACAAGAGGTACTTAAAACAGGAACTTATAGTTGTGGCTGTTGCATTGTCCCTGCTGCCACATGCTCGCAATTAGGGCCTACATTACATTACAGCTTTCTGCAATCATGTGATCACTACTTGCTACCTTCACTGCTGCCTTCTGACAAGAAAATAAATAGGGAAGCCAGCAGAGGTCACAAATTGTGACCACATGACTATGGAAAGCTGCAGTTGCTCAGGATTCACCTAACAATGGAAACTGGGACTGCCAGAATTGCCCTTGTAAGTCAGTATGTTCATGTGATGTCGCACTTTATGACTATCACTTAGCGACAGAGTTCTCACTTTCAATTACAGACTGCCTGTAATATGGGGGATTGATCATAGAGAATGAGAACAAGCAAGAGAGGGCTGGTCTGATTCAGAGTGTATTGGTAAAGATCTCTTATAGGCTATAAAAATAGTGAACAGGTGGCCTGAGCTAGTAGTTGCTAAGAAAAAAAATCAAAGTTTTTCTCAACCTTAGCAACTTTAAAAAATGTGAATTTCAATTCCCAGAATTCCCAGCCAGAATGAAATAAGACTTGTACTATTTCAGATTGACTCAAGTCTTGTGGTACCAATAGGATGTAATCTTTCCAACGGAGTCTTTGTGTAGGTTTTTTTTCCAGAAAAATTCTACAGAGTTGGTTTGCTGCCAGGAAGAGGGGAAAAGGCCTGATTACATGTGGCTGGTCCTTGACCAAAGACACTTTGTTATCTGCTATAGCCAGGTCCCAACCATTTTTTCAAAGCAAAGAACAGAAAGGCAAACTGGCGGGCCAAACTCTGAGGAATATTTTAAAATACTAATGGAGAGGCTTCAATGCTTGAGTTGGGGCTGTGCTATCCCTCATCCCATCCCCACCCACCAACTAGAGTTTGGACAGCCCTTGCATCTCTCATTATTTCCTATCCTGCAAATGTCTTTCGATTCCACACTTCTACCTTTGTATTTTGATCTCTATGCACAACCCTGAGCTCTCATTTATTTAACATCTTCTAACTGCTTAATAGACCTTACCTCATTATTCTGCTCTATGATAGAGAAGATCCTTTCAACACCGATGCTGAGTCCAACACAAGGTACCTTATATCCTTTTGAATCAAACTTTGCTACAAGCTCATCATAGCGTCCACCTCCAGCCACACTACTTAAGCTAAGGGACTCGTTTAGGTGGCTATGCTTTTGGCACAATAAAACAGCCTCATAGATGACTCCAGTGTAATAAGCCAGACCACGAGCCAGACTCAGATGTAAGGAGACCTGTGAAACAGGACAAGAGGGCTATTAATAGGAAAATATTGGACTGCCAGAGATCACTTATATTTACTTAATACTACTGTCAAAACTTCAAATGCTCTGAATTCAGCCATGTTTCTTCGCTTTTCGGTTGCCACAACAATGGGAGGGGGGAGATGCATTCTTTTAGTTTAGTCAAAACAATAACTTTCTTGTGGGAACCAAGAAAGCAATCTAAACATTTGGCGGGCTGGAGCTACCGTTAGGAAGCCCGCCAAAGGTGGTAATTGGGGATTGTGATTTATGACTACACTAAGGGGTGGGGAGTTCAACTTTTACTTTGTAACTTTTTGGGGGGGGATAACTTTCAGTCTTGGTTTCACCTTTGTTCGTGCTGATATCATGTAGCCATTAAAAGTGTTCTTTGAGGAAAGCAATTGCCTCAGAGTTCTCATTTTTACTGGTCTCATCTATCGGAACCATGACAACCACATTCCAATTCACCTGATCTATGATGCCAAATAGAGTAAGGTATTCAAATAGCAATTTCATGTCCTCTAGTCCTTCCATAGCCAATCTGTTCTGTACCAGTTTTGGATCCTTGAGAAGCTTCTCAAGGAGACATGGTCCCCCTGCAGAAAAACAGATGCATTTAAAGATGGAAGATATACTTACATTATTTTCTATCACCTTCGGTAAATCTTACAATTACAATACTAACTCAACATTATTTCAACTTCAGTTGAACCTAATGTCTGGAACACAAAACATAAAGAAGAGAGCACTTTGCACAAAAAATCTGCAGGATCATAGTCAATCTTACTCCATCTAAAGATTAATTACTAACACATTATAGAATGCCTATACTGAAACTCACCATGAAGTTGAACATATTCACTAATACAATCGACACACTTAGGAGAAATACCATCCTCTATGATCATTTCATTTTTTACTTCCTCCCATGTGACCTGTGGAGGAAATGGAGGAGTTAACTATGCATTATCTAGTTAAAGTAATTCATCTTTTGGCTAATGCATTTCTTTGCTCAAAAAGTAGATAACTTAAACTGACTTTTTTTCAATATGGATGACATACAGACATAGGGAATAGCAATTTAACAGGATCCAAGTGAAATCATTATTCTTTTTATTTCATGCATATCCTACGGGTAACATTTTCAGAGCTGAGGGCCATACTGAGGCTTGCATGTTCCTATGTGCCTGAATCCAAACAAATCCTATCGATCCAGGCATACACCTTCATAGTCTAGCAGTGCTAATTCACAAAACCACATTTCAAGTACTTCAACGGCTGCATTCCTTACCCTCCTTCCATATGCACTATAAATTCTCTCTCACACAAACATGCTATATGCACACTTCCATCACGCATAGTTATCATTCTATCCCTCATGTGCCCTCCCATTTCCATATACATATCCTATCTCTTCCATGTTCCCTCACGCATGCATATCCTGCTACCTTTCGAATATATGATCAAATATACAGATTATTATACTCTTCTCCTCTTCTCCTTGTACCAATTCACTTTATTGCCTCTCCTACAAGCCCACCAAGATCACACTGAAGATACTTAACTTATCCAGTTTGTCAAGAGTTGAGCAAATCCTTTCAAATTTGATTTCTGGAATACCACATATTGTAAAGATCCCTTGCAAAATACGCCTGTCATTGATCTAGGGGAAACAGCAGAAATAAAAAAGAGATTAAAAAAATAAATGTATACACTGCGGATTTTTTTAATAGGTAAGAGTTCTTAACAGAAGTCCATTTAGACTAAGAAACAGACAGTTTTTCTTACTTTGATAATGAAATCTCCAACTTGCAGGGCAGTTAAGATCTCATGCATGACTTTCAAACACTCTGCATCAGGGATCATAGGATCGTATTGGCCAGCAATGTCAAAATCCTGGAATACAGGAAATGGCTATTTAAAATCTCCAAATAAACTAGGTAGACTAATTGATTAAATCCTATTTTCCTGTGTGAAGTGTGAAGCAACATATGTGTCCCATTCCACAAAGAACTCATTCACTTCCATATTTCAGACATGAAATTCTCTGCTCCTTTGGCAAGTTCAATTTAAAGGTCAAAGAAAAAAGATAGCTCCTCTGCCTTTCTGTTTTGCCTTCCCAAAGTGGAAAAATCTGCAGATACTCACACACTGGATAAACTCCCTGAAGCGCCCTCTCTTTATGGATGGGTTATCACGCCTGTAGACTTTTGCAATGTGGTAACGTTTACACCGTTTAATTTTGTTCATAGCTAAGTAACGAGCAAATGGCACCTAGGAACATAGTTAAGAAAACTTGCCTATAGCACAGAAAGTAAGCAAACAATGGGCAACCATTTTCCACCTGAGAAATATTTTGCTTTTTAACCAAAAAAACTCACACGTAGTTTTCAAGATGGCTAGAAATACATCCAGTGACATCACTAAGGTTACATTTCCAGTCTTTTTGAGTGACAGATTAAAATGTAAAATAGGTGTATATTGCGATTCTATGAAGATTCCGGAATTATGGTATCTGGAGGCATGGTATAAAGGTATTGTATCATATTGGAAAGAAAAATCTATACAAGACTTACTGCAATGGATTGCTGAAACATATTGTCAACATATGAATAAGGGAATGTATTTTTTTTTTAAAAAGTAAGACTAACTCTTAATAAAGAATAAGTTCAAGTAATATATTAACATTGTTTTATAATAAAATGTTCTAGCCCCTCCTTTTCTTTTACACTATTAATTTTGAAATCATACTGTTTTGATAATGGTATTTTAAGTACCTTCATTTTTCTTCTAGAATGTATTTTTAAAAACAATTTGTCATCATCCACTTTGTTATACATTAGTATTTTGTCAATTTGGGTGGTAAGATGCATTCCAGGGGTCATATACAAAGGTTTGGGAGCTTCTTCTATTGATGGGCTATCGTTTCTATTGTAGGACAGACACAGAGACTTCAAACTTACCCAAGCTCCTTACATTTTTGTAAGCTGTGTGCACTCCCTCCAGTCAGGTGATTGCATTTTGGGTGCCTGGCAACCAGCTCACCTTTACAACCATCTGTAATGTCCTGAGGTCATGTGACCACAACTTGTAACATTTTTTGCCAGGCTCCAATGTTTACTTCTGGTTTCTGGCAAAAAAAACATCCATTGGAAAAACTGATTCACTTAACGACCACATTCACTTAATGACTGCAGTGTTCATTTAATGACCGTTGCAAAAAATGTCCAAAAAATCAGTCATGAGGCATTGACTGGCTCACTTGAGAACTAACTGTATGTTAGTATGTAGAAAGAGTTCTCTATATCTTTTCAACAGTTTCAAAGACTTTTACAGAAGATGACACACTGCACTGGCTCATGATGTTTATATTACAGAGTTTCACCCTAACACATTAACTTGTGAATGAAAACATACTGACTAACATGTAAATAAGAGCCCTGATCTGATATGCTCACCTTAAACCAGGCATGTCAAACTCGCGACATCACGTGACGTCGCGCGACACATCGGGACTTTTTCCCCATTGCCAGCAATGGGGTGGGCGCCGTTTCGGCGTGACGCATCCAGCCTGCGGGCCGGCAGTTTGACATGCCTGCCTTAAACAAATCAACTAGAAAGAGGAAGCTTCTTCTGAATCCCTTGCAATTTTTGACCAATCTTCAATTACTGTTATGGGTCATGCAGCAATCTATTATTCCACAATTCTGCCTGAGACACTCTATCTTTTAAAAAGTGGTTTTTGCACGTTAGAATTTTTGTTAGGATACAGTTAAGTCATATCGAAGAGACAGCATCTCTCCTCCTTGATCTTCCAGATCATAAATCAACTTTGTCTCTTCACCGTAGTTCTCTAGCAAGAGTTCCTTAAATGAAGGAAAAGAAGGAAAAACATAATATATTTTGTCATTTGTAACTCTATGTTTCAATCTCATATCATTTTATTAAGAGTTTTAAGCAAGAAGATAAAAGCTAACACAAACTAACTGAAAGTAAGAAAAAAGAAATATCAAAGAAAAAAGGTGCAAGTAAAAGAAAAAAGGAGAAATAGAAAAGGAAAAAAGTATGAAGCTTCCAATATTCTTCACAGGTTATAAATATAAATATATTTTAACCTCCCTCTCTACAGTTATATATTTTACATTACTCTTCTTTCTATAATCTATCCTGTCTAATCATCAAAACTGTAAGTCACGTTCATTTATTCATTTTTACAGAAAAAGTCCATTAGAGACTTCCAGTTGACAATAAATGTAATTTCTTTTCTCTAATCAAATAAATTAATTTATCCATTTCAGGAAAATCTGTTAACTTTACCAGCCATTCCTCTATAGTGGGTAATGTTGAATCTTTCTATCTTTATGCATACAGTAAACTCACATTTAAATAATCTTCCCTGGCTTTTTTTCTATTTGTTTATACATTAATCTAAAATAAAAAGTTCTGGCTTGAAATAAATATTAACCTTTAAGATCCTCTGTATCAAATATGCATTTGGATCCAGAATTTTCAGCTCCTTTGCATCTCTGCCAAGCATGATGAAATATCCCTTCAACATTTGAAGTGTCTTTATACATATAGACACATAGATTTACATATATAATTTTTCTAGCATCATGTCCCAATGATAAACCATTTTCTAAAAAATCCTCTTTGAGTTCATAACAGTTTAAATTCCAACCCTTTTAACTTCGTATTTTCCCACTGATCCATCTGTATATTATAACCAAAAGTCTTAGCCCACTTTATCATACATCCTTTATCCTATTCTCCATTTCAAATTTCAAAAATGTGTACATTTTAGCAATTACATATTCATAATCAGTACACATTTGTCAAATTCTTACTTAATTTGGCTCCATTTTATGTCTTTTTTGTCCATTCTAAAACCTCTGTGCATTTGATCATAACCAGGTTCCTTACCATTTGTACCAATATATTTTGTCCGTCTCATTCTGTCTCTTTAGGACTGTCTCTGCCTCTCTGTCTGCACACATTGCTCTTTTCATAGGTGTATACTAACAATCCTGCCCTCCCCCTCCATTCTGTCATACTTTAAATTCCCTGATTCCCTCATAGGAGCACCTATTTTCCTGCTAAAACTTTCTTATAAGATTTGTTCTGAAATATACTGACACATTACTTGCTATAATCTACTATGAATGTTTTGCCCAGTACTTTTGAAACTCTCACCTTCTCTTAGAGTACAGCAAGGTACCTTTTCATTGCTAAGCTAGTAGGATAGGTAAAAATCCTACTGCATTGGAAACACTTGAACATATTATTTCTTTACCTAATGGTTAGGCCATATGACCAAGAACTATGAACTACAAGTAGTTCAAAAGGAAAGTAAGATACATCTTTCAATAATAGAAATGTAGATTATTACAATCCTATAGTTAGTAGACTCAGAGTATCATAGGACAGATAATTCCTCAGTCAATCTAGAAGAAAAAAAAATCAAAGGATTTTGTCAACTCTTCATGAGGAGACAGAGCTTTCCTACCTAAGCTTGACAGTAACACTATATTATCCTATTCAAGAGGAGTATTGAAAAACAGGAAAATAATTTATAGAAACAAACAAAATGGAGAAAAGATATCCCATTCTAACTAGAATCTAGAAGACACAAAATAATTGACTATAATAAAATTGTTCTTATCAGAGCGGGAGTAAAAATTATTTAACCACTATAGAAGAACCTCACAGTAAATCCGATGTTCTATTTTCCAACAGTATTTATTTCAGAAAATGTATATGGTTGCCCAACTCACTCTCTCAGAGATTCTGGGCAGCTTACAAAAATAAAAACCCAATATAAAAAACAATAAAAAGGAATAATTCCCCATCCCCCAAGGGTAGAAGAAACAATAGATGGCAGGTAAAAAAGGAGATGCCGTGTGAAGCAGTTTCTCACCATACTAACTATGAAGGAGTTTATCAGTGAAGCATCTGCCAGTAACTCTGAGCAGGTAACAACCTTAAACACCTCCCCTCCAAAACTTAATAAAATTCTAAATAAGTCAGTAGAAATATGCATAATATCTATACTACCAGTCACAGTAATTTGCATACATCTTGGCTCAGTGCTCAAAAGCCAGCAGGGTTGGAGCCATCTGGAACTTTGAGGTCATGCTGTTCCACAGGACAGATGCAGTTAAGAGAAGACATGCTTCAGGGTCCAGCAAGATGGCAAGGAACATGCCAACCCGGTTTAATCTTTTTGAACCAGCACAGATAATTGTCAAGGGGTTTCCTCAAATACCCTTATCCTTTGCTATGAAGTATGCCTTAAATTGCATCCAGAAGCCAACCAGTAATCAGTGCAGCATGCAAACCATTGGTATTACATAGCATACTGAGGTAAATCCATACCTATACTGTTGAATTCTGGATAAGCTGTAGCTTGAGTGGTCTTTTAGGGACAGACCCATGTACAAAATATTTCACTCATCCAGGTTAGACATCATTAATACATGAGCAACTGTGACCAGAGCCAATTCAGGAACTGGCAAAACAGATGGATCTCTACTGAGATAGATTTGCGCTAAGGTCCTCAAAACCATGGTTATCACCTGCTCCTTGAGCTGGAGGTTTAAATCCAGGAGAGGTTCAGGAGAAGCCCCATCCAGAAATAGTGATGGAAAATCTCTGGGATCAAAGCACAGTTACTTGGTTTTGCCCAAGTTAAGCCAGAGTCTATTCTTTCCCATCCAGATTACTGTATTTTGAGAAACAGAGTCAGAACTTTAATGGCATCAGTTGAGTGACCAGGAGCTGAAATACAGCCAAATATCAGCATATTGATAGTACTAGATCTCCACTTCCCCCAACAGTGACTGGAAGCAGTCCTGAATAAAGGAAGAATACCACTATAACAAATGTACCTCCCATCTCCACAAGCTGATCTAGAAGGATACCACTGATGATAGTGAATGCTGCTGAGAAGTCAAGAAGGGCCAGGTGGGATAAACTGCCCTCATCCCCGCCTACCATAGGTCATCAACAAGTGCAATCAGTGTCATCTCATTACTATACAAGGTCTGAAACCCAACTGTAATGAGACCAGATAATCCATTTTCAACAAGACCATCTGAATATGCAGCCTGACCAAAAACAGGAAGTTGGAGATCAGATGAAGGTTGTCCAGCTATTGTTTTTTCAGAAGGATGGACCACTGCTTCCTTCAGGGCAGGCAGAACTACCTCCACACTCAAGGATGAATTTATCACCACTTTGGCCCAACCACCTTCCATCTCCTGGGAGGCCTTTATCAACCAGGAGACATGTTGCTGTAATACACTCACAGCTCCGAGGATTCTGCCTTAAAGATGTCCTTAAAGTTACAGACACAAATTCCCCCTCCCAAATTAACCTAAATTATGTCACAATCACCTCAACAGGACTTGCACAGCCAGAATCCAAATCACAGCAAATTCTAGGTAAAATCAGATTTTATCTGTCAGATGTCTAGAATAATCCTCACAGCAGTTTTTATAATGTTCCTGTAATCCTTTTGTCCTAGCCCAGGTCATCCCACCTAAGGCTGCTGGCCGACACAATAAGAGCAGAAAAATAATTACATTTTGTTGTTCTTATTGCCATAGTATAATCCTTACTATAAGCTCTTATCCATGTCCAGATGGACTCACTCCTAATTTTCCTCCAGTGCTCCAGGCATCTCTTTTGTTGCTTCATTTCCCATGGTTTTTGTGAAAAGCAGGGACTACCTCAAGATTCAAAACAGGGAGGGCCACATGCATAATCCAATATAAAGCTGTATTATCCTCTCATTCCTAAGAGATGATTAAGGCTTCAGCCAAATTGCACCCCAAAGAAATTTCTTCAAGTTCCCTCTGAAACCCAGCAGAGTCTATTAGGTGTTTTGTGGTAGATTATCAAGCTGGAAGGGAGCTTGGAGGTCTTCTAATCCAACCCCCTGCTCAAGCAGGAGACCCTATACCATTTCAGACAAATGGCTGTCCAGTCTCTTCTTAAAAACCTTCAGTGATGGAAGCACCCACATTAAATAAGTAGGCCCAGACTCCCTGCAATGGACAGCACTAGAGAACTTCAGAGCGACGGACAAGTTGGTCATGACAAGGGACAGATATTGACATGATCCTAACCAACTCACATTGCCACTCTGCTGAGACAAAAGTCAGGCCTAACATGTGACCTTTGGTGGGTGTTAGGCCCTCAATGATCTGGATCAGGCACCTGGTGGGCATTATCTCCCAAGACACTTCAATCTCGAGTTCCTCATAACCATAGCTATGCTCCCCAGCACCCATTTTGCAGCCCCCTGAACACCTGTTTTGCATTGCTGCAATCAGACAGCAAGAACAATGAACTCTTTCCTCTTTTTTGTTTAAATATAGAATATTATATATTAGAGGGATTTAAACTGATTGTTCTAATTATATTAGAGAGAAATTTGGGACTGTAGATTTTTTTATATCCACCGCATGTCTATATTCACAGGTAGTTTTTGACTTACAACCACAATTGGGACAGAATCTCAATTGTTGAGCAAAGCGGTCATTAAACAAAATGCCCATGTGACTGCTTCGCTCAATGACTGCAATCTACACACTCCTGGTGGTAGTTGTTAAGTGATCTCCCGGGTTGTTAAGCAAATGGAGCAAAAGAGGTAGACCTTTGGCTCGCAAATGTTCCTGTAGCCTGCTGGAGGATTTCAACTCCTCTTCTGTAGCCCTGGTGCAAGGAGGGGAGGGGAAATCTTTCAGTAAGCGGTAGGAATGGAACTGAAATCCTGAAGATTTCTGCTCCTTTCCCGCATTCCCCCACAAAGGATTTTAGCTCCCCTCTGAATGCAACCTTTCTAGGGAAGTCAACAGAAATGATTGCAAATAGTGATCACATGATTGTGGGATGCTTGGCTTCCAGTTACAAATGTGAGCCAGTTGCCAAATGTTTGAAATGTCGGGGGAAGTGGTGCAATGTTTTATGGGGCCAGAAGTGTTGTACGGGCCGTAAAGCATCCTTTCTGAGGCCACTGTAACTTTGAACAGTCGTTAAACAAGATTAAAAGCATTCTCTCGTCAAACAAAGTACCAAAGACCAGCAAGGAAGAATATGAAACAAATACACATTTTGGGAAGTACCAAATAAGTCAAATTTAAACAGTCTGCAGATAGTCCTCAACTTACGACCACAACTGAGCCCAAAATTTATGTTGCTAAGTAAGAAATTTGTTAAGTGAGTTTTGCCCGATTTTATGACTTTTCTCATATTTGTTAAATGAATCACTGCAGTTCTTAATTAATAACATGGTTGTTAAGTGAATCTGTTTTCCCCATTGACTTTGCTTGTCAGAAGGTCGCAAAAGAGGATCACATGACTCCGCGACACTGCAACTGTCATAAATGTGAGCTGAATAAACGTATTCGTTTTCCAGACTTACAAAGAGAGTATGGCTTAATAAGAAGTTGACAAAACATACAAAGATTCAGGTCTATAGAGCCTGCGTCTTGAGCACACTCTTGTACTGCAGTGAGTCTTGGACCCTTCATGTACGGCAGGAGAGAAAGCTGAACACCTTTCATATGCGCTGTCTCCGACGTATTCTCGGCATCACCTGGCATGACAAAGTCCCAAATAGCGCAGTCCTGGAATGTGCTGGAATCTCTAGCATGTATACACTATTGAAACAGCGACATCTACGCTGGCTTGGGCATGTCGTGAGAATGGCTGATGGTCGGATTCCGAAAGATCTCCTGTATGGAGAACTAGTGCAGGGAAAGCGCCCTAGAGGGAGACCTGAGCTGCGATATAAGGATATCTGCAAGAGGGATCTAAAGGCCTTGGGAATGGACATTAACAGCTGGGAATCCTTGACCTCTGATCGTTCAGCCTGGAGGCTAAAGACGCAGCATGGCCTTCTCCAATTTGAAGAGACACTTGTGCGGCAGGCTGAGGCAAAGAGGCAGTCCCGGAACCAGCGAAATCTGGGGGCTGGACAGGGGACAGATTGTATCTGCCCTCAGTGTGGAAGGGACTGCCATTCTCGAATTGGCCTTTTTAGCCACACCAGATGCTGCCTTAGGACCTCTTTCCAGAGCACGATACCATAGTCTCTCGAGACTGAAGGATGCCAATGATGTCTAGCATCCAAATGTAAATCACATGACCATGGGGATGCTGTAATGGTCATAAATGTGAAAAATGGTCATAAGTAACTTTTTCGGTGCTGTTGTAACTTTGAACGGTCACTAAATGAACTGTTGTGGACTACTTGTATAACATAGGTTGAGGATAAATAAGATTTATACAAATAACCCAGCTACGAAAGAGGACAGAATATGCTTACAAAAAATATTTCCTGACGAAATAATTGTATAAAACAATTACTTGGATAATTCATAATTCAAGATTTAAGCACTAAATTACTACATTCAATATATACTACTATAATGTATCATATTACGATATATTTTCATATGATAATTTCCATTGTAGAAGAGATGTTATTGCACAGTGATCTGTTTGAAATACATGGCTATATTTACTATTTTTATTGCAAAACATACAGTATTACTGTACCCTCATTGTAAGAATGTTTTATAAAATCATGAATTGATATTAAACATTTTATTATGACTTTATCATTAGGAATAAGATTTATTTGGCTTACATTCATCTTTTTTAGTTCTTTTAACACCTAATGTTGAAAATTTGTAAAGGATAAATCCGTTTTAGGGTATTCTGGAAATATCTCCTAGCATTATCCTAATCAAGCTGATGATTTCCATGTACTCCTAACATTATGATTGTGCTTGTAAAATACACAGCTTAAAAAATATTTTGCTGAAAATGAGGGATACTGTAGAATTTCACATTATAGGCGGTTGACTTATGACTGGTTGTTTAGCAGACCATTTAAAATTCAGAAGAACCGCTGGGGGGTATTTATGACCCACATTCAAAGTTCCAACAGTTGCCCCCCACACAGTGACTGCACTTCAGGTGCTTTGCAATCAGGTCACATTTATGGCCATTTTCAGTGTTTGGCGTTTACTACCAGTTTTTGGCAAAACTGGCCTCATATCAAATCACTGGTTAGCTTATTAACTGTTGTGTTCAGTTAAGGACCACTGCAACAAAGGATCATAAAATTGGGTCGGTTATGTGATTGGCCCGCTTTACAACTGTCACAACTTATTACCATAATGGGCAGGCTCCATTACAGTCATAACTCAAGGTCTACCTGTATAAGGACACTACAGAACAAATACATTTCCATTTAAGAAACTATCCTAATCTCCAGTTCTAAACTTCATTATTTGAAACAAAGTAGCAGCATAATCAATGAATTCAATAAAACAAAACCATCCTTCCTTTCTGCTAACCCATCACCATGTTCAATGACGCATATAGTTTAATTAATTAAGAAAGTTGGATTATTCCAAAGAAATAGGCTACAAAAACCTTATCAGCGACAGCAAAATTATTACTGACTTACTCTCACCTTTAGCTCAAACACAGGAGTGTCTATTGTCACGGCTCCATGACGCTTGAAACAACTAATTATGGTGCTAAAGATTTTTTCACGGATAGCCATTTGCTTTGGGCTAAAATCCCTGGTGCCCTAGGAGTTCAAGACAAGGCAGAGGTTAGAACATGAACTTGTTTGGAAGAGGATAAAACTGAAAAAGCAGAATGTGTGTGTGTGTGTGTGTGTATGCATGTATGTATATGTGTATATATATGTGTGTGTGAATATAATATAATATAATATAATATAATATAATATAATATAATATAATATAATAATATAATATAATATAATATAATATAATATAATATAATATAATATAATATAATATATAACATAATATATAGTATATTATAACATATATGATATACAATACATAAACAAAACTTATCTGGAAAGGTGCAAGTTCACTTAAAGTGCATTTTTTCCCACTGAACAGATTATCAGTGGTAAGCTACTTGGAAGAAACCCTGGAGAGGAAAATAATACAGTAGATCCAGAAAGGTCACCACCATGGGGTATTACCTTGGGAACTTTGAGAATCAGGTTTCCTTTTGAGGCACCAGCATTCTGCTGGTGTGATAGCTGTTTTTCTGCATCTTCAGTAACCTGAGAAAAAGCAGAGTACAGGTAATCCCCAAGTTACGACAATTCTCTTTGCGACCATTCGAAGTTACAACCTAACTCCCCCCAATTACAATATAGTCCCGAAATTACGAATGTTGCAGCACCACGGCAGTTGTTCACACTTATGAACGACTGCAGAGGCTCTGCAACATTCGCCCTGCCTATTCCCCCCCCCCCCTGGGTTTATACGGGCACTAGCCCTGTGGATACTCACCTTGCGAAGATCCAGGGAGCTTTCCATTTCTTGGCCTGTTTGATGCTTCAGGCCTTTGGTGCATTTGCAGAAAATGGAGGCCTAAAGTACTGAAAGATCACGTAAGATCAGTGGTGCAAGATTTTGCGCTACTGATCTCAACTGATCTCACAGAGCTTTAGCCCTCTGTTCTCTGCAACTGGAGGCCTCGGCGAGATCTGCGGCAGAAGGCTTTGCAAATGGAAGGAAGGCTTAAAACATTGAAGCCTTCCCTCCGTTTGCAAAGCCTTTTGCCATCTTTGCAAAAAGACTTTGCTGCCGAGAACGGAGGCCAGGAGGGATGCGCGCTCCCCTCTGGGGCTCTGTTTTCGTCGGCAAAGGTCGAGAAAAGAGCCCTGGAGGGGCGCACACATCCATCCGGGTCTCCGTTCTCATCGGCAAAGACCTCCTCAAGCATTTTGCAGATGAAAAAGGAGCCCCAGAGGGGAGTATGTGTCCCTTCAGGCCTCCGTTCTCGTCGGCAAAGGCCTCCTCAAGCCCTATGGGGCTCTTTAAAGCGGTGTTCCATAGGCGCATAAACACTTTTCGGCCAGAGGCCGAAAGCTTCTGGGGGCCATGATCTTGTGTGATTTCAAGCACCAATCTGCTTTTGCAGAGAATGGGTGCCTGAAGTCCTGAGAGATTAGGACACCCAGAAGCTTCCAGTCTCTGTGCGAAAAGTGTTTGCACGCTAACGGGAGGCTTGAAGCAATTGTGGGGACCCCAGGGGAGGGAGAATGAGGTATCTCACTGGGGCGGGGGAGGCCTTGGGTGGTCTGAAGGAGGTGGCCTTTTCCATCACTAGCCCCCCCCATGAGATACGTCATGTGCACTTAATGACACGTGCATTCAATTAGAGAATGCGCAGCGAAAGGAGGGGGTGATTGTGGTCAATTTACGCGATTCACTCCTACAAATCCTCGGGTTACGAATGTAATTGGCATGCTCCATTACATTCGTAACTCGAGGACTACCTGTAATACAAACTTGATATACAAAAGAAATAATATTGATCTTCTAGTCCTTGTTATTGTCATAAAATTCAACTTGTAAAACACAGAAAAGAACTGCATTCTCAATGATTATTCCGATTCTGTGTGATATATTGGTTAAGTTGTAGGACTGGCATGGAGAAGGGGGTGGAGGACAGGTTCTTGTTGCCATAAGCCAGGCAAACTCACTGCATGACTTTGGCTCAGCCATTAGAGCAGAGCTCCCCAACCTTTCCGGGTTGGCGGCCCGGAGGGAAAGGGAGGAACACGTAAATGTATGCGCGTGCATGCGCAAAGTGGGCACATGCACAGTGGTGGCACTAGTGCCCGCACACATGCACAAGCGGGCCACGCGCACCCATGGCAGTGGTGGCGGCACTAATGCCCACGTGCATGCGCTAGCGGGCCGCTAAGACCCTTGTGATGCTGGCAGTGGTGCTAGCGCTCTGCGCATGCACAAACAGGACCACTAGCATCCGCATGGCAGCACTAGTGCGAGTGGGGAGGGTGTGTGCACACATGTGCGCACTTGCCAACCATTCCCGTGGTCCAGTACCGGTCCGTGACCTGTTGGCCACCGGGCCATGGGAATGGTTGGCGAGTGGGCACATGTGTGCACGCACCATCCCCACTCGCACTAGTGCCACCACGCGGATGCTAGCAGTCCTGTTTGTGCATGCGCGGAGTGCTAGTGGCCCACAGATTGGGGACCCCTGTATTAGAGTCTACTCAGGAGAATATCTCTTCCATTTTTTTTTAAAAAAAATACAGTGCTGTGGGAAGTCAGCCCCCCCAGAGAAGGAAATATTAAAAGGGCAGATTATACTTCCTCAGAGGCAGAAAAGCATGTCCAGTTTTTCTTAATAGGCCCAAGTCTCCCTCCCCCAAGCAGAAACCAGCTCTGTAGAAATGCAGATGTAATAATCCATTTAGGAAGGTTGGAGCCCTCCAGCTAGAAGCTTAGGAAGACAAAGACACCTAAAATCTACATACCCCACCCAAACTCTAGGACAGGACACAATAGGATTAATCCACATATGCCAAAGGGGCACACTCAGACTCAGGTCAAAGTACATGACACAGGAAATACAAAGCCTCAAAGAGGAACAGGAAACAACTCCAAACAAAAGCCCAAGAGGGTATAAAACCCACTCCCTACTACATATGCTCTCTCTTTTCTTCCAGAGCCATCTTTCTGTCTGGCTCTCCTCTTCAATAAACTACAACCTCCTTTCTAAAGCAGTCGCCATGTTGTTTATTCCTAGCTTGGACTGAACCCTAATGAAGACTTTAGATCTTCCACAATTTGGCACCCAGGATGGGACTCCAAGCTAACCTCTCCAATGGACTGAGACTGGTAAGTCTCATCTTGCCGGCAGCAGACCCTTTGTATCTATGGATGGGTTTCCCAGGCCCTGCCCATGTGGAGCAAGGATAGTAAAGGGAGTTTTGAATTTGAGCTCAAGGGCTGCTTTGGAAAGAAGGCGAGTACCTCTAAATTTTAACTTTTAAAGCCCAGGGGAACAAAGGAAATGTGTCTATGTCTGTGTGTGAGAGTGAGAAGACCCTTTTCCCAATCACGGTTGGATTTTGCTCCCTCTGACTTTTCCTAACCGCAGAAAGGATCTGTTTAAGTGACAGACCCTGGAAAGCAGGACCTTTTGTTAGGGAAAAGGGAGAGGCTGTGTGAAAATGAATGGAATGAGTGAATTGGATTTGGACAACCAGCTGGTAAGGCCCTGTAAGCAAAGGCCCAAGTTAGGAAAATTAAGCCCCAGGCTAGAAGCGACCCATACCTCTGAAAAGCAAGCAGAGGTCCTCCCGGACATTTGAGGTCCGCAAACTGTGGTTGTGAAGGAAAAGCCAGTACAGGGGAGCAGAAGAGTCCTCACAGGCCCTTTTTTGGTTTGAAACTGTGGTAGAGAATCCCTGAAGGAGCGACCCATACTCTGTTAGGGATACCAGAGTCCTCCGCGGGTCCCTTTTCGACCAGAAAACTGGTGGTAGGCGGAAGTCTCACAAGGAGGCTTCAAGTGCGCTGGACCCAACTAAGCCAAAGTGAACCCCTACATCAGAAATAGGGCAATATGGAATGTTCTAGTTCAAGGGTCGAGATAGACTCCCCCGTAAAAGACTTGCTTGAGGCCTGGGACGGGAATCGGCTACCCGTTCAGGCAGGTATGAAAAGGAGACAGGTAGAGAAATTGTGCAAAAAAAAAAAAAAAAAAGGGCTTTGCTCAGGGCTTTGGTGAGAAACCAATTCGGCTAAATAAAGGTACTTAAAAGGAAATTAAAATATAGGAATAGTAATTTTTTCTCTCTCTCTTTCTATGCAACCACATGATATGTTTAAGGTTTGTGCCTTCCCGGGACTTCCGGTTCTGGTCGCAGCGCCCGCGGACGTGCAGAGAACTCGTTCTCTTGGCCGTCCGGTTTCCCCCCGCCGGTAGACCCTGGATAGGGTCGAAAGTCGCCCTGGAGGGGCGACCACCGTAGAGGAGGGCACTCATCGATCGCGGAGGGAGCGGCAGCTCCCTCTGCGGTCCGAGAAAACCACCTTTGGGCCGACGGGGAAAAGATCGGCCAGTAACATGGCCGATCACTCAGCTGCTCCAGCCGAAAGTCACAGCAACATCTAAGCGAAAAGAACCACCGTGGAAGATCCTTCCTTTCCTTCCCTCTTGTTAATTTACCTTTTTCCCTGCTAACAGCTTTAAGAACTATTTCCCTATTTTGAGAAAGCAGCGTTTGATTACTGGGGAAAACGGGCTTTGGAAAAACAATTATTGTTTTTTTTTTATTATTTTATTTTGTCTACATAAGCAGTTGGAACTCGGGCATCCGGGTTATTGTGACTTTCTCTTTTGGCTTGTTTATCTTCAGTTTAGGTGAAAATCCTTAGGGAGGGGGTGGAATGTTCTTTTTTTCTCCCCCCCTCCTGAACAGTACTGCCTAAAAAACTGTTTGCTCTCTGGGCGGACTTATGTAGATTCTTTTGGATACAATGCATCCTGGGACTTGGCATGAAGCCCAGAAACTATGACTGATACAATGTAACTTTCTCCATTTGAACTCCCACTCCCTGATTTTGGCGTGATGCCCAGACTGGATTACAACATAACAACTGACTGCTATTTTTTTATCTCTGTGCTGGACTTGACTATTGGTTTTTTTTTCTCTATCTTTCTTTGGAAATATATCTCTGTCTGCATTTTATATTTTATAACGCTGCAATCTATTCTTTAAGCTGAATTTCTTTAAAAAAAAAGAAGATGGAATCCTACTCACAGATTAATTATGGACTTATATTAGAAAAAATCTTGGAAATGAGACTGGAACTTAAAGAACATATTAGATCGCTTAGTTTCAAGGAGGACTCAGAATTAAAAATTGAAGCTCAACCTTTGATTGACTATGATACACAATCAGATCTACAACTTAATGAGATGGATGGAATACAGTTACAATCTATTGAATCTACTGAATTTATTGAAGAGGAAGAGGACACATCCTACATGATGGATATCTTTGATGATCAAAGGCAGAACTCAACTAAAACATTTACAACTTTAAAAGCAACAGGATTGGACTTCCAAATACGAGGCACCAAAAACGTTGACAACATGACAGTACAGACAACACTGGATAAAAGAGAAAAAGAATATGATTGGATTCAATGGTGGGAAAAGGCCTTTAGCCAGTTACTAAGATGGGAGGATTTAGAGGCCCTGTTGTGAAAACCTACCTGGCACAAAAAGAAAGCTAGAATTAGATTTAAAAATAAGAGTTAAAATTTTATTTGATGGGTAGAAAGGGCTTCTGGACATTGATTGAACTAATATTTTTGAGATCTTTAAGGTTACTTTGGTATGAGTCAACACTAGATTTAAATTATGGATTTGATTATGATTTGGAATGGCAATAAGAAAAATTGGAAAATTTATAATTAAAGGAGTTAGATTGAGATTGAGACTGGTGAAATATTATTGATATTTTTATTTATAAGAATTGAATGGTAATTAGTGAGGTATTAAATGGATTAAATTGAAACAATTGAGGAATCTTTTAGGGACGTGGACTGATCTATGAAAATATTGGATAGAATATATGAAATAGAATATAGTTGAGAAATATTAAGATATAATAAGTTATATTACTTGTTTATGATAGAAATAATTATTGTCCTATTATTATTATTATAATGTTATTATATTACTATGTCTAATGCAATAGTTTTAAAATATATAAATTCATGTTTATTTACATAATATGTATGTGAAATAGAATAAGAGATATAATTTGATTGAGAAGCATAAACTGAAATTGGAATAATAGATAGAGGTGAGAAACAATTTATATTTTAGGAATGCTCGAATTGTATACCATAAGAGGGAACTTTTAAAGTAGTAGTTTAAATTGTATATGTATGACTGTATTTTTTGTTGTGTTCTAAGGAGTTCCCTATCTCCACGATGTGTTATAAGCACTTGGCTGTAAAACAAACAAAAACTAATAAAACTTGTTATGAAGAAGATTTGTGCCTTCCCTAATTTGAGTGAACTGAGATTTATGGTGGGAATGACCAGGATGTGTAAAACTAAAGACTTGTTTCCCTTTTCTGTTCTTTTCCTTGTCTTTGTGTGTATATGTGTGTCAAAGTCTTTGTATGTGAGATAAATGTGACTGTTAATTGTCTCTAATCTAAAGAGAAAATAATTTTAAAATTCTGCTAGAAATTCTGCTTATAATAAGCCACCAAAAGAAAATACCTTCAGCCTGTTTGCCTGGCCAGAAAACAGGCTGAAGATAATTGAGTTCCCTTTGCCTTCTAGCTACAAGAGCCTCCTGAAGCTCAAGTTTGCTGTGTAGGGAAATAACTTTCTTCTTACTGAGTTACTTTTCTTACCCTATCACTAATCAGTGAAACTACTATGAAACTAATCCTGGAATACATAAGCATTTTTAAGCTCTAAAATAATGTGGTCTATTTTAGAATAAATGTTAAAGATAGATTCTCCTGCCTCTGGCAAATTGCACACCTTAAAATATTAGGCTTTTAAAATTATTTGGAGCTTTCAGCATTCTCAAGCTGCCCAGCATTTTCAAGTCGCAAGTCCTCTCTAACATGTTGTAAATGTTCAATTCCAGAAGTGAGACCTTTTGTTTATGTTCTTACCAGAATCCAGCCTTTCTTTTGTCCTCATCTGTGATGTCCTCATTTTGTCTGCCTATCTGTTTCTTTAACCACTGCAGTATTAATGCCCTTTCAAACTCTGTCTGCAAGCTACCCCTCCCCCAATTCTACTTCTCCTTTTCTTATCCTCTGTTCTCCATGCCTTTGTCTGCCTCTCCTGGGAGAGTCCACCCAGAAAGGGGGGAGGGAACCTTTTTTTTCATGTCTTTCAGCCTTGTACAGACAACCCACACAACCTTTGGAAGCAGAGCACACTGACCCAGATGCTGCCTCCACCCATTTGAGCCAGAGAATGGGGCTTGAATCCAGCCATCCACTAGAAAGCCACCATGCAACCAGAGTGGAACAGATCTATCCAAGTCCTACCATTCCCCCAGATGCCTGTGAAAGCTGCAGAGGAAGGAAGGAGTCCTGGAGCCATTGGTCCCCATGTGAAGCCTCAGAAGAAAACTAGGAAGATTATGGGGGAGGGCAGAAACTCACTGTAAGGGTTCCTTTCTTGCCTCATTTGAAATGTAATCAGTCAGTTAAATGGATTCATGGAGGGATGGCATTTGGGAATAGTTGGCACAGCAAGTATTGAACACCTTGGACTTCTCTACTGGTGGGAGGGAAAATTTGTCCAGGATCCTTGTATTGCCTGTTTTGTAGAAGTAGCTGCATGCACACGCACACACACACATCATTCAGAATCACACCTACTTTCAGTAAAGCTCTGTGGCACTGCAAATTCCAAGGGGGAGGGAATCAGGCCCCTTCAAGCAATTTGCAATTCATATGCTCTCACTGAGGAGGGAGCAGAAAAGAGATCTCCAAAACCCAAGCCCTGAATATCTTGCACTGGTGGACTCAGAGTGGGAGTCCTAGGGCTGACTATGTGCAATTTAAGAAAAAATAATAAGATTGGCTTGCACATTAGCTAACCTCAATTGGACATCACAAACCTGGATGCATTGAACTAAGAGCTAAGGCAAGAAACAACCCTTGAAAATGGGAAGCCAGTGGTTATGTATTGAGGCAAAACATGGCTGTGAGGAGTTTTGGGGAATGTGCAAACCTGACTGGAAGCTCAAAGTGACACCCAACATTTGAAAATAATTGGCACAGAATATTGGAAACTATAAATTTCTTTTCCACCTAAAAGAACTTTTGCCCTGGCTTTAGACCTTCATGGTTGAAAGGCCCCCCTTTTGGGAGCCACTGCAGGGATCTTTTTCTGCTGCCTCTATTAGTGTCTTCCTTTTTTTTGCATTAACAGTTTAAAAGCTTGTTTATCAAGTCTCCCTGACCAAAACAATTTTAATTTTGTGCCAGTAAAAGTATGTTATCCACACTCTTATGGCACAAAGGGGGGATTTGTGGGAAGTCAGCCCCCCCCAGAGAAGGAAATATTAAAAGTGCTTAACACAGTGCTATGTATTAATAAAGTTAGAAACTTTGCATATGATATTGTACTTAACTTAAATATTGTTAACAAGCCCTCCTAAACATGTTGAAGTAACTTTTTAATACTAATTCAGATGACTGCCCACCTAGCCCAGGCTTATGTGATTAAAGAATTCCACAAGCAATCTAGCAACGTGTTTTTTCCCAATCTAGCTATGTGGTATCTTTTAAATTGAAAGTAATAAATAAAATATTGTTCATACATTAGCACCTACATATTAAGAAAGGGCTGTGTATAATAATGAAGGATAAATAAAAATATTATATAAATATTTTCCCGTTCCAATATTTGCAATTGAGATAGTTCCCAATCAATAAACAGAGCCATAGATCAAAATAATCTTAGAATTCTAAATACATAAACAGACTATACTGAGGAGAATTAAGTACTGCTAAATGAGGCATACCTGATTTGGAAGATGACTGGAAAATAAACGTAGGATGCGAAACTGTACAGCCAAGTGCTGGGTTTGAAAGGAAGCTGTTCTTAAAACAGTGACCCAATGCATGTTGGAAAGTTTAGATAATTACATCAGCTGCTGTAGTGTAATACTATTAGTACATCAGATACATGAAGAATTGCCTTCATTTTAGCCAGAGATGGGCAGAATTATGATCTATAAAGAATAAAACATGCAACGAAAATGGAAAAAAAGGAGAAAAAATAAGACAAATCCTTTAATGAAGAAATCATATTGGCCTAATGCTTAGTACCACAGCAAACAAAGATGCAACGTAATTACAGAGCAAGATAACAACATTTGCATTCACTGATCACACGCATAACTTCTCGACTCTTCCACTATAGAGCTTAACAGGTATACCGAATAAGGATTCATTCCATTTGGATCTCCCAAATCTATTAGAATTTAGAAAGATTAGGTCAAGATATGATTGGCATAAGGATCACACAGTAAACTTTATGGCACAGTACAGTTTAGGTCTGGTATAACTGTATCACTCCTACTGCCAATACTAAGGGGATGAGTAACCTAACGTCCCTAGCTTCTTTCTTGCACAGCCCACAGACCTCTCTATTGGTAAAAATGAAGGGCGGGATTTTCCGCCATTTTGAAGCAGGAAACACACGTCAGAAACAGGAAGAAAAAGATCCATTGAAACTACCCCCCCACCAAGAAAGATCCCATACCTGCCCAAGAGCGCGCCAAATCCCACGAACTTCGCATCACTTCCTTGTTGCAAGCAATGCCAATACAAAAGGATTTGCTCACTCCTGCACCAGCCGACTTTCACAAACATTGTGTAATGTTAATCAGATTAAGGAATCGAGCGAGACAAGAATGACTATTAGCGCCCAAATGCAATTTTTGAAAAGTTAAAACTGCCGTTTCACAAAACGACAAAGGGCTGTGCAGATAAAAGTTCTAAGTAAGCAAGAATTTCCTTATCATCGTTCTCTAAAATTCCCATAAAATACACGAATTGTTCAAAGGAAATTTTCTAAATCAGAAAGTCCCTCTCTCGAAGAAAAAAAGCTTAGGTCAGAGAATGGCAGAACTTCATAAAACAGCATATTCCTCACCGGAAGTAAATCGTTTTCACTTTTTCGGTCACAGATTTAAAATGAAAAACCAGTTTTGCTCAACCTTGGAAAAGTTTAAGATAGGTGGACTTCAACTCCCAGAATACCTCAAGCCAGTCTGCTGCCTGGGGAATTCTGGGAGTTGAAGTCTTTCTATCTATCTTTAAATCACCAAAGTTGAGAAACACTGCAGTAAATTAACCATTTCACCCACCCTGCTTCGGTCTTCTGACACGCTTTTCTGTTTATTTTAACTCCTCGGTTTGTTCTACTGCTAAAGAAATGACACGTGCCACGAACACGTGGACAAACACACCTTTGTTTAAAGATTTGCAACTAGAGTTTGCAACTATGCCTAAAGCATAAAGTAAAAGCAAACCGCGTAGCGCGCGTTCCTTCAGCCTCCAGATTCAGACTTGGGAGCATCCGACCAGCAGAAAGGTACCTACGGTGAGGAGGGGGGGGGCTCCTGGCCGCTTTGAAGAAAGGGCCGAGGCCCACCTAACCCTCCTCTCCACTTTCCGGGTGCCTCTACGGCCAGGAAGACCTTCCGACGCCGCGGAGCCTGCCCTTCCCGGGCGCTGGGAGGGTGCGCGTCGTTTTCCGGCTTTCCGGACTCTTCGGAGGCAAGATGGCGTCGAGCAGCGGGGTAGGTGATAGATTTGTGTTTTGTTCCCACAACGAAGGAAAAATACGATTTCTGTTCTAGCTCATTTGCTGAGAATCGTAATGCAGAGTCGATAAGGACCTCCGCATAATTTCATCGGCGGAGATCTGGAGCGCCTTCTGTTTTTCAGGGCCGTAAGAAAAGGTCCAACTTCAACTCTTGATAGGTTCGGCTGTGTTCTCTCTGCAATGCATGTGTGTAGCTGGGACCCCCGAGGAGCCTCTGTGGGCTTTGCCATAGTCACAGATACAGTGGCCTCACGAACGGAAATCGGGAAGCTCCCAGGATAAAACGATAAGGCGATAGGTGCCCTCGTTAAAGAAGGAGACTAAAAGGTTTGCTCCTGTGGTATGCAGACTTCATGGTTGCATACTAACTCTTGGATCCTAACTCCATCTTCCACAGAATCTAAAGGTGGTGAATTCTTTAATTTTAAATGATTTGTGCAAATAACTTAATTTCATTGGTTATGAATCTCCTTTTATTGGATATCACTTTAAATATATGAGTGGGAGAAAAGTAGGGTCCACAGGTTTATGTAAGATCATTGGCGATTTTATTTTCAGCTACTTTCCTGTTGATTTCAAGTATGACATTAGCCACATAGTGGGTTCACTATTAACGACCGTTTTTCACACGACGACCATCGCAGCATCCCCAGGGTCACATGATCAAAATTTGGATGCTTGGCAACTGACTCTTATTTATGATGGTTGCAATGTCCTGGGGTCATGTGATCACCTTTTGCAACCTTCTGAAAAGCAAAGTCAATGGGGAAATCACATTCACTTAACAACCATGTTACTAACTTAACTGCAGTGATTCACTTAACAACTGGCAATAAAGGTTGTAAACTGGGGCAAAACTCAACAAATGTTTCACTTAGCAACACAATTGTGATCGTAAGTCGAGGACTACTTTTAAAGTTGTATAGAGTTGGCATATTGTATTAAGTAAGAAACAGTGGTTTACAGATCACAGGAGCTGGATTTATACAGTATGAAGCCACAGAAATACAGAACAGAATAGAATAATCTCTTCTTAAAAACTTCCAATGTTGGAGCATTCACAATTTCTGGAGGCCAGTTGTTTCACTGGTTAATTGTTCTAACTCAGGAAATTTCTTTTTAGTTCTAGGTTGCTTCTCTCCTTGATTAGTTTCCATCTATTGTTTCTTGTCCTTTATGTTCTTTATGCAGCCATGCTGGTTTCTTTTGAGAGCTGTTATTTTTTTCTTCATTGTTATTGTGCTAGACTGGCTTTTATAATCTCATTTTTCAAAATTTCCCAAGCTTCTTGAGTTGTTTTCCCCTTGAGGATTCTCATCCATGGAATCCTTCCCAAGCTCTCTCTAAGTTTATTGAAATTAGCTCTCTATATTAATGGGTACCACTTCAGTGGGAAAGTAACAGCGTTCCCATCGCCTTTGGCATATACACATGATGGCCATATGACCATGGAAAATGTCTTCAGAAAATGCTGGCTGCCTCGGCCAAGAAACGGAGATGAGCACCTCACCTTAGAGTTGGATGCGACTGGGAACCTTTCAGTATGGTACTGTATATGTGCACACTTAAATCAGAACACATTACATCTCTCCTCCATGAGCTGCATTGATTACCAGTTTGCTACTGGGTTCAATTCAAGGTACTGATAATGTGACCGATAAAGTTCTACGTAGCATGGGATTGGATTATTTGAGGGACTGCCTCTTCCCAAACAGATAACACCCAACCCATCAGATCCTGCAGGAAGGGCATATTGCGGGTCCTATCCACAGGGGAATGTCATCTGATGAGATCCCAGGAGATCCTTTTCTGATGCAATACCCATCTTTTGGAGCATCATTCCCTCTGAGGTTAGATTGGCCTGAACTTTGCTGGTTTTCTGGAAGAGCCTGAAAACCTGGCTTTGTTATCTTTGTTATCTGGCCTGGGGATACTGTAACTTTGGATAGTGAAATGGATGGCATATAAATTTAATAAATAAATTAAAAACATGCATATGAAGCCTGCAAAGCGGCTGTATTGCTAAGGAAATAGAGTGTGCTAGCCCATAGATTATTTGTAATGATTTGTAATTATTTTTGTTATTTGGTTTTATAATTTTCTGTTTTTAACTTTGTATGCTGCTCAGAGTCCTGTATGTGAGATTGGCAGCTACATACATTCATCAAATAAATATATATCATAGCCCCTCTTATCTCTTGTGGTTAATAAGCATGGTAATGGAGTACGGCTAAAGTAATAATTTATGTGTTCAACCATAAGCTGGATTGCTATCACTTGAGATCCTTTATAAAAGTAACATAAAATATTTTTATTTATCAAATGTATATGCTGCTTATCTCGCTAAATAATACTTCAATAAAATGTTAAAATTCATTTAAGTTTTTTAAAAATAATTTAAAGCAAACTTTAATTTAAAAGATCTTCAGTTTTTATCTGATTTTGTAATTCACTGATACAAAATAATTAATACTCTTAAAACCTTCGCTTATTTGGGATGACAAAATTCTTGAAAAGACTGAAGTAAAGCTGCCACTAATCAGTCCAGCAAGATTTCAGTGTCTTGTGATCAACAGATGGCAAGTGATATATTCCCTAATAACTTTATCTGTTGCCTGTGTTTCCACTCTGGAGCTAGAAAGGTATATGATTTCGGCAGAGCTGAAAATCATAACGTTTGACCACACTAGTGATGAAAACTTTGAAAGCAGGCTGATCATACTGATCATGGATTTATTTTTCCTCCTGGCCGATATAGAGAATTGGATAAGATGCAAGTTATATAGTTCCTGAATCTGGGTGCACAATAGATGTTAATGTAGAAGTGAGATGGAAGAGTGAATGTGCCGCTTAAGTACTTGGTGACAGGGAAATAGTGAATATAAAAAATGTCCTCTGGCTAAGAAGTACAGTTCATAGGGCTTCAAATTAAAACATTCCAAGAGATGGCTATCCAGTTTCTGGTTGAATACATCCAAGCGAAGGAGAATTCACTCCTACTTAGTGCTGTAATCAAACAGTTTTTATTTGGAAGTTTTTAATAATGACTAAATGTGGAGATTCTCAGTCATCCAGGTCATGGTTGAAAAAGCACCTTTGGGTTAATAATGACTAGAATCGCTCTTCTTGCAACTTAAAGGCATTGTTCTCTATCCTTCATTATGGGATACAGATAACCCTCGTTTAAGCACAATTGGGACCAGCAACTTCCTTGCTAAGCAACACTACCATTAAGCAAGACATGTGACTGATGGACTTACAACCTCATTTCTGCTCCAGTTGTTAAGCAAGACATCAGAACTTGCAATTTTACTGCCAGCTTTTTCATTGACTCTGCTTGTCAGAAATCAACTGTGAAGTACACAAATGGTGATTACATGACCGTGGGACACTGCAACAGTTGTAAATGCCTGTTGTTTGCAAAATGCATTTGCAAACAAACAAATGCATCTTGTTCATGTGACCACAGGGATGGACTTGCCATAAAAGTTACTTTTCAGTAACTTAAGAATGGTCACTAAACAGAGCAATTGTTTAGCAAGGTCTAGCTGTATAGACAGCAAGTTGTGATACTTCTTCATGTACTTAAGTGCTCTTCTATTACCCCTCTTTTTTTGGAAAGGCAAACACATATCCAATTTCCTCAGTTTTACTCCTAAGACTTAGTTTTGAATTCGTACAATAAGCTCAGGAAGAGGGTAGATAGTTATCTGTCAGGGATAGTGTAATTTGATTTCCTGCACCAGTCCTTCCTCAGACTGCCCACTCTATGCATCTGATAAAGTGAGCTGCAACTTACAAATACTTAGTTTTTTAAGTAAAATTTGTTAGTTGGAAGAGGTGATACTATACTCCTGATTTCCCCCCCACCGTTGACTAACATAGTTCTCCTACAAATCACCAAGCAGATGTTTATTTATTAAATAAGTTCATACGGCCATCCAATTGACAGTGACGCCAGGTGGCGTACAGCAATAAAAAGCTGCAATAACAATAAGACTTATATACCGCTTCAAAGTGCTTTACAGCCCTCTCTAAGCAGTTAACAGAGTCAGCATATTGCCCCCCCAACAATCTGGATCCTCATTTTACTGACCTTGGAAGGATGGAAGGTTGAGTCAACCTTGAGCTGGTCAGGATTGAATTCCCAATATCTTCTCTCCTCCCCCCCCCCCCCCCCCCCAGTGCACCCAAACTTTGATTTAGGAGAAAAAATTCTTTTAATCTATTAATAAATATAATAAATATGAAATAAATTGGCTGAGCCTTGAAAATCATGAAATTGTTCTTTTCAAATGTCTCACTTTGTTTAGTTTACTATTACTTTAACTAGTAATATAACCACCCTATATTGTCCAAATTTTCACACAGTTTCCATATTTTTCCCTAGAGCTGCCTCTTTTTTGGCCATTCTAAATGGTTCAGTCAATATTTTTTCAGTACCTGGTACTTGTCTCTCAAGTTTCAGTGGAGTTTGTTTCTGAATGTATTCTTTCTTTACAAATGTTTTTTTGTTATTTTATAGTAGCATTTGTAAAGAGTTGCAGTAGTCTTTCTATCTTCCTTTAATCTCACTTCTCTCTTTCCCTCTTCCATGGTTATATTAATGTATTTTTATCTTTCCAGTGCATTTTCTGATACTTTATTGATAGCCATTCATTAGATATATATATTCTGCCTTTATTTTATATAACTCAAGCCAATGTACATTATGCTGTTTTCTCCATAACAACAATCCTATGAGATAGAGAGATTGAAAGAAAGTGATTATTTCAAGGTTGCCCAAGTAGTTTCTGGGCCTAATGATAGACAAGTATTCTTGTTGGACTGGTTTCTAGTCCAACACTTTAACTTCTATACTAACCTGACTTTTCAAAAATATTTTTAATAGTCTGCAAAATATCTGGTGGGTTTTTTGTTTTGTTTTAGTATTTTATATGTATTGATCTGCTTCATGGAGGACAGACATGCAGACCTGTGTATGTGTGAGGGAGGGCAGCCTAGCTAGGCAACAACCTCCAAAATCACATCTAGAAGCAGGAATTGGTAAACCATTTCTGTATTATTGTTGTATGGCTGTGGCTGCTAAGCCTACCATGAAATGCTGTGTTGTGATTTCCAACAAACCTGATTTCTTTTGATTTCATTGGAAAAGTTTTTTTGAAATTACAAGCTAGGCAAGTGAGTAGTTGAATTTAATTCCTTTCTACCTGCTTAGTTTATGAATGCAGCTAAAAGTCCTTCAAAAGACTACAGCTTCTTTTTATTATTTAGGAGAAAAGTGAAGCAGCTAGTAAATTGCTTTCTCTCAGGCACGGGAAACTTTGATTTATTATAGTATTGTTCAGTGTAGTTCAATCTGGAAAATACCCTCCTTGCCACCTTATTAATTTTTGCCTTGTAAATCATCTTTATTATTCTTCCTGGAAAAAAATAAGCAGTGATTTAGTTATGACAGGCTTGAAACTGCTTAACATGCCCCAGAAATAAATGAAACAAGGTTTTAAGCTGTTTGGGGCTCTTTTTGGCAGAATTTGCACTGGGTTCTGTTTTAGGTTTTTGGCAGTATAAAAGTAGGAGGAAGCTTTGATCTGAGTACATTCTTTTCACTTGAAACTTTCATTTCTGTGCACTCAATAATATAATTGTGAAAAAGAAAACATGAAAATGTTGATGCTTTGAGACATAAAATTTATGAATAGTCTGCATTCTCCCCTCACTCAACTGTTTTATCATGTTAAAATGTTAAAAAATGTGCCCAGTTTCTGAAAAAGTGTTGTTTTTTGGAGGCTCGGAACTATCTGGATTATGGGAACAAGGACCTGATATAAGAGTTCTCCATTTGGCAACCAACACGTCTTACAGGCAGTCCTTGAGTTATGATCACAATTGAACCCAAAATTTCCATTGCTAAGCAAGACAATTGTTATCTGAGTTTTGCCCTATTTTATGACCTTTCTTGCTACAGTTACCGTGTTTTCCCCAAAATAAGAAGTTGCTTGATTTTGGGGGGGTGGGTCTAATATAAGCCCTACCCCAAAAATAAGCCCTAGTTTTGGGGTGAAGCTGCCCCATGGGCCCCGCACCCACTTACCAGGCCTCCCATTAATCGACACTTGCCTCTCCTCGCCGGCCCACTCATCGCCGTCCCCCAGCTTGCATTTCACAGTCAGAGGCCTTTCCGGAAGGCCTCTGCAGCCGAGAACCGAGCTATAGTTTTAATCATAGCTCGGTTCTCAGTTGCATAGGCCTTCCGGAAAGGCCTCTGACTGTGAAATGCAGGCCGGAGCTCCATTCTCAGCTGCAAAATGAAGCTGCTCCTTTGGCCGCAGAAGAAGTGGGCCGGCTGAGTGGGGCTGTTGGTGCCGCTGCTGTGAGGTGAGTGGAAAAGACACCCCCTGAAAATAAGACCTGGTGCCTCTTTTGGAGGCAAAAAATAATAATGATAATAAGACTGGGTCTTATTTTCAGGGAAACATGGTAAGTGAATCACTGAAATTGTTAAGTTAGTAACATGGTTGTAAAGTGGATTTGGCTTCTTCATTGACTTTGCTTCTCAAAAGGTTGCAAAAGGTGATCACATGACCCCAAGACACTTGCACCTTCATAAATACATGCCAAGCATCTGAATTTTGATCATGTGACCCTGGGGATGCTGCAATGATTGTCACAAGTCACTTTTTAAAATGCTATTGTAACAGTCACTAAATGAGTGGCTGTAAGTCAAGGACTATCTGTATTTTTGGTGTATCACACAGCTCCATAGTAAAATGAACAATTTAACTTTAGTAGAATAATATATATGGTACTCACGAATGAAGGCAAACATATATGTCCCAGAATAGTGTTGCAGGATCCAATCTGGGTTGGTCACTGGAACCAGAGGTTTTGTCTTCCAAGCTTTTCGACTTGTGCTGGAGCCCATCTTTAGGGAACTTCTCTCTAGCAGAGTGTGTGCTGTTCGGTGTGTGGTATTTATAGTGCCTGTTGTAAGTAGTTTTTTAGATGTTGATTGGGGTGTGTTGATGGCTAGGTTTTAAGTCGTAAGCTGGCATTTGCTTGTGCTGACCTACCCTCGCCTTCTAGTACTTAATAGGCTGGTGGTAAATCAGCATTCCTGTTGACTGATGAGGGGCCTGTTTCCCAGGCTTCAATCATTTCCCTGGCTGTTTTTGTCCCCTGTGTGGATTGCCCCTGTGACTCTATAGGACAGACGGGAAGGAAGCTAACCACCAGATTGTAAGAATACAAGTGAGCGGTCAGACGAAGAGACTCGAACTCATTGATAGCCTCACGTTGCAATGAACAAGGACACACATTCAATTTTGCAGCTACTAAGATTGTTGGACGAGAAGGCACAAAACCAGCCAGGAAGAGATTGAAGGCCTGGGAAACCGGTCCCTCATCAGGAGTACTGATTTACCACCAATCTATCAAGTACTTAGAAGGCGAGGGCTGGGCAGCACAAGGACAGTTAATGACTTAAAAGCCAGCCATCAACACACCCCAATCAACATCTTAAAAGCCACATACAACAGGCACTATAAATACCACACACAGAACAGCACACACTCTGCTAGAGAGAAGTTCCCTGAAGATGGGCTCCAGCACAAGTCCAAAAGCTCGAAACACAAAACCTCTGCTCCTGGTGACCAACCCAGATTGGATCCTGCAATATATGGTACTACTTTACTTACCACAAAAGGCCTGCAAGCCTATGTACGTTTACCTATATATATGAGTATGTCTCATTTATATCCGTTTGGCCCACTTGATTGATATATATCCCTACGGAAGTGTCTGATGAAACTATTACCATTCTAGCAGAATAACTGCCAGGTTACATTTGCATAAATGTGAATGCAGATTAACTGATACCATGTCTGTTTCTCATAGAACTCTTAAAAACCCTAGCACTAACTCCAGAATACAAAAATAAGTCCCATCACATAGAAATCATCTTTGCAATAGTGGCAAATATCTGTAGCTCGGATGTAGGATGAAGGTTCGTTCTCCAAGCTTGTGGGTTGGAGAACCAGGCTAGGTAATATCTTCAGCAGAGTTTAGGGGATGTCAGTGTCAGTGTTTTTCTGTTTATAATAGCTTGAGGTGTGGGTGTGTCAAGTGAGGTCTTGTGATGGGGCAGGTGTGAGTCGGGGGCAGGCAGCAGAGCGGGGCGGGCAGGGGGGCGGGGCAGTTCGGGGGCACTCGGTGTCTAAAAGGTTCGCCATCACTGCTATAGATGGATAGGCAATGACTTTGAAGGACAAAAGGGGGAGCTGCTACCGTGGCAGCATTCCGATAAGCAGGGCTTGAACTCCAGTTGAAGAAAATAACTTGAGGAAGCACCTTGTGGTTTGCAAAATTGATGTCAGCCCAACAAGATAGACCAGAGTAAGAAACCAAAGCCATATACAGGGATCTGAAAAGTCTATACACCTCTGTTAAAATGCCAGATTTTTGAAATGTAAAAAAATTAGACCAAGATTTCGGTTCAGATTTTTCCACCTTTAATATAACATATAAGATGTACAATTTAGTTGAAAAACAAACTGAAATCTTTTAGAGGGAAAAATAACAATAAGAAATGTACAATAATCACTAAATGAATGGTTGTAAGTTGAGGACTACCTATACTGTTTTTAGGCATTTTGTGTATAATGTCTTTAGTGTAGAAACTAAAGAATATTTAAAGAAAGAACTAAAGTTTATCAATTGATAAAACAAAAGTGAGAACTAGTGTGGTGTAATGGTTAAAGCATCAGGTTAGAAACAAAGAGACTATGGATTCTTGTCCTGACTTGGACACCAACCCAGCTGGGTGACTTGGGTTAGTACTCACTTCTCACAGACTTAGGAAGGAGACAATGGCAAACCACTTCTGAAAAATCTTGCCAAGAAAACTGCAGGGATTAGTCCAGGCAGTTCCCAGGAGTCAACACTGATTCAAAGGTGCCCTCCCCCCGAAAATCCCAAAGTAAATGGGGTATTTGAAATCAGTTGCTACTTTATCAAGTCTCTTCATAACTGCGTTCTGCGTGTAGTTGGGCTAAGGCAGGGGTGTCAAACTATCGGCCCACGGGCCTAACGCATCATGCGAAAGCTGCACCCACCCCATTGCCGGCAATGGCAAAACCGTCCCGATATGTTGCGCAACGTCACGTGACATCGCGAGTTTGACATGTCTGGGCTAAGGGATCCAGAATAAAAACTGATGCATGGAAATATATTGCTGAGCTATGGCAGGTTGTAGGAGAAAAATCTTACTGAGATTTCTAAACTACTGAAATCCTGGAAGCAAAGCTGTGATAGTGGAAAAATAACAAGCAGAGCTCTGACATTAAAATGCTTGTGTAGAAATGCTTGACTAATTTTAATTTTGATGTGTTATTCTAACTATCCCTTAGGCTCAGGCTTAGTAACAATTTAAAGCTGTAAAACTTAATTTAAAATTAAAGCCTTTTTTCTTCTCATGCTCTAGGTAATGACATAACTTGAGTAATAATAGGAATTAGTATTTTTCAAAGCAAATTAACAAAGTATAAGAAATGTTCAAGCTATTTCTCTTCCTTATGATTAATATTAAAATAATAAATAAATTACCCATATCATCTCTAACCATCAGTGCTCATCTGATCAGAAGCTCTGAGTTATTTAGATCAGGGGTCCCCAACCCCCAGTCCGTGGACCGGTACCGGGCCGCAGCATGCCAGCAACTGGGCCGCATAAACAAACAAAGCCCCATCCGCGGGATGCAGGCAGCACACAAAACCACCACCCCTCCGGTCCACGGAAAAACCTCTCTCCACGGAACCGGTCCCTGGTGTCCAAATGGTTGGGGACCTCTGATTTAGATGAACTGCCAGAAGGATGGATTTTCAGAGGAAGGAATAGTTTGCCAAAGGATAACTTGATCCCAGCTCATTCTTCACTGTCTGGTACACAAACAGCAGACTCAAAAGAACATGGGGTGCACAAACAGTAGTTAAATTTTTACATACTGAACAGAATAATTGATACATGTGCTAGGTAAGCAAAAGCACCCAGTTCTGTTATTTTTTTAAAAAATAGTGCCTTTTTACCATGAACTGATGGTGCTATCTCTGTTACAAGGTTTAGAAAGTATGGTGCTGCTTTTTAACATTTGAGCCTTGAATTGAATGAAACAGTAGGATGGGGGTCATGTAACTGATAAAATCTTGAATAAGATAATCAAGCAAAGGATTTATGAGCATCTAGAAAGAAACAAGGTAATTACTAGAAGCCAACATGGGTTTGTTAAAAACAGATCATATCGGACAAACTGTATTGCCATTTTTGATATAGTAAGTAAATTAGTGGACAAGCAAAATGCTGTGGACATAATATACTTAGACTTCAGCAAGACATTGACAAAGTAGACCACAATCTACTTCATAGTAAGATACAGTAATATGGGATAGACAATACTGCCACCAGATGGATTTTCATTCTACCTGCATTCAGTAGGTAGTCCTTAATGGAACTACATCTGCATAGAGGGGAGCATGCACTGGGGTGCCACAAAGTTCAGTCTTGGGCCCATTACTCTTCAATATTTTCATAAGTGATCTAGACAAGAGAATAGAAGGGGAACTCATCAAATTTGCAGATAACACCAAGCTCAGGAGAAGAGCTAATACTATAGAAGATAGATTTAAGATCCAAAAGGATCTTGACAAACTTGAGCATTGGGCCCTATCCAACAAGACACAGTTCAGTGATGGGAAAAGTAAGGTCCTGCACTTAGACAGAAAAAACCAATTGCGCGGGTATAAACTGGGCAGTACCTGGCTCAACAACAGTAACTGTTGAGGGATCTAGATGTCGTAGTGGACCACCACTTAAGTATTAGCCATCAGTGTGCTGCAGCTGCGAAAACAGCCAGAATCCTAGGATGCATCAACAGAGGGCTAGCATCAAGACAACAAGAAGTGAAAGTACCACTTCACATAGTGCTGGTGAGACCACATTTGGAATACTACCGTATTTTCCCCAAAATAAGACCTATCCCAAAAATAAACCCTAGCTTGATTTTTACACATGCGCCTAATATAAGCCCTACCCCCAAAATAAGGCCTAGTTAAGAACCTGCACAGCTGCCCGCCTGCCCATTCTGTTTGGTTGTTTGCAGTGCCACCGCCACGAGGTGAGGTGAGGCAGGTGGGGGAAGGGGTGGAGCTGCCCCATGGGCCCCGCACCTGCTTACCTCAGGGCCCCTGTAGCCAGGCCTCCCACGCCCCAACACCTGCCTTGCCTCGCAGCGGTAGCACCAACAGTCACTAGTCCAGCAGGAGCCCGCGTGTTTACCGGTCCATTTCTTTTGTGACTGCTCATTAACCTGGGGTTCCGTTCTCAGCTGCAGAGGCCTTTCCTGAAGGCCTCTGCCGGCAAAACGGAGGCTGGAAGCGACGCGCACGAGCGGCCGCAGAAGAAGTGGGCTGGTGGCGGCCACGCAGGCTCCTGCTGGATGAGGCTTTTGGTGCTGCCGCCACGAGGCAAGATAATGGAGAAAATAAGACATCCCCCAAAAATAAGACCTAATGCCTCTTTTGGAGGCAAAAAAAATATAAGACCGGGTCTTATTTTCAGGGAAACACAGAATATCCAGTTCTCGTCACTACGATACAAAAAAAAAATGGAGACTCTGGAAAGTGCAGAGAAGAACAACAAAGCTGATAAAGGGTCTCTGGGGGCTAATTCATGATGAATGGTTGAGGGAGCTAGGAATGACTAGCCTATCGAAGAGAAGGATTGGGGGACATGATAACTGTCTTCCAATACTTGAGGGGCTGTCACAGAGAAGATTGAATTATTTTCTAGGTCTAGGACACCAGAAGTCACTACAAGAAATAATGGGTGGAGGCTTGTCAAAGAGAAATACAACCTAGAAGTAAAAAATTTCTGATAGTAAGAGCAATTAATCAATGGAATAGCTTGTAGGTGCTCCATCACTGAAGTTTTCAAAAACAGCCATTTGACTGGGATGGTATAAGACTCCTGACTTGAGCAGGGGTTGGACTAGAAGACCTCCAAGGTCTCTTCCAGTCCTATGATTCTATAATACTATCATATTAAGCCATAATGTGGTGGTTTGTTTTTGGCTTAGCATATTCTTTGATACTTTGTTTTCTTTATATATCACTCTGATTTCTGGTCACTCTTTGTTTTCTTTATATGTCACTCTATACAGGTAGTCCTCGAATTAAAACACTTCATTTAGTGACCGTTTGAAGTTACAACGGCCCTGAAAAAAGTGACTTATGACTGTTTTTCACACTTACAACAGTTGCAGCATCCCCATGGTCACATGATCAAAATTCAGATGCTTAGTAGCTGGTTCATATTTATGATGGTTGCAGTGTCCTGAGGTTATGTGATCAGCTTTTGCAACCTTATGACAAGCAAAGACAATGGGGAAGCCGGATTCACTTAACAACCATGTTATTAATTTAACAAATGCAATGATTCAACTGTGGCAAGAAAAGTCATAAAATGGGGCAAAGCTGATTTAACAATGTTTCACTTAGCAATATAAATTTTGGGCTCAATTGTGGTCATAACTCAAGGACTACCTGTACACATATATTGAGGTTCATAGGAAATGAATAGAAAGCTCATATGTAGATTTTTGTATTTGTCCCAATTTCATTTTTATATTTGAAGGTGAGTTTAGCCATCAAGTAGAGTGCCAAATACTATTTAGTTGTGTTATTGAATGTTTCTGCTGCTAGGCTTTGAATATCACCTCCCCAGAATCTCCCCCAAGGCTTGTGTCCATCTTGCTGCTTCCACTGAGAGCTCAAGACATTCTCTTAGTTCATATTAAATGTCCATATTGTCCACATCTGTTTCCTTCGTGCTTTGAGGAATTTTTTTCTGTTACATGCCTGGGTAACTATGATCAAAGTATCTCAGAATCAAGGTATTCTATTTAGCTATCATGGTTAATAGGCAGTTGACAACTAATTGTTTCTTACTAAATCTGATCCAGAGATCATTTTGTAGCCTTGAATTTCATACCTTAGATGATGTGCAGATAGTCTTTGACTTATGACCACAATGGAGCTCCAAATTTGCCCCATTTTATTATCTTTTTGCCATAGTTATTAAGCATATCACTTCAATTGTTAAATGAATCATGTCATTAAATCAGTCTGGCTTCTCCCATTGTGTTTGCTTGTCGGAAGCCGGCTGGGAAGATTAGAAATTGTAATCACATGAGCTCTGAACAGTGCAACTATTATCAATACATGCAGTTGCCAACCACCCAATTTTTGATCATGTGACCATGGGGTTGCTACAATGGTCATAAATGTGCTAAGTGAGTTTTTTCAATATTGCTGAATTTTGAATGATCACTAAACAAATGGGAGTAAGTCAAGAACTACTATACCTGTAGTACATCCTGTTATCTGCTTTGAGTCTAGTACCCACTGAATAGTTTTATTTATATGCTCTTGTATATATCTATAAACTATTTCAAACTACTGAGATTTGGGGGAACTTAAAGATAAACTGATTTTCTTTATTATGTTACTATTAGTATTGAACCAGTCATAGTTCTACATGTTATCTTGACATCTTGCCACATCCGGTTCTTGGAATTTTTGTTTTCTTAAAATGAAAAACTCCATATGAGATGGAAGCTTAGTAGGCAATAGTTTTTTTCCCCTTGCCATAATTTAAACCTCTCTAGATGTATTTCTATTGCTTTTTCCCTCTTGCATTTAAGGACAACATTTTCATTTTGGTTGTGTCTCCCTGCATTTTTCTTAGAACTACTTAACTTGTTTTTTTGCATCCGTCTTTACACAAAGGGAAAAAACAGTCCAACCTATTAAAAATAGTACCGTAAAAAGCAGATTAGAAACACAAGTTAAGATAGGCAGTAAAATGATAAGTGAGCACCTGTCCAACCTAGACGAGTTCAAATCACCAGGACCAGATGGATTACACCCCAAGGTTCTGAAGGAACTGGCAGACGTGATCTCAGAACCACTGAACTATATCGTTCAAAGATCCTGGAGCACTGGGGAACTACCAGAGGACTGGAAAAAAGCTGATGTAGTTCTCATCTTCAAAAAAGGAAAAAAGAATAGATTCAGGAAACTACAGACCTATCAGCCTGACCTCAATACCTGGGAAGATCCTACTACTACTACTTGATAAGATAGAAAAATGTGGGTTAGACAGCATCGCTACCAGATGGATTTGTAGCTAGCTGACCGGCCATACTCAGCGTGTAGTCCTCAATGGAACTGCATCTACATGGAGAGAAGTGTGTAGTGGGGTGCCCCAGGGCTCTGTTCTGGGTCCAGTACTCTTCAACATCTTCATCAATGGTTTGGATGAGGGGATAGATGGGGAACTCATCAAATTTGCAGACAATACCAAGCAGGCAGAAATAGCCAACACTCCAGAAGAAAGGCTTAAGATACATAAGGATCTTGACAGACTCGAACATTGGGCCCTATCTAACAAAATGAAATTCAATGGTGAAAAAAGTAAGGTTCTACATTTAGGCAAGAAAAACCAAATGCACAGGTACAGTATAGATGGTACCTTGCTCAATAGTAGTAACTGAGATAGGGATCTCGGAGTCCTAGTGGACAATCGCTTAAATATGAGCCAGCAGTGTGCTGCAGCTGCCAAAAAAGCCCACACAGTGCTAGGCTGCATTAACAGAGGGATAGAATCAAGATCACGTGAAGTATTAATACCACTTTACAATGCCTTGGTAAGGCCACACTTGGAATAATGCATCCAGTTTTGGTCACCACGATGGAAAAAGGATGTTGAGACTCTACAACAGAGGTCCCCAACCTTTTGGGCACCAGGGACCGGTTCTGTGGAGAAAGATTTTTCCGCAGACCAGAAGGGACGTGGTTTCGTGTGCTGCCTGCATCCTGCGGATGGGGCTTCGCTTGTTTGTGCAGCCGAGTTACTGGCATGCCGTGGCTCGGTGCCAGTCTACGGATCGGGGGTTGGGGACCCCTGCTCTAGAAAGGGTACAGAGAAGACCAACAATGATGATTAGGAGACTGGATGCTAAAACATATAAAGAATGGTTGTTGGAATCGGGTATGTCTAGTTCATAGGTGGTGAACCTATGGCACGGGTGCCAGAGGCGGCACTCAGAGCCCTCTCTGTGGGCACGCGTGCCATTGCCCCAGTCCTAGGCCTTCAGCTGGGTTTTATAAAACCTTTTCGCTTTAGGCCTCCGCCGCCATGTGCAAAAAAAAAAAAAGGTTCAGTCAATAAGTCAATTTCAACTTCTTGCAGGAAAAAAAGATCTTGCAAAGTTGGAATTGATTGATTGAACTTTTTAGTCCCACCCAGTCTGCCGTTACCACTGCAGCCACGCCCACCCAATGGACAACACCCACCCAATTGGCCACACCCAGCCAATGGCCACACCCATCCGGCACCCGACAATGCATAAATGGGTTTTGGGTTGCAGTTTGGGCACTCGGTCTCTAAAAGGTTCGCCATCACTGGTCTAGTTTAATGAAGAGAAGGACTAGGGGTGACATGATAGCAGAGTTTCAATATCTCGGGGGTTGCCACAAAGAAAAGGGAGTCAAGGACCTCTATTCCCTATTCTCCAAAGCACCTGAAGACAGAACAAGAAGCAATGGATGGAAATTAATCAAAGAGAGAAGCAACCTAGAACTAAGGAGAAATTTCCTGACAGTTAGAACAATTAATCAGTGGAACAACCTGCCTCCAAAAGTTGTGAATGCTCCAACACTGGAGCATTAAGAAGAGATTGGACAACCATTTGTCTGAAATGGTATAGTTTTCCTGCCTGAGCTGGGGGTTGGACTAGAAGACCTCCAAGGTCCCTTCCAACTCTTATTGTTGTTGTTGTTGTTATTACTATTATTATTATTATTATTATTATTATTATTATTATTATTATTATTATTATTATTATTATTATTATTATTATTACTATTATTATTACTATTATTATATACTTCACACCTTGTCAGATATCTGCTGCCTTTATTTTTCTGTAGTTACTTTAATAAGCAATTGCTACTTTCTTAGTCTAGTAATTGTCTCAATGGACTAGCATTTATTTTAGTCAGGAATGGTATTGTTGAAAGAAAAATCTTCAGGTCCAGTCCAAGCCGGGAATAAATAAAATGGAGACTGCTTAGGAAAGAAGATTCTATTTATTGAAGAATAGAACCAACAGCATGTGGTTCTGGGAAAGCTGATACAATGGAGTTGGGATAGGTGGGCTTTTATACCTTCTTTGGGCTTTGTATTTGAGGTTCTTCCTGTTCCTGTGATTTTGTATTTGAGGTTCTTCCTGTTCCTGTGGCGTGTACTTTGACCTGAGCTTGAGTGTGCCCTTTTGGTATTCTAATGGTATCCTAAAGGTCATGGTCCTTGGATTTTGGGTGGGGGATGTAGATTTTAGGGGTCTTTGTCTTTTTAATCCCATCAGTCCAAGCTTCCTAGCCCCAGTCTTCCTGAATGAATCACCAAATATGCATTTCTAAAAGCTGGTTTCTGCTTGGGGCAGAGAGACTTGGGGGGAGGGATGGTTTCTGCCTAAGATTTTTCTATTATGCCTTTGTGGAAATATAATATTCTTCCTTTTAATATCCCCCATTAATATTTCTTTCTCTGGGGGGGAGGTGCTGACTTCCTACACTATCATGGATTTTTCTTGTAAAACAAAAGTATTCTTTTAAGAATATTAATAGAATAAAACAAGTGTATCAGCAGTTGTGGCTCTTGTGGGTATCCTGATGCCTCTTGGAACTAAATGAAACAATATTTTTTAAAAAATGGATGAAATCTTACATATTCACCAAATCTTATGATATTGAAATGTTCTCTCATAAGGTCTCCAGACTGTGACCATTGAAAACTCATGAGATTTCTGCCCTTTCAAACAGAAACCAAGCAATGTTTTTAATGCCCAGACACAAGATCATACGATGATACAGTTAGAAGGGCCATTCAAGCCATTAAGTCCCATTCCTTATTTAGGACAGGAATCCTCACCATTGGCTATCTAGTGTCCATTTAAACAAATCTGGTGAAGGGAAATTTTTCTGGGTAATTAATTCCGCTATTGTATTGCTTTTCTTGTAAAAAAAATGTTCCCTAACATTCAGTGATAATCTGCCTTCCTATAATTTTAGTCGAATATTTTGGGTCTTCCTGTCTGAGAAAGAGAGAGAGCTAGACTTTTTTCTGTATGACATCCTTTCAGATACTTGAAGGGTATAATCATAGCTGTCCTTGGTCTTCTCTTGTCAAGACTTAAGATGCTGTTCTGTGATGGACTTTGACTATAGAAAAAATGGAACTATTACTTCTCATGATTTAGAATGGATATTTCTATTGATGTAGCCTAAAAATGTACCATGTATGCACACTGCCTAAAGAGATTGCTGACCCTTGTGGAATTCATCTGTTGAGATTTAAAAAAAAAAAAAATACTTACCAGACTTTCTCAGTTTTGTAGCTTTTAGAATTTGCCTGGTACTGTGTTTCCTCGAAAATAAGACCGGGTCTTTTATATATATATATATATTTGGTGCAAATATATATATATATATAATGGGTCTTTTGGTGCAAATATATATATATTTGCACCAAAAGACCCATTAGGGCTTATTTTTGGCAGATGTCTTAATTTGCGGCCACCTGCCCACTCCATCCCACCGTCTGGTTGCTCACAGCTGCAATGGGGCAGGAGAGCGTGTGTCATATCAGTGCCGCTGCCACGAGTTGAGGCGAAGCAGGTGGGAGGGTGGAGCTGCCCCACGTGCCCCACACCCGCTTACCTTGGCCCCACAGCCAGGCCACCCATGCCCCACCACCTGCCTTTCCTCAATGCGGCACCACTCACCAGCAGCAGGAGCCTCAGCCACCAGGAGCCCGCTCACCTGCCTGGTTGCTTGCAGTCGCAACAGGGCAGAAGAGCATGCATTGCACCGGTGTCGCCGCTGCCATGAGGTGAGGCGAGGCAGGTGGGGGCTGGAGCTGCCTCATGTGCCCTATACCCGCTTACTTCAGGGTCCCTGCAGCCAGGCTATTCCCCGCTCAGCAGCCTCCCCCCACCTGTTCAATGACCCGGCTGCCTGCCCACCTCTTCCCTTTCATTCCCCTCCCGAGCCGGACTGCCATGCTACGGAGGATGAGCAGGGGAGGCTCAGCCGCCTTATCCGGTCCCCCTCCACTGTTTCGAAGCCAGGGGGGGAGTGATGGTGAAAGGCTCTGCTGTCGCTGTGCTACACTGCTGGAGGGACTTTCTTCGGTCCCAGATGCCTCTGCATTGCCCCAAAGATCACCTGCCTGGCAGCTGCCGCCACCTCCTTCTTCTCTGCCTGCCTCACGCTGCCTGCTCCCTGTTACAGAGCCAGGTGGGAGTGATGGCTGCACAATAGCCGCATCTGCCACTGGAGGGGCTTTCTTCGGTCCTGGCCGCCCCGTTTCGCTCTGCAGATCACCTGCCCAGTGGCAGCCTCCTCCGCCAACTCTCCTGTGGCTTGCGCTGTGACCAGGCAGCGCAAGCCTCTCCTGCTGCCTCCCTCTGCCTGCCAGATATCCGCCAAAGCCGGGTGTCTGGCAGGAGGCTTGCGCCGCCCGTTCCATTGGCTTCCTCTGTCTGCCCTGGGAAGCTTTGTAAGCCGTTGCAGCCACGGGCAAACAGATGGTGGGAGAGAGTGGGTGGGAGGCCACGGGAGAGTTAGCGGCTGGAATCATGCTAGTGCAGTCTTTAGAGCACCCCCGCCACCAGCCCTGGTATAACTCTCCCATTGCTGTGTGGGCAGAGCCACGAATGGGGGTGGGGGCCGAAACCGCCAGCCTGGGGATGATGCAGAGAGCCTACCACTGGCCTCCAGAGCTCCGCCATTGAAACCATACAATACAGGCAGCAAATGTGGAGCAGGCAGAGTGATGCAGTGCCACAAGACCCAAGCGGTAGGCGGCGGAGTAAGAGGAAGCGGCTCCTGCTAGGCAGGTGATCTACAGGGTGAGGCGGGGCCAGCGTGGCCCAAAGAAAGCCTCTCCAGCAGTGGATGTGGTTGTTGTGCAGCAGCGACGGAGACTTTCACTGTCACTCCTCCCTGGCTTCGAAATGGCAGAGGGGGACCGGGTAAGGCAACTGAGCCTCCCCCGCGTATCCTCCATAGCATGGCAGTCTGGCTCAGGAGGGGAGTGAAAGGCAAGAGGTGGCAGGCAGCCGGGTCATTGAACAGGTCGGGAGAGGCCACTGAGTGGGGAGTGGTCTGTGGGGGCCCTGAGGTAAGCGGGTGTGGCCCACCTGCCTCGCTTCAACTCCCGGTGGTACCAGTATGATGTGCACTCTCCTGCCCTATTGCGGCAGTGAGCAACCAGATGGTGGGACGGAGTGGGTGGGCTCTTAACCACGGCTTATTTTTGGGATAGGGCTTATGTTAGGCGCACGCCCAAAAATCAGGCTAGGGCTTATTTTCTGGGTGGATCTTATTTTCGGGGAAACACTGTAGTATATAATAGTTGAGGTTTATGCTTTTTGTATAAATATTGTCTGTTCATGCTTTTCCCGTGTAAGAGTTTTTAGAGAAAATGAGTCTCCTACAAGCCAATAATTTATATTATTTATATTATTGTCAACACCAGAGCTTTTTTGTTAATTGAATGTTACATTCTTTCGATCATAGGCTAAAAACCTAGACTTCCGTCGAAAGTGGGACAAAGATGAATATGAGAAGCTTGCAGAGAAACGACTTACAGAGGAAAGAGAGAAGAAAGATGGTTAGTAGTATGCTGACTATGCAATGCACTGCTCTATTTCATTAGTAGTTGCTAAATCAGTTTGTAGAATGAGAGGTGCAAAGGACAACATTTCATAGGGAAGATTTAGCCACCTAAAGTCACCTTGTAGGGGAGAAGGGTGGCATAATAGATAGATACATAGATAGACAGACTTACAAATAGTCACTTTATTCTATGTTCTTTTAAACATTGTAAAAACTTTATTTCCTGTTTAATTTACTCATATTGAACAATTAAGAAGTTAGGCTTATTTGATCTTAGATTTGGAGGAATTAAAATTAAGTTAAGAATTTTCTTGGGCAATAGAGGAAAAAACAATATTTACTGATTAAAATGAAGGTTTTATATTTCAAGGGTATATCAAATCATTCTCTCATCTATCTCTCTGTTTGTCTATCCTCATTAATTTTTTTAAATTTATATTTTAGGCAAACCAATACAGCCTATCAAGCGTGAGCTTCTGCGGCATCGAGACTACAAAGTGGATCTGGAATCCAAATTGGGAAAAACTATTGTTATTACCAAAACTACTCCTCAGTCTGAGATGGGAGGGTAAGGTGATAGAGATTTTGTGTATTATTGTACTAAACATCTGATTAACAGAGAGGTTTAGAAACTAAACTTCCAGTACTCTTTTTTCATAATGTGTTTGGAAAGAGTGGGCAGGTGATTGAACAAACTGAAATGAATCTGAACAAGATTGATAACAGGCTAGAGTGGAAAACTGGATGGATTTTTGGCAATTTCAACTCTACAGTCACCAGGTTGATCACTCTGGTGATGGGGAAGGGCCCAATGTACATTGGTCCTAATTTCTTAGATAGTTGTCTGGACTGCAGAAATTTGGTGGAGAGGTACACTTCATCTCCGGTTTTAAAATCTTTTTGAGGAGCTTTCTTTTTGTTGATGTATTTCTTTTAAGTCTCCCTCGCATCTTCTAGTGCATTGCGGACGGCTGGCCACATATTTTGCAGAGTTTTAATCCAATCAACTAGTGAGGTAGTGGCAGAGAGTATGTTGTGGGAATTCTGGCATAGAAGCAAATTCCTGGCTGGTGGCCACGTGGCATGATGTGTACCCCATGCTATTGTGGACCGAATTGTTATATGCCACTTCTGCAAATGGTAAAAGGTCCACCCAGTCGTTTTGATAGTTAATGTAGCAGCGGAGGTACTGCTCCAGCACTCCATTCGTATGTTCATAAGCTCCATTAGTTTGGGGGTGGTGCGAGGAACTAAGTCCTTGGGAGGTTTCCAATAGCTTTAGGAATTCTTGCCAAAATTTAGATGTAAACTGTTACCCATTGGTGTGAAATGATTCTCTCTGGAGCTCCATGGATAATTGTCCCACTTGCCAGGGGATTGTTTTCTCTTTCTGTCACTCTCCAGAGTGGTCTCAGCTCCCTTGGTCAGAGTTCCCTCACCATCACTAGAGGATGGAGTGAACTCTATGACCTCCACCCCTTTACGGTCTCTGTCTTTAGGTTTGGAGGCGCTTTTGTCCTTCCTTTTGGATCTTTGGGCAGGGACCGAAACCCGGATAGGGCGCTATGCATTCGGTAGCCTGATGGCCCTCGGTAGCACTCTGTGGGATGCCGTCAGGGGCTGAGGCATCATTTGGGGCTCAGTCCTCTTCTTCCTGTCTTCGGGGTTTCCTTCTTTTCCGGGGAATAGGGTTTTCGGGACTCTTGGCTAATGCACTCACGAAAAACGGCCAGGTCGATCTTGACTTCATTGGCTAGGATGTGCCACCCTTGGAGGATTCTCGGTGCCCCTCACGACAGGCAAGTGTAGAACAACTCTCAGTTTAGCCCATCTCGGAAGTAATCGGGTTTCCATCATACTTCACTCCCAGGGGGGGTGTCTGTTGGTCTCCCTGTCCCAGAAGAATGGCTAGCACCAGGAGTGCAGGTGTTTGGCTCCACTCAGTGAGTCTTCCAGTATCGTGGGTGGGGCATTGGTCTCCCCCTTGCAGCCTTCGGCCAGATGCCAAAGTCGTACTGGCCAACCCAGGCTCCCTGCTGGGCCCCCGGGGTTTCAGGCTCTCCTTTCACCCCAGGATCTTCCATCTCTTCTGGCTCCTTCTTGGGGAAGGACATACTCACACAATCTCTGTGGTAGTTTGGATCTCTGGGTAGATCGCTATTGCAGATCCAGCCTAATGCATTCCATAGTATGACCTTGGAATGGCCAGTGACTCATGGGACAGCACAAACAGTAGTTTCGATTCCCCTTATCCCAGCCCCCCCCCCCCTTTATCACCCTGCAGCTCCCTCCCCCTATTGCATATGGCAGACTGGTATCTAGCAAAGCATAGCTGGTTCAGCAGAATGGCAGTCCTGACAGTTACTTTAGATGACTATGCATATTCTAAAGTTGCAATCCTCTTTTTTATTTCTTGGGACCAAGGCAGGAAATGCTAGTTTTATTATATAGGTTTGCAAGGTGGATTCTAAAAAACATATCCTGGAAGGCCAGATAGTCAAGCAGTTACCTTTAGGGGATCTCAGTGATCCTTTTACACAGACAATGTCCTCTTACATGGCCATTTACCAGAGTCTTCCAATTCTGTAGTTCTGTAGAACAGAAACTTGGTCCCAGTCTTTTACCTTCATTAGACACTATTGCCTTAATGTTCATGCCACGATACATGCATCTTATATGTGAACAGTCTCAGTTTCAGTCTCAGTCTCAGTTTCCACTAGGTCTGGCACCTATCTATTGCCAAACGTTGGTAAACGTTCCTTATTTATAAAATTATGGGTTATCTACAGCTACTACCACACTGTCTGTAAAGGAGGGCGCTTCTATTGCAACACACAACAATAGTTTCTGTGTAACCATATCACTTACATGTGGGAATTCATAGACCAGTCAAAGAAGCACATTCAGAGAAGCAGACAAAGTTATAAAGGGTATTTTATTTTTTCAAGTTTTAGGTAATTGTTCTTTTACTACAGAAGATGATAATAAAGAAGTGTATTTTCATATTTGTTCAATAAATAAATTAAATTAAAATATATTATCCTAGGCAGCCTCCAGTCATTCAATAAAAATGCCATATAAAACATTAAAACAATAAATAGAGATCTTAAATTTAAAATTTAGTTAAAAGGGAGGGAGCAAAGTACGCACAGGGAAGAGCTGGGGTGTTATCTAATCCATTAGACATCTCCAGAGTGCCTCATCCCTATTGGGGGCCTAAGCCACTTGGCAAATCCATATCTTCAAGCTGTTTCTGAAGGCCAAAAGGGTGGTTGCAGATCTCACCTCGGGAGGCATGATGTTCCAGAGGGCTGGAGCCATCGCAGAAAAGGCTCTTCTTCTTAATCCCGCCAGCTGAAATTCCTTGACTGGCAAGCATTCTCCTTTGGCCAGTGTGTAGGGCAGTGTAGTCGCATCAGGATGAGACAGTTCCTCAGATAACCTGGACCCATGCTTTACCGGTAATGACCAACATTTTGAATTGGATCTTGAAGCAAACTAGCAAACTTGAGTAGCTCGTGAAACAGTGATGCAACATGGGCCACCCTAGGGTCCCCAAGAACTGCCCACTCAGCTGTGTTCTGCAGCAGCTGAAGCTTCCAGATATCTTTGAAGGGTAATCCCATGTAAAGCACATTGCAGTAGTCCAAGTAGCCTTGGAAAAAGGAACCAACCATCACAAGACTGTGCCACCCAGTCCTAAATCCCACAGCCAGCCCACAAGGATACCATGGTTAATGGTATCAAAGACCACTGAGAAGTCAAGGAGGGATGCACTATCCCCATCCTGCTCTTGCCAGAGATCATCAGTAAGTGTGACCAATGCTGTTTCTGTCTCATAACTGGGCCTGAACCCTGACTGGAAAGGATCGAGATAATCCATTTCATCCAGGACCCTCTGAAGCTGCCATGTGACCACCTTCTCTGCCATCTAAAGGGAAGGTGGGACACTGGATGGAAAGTGCCAGACAGATGGGATCAAGAGATGGTTTTTTTGAGGAGGGGGTGAAGCAGGGTTTTGTTAAAAGGTCCTGAAATATCCCCTCCTGCAGTGAAGAATTTATCACTGCCTGAACTCACTTGGCTCTCCCTGTCCTAGAGGTTTTCACCAACCAGGAGGGACAGGGATCTAATTGACAGGTGGGTGCACTGACAACATCAAGGAGCCTGTTCCCTTCATCAGGTTTGACAGGATCAAACTGTTGCAAGATAATTAAGATCTTTCCCCAGGCATGGACCCACATCACGCATGGGTTCCATCTGGGAATGAATCCGAATAACTCTGTCAGGTGTGCAACAAATTCCTTTGAAGATGATCACCCAAGCAGGAGGGACTGGGCGATCCTGAACAGGACTGCTGGGTGACACTTGCAGATGCAATAAGTGTGGAGAACTAATATGATTTGCCATTCTTATCATGAAATAGACCTTAGTAGCAGCTCGAAGCTGTGTCCCATCAAGATTCATCCCTTATTTTCCTCCAGCAGCAGTCTAGGCATCATCTCTTAACCTCATTTCAGAACCCATAGCTCCTCTGTGAACCACAGGGAATGTTGGGAGCGATGGGTCAAGAGAGACTGCACACGTGCAATCCTGTCCAAAGCCTTGGCCGCCCTTTGGTTCCAGGATATAACCAGAGCTTTGACAGGACTGTGCAACAAATCCCCACTCCCTAGAATATCCCCCTTCTGGAACACATTTGGGTCTATCAATCGCCAGTACAGATCACCTGAATGGGTCTGGCCTTCTTGTGATGGTGGTGGGGTGCCATAAGAGAATCTCAAGGACATGGGCTGACCATGATGGGGGAATAATTATAGATCCCCCACCAGATCACGTTGCCATTGCTCCGACAAGATCATATCGGCTTGTGACCACTGTCCTGAGTCGGACCCAAGATGATCTGGGAATAGGCCCATGGCCACCATGGTAGCCATGAATTCCTGGGCTGCTTTCAAGGCCAAACCCAGGGATATCTGTTTGAGGTCTCCCAGGACCATAAGCCTGAGGAACTCCACTGTCAAGCCTGAGACCTGAGATGGCCCCCAGCAACTGAGGCAGAAAGGTTGCCATGCAAGAGGGTGCTGATACAATAGCAACAATCCCAACTAATCTTATGAGCCCAGCTTCAGAAATAGGGTTTCACAGCCAGAAACTTGGGGAGCAAGGCCCCTGAATGACAGAAGAGATTCTTGGATAACTACTCCCGCTCCATCTCCCCTGCCCTGCTCTGGGATTTCGGGTGGTGCAAAACTCTAAACCTGGCTGGATATATCTCCGAGACAGGAACCCTTCCCTTCCAGAATCAGCCAGGTCTCGGTGATTCATGCCAGGTTTACTTGCTTTTCCATGATGAGGTCTTGAATAAGGAGAGCCTTATTATTGACCGACCTGGCATTCGCCAGCAGCAGCTGAACCCCTGGGCTTCTGAAGGTATGCTGTCCAGGTGATAGGAGTGAGCTCAGAGACCAGAATATCCCACTGGTATTACGCATCAGGGGTGTCTTCTTCTGTAACGGCTTGCCCTCTGGCCCCCACAGCAGGCCGTTACAGAGGGAAGCCTATGCCCATCATCACTTTAATAGCAATAGCACTTAGACTTATATATTGCCCATAATGCTTTATAGCAGGGGTCCCCAACCCCCAGGCCATGGCCAAATACTGGGCCAGGGCCCGTTTGGAACCAGGCCACAGAAGTCGCAGGTGAGCACATGTGCACACTGCTCCACTTGCGTTTGCCCGCTGCTCCCTCAGAACCATCCCCTCTCCCCCCTTCTCGCCGGTCCGCAAAGCTGGAAAGATTGGGGACCGCTGCTTTACAGCACTGTCTGGGCAGCTTGCGATGTCAGAATATTGCCCCCAAAATCTGGATCCTCATTTCACTGACCTCAGCAGGTTGGAAAGCTGAGTCAATCTTGAGCCCCGTCTGGATCAAACTCCAGACTGTGGGCAGAGTTACCCTGAAATACTGCATTCTAACCACTGTGTCACCAGAGCTCCTAATGCATAGTCTCACCTAGATCCCACAGGTGATCTTCCCTCTCCCACCCTGATCTCCGTCCTGTTGGAGCAAAGGACTCTTCCATCCCCTCCAACCGTTCTCATTTACTCCTTCAAACATCCTAGGGAGATGGATGAGGAGGGTCTCCCCCCCCCCTCCGCCAGTACTATAGCTCAAGCTCTCAGCACCAACAGGGCTCTTTATAAAAGCAGTTACTTCTTAGACTACAAAAGTGGAACTATTTTGGTTTTAGAAAGGTTCAAAATACAAAAAAATAACATCAGACGCTGTTAGAACAACAGTTTAGGTGTAGAAGATTTTAATGAAAAGTGGTGGAAAATAAAATATGATAAAACTGGATGGTGTTTTCATGAAGACCTCTCATTGCTCTGTTCCCTTAAGCATTCTAGTGCCATACCAGCCAACTTTGTAGAGTGTCCTTGTATAGACTTACAAATAGCTATAACCTCTTTTCATGTAACCATATTAATTAAAACTTTATGTCTCAGAGCTGCATTTTGCCTGGAAATTGACAATAATATTACAGTGTCATGAGGAATTGATAGCTAATCGTTGATAGCATTTGAAGAATTACTTTTCAAAAGAAATTAATTACTGGACTGTTTAACCACATATGAAGGAGGTTCCCTGTGTCTCCAAAAACCTTTCAACAACTAATTTAAGAGGCAAGGATTAGGCAAGTACATAGGAGTCAAAATGCCAGAATAATATTTGAATAGAAATAGTTTTAATAATTTGAAAAATAAAAAGTAAACAGCATTGAAATTCTCCAAGTTCCTTATTCAAGTCATTTTTCTTTATTGGCTTGTATCCAGATTTCTTTTTTATAAGGTACTTGTTGTTTGTAGTTAAATGGAACCTTCCTTATCTATACCTTCCAGCACTGCACAAGGCTGTTATAAATAAAAGAGTTAATGACCTACAAGTCTCACTGACTAGATAAGCTGCAGTGGATAATGCATCTGCAACCATCCTAATGCATTATTCCCTAGCATATTACTAATAGAATTCCCAGTCAAAGAAAAGTTTACTTTGCCACATAAAATCAGTAAGTTTTTCTCCTCCCAGCCAATAAATTGTTTATATTTTATAAGTGTAGAAAAGTAGGATAATCTTCCCCACCAAAATAAAAAAAATCTAGTTCAAGATTTCCAAATTTTTAATCTAGATATGTCATTTAAAAATGGCAGTGACATAAATACAGTCAAGACATGGGGAGTAGCATCTTGGGAAAAACAAAAAATCAGTAGCATTAATGATTCAGTATTTGACAAGCTGGCTCTTAAAGCTTCCTGATATTTGACTAAAATAATTCATCTCTCTGTCTTCTCCCATTAATCTATTTTTAATAAGGACTGCTGCTGCTTTAACTTATTACCTGAAGGTAACCTATGGACTGTTTGAACAAGAAAAGAAAATGGGGTAAAATCATCACATTTAAAAGTAACTCTCTTGGGGCAAATACTTATAATTAAAGTATTTGCCCCAAGAGAGTTACTTTTAAATCATGAGAATACATCAGCCTTAATTCTCTTAAATGAAAGATTCCTAGAGAATAAATTGCAATTCTTAGGAATCTTGAATTCAAACTTGCCTGGCCATAACACTTAAATATTGATTATGCATAAGGTAAACTTTGGCAATTCACATAATCTTTATTGAGTGGAACTTGACATCTAAATTCACATAAGGATTTTTTTCATGATTCCTTTTCAAATGTTATTTAGGAAATTATATTTCTTGTATTCTGTATTTTTTTACTAGGCTTGGTGACTATCTTGGCAGGTGACAGCAGCACTCAGCCAACTTTTCTTGAGCTTAAAAACTAAATACGGCTTCCTTAGCTCCCCCCCCCCAACCAGGAAATGTCAGGGCTAGACTACGAAAAATCATCCTGGAATAGCAAACTATTTCTGTATAGTTTCTAGGTAAACTACATGGATGTCTCTATGTAGTCTTTATGAGCTGAGTGATTCAAAGACATCTTTCTCTTTGTAGCCTGTGACTTTGTGGCACTTTAGATATTAAAATGAGTAGCTGGCATTGTGAAGGTGCTCAAACGTTTGCGAACCCTTTTGAATTTTTAATATTTCTGCATAATATCACCTAAAATGTGATCTATTCTCCACACATGTCCTAAAACTAGATAAAGAGAACCCAATTAAACAAATGAGTCAAAACATACGTGTTCATTTATTAATTGAGGAAAATGATCTAGAGCTACAAATCTGTATGTGGCAAAAGCATGTGAATCTTTGCTTTCAGTAATTGGGCAATAACTTCAATTTAGTATTTCCGAGAACTCTGGATTAGCCCATTCCTCCTTACAGAACAGCTTCTACTCAGGAAAGTTGGTAGGCTTCCTCACGTGAACTGCCCGTTCCAGGTCCTTCCACAACATTTTTATAGGATTACAGTCAGGATTTTAACTTGGCAAAATATTAATTTACTTCTGCTTTAACCATTGTACAGTTTGTGTATTTTGAATTGTTGTCTTATTATGTGACCCACTTTCTTTTGATGGACAGATGCCCTGATACCTTTCCTGTAGAATTTGCACGTACAATTCAGAATTCATAGTTCCATCTGTGATTGCAATCCTAGTCTAAGCAGGAAAGCAGGCCCAAATCATGATACTACCATCACCACATTTTGCAGATGGGATAAAGTTTTTATGGTGGAGTGCTGTGTTTGCCTTTCACGAAATGTAACACTTTTCATTCAAACCAAATCCTTGCAAGATTGGACGTCAGCCCTCGCAGGTGCAGCTAGTCTTGATTTATGATGAGAGCTGCGACTGGAATTTCCGTCGCTAAGTGATGCAGTTGTGAACTGTGATGTCATCATGTAACCTCATTGCTTAGCCATGACAATTGCAGCAGTCCCGATTGCCATCATTAACCAAACTCCCAACGGTCACTAGGTGAGGATACACCCCGATCCAAGGCATTCTTGGCTTGGTTCCTCTCATCCTCAAGCCTTGATATGATAAGGGGCTGTCTCCTCTGCCTCCTGTTCAACCCCTCCCCCCCACTCCTATCTCCACACATCTTTGCCCTTTTGGCTGTCCTGCGCTCTGCCAGCCCTGGGCTCTGCTCACCCTATTCAGCAAAGCTCAGAGCAGCAGTGCTAGCGGAGCCAAGGTGCCTTGCATAAATCACGTGCAGCCTTTCCTCGGGGCCAAAGCCTTTAGAGAAAGCTGCATCTGATTTGGACAAGGCTACACACAGCCTCAGGGAGAAAGCCTGACATGGCCAGCAGTTGCCTCATGAGGGCCCAGGCCAGGCACATCTCTTTAGCAGCAGGAGGAAGAAGAGAGTAACAGTCGGTTGAGGTGGCAGTGCGGCAAAGCCCAATGTGGCAGATGTGGCAAATTGCAGGATGGCCAAAAGGGCAGAGATGGAGAAGATAAGGGGGAGGGGCATTGAACCCTCCAGTCATAAGTTCAGGCAGGATGCCAATCGCCCAAATTTAAATCACGTGATTGGCATGCTGCAACAGTTGTAAATTCTGGACTGAGCATAACTAGCATTTGTTCAGTGCCACTGTAACTTCAAATGGTCATTGCATAGTCCTTAAGTGAGAGCTATCTGTAGTCCAGACAAGTAACTAATATTATTAGAACTAACACTACTTTTATTATGAGATTACAATAACATAATCTTGCAAGTCTGAAAGTAATCCTTCGTTACCTTTACTTTCCAAGGAACTAGAGAGGATCTCTTTTGAGGGACCATGTTCCCATTCCTTCTGTGGGCTGAAATGGCTCTTATTGCACTGGTTATGAATCTTCCTCCTGCTGTCTTTTAAGGATATTCTTGCAGACCATTACAGAATCTGGGCAAAATGGTTGGTAGGAAGTCTTGCTTAACCTTCCCTAAAAAGAAATTCTCTGTCCTAAACAAAGCTGACAGTTCACAGGCACCAATATAGTGAGGAAGGAGAATTAATGATCTCTACGCAAATTGGGTTCGTGTCAATAGGATTTCTTTCCCTAAAATTCAGTACATTGTTTCTGATGCTTCATTTCTCAGAGTTCCTAAATAAATCCAGGTGCACACCAAAATTGGGGCACAGAGAAAGGCTGATCAGGAGCAATATTGTAAAGGGCCTGTGTTGGAAGGCAACACAGTTTTCTGCAGATGTGTCAGATCATTGGAAATATTTTCAAGTGTCCTCTGGAATTCCTTCAGAACCATCAGGCACCTAGGATGGATGCTTTTAACATTTCTAGCCCTGTTGTGGTTCCAGGAGACAGTTAATTTTAATTGGAGTAGGAAGTTATTAATTGTTGCCCAGCATTGCTGCATTATGTGCTACTTGCCAAAAGTTCCCATTTCTTCCAAATAATCACCTTTTATTATTGGCTAGGATTAAGCTAAGGCTATGCGGTCTACAAGTGCCATGCTCCACCTTCTGCAAAGGAAACAAAACAGCTGTCTCTTGGAAAAATTTTCCTTGGTCAAGTTTGTCTCCCAATAGATGTTAGAGTAACTAAAGTTTTAGTAAACACTAACCTTGGTGTTCTTACTATTCTCAACAGCAGCATCATATTCATTCCCTTGGAGTTCTGTGCAGATACCAATATTTTTAATGTGAAATGGAAATCTTCCTTTCTTTTGCTCCTGGCCCAGTCCCTTTTGAACATTCTTTTATTGCCATGCACTGATATCATGAGAATCATCTGAATAGGCCTTATATCTAATGGAGGTATGCAGCATTTTGGAGGTGAAGGCAAACAGGTGGTTTGGAGCATGCAGAAGTGCTCATATACCATCTGTCTGCCATTCCTTACACCTGGAGCATTACATGGTCTTAATATATACTTAGTCATATTCTTCTTTCTGTCTTAAAAATTAAAACATTCTCCTCCTTTATATACCATATTTTGGGAGTCAGCATATTTACAATAAGATTATGAATTCTGTGGGTGAGATGTTCTTCCTGATGTTTCACTGCATGCAGTAGCTTAACAGGCCTGACTGGGAGCTAATATCACATTTCTTCCTCCAATATTTAAGTAGTAGATTTTCATCTCCAGTCCTCAGAGGGTTCAGTTTAAAATCTCACATCAAGTTTCACATATTTTGTACCCATGGAAGGTGCAACTCATCTCATGCTAGCACTCTTCTAGAAAACACAGACCAACAATCTCATGTGAACATTATTTCCATAGTAAGCAGGATTTTTCATTCCCTTTGGAGTTATCATCCATGGATTGGACTGGGCAGATGGGAACTTGGCCCTCAGGTTCTGGGGCTTGTCTTGTGGAGAGGCAAAGTTAGGGGCAGTACAAAGGGAATTGCCATTGGTATATAAAATTGCAGAAAGGGTCGAGAATTTAAAGATGAGATCAAGAGTGGGCCTCATCCCCACATTATTATTATGCCTTGACGACAAGAATGAAGCCCTTGATTGTTTAACATAAAGACATACATTGCTTGCTGAAGCTGCTTCTACTTGCTTCGAATTTGGATGCTTTTTAATTCCTGTAGTTAACTGTCAATGGTCTGTGAAATGCTGTCAAGCGATATGGTGTTTTAAACCTCATTAGAGAACATTCCTTATTGCGCCTTCAAAAAACCAATAGCAAGAATCAAGAGAGGTTGTTGCCATTGCATTTTTTAATTAGAGGACAATATTGTGCTACCAAGTCAACCAAAGCCAGAGGGTTATAGTATTGATCTTGAAGCAATGTCCAATCACCATCAACAAGTTTGAGAGGACTGGAATTGCTGATGTGTTTTTGAAAAAAATAATATAGCTGGGCAATCTTTAAAGTCGTCTCCTTTTATGCTTCATATATGAAAGAGTTTAAATGTATTACCCTCTTCGCTTACCCAACCTGAATTATTCACTGAAGATGAAAAAAAAAAAATTGGAAGTGGGGTTGAAGAGACAGAAGTAGAAAGTTCAGCCATATATTTTTTAACAAATGCTATCAGGCTTAGTTGATTCATAACAATTACTAGATATACAGAAATTCGTATAGATGCTTCACAGTTATTTAATATAAAGAGCGCCTTGTATCCTAAGATAGGAAATTGTATTCTACAGGCATGGGAGATATCCCACAATTGATTTTTTTATTGTTGTTATTTGCTCAACTTCAGGGAATAAAATACTGATCTCAGTATGAGGCCTAGTAAAATTGCTGATTGTATTTTGCTTTTGCTTTTTTTAGATCTAAAATATTGATATCTTAGGATTCATTTGTAGCATTTAATAAAATACCCTGGTGATAATTGATTTTGTTAACATAAAGTTGCAAAGAGAAGACATATTTTATATACAGGACATTTTTAAAGATATTAATAGTTATTGCTGAATTCATGTATTGTATTGTATAGTTGGTTTGGTTTTCGCTTGATGTGTAGTGTGAATCCAGATACTGTGGCTTGTAAATGTGTTTTGTTACAATTTAGCATATTGTTTGGGTTTGGGAGATCTAATCAATGACATTTATCTTCAGTGAATTGATCGAGGTGGAGGAATAGAAGTAGCTTTGACATCTAGGTCCTGACTCTGTTTTTGCTTTGAAGCCAGTTTTTAAACCACTATAGGAAGACAGCACCCCCCCCCCCCCCCAGAGAAGGAAATATTTTGGGGAATATTAAAAAGGCAGACTGTTATATTTCCCCAAAGGATCTTAAAGGCAGAAAAGCAGGCCCAGTTTTTCTTAATAGCCCCAAATAGAAACTAAGCAAGCCAAATGCAAATTTGATAATCCCATTCAGAAAGACTGAGCCCCATTCATGAGGAAATACTAGCAGGCAGAAGCCCATTCAAGACAAAATATTTTGAAATCCCTTGCAGCAAAACTGATAGCTAACGATAACAGAGTGATAGGATTAGAATTAGCAACCCCTCACCCATCCAACACAGGACATGGCCATCAGCCCCAGCCCCAGGGAAGCAGGACATGACCTTTAGGACATAATAGGATTAACCCACCAGCATCAGAATACCAAAAGGACACACTCAAAAGCTCAGGTCAAAGTTCATGCCACAGGAACAGGAACAACTCCAAACACAAAAGCCAAAGAAAGTATAAAAACTCACTACTCCCAGCTCCATGTAGTCAGTCACCCCAGAAACATGCTGCTATCACTGAAGTTTCTGGCAACTCAATACACTAGAACCTTCTTTCCTAAAGCAGTCTCCATTTTGTTTATTCCCGGCTTGGACTGGACCCTGATGAAGATTTTTCTTTCAACACCACTTTGAAAAAAGCCTGCACTATAGCTAAATACAGCATACAGAGATAGATTCAAAGCTACTAGGTTTTATCCCCAGGCCCTGTCTGTTTATCAGATAATTAAGTAATCTATTTGAGAATGTATAGAAAAAGATAGGCAATAATTTAATGAGAAACAGGATTTAAAGCATAGATTAAACAATAATGAAATACAGATACCGAATTGGAAGAGACCTTAGAGGTCTTTTAGTCTAACCTCTGCTCAAGCAGGAGACCCTATATCATTTCAGACAAATGGCTGCCCAATCTCATCTTAAAAATCTCCAGTGATGGAACACCCACAACTTCTGAAGGCAAGCTGTTCCAGTGATTAATTGTTCTAACTCTTCTTAATTCTAGGTTGGATCTCTCTTTAGTAATCTTCCATCCATTACTTCTTGTCCTCCTCTCAGGTACTTTGGAGAATAGGTTGACCCCTGTTCTCTGTGACAGCTCCTCAAATATTGGAAAACTGCTAACATGTCACCACTTGTCCTTCTCTTCCTTAGACTAGACATACCTCGTTCCTGCAACTGTTCATCATACGGTTTGGCCTCCAATCCCCTAAACGTCTTTGTTGCTCTTTGCACTCTTTTTAGAGTCCCTATCTTTTTTGTATTGTAGCAACCCAAACTGGACACAATATTCCACATTTAGTCTTATGACTGCAGTATTAATCAGTACAAATACTTTGTGTGATCTTGATATTATCCCTCTGTTGATGCAGCCTAGGACTGCATTGGCTTTTTTGGCAGCTGCAGCATATTGCTAGCTCATACTTAGGTAGTAGTAGTCCACTAAATACCTTGATTCCTTTCAAAGTTACTGCTGTTGAGCCCTATGCATTTGATTTTTTAATAAAAGAGAATATTTGTAGCTCAGGGTTGAAATGAGGTTTTCTTGGTGCTCTCTGAGCTCAGTGGTTTTCTTGCAGACTTTTCATTACCCAAAGTAGGTAATATCATCAGTGCTAGTACGGAGTGGTGTTTATAGTCTAGTGCAGGGGTGTCAAACTCGCAATGTCACGTGACGTATCAAAACTTTTTTTCCATTGCCGCCAATGGGGTGGGTGTGGTTTCACCATGATGCATCCAGCCCATGGCCCGGCAGTTTGACACCCCTGGTCTAGTGGCTTGCCCTGTCATTGGAACTGGTCTTGGAAATTCTTTGGTTGGCCTGTTTAATATTAGTTTGCTTGGCAATTCCTTGATTGGGGTATTGTTTGTTGTTTACTTCTTGATTATTGGTCTGATATTAATCTATGCTCATCTGGGTGTTGATTGCTGGTGGAGAGGTGTTTTGGTATTTTTGTTCCCTCTTGTTGATTGTCTCTTTTGCATTGTATGTAGATAGTGTTTATATCTATGTGCCAGTTGTTGCAGTAATTACATTGTACAGATAGTCCTCAACTTATGACCTCAGTTGAGTCCTAAATTTCTGTTGCTAAGTAAGACATTTGTTAAGTGAATTTTACGACCTTTCTTGCCACAGTTTTTAAAGTAAATAATTGCAGTTATTAAGTTAATAACATGTTTATTAAGTGAATCTGGCTTCCCCATTAGCTTTGCTTGTCAGAAGGTCACAAAAAGTGATCACATGACCCCGGGACACTACAGCCGTCATAAATATGAGTCAATTTCTGAGTGTCCAAATTTTGATCATGTGACTACAAGGATGCTGCAATGTTCATAAGTGTGAAAAAGGGCATCAGTCACTTTTTTCAGGGTCATTGTAGCTTTGAACGATCACTAAACAAACTGTTGTAAGTCAAGGACTACCTGTGTGTTATAGATGACTCCTGTTTTTTTCTTTTGGGTCTCCACATTCTGTATCTTGAGTCTATCTTCTAAAGCAGTGATGGCGAACCTTTTAGAGACAGAGTGCCCAAACTGCAACCCAAAACCCACTTATTTATCGTAAAGTGCCAGGGCTGCATCAGCATTGTGGTGCCCTCGGGGGGGGGCGTGGCCCACTGGGTGGGTGTGGCTGCAGTGGTCACGGCAGACTAGGTGAGCGTGGCCGGGGCCAGTCCCTCACCATCTATGGGGCATCCCCGGGGGGGGGGGCAAAGCTGCTTGCTCGCTCACTTCCTGCCCTGTCGCTTCCAAACGCCACGTGCTCGCTACTCTGGTGAACTCTGCTGGGGCAACGGCGCACGTGCCCACAGAGAGGGCTCTGAGTGCCGCCTCTGGCACCCGTGCCATAGGTTCGCCACCACTGTTCTAAAGTATTGACTATTCCTCCCAGTTTGGTGCCATCTGCAAGTCTGATGAGTTCCCCTTCTATCCCCTCATCTAGATCATTGATGCAGATGCTGAAGAGTACTGGGCCTAAGACAGAACCTTACGGTATCCCACTACATGCCTCCATTTAGATATAGTTCCATTCAGGACTATTTGTTGAGTGTGGTTGCTCAGTCAATCACAAATCTGTCTGGTGGTGACATTGTCTATCACAAATCTTACCAAGAAGTAGGCCTTGGTCTACTTTGTCAAATGCCTTACTGAAGTCCAAGTAAATTGTATTACAGTATTCTCTGATCCACTAATTTAGTCATTTTATCAAAAAATGCTATAAGGTTTGTCTGGCGTGATCTGTTTTTGACAAACTCAGTTGGTTTCTACTAATACAGGGGTGTCAAACTGCTGGCCCGCGGGCCAGATACGTCATGCCGAAACCGCACCCATCCCATTGCTTGTTTCTAGGAGTTGCTTGATCTGTTGCTTGATTATCTTTTCCAGGATCTTCTTAGGTATTGATGTGAGGCTGATTGTTCTGTAGTTTCCTGGATCCACATTTTTCTCCTTCTTGCAGATTGGAACCACACTAGCTCTTTCCCAGTCCTCTGGTGGTTCCCCAGTGCTCCAGGATCTTTGAATGATATGGTTCAAATACACACATTAAATTTTAAAGTAGGATAATACTGCAGGCTTTATAGTTATTTGTCACTTTATAAGAAGATCAGGAAGTCTTGAATGAAATAAGTAAAAACTTATTTAAAGTAGTGAGAAACCTGCAATGCATGATCTGAAATTTAAAGCTCAGTCCTTGAAGACAAAATGAAGAAATTCACAGCTAGTTGTACTGTTATGCAGAAAGAGCTAAATGATGTTTACTTTGGAATCATTTTGCTTTTGCATGTCATGAAAGAACTGAAAATTATTTTAAGCTATACTTACAGTGGGGCAAAAAAGTATTTAGTCAGCCACCAATTGTGCAAATTCTCCCACTTAAAAAGATGAGAGAGGCCTGTAATTGTCATCATAGGTAGACCTCAACTATGAGAGACAAAATGAGAAAACAAATCCAGACAATCACATTGTCTGATTTGGAATGAATTTATTTGCAAATTATGGTGGAAAATACGTGTTTGGTCACCTACAAACAAGCAAGATTTCTGGCTCTCACAGACCTGTAACTTCTTCTTTAAGAGGTTCCTCTGTCCTCCACTCATTACCTGTATTAATGGCACCCATTTGAACTTGTTATCAGTATAAAAGACACCTGTCCACAACCTCAAACAGTCACACTCCAAACTCCACTGTGGTGAAGACCAAAGAGCTGTCGAAGGACACCAGAAACAAAATTGTAGACCTGCACCAGGCTGGGAAGACTGAATCTGCAATAGGCAAGCAGCTTGGTGTGAAGAAATCAACTGTGGGAGCAATAATTAGAAAATGGAAGACATACAAGACCACTGATAATCTCCCTCGATCTGGGGCTCCACGCAAGATCTCACCCCGTGGGGTCAAAATGATCACAAGAACAGTGAGCAAAAATCCCAGAACCACACGGGGGGACGTAGTGAATGACCTGCAGAGAGCTGGGACCAACGTAACAAAGGCTACCATCAGTAACACACTACGCCGCCAGGGACTCAGATCCTGCAGTGCCAGACGTTTCCCCCTGCTTAAGCCAGTACATGTCCGGGCCCGTCTGAAGTTTGCTAGAGAGCATTTGGATGATCCAGAAGAGGATTGGGAGAATGTCATATGGTCAGATGAAACCAAAGTAGAACTGTTTGGTAGAAACACAACTCATCGTGTTTGGAGGAGAGAGAATGCTGAGTTGCATCCAAAGAACACCATACCTACTGTGAAGCATGGGGGTGGCAACATCATGCTTTGGGGCTGTTTCTCTGCAAAGGGACCAGGACGACTGATCCGTGTACAGGAAAGAATGAATGGGGCCATGTATCGTGAGATTTTGGGTGCATACCTCCTTCCATCAGCAAGGGCATTGAAGATGAAACGTGGCTGGGTCTTTCAGCATGACAATGATCCCAAACACACCGCCCGGGCAACGAAGGAGTGGCTTCGTAAGAAGCATTTCAAGGTCCTGGAGTGGCCTGGCCAGTCTCCAGATCTCAACCCCATAGAAAACCTTTGGAGGGAGTTGAAAGTCCGTGTTGCCCAGCGACAGCCCCAAAACATCACTGCTCTAGAGGAGATGTGCATGGAGGAATGGGCCAACATACCAGCAACAGTGTGTGCCAACCTTGTGAAGACTTACAGAAAACGTTTGACCTCTGTCATTGCCAACAAAGGATATATAACAAAGTATTGAGATGAACGTTTGATATTGACCAAATACGTATTTTCCACCATAATTTGCAAATAAATTCTTTCCAAATCAGACAATGTGATTGTCTGGATTTGTTTTCTCATTTTGTCTCTCATAGTTGAGGTCTACCTATGATGACAATTACAGGCCTCTCTCATCTTTTTAAGTGGGAGAACTTGCACAATTGGTGGCTGACTAAATACTTTTTTGCCCCACTGTATTTATGATTTTTTTACTTGTAGAGAGTGGCTGTTTTGGAACGTTTTGTCTCACACACCAAAATAATTTGGCTCATTTTGATGACAGTTATGCATTTTGACTTGGGAATGCCATTTGCTGTTCTGCCTTAGGTACAAATTGATTGTAACTAGCCACTGAGGACAAGGCCTGTTTTCAAGAACCATGTGGGCCACTGAATAGTGTTCCTCTTCTTTTTGTAATGTCTTTAGATATAAATATCAAATAACAAAACCAAACCCTTTGAACTCAGTCAACTCTTATGTTTACTCCAAGTATACTGTATAATGAGGAAAACTGAAACTGTACATATAGCAAAGAATGGGAGTCCAGAAAAATGGGTCTTTTATGTAGAGGTAGTCTTTGACTTACGATGGCAATCGGGACCAGAATTTCTGTCGGTAGATAATGTAGTTATAAAGTGCAACTGCATCACTTAGTGACAGCAATCCCTTCAGTTCTGGTTGCCTTTGTTAACAAATCCCATGGTAGAATAGAATAGAGCTGGAAAGGACCTTGGAGGTCTTCTAGTCCAGCCCCCTGCTCAAACAAGAGAATCTATACCATTTCAGACAAATGACTGTCTAGTCTCTTCTTAAAAACTTCCAGTGATGGAGCACCCACGATTTCTGAAGGCAAGCTGTTCCACTGGTTAATTGTCCTCACTGTCAGGAAGTTTCTCCTTAATTCCAGGTTGCTTCTCTCTTTGATCAGTTTCCAACCATTGTTTCTTGTCCTGGCCTCTGATGCTTTGGTGAATAGTTTGATGCCCTCTTCTTTGTGGCAGTGCCTCAAATACTGGAAAACTGCTATCATGTCACCCCCGTTTCCTCTTTTCTTTAGACTAGCCAAACCCAAGTCCTGCAGCTGTTCTTCATATGTTTTAGTATCCAGGCCTTTGATCATTTTAGTTGCTCTTCTCTGAACTTTTTCCAAAGTCTCAACAACTTTTTTTTTTTGGTATGGTGACCAAAATTGGTAGCAGTATTCCAGATGGGGGTCTTACTAGGGTTTTATAAAGCGGTACTAATACTTCACGTGATCTTGATTCTATGCCTCTGTTTATACAACCCCGGATTGTATTAGCTTTTTTAGCTGCTGCTGCACACTGCTGGCTCATAGTCAAGTGATCGTCCACTAGGACTCCAAGGTCCCTCTCACAGTTGCTGTTTTTGAGCCAGGTCTCGCCTAATCTGTACTTGTACCTTTGATTTTTCGTGCCTAAATGTGAAACTTTGCTTTTCTCCACATTAAAGTTCATTTTGTTGGATAGGATCATTAGGTGAGGCAACTTCCTGCTGCCTTCCTATATCCAGGTCAATGGGGAAGCCAGCAGGAAATTGCAAGTCCCAGGTGCTTGCAAACAAAGTGTCTGCTGCCAGGTAGGGGAAGGCAGATGGGGGTGCACAGAACTGTGAGAGAGGTGCAGCAAACGTTGGGGAAGGTACAGAAAGGTGCAAGCGAGGCATAGTAGGGTTCAGGGAGGATGCAAGAGGCCATGTGAGAGTTCTGGGGACTAGTCATAACCACCATTTGTTCAGTGCTGTCAAGGACTATCTGAATGTGGAAGCTGCAGATTGATATAAAATATATAATCATAGGGCTGGAAGGGACCTTAGAAATCTTCTAGTCCAACCCCCTGCTCAAGGCTGAACACTTTTATACCATCCTAGTTAATTTTTTGTCCAGTCTGTTTTTGAAAACCACTAGTGATGGAGCACCTATAACTCTGGAGGCAAGCTATTCCATTGCTTAACAGCTTAACAGAAAAATTCTCCTTTTAGGTTGGATCTCTCTTTATAAAGCTTCCACCCATTACTTCTAGTCCTGCCCTCAGGTGCTTTGGCGAATAAGGCAACCCCCTCCTCCCTGTGACAGCCCCTCAGGTATTGGAAGACAGTCCCCTCTAATCCATCTCTTTGATAGGCTAGATGTAGTTAGCTCCCTCAACTGTTCATCACATGGCTTAGCCTTCAAATCCTTTATCATCTTGCTCTTCTCTGCACACTTTGTAGGGTCTTAGCGTCTTTTTTTTGTATGTAAAACGACGGGATTATTTCCAAGATATTAGTACGAAGCAGAAAAAAGTGTAGTGGTTTCAACCTGCTTCTGGAAACCTAATAATATTGTTACCTTTGGGTGGGACCATTAATTAGTGTGAAAATGTTGAATTAGATATTTGATGATTGATTATCTTCTCCTCCTCCTCAGGTACTATTGTAATGTATGTGACTGTGTAGTGAAAGATTCCATCAACTTCCTTGATCATATCAATGGCAAAAAACGTATGTATAACACGTTTTTCATTTACTAATTTGATGATGATATTATTATTATTATTATTATTATTATTATTATTATTATTATTATTATTATTATTATTATTATTATTATTATTATTATTATTATTATTTTATTATTATTATTATTATTATTATTATTATTATTATTATTATTATTATTATTATTATTATTATTATTATTATTATTATTATTAATTTAATCTTCAATTCGATTCACAGTCTGGGGCTGGTAAAAAACTTAACAGTTCAAGTCCTAACCAAGGACTTAAGAGCTGTTAAGGTAGCGTCTGAGTATATAGGCAGTTCCGAGTAGGGTGGGTTTTTGCAAAGTTGGGATATTCAGGTCTAATAAGTTCAAAATTTCCATGTATCTAGGGAGCCCTTTGGATATTGCCCCAAGAGCTCTTATTACTATTGGTACAACCATTGATTTCTTTATTATTATTGTTGTTGTTGTTGTTAATCTTCAATTTGATTCACAGTCTGGGACTGATAAAAACGTAACAGTTCAAATCCTAACCAAGCACCTAAGCGCTATTAAGGTAGCATCTGATTAATATTAATATTATTGATGGTCACACTGTCAGCCAGATGTTTAGACTGGATTTGACATTTTTATACACCCAGGATTTAGGATAGATGTTGTTGGATAGTGTTAAAGGTATTGTAGCAAAATGTAAACTGTTCCAAGTAAAGCTGCCTTTTGCAATTGACTGATTAGTCAGTGGTGATGTTATTCAAGTGCTGCCTCATATGTTTTGGAATTGCACCCAAGGTGACTATTACTATTGGTACTATATTTATTATTATAATTATAATAAAATAATAATAAAATTGTCATTATTATTTAAACGTGTATACAGCCCAGTTCTAAATGATTCAAAGCAACTCACAACAATAAAAGAAATTAGTGATTTCCAGCCTGGCTGTAGATCTTTGGCCTTAGTCAATAGATAGCCATCATTTGGTTTGATTGTGAAGTAGCCATGTAAAGTAGCCGTGTTTATTCTGTGGGACATAATAGACTTACTAATCTAATCTATCTCATACAGAACCAATCCATTGGTACATCCTGCCCCATTATTGTTTTTCTTGATTCTCAGTAGTTATTAAAGATCTGAGAGACTCCAGTGACTTCTGTATGCAATTCATGTATTCCTCTGTTAAGCTAATGGATCTTGGAGTGTGGTCTGCAGACCACCAAGTTCCAAGAGGTGATCCTCTACAGCTTCCTTATGTCCACCAGTCAAAGATTGATCACTGCCTAAGCCCCACCTCTCTGGCCATGTCAACAGTCTGCTGATGAGAGAGAGCCAGTCTCCATCTCAGCTTCCTCCTTGTGCATGTCAGCTGGAAAGAACCCATTATTATCTTAATATCTCACAGAGCATGATGGATCAGTGGTTCATGAGAATGGATCAATGGCTGAAAATGAATTAATAAAACACATAGTAGCATTGTTTAGAAAGCCACAGAGATGACCTGGGAGAAACTATACAGAAAGGACTTCAATAACATGTACACAAACATGCTATATGTATGGGAAACAAAGATAACATAAGCAATTTCAGATTGGTTCTGCCCCAATTTCCTGGAGTATAAGAGGGAAGGAAAAGGAAATGCTTTCAAGATTCTGTTACTACAGCCTGTATCAATAAAGTAATTTTAGTCAAATTTAGGAAATTTGCTTTCTTGACTGGTTTATCTTAAAAGGCTGACATATCATAAATATTAAAATGTGAAAAAATTGATAAGTGAACAAATTTCAAGTGCAGTTACCATCTGAGTCTATATATGCTGTGTTGCGGTCTTTCACAAGCACCCTCCCAAAAGAAGGTGTGACTAGGAAATAAAGTGATGGTTATCTAAAATTGGGATTTTATTTGCCCTTAGATCCTTAGTACTTTGAGAGTTCTGTTGCTGAATATTCTGAACTAGCAAATGTGTGTTAAATGTTATGATATGGCATACGTGAAATCATTCAAGTGAAAAAAGTGTTTTTTCTGGATTATTGGTACAAAATCTTAAAAGGACTTTAAAAATGGAGAAGATAGGAAGGCTTAACTAAATGCAACAAAAATAATTATCTTTGTGAATTCCCTTGCTCAGATGAAAATGTAAGGAGTGGTTTGTTTGTTTGTTTGTTTGTTTGTTTGCTTGATTGAATGGCATCCAAATGTTTAGAATGTTTATATAGTGTTCAACAATTGTAGAAGCTGAAGAGCAGTGCATTAAATTAACATTTGTTGCTACTTTCCATGTCAGATATAGTTCATGATTTAGGTTTTAACATATAGAATTCCTTGCAACTATTTAGTAAGCAAGCAGTTGATTTTCCTCCTCCAATTTTGCCATTCTAAGGGTTTTTCCGTATACCTAAGAAAACACATTTTTTACTCCAACATAAAGATAGAAACATATTCTATTCTGCTGCTTCCGTATTATTTAGTGGCCCAACAAAAAAAAAGGCACAATAGTTTTAAGTTTTTAGTCTTGACTGATTGAAAAAGGAGCATCCTTTTTATTATATAATGTACAGGTGACCTTTTTCAATATTGAGGCATTTATTAACTACTTGAAATTTGAATGCTCTGCTGATCATTTATTTAACAATCATTTGAAATTATGACGGTACTTGAAAAAGTGACTCATAATCGGTCCTTGCACTTATAACTGTTGCAGCATCCTCAATGTCACATAATTGAAATTTGGGCGCTTGGGAACCAGCATATATTTACGACTGTTTCCACATTCTGGTGTCATGTGAACGCCATTTTCAATTTTCCTAGGGGTCATCCAATGAGCAAAGTCAATGGGGGAAGCCAGATTCATTTAATAACCATGTGATTTGTTTAACAATTGTGGCAAAAAAAGGTTGAAAAACTGGTGCAATTCACTTAATGATTGCATCACTTAGCAATGGAAGTTCTACCCCCAGTTGTGCTTGTAAGTTGAGGACTACCTGTAGTCCTTTGCCAGTACATCCTGGAATCCTAAAATCCTACAATCTTTACAGGGAATACTTAGAGGGCTTGATATAAAATGTTCTCTTTTTCATCCATTCTTTCCCCTAAACCCATTTTCAGACTTTAATTTTAGGATGTCTGCACATGAACATCAAATGGAAAAAGGCCATAGAGAAGCTTCCTCTGTATACTATGTCTTTATCTACTATCCATCACTCTCCAAATTCCTCCTGTAAGATGATGCTGTAGAGAGAACAGGCTTCTGTCTATCATGAGCCATTCCACACAAATTGCTCGAGAGGCAAACTCCATGAGTTGTGGAGAATGATCTCTAGTTTTTTTCTGTAGTAATAGTCTCTGACCAATATATCATGGACTACGTGAGCTCATCTGCTCTTGCACCAGAACTTTCCATTCAATTTCTTTTCCAGCTCCCTCCCCATACACTACACAACAGATCTTCAGTGAAAGTTTTTCTGACCCATCCCGCAGGTATTGGGAGAGGTGAGTGGGAAGAACCTTGTTTGAGCCCCTGGATTGTTTCCTCTGCTCACCAATTGCTCAATCTCCCATGAGAAAGAACAAGAGAGAAGGACAGATCAAGAATCTGCTTTGGTTACCTATCTGCTGCTCACCATTAGGTCAATTGACATAATTTAGTGATTTTTGTTGTTGTATTTTTCATTGCAATTTCATTTGACTCCTTTAAGATGGAATATTAATAAACATAGTACATTTCCAAGTAATGCTGTTTTCTTTTTTCACATTCTTATGTGCCTGACTTTACCACTGGTTTTTGCCTTAATAAATCTTAAATGTCAGGATGTTTTGCTTTTGAATTATTCAATACTGTGCCATTTATAAACTCATTCTGCTGTTTAATAATTGCACATTTACTTGCAATAAATGTAGAGAATTGTGAATGGTAAAGATGGAAAGCCCTTGTAAGTAAAGAGAAAGCAAGCACAATATTATATCCATATGTTTATGTTAGCTAGATTTCTCTACAATTACTGATTAAAAGCTGATTTTTTTGGTAGAAATTTAATCCAACTTTCCTGTCAATACAGAAGCCACAGCACAAGCAAAAGAGAAAGAACCCTGATTGCATTTCATACCATGGAGAACATAGAAATATATTAGCTGACAGAAATAGATGAGATGTAATAATAGCCCTGCTGGCTTAGGCCAAGAATCAACATACTGTATCACAGATTCACCCATCTGATTCTTTCAGAAACTTCACAATCATGGCTGAGAGGGTGATAGTTCTTTTCATTGCTCTTCCTGAGTAGTTGGTATTTAAGCCGTCCTGCCCACAGTTTCAAAATTAGCAAGCTGCCCTCAAGACCATTGATAACTTGTTCCTCCATAGACATTTGTCTGGTCCCCTTTTAAAACCATTTAAATAGCTAACCATCATATTTACTATCAGCAAATTTTAAACCTGAACTGTACATTGCGTAAAAAAATATTTCCTTTTATTGATCTTGAGCCTCTCTGTATTTAATTTTAATAGAAGACTGCCATTATAAAAGGGAGAGAACAGTATCTATGTCTTCACTTTCCACCATACATGGTTCTATATATCCTTGCCCTATTTCCTCTTGTTCCCTCTTCCCGAAGAACTAAAAAAATTCCAAAAGTTATAGTCTTTACCTCAGCCTCCTACAAGGGGCAAGAATGGAATTCTCATACATCATTTCCAAGAAACTGTTTGGGTTTACACATACTGGCCCTGCATTCCTGCCTCGGTGTAACGAATTGGTAGCTACTGGTACTGTCTTACAGCGGAATGCTTTACCTGATACCCTAATCTCTGTGTGAAATAGGGACCCCACATGTGCCTTAGTATACCTTATGGGCAAATAAAATAAAAACAGAGCTGTGAAATTTGTAGCATCAGTTTCTGACCTGTTGCATGAAATACATGATTAGAAAATCAGGTTCCCCCTCCTTTCAGAGAAAGATCACTTTCACAAGAGATAGATAAAATTATGCATAAAATCATAATGGATAAGATGACATAAGATAACCTTTATTGTCACTTTTTTCTGTGAACACATGGGCACACATTAAAAATGAAATTCTGATCCTCCCTCTCAAAAGAAAATAAATATACACTGTGTGCATAATTATTAGGCAAGTGAGTATTTTGACCATATCATCATTGTCGTGCATATTTTCCACCTCCAAGCTGTATAAACTTGAATGCTTAGTGGATATAAGCATATCAGGTGATGTGTATTTGTGTAATGAGGGAGGGTGTGGCCTAAGGAGATCAACATCCTATATCAAGGTGTGCATAATTATTAGGCAGCTTCTTTTCCTCAGGCAAAATGGGCCAAAAAAGAGATTTAACTGATTCTGAAAAGTCAACATTGCAAAAGAATCTTTCAGAGGGATGCAGCACTCTTGAAATTGCTAAGATATTGGGGCGTGATCACAGAACTATCAAACATTTGGTTGCAAATAGTCAACAGGGTCGCAAGAAACATGTTGAGAAAAAAGATGTACACTAACTGCCAAAGATTTGAGAACAATCAAACGTGAAGCTACCAGGAATCCATTATCCTCCAGTGCTGTCATATTCCAGAACTGCAAGCTATCTGGAGTGCCCAGAATACAAGGTGTTCAGTGCTCAGAAACATGGCCAAAGTAAGGAAGGCTGAAACCTGACCACCACTGAACAAGACACATAAGTTGAAATGGCAAGACTGGGCCAAGAAATATCTGAAGACAGATTTTTCAAAGGTTTTATAGATGGATGAGATGAGAGTGACTCTTGACAGACATATGGATGGGCCCATGGCTGGATCAGTAATGGGCACAGAGCTCCACTTCGACTCAGGCCCCAGCAAGGTGGAGGTGGGGTACTAGTATGGGCTGGTATTATTAAAGATGAGCTAGTTGGACCTTTTCGTATTGAAGATGGACTCAAAATCAACTCCCAAACCTACTGCCAGTTTTTAGAAGACACTTTCTTCAAGCAGTGGTACAGGAAAAAGTCTGCATCTTTCAAGACCATGATTTTTATGCAGGACAATGCTCCATCACATGCATCGTGGCTAGCCAGTAAAGGCCTTAAAGATGAAAGAATAATGACATGGCCCCTTTCCTCACCTGACCTAAACCCTATTGAGAACTTGTGGGCCCTTCTTAAATGGGAGATTTACGGTGAGGGAGAACAACACACCTCTCTGAACAGTGTCAGCCTGTTGCTCGACCCAGGTGAGGCTGCTCCATCAGGCTAGCACTCTCCAAGCCCCGATCCGGGCCATCATGTGGCTCTTCACTTTCCTCTCAAACTCATCCTCCTCCACCAAACTCACATCCGGAGAGAGGTCTGGTGGTGGATCCATGACATTGCCCTCTCATAAACAAAAATCTTTCTCATTTGGAGAGAAAGTTGTGAGGGAATCTCCTTGTTAAAGTCCATCATTCTGGAAAATCCTGTTGGTTGTGGAGGAATGTATACAGAATTCCTTATCTGGGAAACAGCTATCAGTCTTATGATGATATCACATCATTCCCTCATTACAATATTTTGATCAGGTTTCTTTGCTATTGAAATCCATTTTCAGAGGTGATTGAAGCTGTACACAGTATTCCAAGTATAATTTTACTACAGATTTATATAAGGACCTCACCAAATATGCAGATTTTGCTACAATTCCCTTTTTAATTATTCCATGTTAGACTTTGTCTTTTTTACTCTGGGATGGTAACTTCATTGAGCTATCTACCATGACTCTGAACTCCCCTTTCTCATCAGCCATTGCTAACACAGAGATCATTAATTCTTTTGCGAAATGGGGGGAGGTGAGGTTTTCTTATCTGTATTGTGAAGTTTGGTAACTTGGCCATTTGAGCTGTATTCACCTAGCTGAGGGATAGCATGTTGGAGCTTTTTCAGTCTGTTTGATTTACAGTCCTAAACAGTTATTGGCAGAGTTAGCCACTTAGGGATTATCTCTGGCTCTGTGAATTCTCACAAATCTTTAGTGAAGAATGTTGTCAAACGCTTTTTAAAAGTGCAAATAAATATACAGATAATCCTTAGGTCATTTATTCAGCAACCATTCAAAATTACAATGGTACCAAACAAGGGGGAGTTATTATGGGTCCTTCGAGTTCTAGCCATTGCTGTGTCCCTCTGCAGTTCTTCTGCAGTTCCTCTGCAGATCACAATTTGTGACATTGCCTTCTGGCTTCCCTCAAACAAAGTCAATGGGGAAGCCAGCAGGAATTTGGAAGTTCCAATCTTAATGACCTGCATAGTCTTTTTTTAACAATTGCAAATGGGACTACTGGAATTGCTGTTGCTAAGCGATATGGTCATGTGACATCATGCTTTATAACCACATGGCTTATCAATGGAGTTCATGGTCCAGTTGCCGTTGTAACTCAAGGGCTACATGTATAGTGTCTGTTAGGTCATCTATATCTATATCCTTGTTAATATCCTCAAAAAGTCTAAAAGATTAAGACTTAATCATATTGAAATCACATTGTCTTTTACTCAGTAAGATTGAGTTTACATTTAAATTGAACATCTATTACTGCAGTTTTAAATATTTTTCAAGCACTAGAGAGAGACTTATTCCTTTCAGTTTTGTTTTGAAGTCCTTTCTTCATTTTGCCCGTAAAGATCTTTTTGATAGCCCTTCGAATCTTTTGGATCCTTTTTTGCATTGATAAAATTAATGGGCAAAATGGTTGTCTTAAATCTTGCAGATGCTTAAGACATCTATTTCATTGCCTAAAATCCCTAAAACTTTTAAAATGCAGTGTTTGACATTCTTGTGTAGGTTGGTGCAGGACTTGAGCTAGTGGAAGTTGCACATGCCTAATTTGAATGTTCCCGTATTTCCCCGAAAATAAGACCGGGTCTTATATTAATTTTTGTTCCAAAAGACGCATTAGGGCTTATTTTCCAGTTAAGGCTTATATTCGGGAAAATATGGTATTAAATGCATCTGTCTGGCTGACAATCTTAACTGGGGCTTATTTTGGGGGTAGGGCTTATATTACGAGCATCCTGAAAAATCATGCTAGGGCTTATTTTCCAGTTGGATCTTATTTTGGGGGAAACAGGATATGTTGAATAATTGTTCTAATAACTAAATACAGTTTGGTTCAATATAGTTTTATGTTACAGATGTGATTCTGAGCATTGTTTAGGATTAAGCCTAATCTTTACAGAAGAGTCCTTCACTACCTCTTGGAAGGCACAAACATTTAGCATATCCAGATATTTGGTCTCCTTATTCAGATAACATTCATTTTTCAATTTATAGCATTCATTATATGAGTGTAGTTTGAGTCCCAGTTTTTTTTTCTGTATCTTTCTGATGTCATTTTCCTTCTGAAACAGCTTGAGCTTCTTAATTCCCACTGGAAGGAGTAGAGAGCAGTATATCATGCAACATAGAAATTCTGTGGAAGAATGTGCTTCACTTCCAGTTTACAGATTGCTTCTTTGAGACATGGAGCCACTCTATACAATAATTGCTGCCCTTTGTATGACTTATATCTCAGCAAAAATGTATCCAATTGCTTCTCTCCATTTCACCTGATTTCTGTAATACTTGCCATATAACTGTGTTCTCTTCTAGCATTAAACACATCTCATTTTGACTCGGAGACTTCTGGGATTGCATACAAGTGCTTACATACAATATTTTCATTTAATTTTTCCCCATACTACACCAATTTTCTAGATCTGCAGTCTCCCCCCCCTTAAAAAATTATAATAATTTATATGCTCATCCTCTGGAGTGGTTTCTTCCTGTACCAAATGCTCCTTACATTCTGTCAGCTCCCCCCCCCAGAATTAGTTTAAAAGCTGCTTTGCCACATTTTTTGATAATATGTGCCAGCAATCTGGCACCTTCTTGGTTTACGTGGACTGTCCCCCATTTACAGAGGCCTAGCTTGTTGCCAAAGGTGTTCTAATGTTTCACAAATCCAAACCTTCCTCCCAGCATCTTCTCATCCAGGCACTAAGGCTGTTCAAGTTCTGCCTGTTCAATGGGGCTGGCATGTGAAACTGATAGCATTTTGAAGGAATCTGCTTTGACAGTCTTGGATTTCAGCATTCTATTCCATAAATTTGGTTTCCAGGACTGAATGATTATTTTTGCTTTCATTAATGCCACTGTGTAACATGGCCACATGCTCTTCTCCAGCCCTATCTGCCAGACTACAATACATGGTGTGTTATACCCACAAGCTTTAATTCTGTCAGGCAAATCATCATGCGACTGAATGCGTAGCGCTTAGCCACCCATCTGTAGTAGAAGTTATAAGTACAGCAAACAAATGTAGGTTCATCCCTTGTCTTTTATGCAGCATATCAGTACCATCAATATTATAAAAGTAAGTGTTCTAAAATGCATCTTTTAATAAACCCCCATTCCATCCCCACAAGCCCAGGAGTATCAATCTAACTTGGTATACAGACTTGGATAAATGGTTGGGATGAGGATGGACCCTTGCATTATTCTAGGAGGGTGAATAAAAGCACCTACTTGTGCGCCTGTTTGTGCAAAAATATTGCTCAGCTACAAGAAAACAATACATTTTGCATGTGTTGCCTTTTAAAATATTGATAAGGTTTTTAGGCAATTCTGAAAATATTTAACTGGTACCTGCTTTTTCTAGATCAGAGGAACCTTGGTATGTCCATGAGAGTAGAGCGTTCTACTCTGGATCAGGTGAAGAAACGTTTTGAGGTGAACAAGAAAAAAATGGAGGAGAAGCAGAAGGATTATGACTTTGAAGAGAGGATGAAGGAGCTCAGAGAAGAGGTGAAGTATTACCCAGAAATTAAACAGGACACTATTGTAATGGAATACATATTAAGCTGATAGGTGTTCTATTATGATTATCTTGCTGAAGAGTCATTTTTACATTGCCTTTTAAAAAGATGCCCAGCAATAATGGTGATTGTCATTCTAGATGGAATTAAATCTTTGTGCCAAATTCAGCATATTTACTATTTTGATATTGGCTCAAGAGTTGCTTGTCTTGATAATGATCAGGAAAGTTATTTTTGTTCCTTGATTTCCCCAGTGAAATAATGGGCTGAATATAGCATTCAAGATTTCTCTTACTGTATTTAATTGGCTTTGCAGGACAATCTGGTGAAATTGTATATGAAGACTTCTAGTGATTAGAAAGGCTGTATGTTTTGGTCATTTTCTTCTCTTTTTAAAAACCTAGATGTGAAAAAATTAGAATTATATATAATATAGAAATATTATAGAGGCAGGTATGCTGTCTGTCCTGTTCAATAAAACAAAATAGATTTTTAAACATTTCTTATACCTAAAACTGAAGTTGGGAGATCTGAGGAAGATTTCCAGAAGTCATGGGATAGTCTTTAATACCACTCACAGGTACTTGCACTTCCTAGAAACAAAAGAAACCATTTGTTCTTTATTGCATGCATATATGCATATTTAACGCAGGTTGCAAAATTAAGATAGTTTTGCAAATTATTTTTACTATTTAGCATAGAAGCTCAATTGGGAAGGGAGGGAGGGAAGGAAGAAAGGAAACAGGGAAAGAAAGAAAAGAAAGAATGAAAGAAAGAAAAGAAAGAGAAAGAAAGAAAGAGAAAGAAAGAAAGAAAAAGAAAGACAGACCTTGCAAAGCATCATTTTTTAACAAGGGGCAATTTGGGGTTTTGTTATATTTTTATGCTACCTTCATCCATTTGAAAGTGACCTACATGATGACCCCTTGCCATGTTTCCTTGCAACATCTCTTCTCCTGCCCCCCATAATGTTAATTAGAATACGAAAGAGTGACTGGCCCAAACCATTCAGAATTGAGTATCTGAATGGGAACTTGAACCTGCTCTTCTGGCTCTTGAACCCTTGCTGTAAGAATGCAAAGTGGGGGTTTTGGCAGGCCATGGATTGATCATCTTTTTAAAATGGGAGATGCAGAATTTGCTTTTGGAATTTCGGTAACAAGAAACAATATAGAAATCATGTATATGACTATATGATTTTATTCAAGTTACCCTAATAACCACTCCAAGCCATGTTTTTGATCTCTTGGTTGTGTGGGTAGTTAATATAAAAAAAGACCACTTTTGCAGCCTTAACAACTGCTGAGAAACCGTTAACCAAAGTCCCACTTCAACATCTCCCAACACAAGCATGGCTGTTTTCCAAGTCTTGCAATCTCACAGAACAACAAAATATTTTGATTAGAGCTGTAGAAGTCCTTTGATGCCAGAGCCATTCAAAACACAGCTTATGTTCTGCTGAGCAGCTGTCATCAGGCTGTTCCAAGAGCTATCAGCTGCTGACATTGCCTTCTGGCATCATTCAGTACCACATTTGTAACAGGGCATTAATACAGAATCCATGTGATTGTTTTCAAACAAAGCTGTATTTCTATCACTATTAATTTTGGATGGAGTCTTCAGTATTGGTTTAAAAGCAGATGCTGACAGCAAATGGGTGTTCTCCTCTATAACCAGCATCTTCTCTTGGCACTTTGGTGTGTGCATCTTTGGGTTGCTTTTCTTTCATTGTTGCTTTGGGATGAGCCATTTCTCTTCCACTCATTTTTTTTCTTCTTCTTCAGACCAGAAAGCATGTTGTCTCAGTTGCCCAATTTCTGAGGTTTGTCTTTCTTTTCAAAGATTTTGATTATGCAAGCAACAAAGCATGGATAAAAAGAGTTATTTCCTGTGTTGCAGGAGGAAAAGGCCAAAGCCTACAAAAAGGAAAAACAGAGGGAGAAGAAAAGGAGGGCAGAGGAAGACTTGACATTTGAAGAGGACGATGAAATGGCTGCTGTAATGGGTTTCTCTGGTTTTGGCTCAACTAAGAAAAGCCACTGATAAGAAACTGTATTTTGGATGGCTACTGTTTCTGCCCTGATGATGCTTCAAAATCCTAGAAAGACTTTGCAAAGAACTTGTATCTAAATAACCTGATACAAGTTGGGAAACAATTGCACGCTTCCCGTGTGGGGCTGGTTCTGCCCTGCCACAATTAAAACTTCCCTGGTTGAGAAGAGAGCACCACATTTGCCTGTGTGTTGGTAACTCTAAATCTCAAATAAAAATACTATCAAATAATATCTCCCCTCCCTTGATCCCCTGACAATATTTAAGGATACATCTTTTTTCAAGATCAGCTTGAAATGCGCACACACACACTTTCACACGGAATTCTGTGAATATTATAGAGTAATTTTTAAGCACTAAATTTCTCTTGGCCTTGTCTGCAGCTGCAGTTTTCTGGTGCAAGTTCTGCTTGCTTTTTACTTTGTATTGTGTGCATGAGAGATATGCTACTGGGTAACGTTTTTTTTCTTTTAATAAACTCATAAAAATCTAGTGCAATGGGTTTTTAAAAACTTTTATAAAGTGTTTATATACAGGGTGGGGAGGGGATTGATAGATTCATATTGTCTGCAGCATTAGCTTGCTGAAATGTTTTTTTTTTTTTATATATTTTCAGTTGGTAACTTAGAAGGATCAAGGTTCTATTTTAGGAGTGTCAAACTGCCGGCCCGCGGGCCAGATGTGTCATGGTGAAACCGTGCCCACCCCATTGCCGGCAATGGAAAAAAAAGTCATGATACATCGCAACACATCACGTGACGTTTCAAGTTTGACACCCCTGTTCTATTTGATCTCCTTTCATTGATATAGGTAGTAAATTAATGGATATCTGAAAATTTGGCAAGATTAGGCTGATGTGCAAAACATATTTTTTCTGAAAAAGAAATAGATGGTGCTCTGCTCTAAAAATTGAGAATTTTTCTCATCAAGAAGAAATTGCCCCAGTGGGAATGTCTGTATTTTAAAAAATGAAATCTCCAATTTAAAGATTTTCCAAGGTTAGAATAGTAAAATGCCCTTTGGGCTTAATGCAAGAGTTGAGAAGGAATCCCAGATGAATCTCTTTTCTATTAAAGTAGAATGAGCCTTGCCAGTATCTTGCCACTGGCCATATTGAATAGATATCTCTGAGTTTTATCAGAACGGATGGGGGTTTGATAGAGAAGAAGGAGCTTTCTTGCCATCTTGATTCAGAGTGGAGAAATGTTATCAGTGCTGCTCTAGCTGCTGTTTATGCCCCATGTCATTTTCATTGCTTTCTTAATTTTAGTTCAGCCAACCCAGCTGTGACTCATTCATCGGTTTAGGAGGATTTACATCTAGCATGACTGATTTTCATAGTTTCCCCCTTATAGTGATGGGATCGTTGTTCTTGCTTTTCTCCTCACTTTAATTAAATCTTACGTTTTTTCAAATACAGGTAGAATTAATCCTACAATGCTTTCTGCTGTTTTAATTCTTTAATCTTAGAGTGCTGACAGCTTCATTGCTTCAGAAATTTCCATTTCAATTCAGATTATAATCCCTATTGAAGATGTCATTGAAATGATACACGCCTGTAGCACTGCTAGCAGAGATTCAAATGTCCTTGGAGACTTGATCCTTTAAAAAAAAAAAAACCTGCTTAATGTGCCTCAAATTCCTTCCATGCACTAAAGAGAAATGAACATTTAATTCCAACAGTGTCCCTATTTGCATTCAAACCATAACATCAAAAACGAAACCTATGACTAAATATTCTAGACAATTTGAAGAGAAGAGGTGCAAAAAACAAAGGGGGTTACATTGCTGTGTTAATTCTTTTTATGCAGATTAAAAATATGGAACATTTTGAATAATTTTACCTAGCTACCAGTGTTGCAATATGCTCATTATTGTACCTTGATCCAATTTGGTTACTGATGAGAAATAGTATAATCCAGGAGATCTCTGATACAGGTCAGCCGTGAATATGCTGTGTCCTAGTGTTATATGAATTTCAAAGAGATTCCACTGTTCTACATATTGTTAAAAGCTGTTGCAATTGAAGCACGGTCCTTTTATCTGCACTTTATGGGTGGGGAAAATCAATGACTACTTAGCTCTAGTGGTGGATATATTAACTTTCAGTCTCAGAGATTGACTAGTATTTGCTGGGAAATAAATGTGAATGGCATTCACGTCTTGCTTATGAGTTTCCATATATGTTTGAACTTTGTGGAATCAGAATGCTGTTCTAAATGGGCCTTTGATTTGATATAGCATTGCTCTTTTTGTGTTGTTGAAAAGGTTAACATAGAGATGTTTGCTTTTTTAAGCCATGCAGTACAGAAAATTAGCATGGCACATTAATGTTGTACAATTTTCTACTCTTACGTTTTGATAATGTATTGTTTATCAAATTTTAAATAATTATCTTAATGAAGAATAACATACTCAATAAGCTACAGAATCATATCAATTGCTAGTTAATATGACAAAAGGAGAAGAAACCCCTCTGCACAATATGGTATGTATTTGTGCATCAGTGTGGGTAGAGAGAGGAATGTAATTTCTATGGTATTTTCTTCTCTGTTCCCTATTAGAAGCCTTTTACCTATATTCAAGCCTAAGGGCATCTTCCTCCATGGGGCCAGAGCATCTGCCTGCACATGCAATATTTCTGCCAGTTTTTCCTATCCCAGCACTCGAGGTTTTCTCCCAGTGGTGCTGGGGGAAGTGTCTTTGTCTCGGGCACTTGCTGAGAGCAATGGAGTGTGTAGGTACAGAGATACAGACTCCTGCTGGATTCCCAGCAGCAGGAGCTGCCTCTAGCCAAGAATGCAAAACACGTTTCCTTGAAGGAAATAATATTTAGACAAACATCTAGAGAAATGTTTTTCTACAAAAATCATTAATCCTAAGTTCCCCATTCAACTTTTTGTTTGCTGAAACTAGCCCTTTGATTTCCTGCTGCTCACATCACAGTTCTGTATACCAACCTCTAATCATCCAATCGTAGTTCATCTCCTTTATCCGCTGGAGTTCCTTTGTTGCCTTTTTCATGTCTGTGTGTGCCATGTTCTTTCCAGGGAGCCAAGGGCTGCATAGGCTGATACGGGTGATTTTTTTTTTATCTGATTCTATCTTGAATGGATACTGATTTGCTTCCTCAAAGACTTGGTGAAGTCTATTATAATTTCTCATTACGGGTAGGCCTCACTTAATGACCATAGCTGAACTCAGAATTTTGGTCATAATTCGTTGCAGTCATTAAGTGGTCACCATGTGACCTGACTCAGTTTTACAACCATTTTAGTAGAGTTGTAAAGTGAGTCGTGGTTGTTAAGCAAATCACATAGCCATTAAGTGATTATGTGCTTATTAAAGAAATCCATTCTCATGAATGCAAAAAATGTCAGAAACAGGTTTAAAAAGTCACAAATCATTGTCAAATGACTACAGGATGCTGCAAGCCAATTGCCAAGCACCCAAAGTGTAATTATGTGATTGTGTGTGTTTGTGTGTGCACAGGCAGTCATAACTCCAAGAAAAGGTCATAATATTTTGAGATCCATTGTAATTTCAAATGGTTGTTAAGTGACTGGTCATCAAACAAGCACTACCTGTAGGTTTATTTTACCTCTTCTGTAATTTATTGCTCTTCATGCAGATATATATAAAGTCAGAATGATGCAAGTTTCGTTTTCCAATTTTAATTTAGCAGGAAATTGAAAATGCTTTGTATCCATTATGGGAATATTGATGATTAAGCTTGTGCTGTTGTTTCTTTCTTCTTACTGTTGGTCCATTTAACCCATGACTGTGGTTGATACTAACTATAAAAATGACACATTACCTTCCTTTAACTACTGTCCTTCTCAATCAGGATTATTTTTTTTCTAAAGTTTTGTATATATGCACTTGTTCACAAGTACACAAGAGATTTTTACAAACATGAAATTATTGAAAAACTAGACACTAAAGCAAAAGCAACTTCTAAAAAATAAAAACATGCCAAATATGAATATGTGTGTGTATATGGGCAAACAAAACCACAACTGTAATTTTAAAGACAAATTCAAATATTTTAAATATACTTAATATTTCTATCCAGAAATTATCAATTTCACTAATAAATTATAACCAGATTAAAATATATTTACGCTACATTTTAGGATTTTTCAAAACTCTTTCAAAGATGTGAGAAAAAGCCTTGTCCAAAGCAGTGTGCTTTCTAAATTTATTTAAAAGCCCTTTTTAAAAATTAGAATTAGGTGAATTTTACTTGATTGCAATACTCTAATCAATTGAGGTATATCTTGAAGAAAACAGAGGCATGAAAGAGGAATATATTCTAAACACATCAAAAGGGCCTACTCTGCAATTCTGAAAGGTAGAGTTCTGATGCAGTCTTAGGTATGCCCACTTGTTTATGAGCATTTTTTGCTACTTCACTTTAGCATGACTGGCTGCATTATTTTGGACCAAGAAAAAGATAGCTTAGTTAGCTTAGTTAGTTAAAGCCATCTATTTTCTGATTTTTTTTCTAAAACTTTTCAAAATATCTGGCAATCTTTCTGTTTGTTTTTGCGGTGCTTAACTGTGTATCCAGTTATATCAATCAATTTTAAACATTGTGATAATCTGAAAAACAGTTCTGATTAAGTTGCAAACTTTTCCATCTGATTTGGAGTGCCAGTCCTAGCTTTCCTTATCACTCTACCCGAAAAATAGTTCCAGTGGATTTGAAAGCTTCCACATTACTTTGCAATATTTTAGTTAGATCCAGTTGAGCAAGCCGATTACAATTATATATCACAGGGTGTTTCTACCTACATCTCTTCCATTACAGAAAACAGCCATATTTCTGTCTATAAAGTTCTGGTTTTATAATTATTTACAAAGGCCAGAGGACTGATAATAGTGACTGTTTTTATAGTTTTGTCTTCTAACTAGAAAAGGCAAGATCTGTGACTTAGGATACATTAAGGCTGACAATTAGAAGCTACATACATCTCTGGTTTCCCTATTCTCTAGCAAATGCTTCACTAACACGTGTACTGAAGGAACCATACCTTTTTTTAAAAAATCAACATTTTCTAGACAAATATTCCAGTCAAATATTTCATAGATGATCTTTATTCAGTATAAGAATTGGTTTATATTGTTCTGTTTCATACATGCCCATGGCCATTAGCTCCCTGTTGAAGAATTTGGGTTCTTTGTAGAACTTGTGAACTGGCGATTCCCTGTAAGGGCAGAAAACAACAGTCTGGTGTTTGAAGGCAGCCTGTCCTTATACCAACTACTTGCAGGAGGTTGGGATTTGTTCAGCATTCTTTGCAGGCTTGAAGTGAATGTAAAATATTATACACTGTTAGGAGTTTTGAATGTCATTTGTGAACTTGAACAGTTCTGTTCCTTTGTGCCCTAGACATAAAAATTAATGAGCCAGTTGCAGAGTGTTTGTTTGCTGATGAAGCACAATATAACTTATTAACTTTTTATCTAGCTCCCATAGCAGACACTATTAAATAGAATTAAATGTTTTGGTCTTACATTTTCTTGTATATTCCCTACCTGACACTATGTCACTTCTTTACCACCTCATTGCTATTTTTTCATTCTCCTTCCTTTCTCCTGTCAGTTTTTTAAATTATTTTTCTCTCATGGAGGAGATGGAGAGAAAATGGACCGAAGATGTTGAATTGTACAGTAATAATGTTGACTTTATACAGTACAATTGCTTATGCAGCTATTTGTCTATGCCAATCTCAGATAATATCTAGTAGAATGTTCATATACAAAAATAATTGAAGTTCTGGGTAAAATAACAGATGAAAAGAACTCTAGAGTTAAAATGATTTGGAGACACACATGTACACAAAATTGCGCATAAATTACATCTGTAAACTACTCCAAGGACATTTGTCAGTTGGCTGATATATACATACAGCCAATACAATACACTTATAGCAACAAGAGGCCTCACAGAGACTTTAGAATTTAACAAGTTGATGACATTGAGGGAAACAAAGCTGCTTATCAGCTGCAATAGACACATTCTCTTATCGAAGCTGGAGGATTTTATGACACTCTTAAGTTTGGGCTATTATTGTGCATACCGGATTATCAGGCATGAATTCCTTTATTGTCTCTTAATTTTGTTCTCTTCTCTAATACTTGCTACAAAACATTAATGCCTTTGCTATCTATCCATTCATTCCTGCCCCATTTATCCTTCAAATCCCCTTTTCACAGTCTGGTTTCCTAAGTTTATTATTAAACCCCCATTACTTTTGAAGGAAGGAAGTTTCTTCTTTGCTGTTTTCCATATATTTCCATACACTTTATTTAGAGACATAAGATGATACACTAAGTGTTAAAGTGTATTATACTTCTCTCAGTCCAATAAACTAATGATAACAGTTTTAATAAAGTACCACAGTACATGTTTATCAGAGGAAGTTCATGAGAAGGACTTCCTTTTCATGCAGCTCACCAAATTTGATACTGCCACCATCAGACACTTGGGCTATGATACTGAAAGTGTAGCATTCATCAGATATATGAGGAGGACATAAATATACTCCCTATGAAAAGGGGGAAAATGGCTATGCTTTCAGAACATGACAATGCTGGGTATGTTCAGTATTGGCTTCTATGACATGGAGGTTGAATAGATACTTGACAGAGAGGTGTGTTGATTTGAAGCACTCAGATGGCTTCCAATGAAAGAAGTGGTATATGAGCAGGTGAAATTTGGGAGTAAGTAGAAATCTTAGGTGGATACCTAGGAGTCAATCTGTAATATAAAATTCTTTGTCACGGTTAGAAAATAGCAATTTCAAAGGAAATGTAATTAAGAAAAACATTCTATTCTACATATCAAAATTAGTGGCAGCCAATATGTAACCTTCCCCCCCCAATAAAATACAATGTAAATCACCATGTATGTTTTAATCCATGGCTGTCTTTCAATTTTGAGAATTTACCAGAGCATGGTAACTAAGAGACTGAGCCATAAATTGGGAAATTCATAGTTCAAGTCTCCTTTCTGCAATGCTCTGGTTCACTCACTCCACCACCCCAGTCTTTCATCTGGGATAATACTGCTGACCTGACATAAGGTACAGGGTTGTAAGAATTTCCAACACAGTAAGATAGGGCAGCATTTTAACACTCTAATGCATGTTTTTACAATACATATTGTTAGTATATTTTCCTTTATATCTTGTCATTTTAATTTACACTTCAATGCAGTTCAAAGAAGGATTGGATACATTCATGTAGGAACTGAAAAACTCATCATTTCAGATGGTCAGAGAGTTGTAACCAGAAATAAGTGGTGGCTGATTTAGATAGATAACCAAAGTCATCTACCATGATTAGGAAATTAAGTTACCATATGATTGCTTCAATTTCACACTCTGAATATTGTTTCTAGTTTTGATTAGTAACCACTTCCTTTGGGGTTTCTGCATAGATTCTGCATAGGTTTCTGAGTGTTGTGAGGCTTTGTATAAAATCAAACAAGCAGTGTTAAACACACTAAAGAAGCAATTTTCTGAATATAGTAGTAGTTCCTATTGATAGAGGTTTTTTCCAGAATGGAGCAGCTGAGCTGGATATTCAGCCTGGGAATACGCTTCTAGGAATTCCTGTTAGGACAGTCTTAAACATCTCTTTTTGGATTCCTTGCTTTCCACCAGGTAGTAGAATCTCTAATTTCCAGAGGTAAAAGAAAGAACGTACTAACTGCTTTGACACAGGAAAATATCTTTCAATGTCTATGTTGATATATGCATCAGAAAATATTTGATTGAGATTTATATGTATCTTAAACTATTTGATCTTGAATTATAATTCCACAATTGTTTTTTATATACACTGATGACCAAGTGGGTATCTTCTGTTCTCTATATTAAATTTCCTTTTATTAATTTCTAGTTCTGTAACCAAACAAGCATCCCAGAATATGTTAATTAAAGTTTGATTAAGCATTTGCTTCACCTCCTTGTCCAAATAATTCATAAAAATATTGAATGGTGCTAAGCTCAGGATTGAACACTGCAGCATGCCATTCAGTATCTCCTTCCAATTTAATAAGCAATTGTTGATGAGCACTCTTGCATTATGTTATGGCCAAATGTGGATCCACCTAATAAATGTGTCATCTATCTATATTTAATTAACTTTAAGACTAAGACTGTGTGAAGTACCTCATCATTCTGAGACTTATAGAAGCAGCTACTTCATTGTCCTTCACAGTCTTCAAACTGGATAGGTACATTGAATCAGTTCAGCCTGTCATCTTAAGCTTTTTTTCTGTGTCAACATGCTACCTTGAAGCAAATTGCTGCAGCAATTTATGAAGTTTCTGCAAAAAAAGTGCTATTTCTTATACGTGTATTAATTTACTAAACTCATTTTATCAATACATAATACAAGTTGTAATTCTGCCCCAGATGGAAATGTTTCTCATTTTTCTGCTTCTTTCTCTTCCTCTCAGTTTCATCATGATGGTATCTTGGCTCAATCTGTCTTCCATTTTTCTGTAGTGAGGGTTGTTTTAAAAATAGCCTTTAATGTTGGAGGTGCATAATTTACTACTTTCTTCCCTCCTCTCACTTGTTCCTTTCTCTGCCCTGTGATTTTCATCTCTGGTGGATGAAAGAAAATGCCTCCAAAACTTTGAATATTTAACATGGGGGGAGGGGAAGAGCTGTTAACCATTGGGGAGCACCTTTATCTCTCACCTGATTTATGTTTTGGAGGGGGGGGGAAAGGCAAAAAAACACACTGCACTTTTTCAAAATCTCTTAAGTCAATAATTTACAGATTATTTCTTCCTACTACCCCTAAATTGCACTCTGGAATGTTTTGTTCAGAAGACTGCTGTGTGCATAATATTCTTTGATTAATGCCAGGAGACACCCCTGGCTGTTTTCATCCACCTAAATTATGACTAGGAGGATAAGTGAGCCAGCAGCCTTCTGCAAATGGGATCCGAGATGGTTGACTGGAGAAGGAGACAAAATTGTATCCAAAGAATGATGAGGATGCTAATGTAGGAGATGAAATGGAACAGCTCTCTGTGGGGCTGGGCCACCAAACAAAATGTCCAAGAACAGGAATCCTGAGGGAGTAATGTTGTTAGAATTTATTCCAAATGAGTGTGTTTTTTTAAACTGTGTATATTATTTCAGTTAATTGGGGTTATTGTGAATGGGCTTGAGTGACTAAATCTTGGCTTAAACAATGCTTTGGCTATTCAGTTGTTGGTGAGGTATCAGAATAAAAAGAGTCTTGTTGGCATACTGGTTTACTCTGCCTGCAGATGGCAACCATTCAAAGTCCCAAAGCCTAAGAGCCATTCCATGCAAACACATATCCCATCACCATAAATCCCTGTGCTAGTCCTGAGCAATGGACTGCAGTCAATTTACTTCAGCCTCCTAGCCCTCTGTGAAAAGGTTAATGTAAAACCTGTAGAACAGCTTCTTTCCCCCTGGCGCTGCTGGAATCCATGAGATTAGACACAGTTGGAATTCTTGTGGCTCCAGAAGAGTGGGGGGGGGGGGGAACTATATGATTCAGTGCTGATGGAATCACCCTTGATCCGTCTGTCTGGGATATAATCCTCGCTTCGGTAATTAAAATAATAATAATAATCAGTATTACAAGGAAAATGGTGTACAGTAAAATGTAATCAATTTTGTAGAAGCTTAACCATCTGTTAAAGGTTAAATCCTCGAAGAGTATAATGTCAGGGTATGGCGAATTTGTCCTTTGATGCATTGGGCTCTCTAATCTAACCTAATGTTGAGACTGAAGTAAACATGTAGAAGGAGAGGAATTCCCACAGTCCCCAAGCAAAATGAATGTTGTCTTCAGTCTGGGTAAAAGCTATATCCTTAGGGATTCTCATAGATCCTTATGATGTTTGAATTCCCCTGAAACCTTCACCAAACCACTATTTCTATCTACTTGTAAAGAATAAACCATTGCAATTGAAGGATTATTACTGCTATCATGGTTCATATGCATGGCCTTGAGGCATAAATCCTCATGGATCTTTTAGTTTTTAAATGAGACCTCCTTGAAACCAACTTCAAATCACAAATTACATTTCTCTATACTGAATGTGACATGACTATTATGCATCTGATAATCGGTAGTGCTGCTGCAGCTCCCAAACCTGGCTCTGGGTGTTCAAGAGTTTACTTAATATCTACTTGAAGCCATCATTAAAACATATAGCACATTCATCTACACAAATGAACCACTACAGTAATGTATCTTTGTTATTTCTGCCGATTATAACAATGCAAAAGTTCCAAGGCATGAGAAAGGAGGAGTTTTGTGTGTTCAGGCATGGCTGACTTTTCAAACAAAACACCCATAAGACTTTGTGCAGCATAGATACTAAAAACAGAGGAAACAAAATGGAATCTTTGAGGGACCAGTTCCAGTGATAATGCTTTGTGAATTAAAACAACATCCCTCAGTAAGGGTCTGAAACTTATCCTTCAAATAGGTCTGGAAGCCATTTCATTACACAACTCCTATCCTAATACAGAGAAATGGTTTGCAGAGGATATGATGTTGGAAGATAGAATAGACATTGGGAGATTAAGGAAAATCATGGTTGAATCATTATGGAAACAGGTTCCAACTATGATTTGATTGCACTTTCAACTGGAAACCCATGAAGATCTATTTCTTGAATCCCTGTAGTCATTATATCTATAACTGGTATTTTTTTTCAGATGGGCCCCAATAAAATCATGAGAATCCATGAGCATACGGGCCCCAGGTCTTTCTATTTATTTAATTTGTTTGTTGCCTGACTTCCAAAGACTAGGCAACTTGAAAGTAAAAATACTGAGGAAGAAAGCTTACACAATTGTGGCAGGGAGACCCTCATCTTAACCAAAGTCCTGGAAGAAAAGCCAATTCTTCAAGCTCCTTCAAAACACCAGCAGAGGGGTCATCTGGCTCTTCAGGGAACCTCATTCCAGAAGATAGGTGCTGCTACAGAGAAGACATGCTTCCAAGGACCCAATAGATAGCATTGTTTAAACAAAGGAACCTACGGGTAGAGTGCACCAACCCTTCTAGATTGAATCAGTTATGCAGATACTATGAGAAAGGTTAATGTTTTATGGTATGAATAGTGCCATAAATAATTGGACATATAATTATTATGATTCAATCTGTGCATATCTATTCTTTGCCAGTAATTTCAGCAAGGTCAGAGATAAAAACCATGAGGAATTTTGATAATCCATATTTAGATTCTTACTTTTCCTTTACTATGGCTCCAGTGAATATAATAGTATTCTACATGAAAGATTAGCAATTTTCAGGTGGACCCCATGTAAAATCATGAACAACTATGTGGGGATCCAAGCTGGTTTCTCCTTGTCAGCATCAAGAAATACATCCACTGCCTATTTTTTCCACTGGAAAGTTAGGTCTTTGTGGTATTCACAGGACATGCTTAATCAGATCACGTAAAGGTTAAGCAGATGCATTCACGCGGTTACTTTGATCTTTGGATCTTGCTGTCTTGCATGAACACAGCCTGATCAGTTAGCTTGTGAATCCCACAGGCTTAATTTGGTTCCTGAATGCCTACAATACAATCTTTCACCCCCATTCTCACTCTCCTTACCAAACTGGGTTAAGCCTGTTGCACGAAGATGTCGTTCTCTCCCTCCCCACCCCACCACTCCAGCCTTGCTCTCCTTACTTCTTCGCCATATCTTCCTCTGCCTACCGAGGGGTTAATCATTCTGCCACTCGTCGTCGCAAGCGGTTGGGGCTCTGGCTCGACGACGCTGTCCACCAATGCGATGCTGAAATAGTAAGCGGGTCCTCCTTTGCTGGCTCGCTCTGCCAACCGAAAGTAGTTGGAAGTCTAAGTCAATCGATGATGAAGACGCGCAAGGGAAGGAGCGGAGGCTGCAGCTGAGGCGGAGCCAGAGCCAGTGCTCTGTCGCGTCCCTTCTGAGCCCGCCGATGTCTCTTCTCGATCGAGGCAGCGGGACTTCCCGCTGGGACTGGGAATATTGTACGGGGAAACTAGAGCTCTCCCAGAGCTTGTCGAGCTGCGCTCCGAGTTGGAGAAGACTCGAGGTGTTGCTCCTGCTAAGTTCTTGCTTGGCTTTGGCTCCGGCTCCGGCTCCAGCAGCTGGCCAACTACGCTACGCGGTACCCGAAGAACTGGACCACGGAGCCTTTGTGGCCAACATCGCGGAAGACCTAGGTCTGGATGTCTCCGAATTATCAGCCAGGCGGTTTCGTATTGCGTCCCGGGCGGGGAGTAAGCAACACCTGGAGGTGAATCTGGAAAATGGGATCCTCTTTGTTAACGAGAAAATAGATCGGGAAGAGGTGTGCGAGGGCAGCAAGGCCTGCCTCCTGCACCTGCAGCTGGTCATCGAGAGCCCTCTTGAGCTCTATCGCATCGAAGTGGAGGTGCTAGACATCAACGACAATGCACCCCGGTTCCCTTGGCAAGAATATGTGCTGGAAGTGACAGAATCAGCACTACCTGGGGCCCGCTTTCCCCTGGAGAGTGCACAGGATCCAGACGTGGGCACAAACTCCCTGCGTACTTACAGACTCAGCCCTAATGGCTATTTCTCGCTGGAGGTGCAGACTCGCAGTGACGGCAGCAAGTTTGCAGAGCTGGTGCTGGAGAGGAGTCTGGACCGAGAGCAACAGCGTAGCCACCGGGTCCTGCTCACGGCTTTGGATGGTGGTATCCCTGAGCGCTCGGGCACAGCTAGAGTTGTGATTATGGTGTTGGATGCCAACGACAATGTGCCAGTCTTTGATCAGTCCACTTACAGTGTAAGCCTGCCGGAGGATGCACCCAAGGGGACTCTAGCTATCAAGCTCAACGCTACTGACTTGGATGAGGGAACCAATGGCGAAATTGAGTATTCATTCAGTGGGCACGCTCCACTAGGTGTGCGTGAGCTTTTCAGCGTGGAGCCCCACACTGGGCAGGTGCGCCTGAAGGGCCAATTGGACTATGAGCGAGCGGACCTCCATGAGCTATATGTGCAGGCCAAGGACCGGGGCCCCTCAGCAGTTGCTATTCACTGCCGGGTGTTGGTGCACCTCCTGGACGTCAATGATAACGCACCCGAGGTGACCCTCACCTCGGTCTCCACGCCAGTTTTGGAGGACGCACCTCCCGGTACTGTCATAGCTGTAATCAGCGTGCTGGATAGAGATTCCGGAGATAACGGCAAGGTGAGCTGCGAAATCCCGACTGATATACCCTTTCAGCTTCAGTCGTCTTTCCACAACTATTATGCACTAGTAACTACTGCGCCACTCGACCGTGAGACTGTGCCCGAATATAATGTCAGCATCACCGCCCACGACCTGGGGTCTCCAGCGCTGGCTACCAAGAAGACCCTGAGAGTCCAGGTGTCCGATATCAACGACAACGCGCCCCGCTTCCTGCAACCCTCCTACAGCGTCTACGTGACTGAGAACAACGCTCCTGGGGCGTCGATCTGCTCCGTCAGTGCGCTGGACCCGGACTGCCAGCAGAACGCTTACTTGTCCTACTCCATCGCGGACGGCCAGATCCAGGGCATGCCCGTGGCCACCTACGTCTCCATCAACTCGGACAGCGGTCACATGTATGCTCTGCGCTCCCTGGACTACGAGCAGATTCGCAACTTCCAGATCCAAGTGGTGGCTCAGGACGCCGGCTTCCCGCCTCTTAGCGGGAACGCCACGGTCCACGTCTTCGTGTTGGACCAAAACGACAACGCCCCCCTGGTCGTGGCTCCCATGCCCCGCAACGGTTCCGTGGCTGTGGAGGTGGTGCCTCGCTCAGCGGAGCCCGGCTACTTGGTGGGTAAAGTCTCTGCAGTGGACGCCGATGCAGGACAGAACTCGCGGCTTTCCTACCGGATGGTCCAGGCCACCGACGCCAGCCTCTTCAGCGTGGCCCTCTACACGGGCGAAATCCGCACCGTCCGCGCCTTCCTGGCCAAAGACGCCCCAAAGCACCGCCTTCTCGTCCAGGTGCGGGACAACGGACAGCCCCCGCTCTCGGCCTCTGTGGCCCTGGTGCTCTCGGTGGTGGACAGCGTGCCGGAGGTGCTCTCGGACTTCCGCGAGCTTCCTCCGGGAGGCGAGACCGCTTCTTCCAGGCTTACCCTCTATCTGATCGCCTCCCTGGGCTCCGTCTCCTTCACCTTCCTGGTGGCCATCGTTATCCTCACGGTGGTCAAGTGCCCCAAAGAGCGGCTGACCTTCCCCGACTATGCCTGCTCGCAGCTGTCTTGCGGCGGGGAGGGCGGCGGCTCCGCTGCCTTCTGCTGCTGCGGCGGCGGCTGTTGCGGCTCGTGCGAGCGCTCGACCCCCGCCTCAGACCTCCGCTTCAAGAACTCCGGCAGCGCCAAGGCCCCGGTCTCCTCGGGCGACTGCGGGGACGTCGGAGCCAGCGCGGGCCCTCCGGCCTATTGCTATAAGGTCTGCCTGAGCCCTGAATCGGCCAAGAGCGACTTCATGTTCCTGAAAGCTTGCAGTCCCGCCCCTCTGAGGAACAACGAAGCGGGCCCTCAGAACTTGCCGCCGGGTCCCGGCCCGAAAACCCGAGGGGCCAATAACTCTCAGCAGCCCGCCGACCAGGTAGCTTCCTGGGCGCCCCGATGGGGTGGGGGGAGTCCTCTCCGGGAGATAGCCTGCTAGGAAGGCAAACAGTGCCCGGAACCTGGAATACAGTAAAGCAACTTTCGAGAGGGGGAGACGCTTTCAATCTCGCCCAACTTTTTGAAAGATTTGCAGCCCGGCCCTTTCCCCGAAAGAGCCACCGGGCTTCGCCAAAACTCGGGCTCATTACCTAATTATTTGCCGAAACTTAGACAGATGAGATGTGGGCCAAGAGTTAGGAAAGGCCCCTGGAGCGCCGCTCCGGACGATCTCAGCAGGGCCCGGGGTTTAGGCAATCTCGCTCCGAAACTGGGGTGTTTCCCTTCCCAGGCCGCCGCTCGTTGCCTCTCTTTCACCCGGGCGCGATGGGACTCGGCGGTTCGTAAGATCGGTACCTAGGTCTCTGCGGGAGGGGGGCAGTAATGGGGCACTTCATTCCTTTCAACTGGGAGAAGGAAGCCCAGCGGACTCGGTTGAGCTAAAAGCCTCAGGCTCCGCCACTTTGGCTGAGAGTCAATTGCCCGGCTTGCATTTGCAGTGGGATCCTGCATGTCAATCGCAGAGTTGAGAAGGACCGAGCAGAGTCTTTCCTTCGCTGCTAACTGAAGGATCTGGTCGGAACCGAGTCCCCTCAGCAAGGGTCTCTGGACAAGCCAAGGACTATTGCTGAGAGAAGAGTCCTGCTGAGCTCAGGAGACTTTCCCAGACCCTGGAGTCCTTTCATGTGCCCCTCCTCATTTCCAGAGGACGGGCACCTGTTCTTTCCACTTAGGCGGCTCAGCTTGACTGGTGCTTTCTCTGTATATCCCATCCATTGTTGGGTCCCCATCCCTATCCTGTTTCTGGCCTCGTGTGAGATTAATGCCACATTGCTTTGTGCCAAAAAAAGGGAGAAGATGCTTTGTGAGAGCAACAAACTCCTGGCCTTGCCAAAGAGCTGAATAAGATGAAAAAGGGGTCTAGGTTGCTGGGGGTGAGGAGGAAAAATCACCACCATTTGCTAAATCTATAATTCAATGAAGCACTTTCTTTGATAATAAAGCAGGATGGCTGAAGGTGCAAAGCAGCACATGGATAAAAAAACTTGCATGCGGTTTCGCAGCTCTTTGAAAAATGCCCTCACCATTCTCTAGACAGGGTTTCTTTGTCCATTTTCATTTTCCTTGTTGGATATCCTTGTCTAATATGGTAATGTTCTTGTCAGCTCAAAACTCCCTCTAGTGACTTGATGTCTTGAGCTGATTTCCACCCCTCTTGCCTCAGGCTGATAAAGCAGACAGCGGCAAGGCCACATAAGCTCCCTTAGCCAAGGGAGTTGAGGCAGTGAGAGAAAGGAGGGAGAGGCTGGCGTTCCTGGGGGAGGAGGGGGAGGGAGGGAGGGAGAGAGAGAGAGAGAGAGAGAGAGAGAGAGAGAGAGAGAGAGAGAGAGAGAGAGAGAGAGAGAGAGAGAGAGAGAAGAAACTGCTTAAGTTGTACATCTAGGGCATTGGAGGCATTTATTCCTCTTAAGGCTAACTTCTTAAGAAGGAGGAAGGTGGATCTTTGCACACAATGAGATTTTGAATGAAAACAATCTCCAGCTTCTTTCTCATGTTTTCCTCTGTTCTTGCCTTCCTGAAAGAATGGTACACTTCCCTGTTAGCTCTTAGATAAACCACCTTGAAACGACTGAAGTGGGGCTATCCGTTACCCTTTCATTTATACAGGAAGAATTTGGTAGCCTTAAATTGCCCTTTGCTTTACTGCTGGGATCTTCTGGGCCACAAGGGAATAAGGGAGCTCTCTGTAAGTCCACAAGAAAAAAAATGGGAAATGAAAATCAATGCAAACTGAACCTGGACAAGAGCTGCAAAATAAGCATGGAAAACATTTGGAATGGAAATAGAATGTAAGATGAATTACATAAGTCTTCTATATTTTGCAAAAGGTTAATTGGTGGATCTTGTGATAGAAAGGCAGAAGTGACAGTGTTCCCACAGATCTTCCCCCAGTAGAAGGACAGGCTTTGGAAAAGAATGGAATGAGCCTCCTGCCTGTTCCAGAAATGGTCCGGAATACTATAAAGGCTTTTTGGAATAAGACAGGTACAGCACTGGAATAAGAGTTCCAGGCAGTTGAAGGGCTGATGAAGAATTATAAAGTCACCTCTGAAAATACAAGGACAGGCATTATGGGCTGAGTGGTGGCTGGCATGACCAAGTCAGAAAATTATTGAGGTTATCTATCCATGCTGATTTTTCAAACACCTGATAAGGTACTTAGATTATTAAGTTATTTTATTTTTTGTTGCACAATAAATGTGATTGGATAGTGGAGTAAACATTACCCATTATCTCTGCAGAGAAAAGTAAGCAAACATTCAAAATCCAATGCCTTCAGTGCTACCATGTTTCCCTGAAAATAAGACCCACCCAGAAAATAAGTCTAACCTGATTTTTTAGCATGCTCCTAATATAAGCCCTACCCCCAAAATAAGCCTGGGGTAGGTGGGCGTGGCTAGCACAGAAAGAGCTGGGGACAATGGTGTCCAGCCGCAGCCCACACAGTGCAGGTAAATCCAAGCGCAGAGGGAAACACGGTAGTTCAGTATTCTTTGTAATCAGTTTGCAAATCTTTTAACCATTTTGTGATGGCAATTAGACAGACATGTCAAACAATATTCAGCTATTTGTAGTGATTGCCTTAACTCTCAGTCACAACTTGGAGAAAATACTGCCTCACTCAATAGCAATAGCAATAGCAGTAGCACTTAGACTTATATACCGCTTCATAGTGCTTCACAGCCCTCTCTAAGCAGTTTACAGAGTCAGCCTATTGCCCCCAACATTCTGGGTCCTCATTTTACCCACCTTGGAAGGATGGAAGACTGATTCAACCTTGAGCCGGTGAGAATTGAACTGTAATTGAATGTACAGTGAGGGAAAAAAGTATTTGATCCCCTGTTGATTTTGTATGTTTGCCCACTGACAAAGAAATGATCAGTCTATAATTTTAATGGTAGGTTTATTTTAACAGTGAGAGGCAGTATAACAACAACAAAATCCAGAAAAATGCATTTCAAAAAAGTTATGGCCAGGCTAAATCAGGGATAACAGTTCTGCTTTCCATTTTACACCAGGTGGCTGATCAGCTGGATGGAGGAAAACTGGGTCTTTGGGAACACTAATGGCTAGATGAAACTCATGGGCCCCTTTTCTCCAGATAGGGTTGCTGTTATTTATATCGAGAACATTAAGTATATTTAATATTTTCACATTGTTGTTTTTTCCTGATTTTTTTTCACAAGACATCTTTGAGAGAAGCAAGTTAAGATTTCCCCTTTCTTAAGAATTTCAAGGAAACTTTAAAAGCCCCCTACTCTTAAAATCTTTGCTGCTAAGATAGTTTGACATTGCAGGTTACATAATAGTTACACATTTGATATTCCCCCCCCAACTGCCTTCAGCCTTGACTCCTAGTCACTGATGAGGATAGATGCACTCAGTTTTCTTGGCAATATTTTAAAAAGTAGTTTGCCCTTCCTTATTCCTAGGGTTGAGCAAGTGACTGGTCCAAAACCAGGAGCTTGGTAGCACCTTTTTGAACAAATAAAAGACGTTCAACTTTCATGAGTTCATGAAAGGACTCCAGGATTGTTGCCACCATAGACTAACACAGCTCTAACCCAAAGTGACCTAGTGGGCTTCCATGCTTAAGGAAAGATTAGAACTCCTGTTTCCCCATTCCTAGCCCTGCATCTTATTCATCAAACCAACCTGGCTCTTAATATAATTAATTATCAGTGAAAATTACACTCAGAGGATTGTGGGGTTGTCCTTCTGGAACCAGTGCTCTTATTCCATTCCCAGCTATATCCTTTCTTTCTTACTTCTTCATTACAGCACAGAGGGATTTCACCCAGGACTCCACAATTTCCGCCTCTTCCCTGCCTGCCTTGTTCACTCAAGAATCGGCCGTTTAACATTTGAAATAGAGCAGAAGAAACACTATCATCCATCTCATCTCATGTTTTATTTTTTCCCCTCTGTCCCATTTCCCTTCAGAACACTTCCCAAGCTTTATTGCATGCTTCCTGTGGGCCTCTGGAGAGCGCTCCTTGTTTCCATGGCGCACACTTTTCCTGCCTGCCTGCCTGCCTCCTGTCAGATACCTGGAAACCAGAGCAAGAGCAGCCGGCTGGGGAGCCGATCCCCGGCGGTCACCGCCCCCTCGGCCGAAAGAAGGCGAGGATGCTGCCGAGTTCCCCAGAACTAGCTGTCTCCGCAAGAGAAAGGCACCCCTTTAACCTCCTTTCAGGCGACGAAAGTGGCCTTTGCAAGAACCGCCCCCCCCGCCCCCCAAATCCCTGTCGAGGAAGAGCTTTGGCGCCTCTTGGCAAAGGCCTCTCCTTCGACAAGCTGGCTCTCTGTCGGGCGCCGAGCGAACGAGCGGGTTCCGCCCCCACCTTCCCGCTCCCTGCGATAACGAGGCCAATTAAGGCGAAAGCGTAAAACTAGGGCAATGATTTCGGGCTTTGAAATGCAGTCAAAGCAAGCGGTGCCTCTTTCAGCGAGTCTGAGTGACGCCACTTCATTTCAACCATCTCCGCGAAACACGAGGGTGCCTCTTTGCAAAGAGCGCCCCCTTTCTCCGATCAGGATGTTATTCGCCCTCAAATGAAAGAGGGCTGGACGATTCTTTGAAACCCGTATTCTTGCATAGGGATCAGGCATCTGTCAAAGCAGATGTTCGGTTTACTCCATTTTTTTGTCTTCTAACAACTCTAGCTTTTCCTGGGCTGCTTTCTTCATGTCTGTTCAGCGTCTGAAGAGAACTGGATAGAGTACAGTATGTGAATGAATCACGTCATAAGTTCAATAAGATATCAGTATCAGCTTAGATATCGGCACTTTTCAGAGAAGATAGCTCGCACCTTCCGATAAAAGAGCCAGCATGTGGAGATTCAGGAAGTTTAAAAGTAACAATGATACCTCTTTGGAAAGCTTTCCAATTACAGTATTGTACCTCACATTTTTTCATTACTAAAAGAAATGTAATAGGTTAGAAAGAAGAGAAAAAACAGAATGCAGGAAGATGCATTCTGTATATGCAGTATATGCAGCCCATATAGCAGTGCTATTCCTTTCTGGCAACAACACCCCCCCCCCCGCCCAATTTTGATACTTTCAAAGGCTAACACATTTATTGTAGCAAAAACTTGTGTGAACTGCAGTTCAACTTTACTGGATGTATAATGGAAAATCAGAATATTGACTCATAAACTACTTGATATGTGTTGGCTAAATATTAATGCTCAGAGTATGGAAAATGAACACAATGATCTCAATTCTTAGTATAGGAAGACAAATATATTTCTGCAGGTGTTACTGAGGCCTGATTCCTGAGTCCAGACTATAGCATCTGAAGAATAATAACCAAGTTCAAAATAATAGAAACAGTAGGAATGGAGACAAACCGCAATCTATATCAGAACTATCCTCACTTGCTTCAAAAGCTAACTTAATGAATTCCGTGATACTGTAGAAATTATCTGGATTAAAATAAGGGGAGGGCTGACCAAAACAATTGTTCTTGGTATCTACTATTGCTGGTCCAACCAAGGAGAAAGTGTGTGGAATACTTGCCAAGTGAGGTACAAGTAATAAAGACAGAGGACGTTTATTATCCTTACTTCAGTGGGGGGGGAAATGTCAAGAGTGGCCCTTTCAGAAAATTTGTGAACTATGCAGCTTTCTTGTTCAGCTACTAGAGTTAAAAGGGGGGACATCTGGACTACAACAGTGAGTTTTCCCACCTTCTCCATTAAAAAGTGAATGTTTTTACTATTCGGTTACATTTTTTGTGCTTTAATATTATTTTTATTGTTCACTGAAATGCATGGAAAATATAAAGGAATATTTTTAATGAAAAAGTAAATTCATAAATAAGTTGCCAATATGTTTTATATTGATGAGAGCAATTGGTGTAGTGGTTAATGAACCAGGCTAGAAACTGGGGAACCAGGAGTTCTAGTCCTTCCTAAGGCATGAAGGTAGCTGCATGACCTGGGGCCAGTCATTTTTTCTCATCCCAAGAAAGGAGGCAATGGCAAATCATAACTGAAAAACCTTGCCAAGAAAACTGCAAGGACTAGTCCAGGAAGTCTCCAGGAATCAATACTGACTCAAAGGTGCACAAAAATGTATTTTACATAAAAATTAGGAACAATATGAAAATAATAAAGGACATAAATAGAAAGTGGAAAGAGGGACACATAATAAAGAAAAGAAGGCATAGTTAGCCTGATTTGTAGAGAAATAGGATAACAGAAACTCAGTATGAACTAAGGTTCAGAAAGGATGCTAAGAAGAATTTTTCAGAATCCTAGGAAAATAAAAAGTGTTCTGTGCAAGTAACAAAAAGCTAAAAGATAACAGCAAAGGTAGAATAAATTGTATATTCCATTATTTACAATAAAGCCCAGGACAGAAAATTAATAATTAACAATACATTATATAGCTGAATACTGGTTTTTATGGAAGCTTCATGCCTGACTACCTAAAATCTAGAAAGCCTTGCAGTCACCATAGCCTAGTTTCAAAAACTTATTTGAGAGGATGTCTATGAAGAAATTCATGTTAAGTTAATCCTTCTAGAAGTGTAAAATGTGATATGGATTTTCCTCAAGGACTAGCTTTCAAACAGAGATGACAGGCCATCTAACTGTGATAATGAGGCACAAAGCCCCCAAAATTCCCATCTGATAGAAGCCTGCTTTATGTCACTATTGTATAGTAACTGACAATTCAAGGACAGTTTATGTCCTGACATTTCAGGACAAGTTCTCTAATTTTCCTTCTAGCTTCTTCCTCAAGCCATTCACCATCCTAGTCAATAATTTTCTTCAATTCTGACATTTGAGGGAAAATGACTGGGTAAGAAGGATGAATGGGCTGAGGAAGAAGCAAGAAGAAAAATTGGGGAACCTGTCTTGAAATACTTCTAGCTGTTTGTGAAAACAGAAAAAAATGTTCAAATTTGCTAGAGGTTCTTCAGCTAACTTGTTCAATCTTATATAGTAGTCCAAATGAAACATTATTTGATTTCTCCAAAAACTGCAGCCAGTTTATTCAAAGTTTCATGGAAATTACTTAGCTCTGATATCTTTTCAATCTTCTCTCCAAGTCTGTCTTCTTCAAAATCTATGCTTGCAGCTTCTTCAGAAAGCTCAACTTCCTAATATCGGATTCCATATGGCTCCTACCATTTAGAATAAGTAGTTGCATTTCAAAAGCAGTGTCCTCTAACACTGCCAACAATTCCTGTTGGTACCATTAATCTGTTGATCAAGCCTCCAATTTTGCAAACAAAATTCAACAGTTATGTTGTAAGCAATTCCTGAAATATTGTCTAGACCAGACACGTCAAACTTGTGACGTCACGTGATGTTGCGCGACGTATAGGAACTTTTCCCCCATTGCTGGCAATGGAGTGGGCGCGGTTTCGTCGTGACGCGTCCAGCTCACAGGCCGGCAGTTTGACACACCTGGTCTAGACCAATTCCAAATTTCATAATTATCTTCTCCATGAGGAAACTCTTGTATTTTTGGAAAAAGATGAGTTAAGGTACTTGAACATTAAATTTAGAAAAATGTTGATAGTAATTACATATGTGAATGTGTGTGTGTGTGTGTTATGTAATTATACATCTAACTCTTGATTTTGTATTATGTGTAGAAAGAAAAGAATTTGAGCTTGAACCAACTTTTGTCCCCATCTAAATCTAAATCTGGTCCAGGATGAAAATAAAACAGAAATTAAGCAAAATTCTTATTGCATTTCTTTTGTATATATAAATATTTTTATTTATTTTGTTGCTTTCATATTAACATGTCCTCAGACTCTAGGTGGAATACACAGAGGCTCCTCCAATTTAATTAACAACATTGTAAGTGAATGTCCTCCCGTAGGCCATCGGTAGTGGATGATCCATCATCATGTGAGTTTTAGAGACCCATAGCCGACCTATTATGCTTACTGATACTCTTTCAATGATTAATGAAAGAAAGAAAAAATGAGCCATGAAACACTTGTCTTAGAATGGAGGTTTTCAGGAATTAAGCCATGTTGTAATGAGCTTGGCCAGGCTGGCTAGACTTGATAAGAAATGGGAATTCAATACCATTTGGAATATTGTCCCTGCAGCTTTCCAGGACAGGTGACAGAGAAACCCCTCCAGAATCCTGAGAATTTGCTTTGAGAAAGGGTTTGAAATTTTTTGACAGGGAGGGGAGGTTTGTAGCAAGTCCTAGCTTTTGGTAAGTATTGTATTTATCCTGTTTCAGTCAAGTAATTGCACATCAACTGAAGCATCCTATGGGAGAGCTTGAAAACCCCTTCTTGTCTCTTAAAATTTCTTGTTTGTTGTCCTGCTATAGGCCATTATTAGTTGTTATAAAAGCAAAGCTCAAAAAGGTTACCAGAACAAATGCATGTGGTCAAGCTGTCCTGAGGATGTGTATTTAATTCAAAACTTTTTTTTTTTTAAATTTGTAGGTAAAACAGGCCAATGCAGACTGGCTGCCAGCAAAACAACCAATACTGAAGAGGTATTATAGGGGAGGGTTGCCTTATTATCTTTAGGGAAATTGTTGCTAAATATTTTATGAGTGCTTATCTTATGGCTGGATCTTTTTTATTTCTTATGTTGTAGTTCACAGAGCCTAGAAGATGTAGGAAAAGTTTGGAAAGGAGTTCAGAAAGACCATGATAGATTGTGCACTTTGGTCACTCCAATGTCTGGTGAGTTTTGGACTATAGAACCCTAAAATTCAATGATTTCTGTAATTTTTGAGATAATGAAAACCTCCCTCAGATGTTCACCTCCTGTCTTACTTTGGCATGTTTGGCTTTTTTGGTTTTTGGCTATTATTTCTCAGCCAAACCTGCCTATCAGGGTTATAAGAATAAGGATAAAACTGACGATGAGAAGGAAGCAAACAAATGTATAGCTGATATGAAATAAATAAGGTCTCCTTCTAGTTGAGCTGAGTTCAGTGACAAGTCTATGTAGTTTCCTTGACAACAGCACAAAAAGGTTTTGCCATGATTTCTTCTGGGATGGTTTTTCTTTTTTTAAAAAAATGTGTTTTATTGATGTTTATTATAACATAAAATATAATGAAAATAAAGATTAAGAAAAAAGGAGGGGAATGCAGGATTTGTTTTTTAAAAAGGAGAAGAAAAATCGTGTAAAATACTCATAGTTACAACCTCAACTGTTTACATTACTTACAATTATTACAAGCCAATTTTACAACTGCACAATTATTAAATCTTCAGACTAAATTCTAAATTTCATTTCTTTCTATTTCATAGAAACCAAAAGCAATACCCCAATATAAACTTTTTAAACTTCCTTTTAACATATATACTTTCATTTTTATTAATATTTTGCAAACTTTAGGAATTATTCAAGGATTATATATATATATATATATATATATATATATATATATATATATATATATATAGGTCTTTGGTAATTCGGGTTTTCTCCCGTGTAAAATTGGAAGTGTCTTGGCGACGTTTCGACGAAGTCTCATTCGTCATCTTCAGGCTGGTGTCTCTTCGGCCTCGTGCTTCTAGAAGCACGAGGCCGAAGAGACACCAGCCTGAAGATGACGAATGAGACTTCGTCGAAACGTCGCCAAGACACTTCCAATTTTACACGGGAGAAAACCCGAATTACCAAAGACCTACATACAAACACCCGTGAAAACCTCAGAAAACAAATATATATATATATATATATATATATATATATATATAAACAGGAAAAGAAAAATCCATTTTATAAGCCCGAAACCATGCATTGGAACTTTCTTTTAATTACATATGTCAAACCAATAAAAAAATCTATCCTAACTCCTTCCAGCTTTTTTCTTTTTTTCTTTCAAACTCTCAGTCTAGTTTCTAGCCCTGATATATTTCCTGGCAGTTTCCCACTCAATTATTCAAGCTCACATAGGGAGTGCCAATTGTATGTGTTTCTCTCTGTGTGTTTGTCTATGTGCGTCTGGGTGTCCATGTCTGTGTCCATATTCATATTCATATTTCATTCATTCCAGGACTGGGTTTCAACTTCAGAGGAACCCCAAATCTGAGGCAAATTGAGGCATTGTAGGAAAGATTTTTACTCACCCCAAGTAGGCAATTTGCACTAACTGCTTTTCACAGTTCAAAGTTTCTGCAAACCCTATTATTTCATTGTCATATTTCTTTCACTTTTTTGTCAAAGCACTTTTTATTTCTTTTATTTCTTTTTGACAATGTATATGTTTCCATTACTATTATTTTTGTGTTTTGCTCCTTACCCCCTCTTATTTATACTTAATTAAAAATCAATAAAAATAAATTTTAAAAAAGAAAGAAAAAGAAATCTTCTGGTGTTTGCTTGGGTGTTCAGTGATTGTCAGGTTTCTCCCTACTTTTGAATGATCTTTGCAATCAGATCCTCATTGATACCTTTTGCATGAATTGCAAGATAACAGGGCAGGATATCTCAGGTGCTGATTGAAAAGTGGAATAGGCTGATTAGGGACAGAAGGCCAAGAATAGGTCTTAGTGAAATTTGGCAGAACAAAGGATTGTTATGAGTTTGTGGATTGCCATAAAATTATTGAGTAACTGGCTTTTATAGCCAAAAGACAAATTACTGATTGAGATACCTATTAAGGCCAAAATTTGTAGTCCAGTCTTGGAGGCACTGTCCTGGCTGTGGCTAAGACACCATCAAAATATATATTTGGGTGAGGAAAGAATATTAGCTTTCCTTCCTCCTGTTGCAAACAGCTGCCTTGTCCTTCTAGAGATCTGGTGCAGACTCTGGAAGTGATAGAGCGCAGATGGTTTTGTGATTTCAAAATTCAGGGATCTTTTAGGTATATTCTGATTTAGAATGATTGTAGAAGGAGAGCTTGCTGCATGGCAGTGGTTGAGCACCAATTTTTTTTCTATGTTAAGTTATAGGAGAAAGACAAACAATCAATGACAGAAGTAAGTAAGTAAATAAATGTATGGTAATCTTCCTGCCAGCAAAATTGAAGGTCCCATTTTCCTGAATCACTTTCTGATATGATATGTTGAACTTCTTGGGATGAATCATTCTAACAAATTGATCTATTGCTGGAGTATTGGGTTTTGCCCGTGGAGTGGATTGGGAGGTCTACTCTCTGTGTTTACCCATATATGTATAGGGAAATATAATTTTACACATACAGGTAATCCTTGTTTTTTTATTTAATATATAAAATACAAAGAAAAATAGAAATAGGAAGTTAAAGGAAGGAAAAAGAGAGGGGAAAAGAAGGTGTGAGGAACAAGGGGAAAAAAGAAAAAAAGGCATTGACTTCTGACTCTTTTTAGCACAGTACAATATAAAAACACTTCAGCCTCAACTTTTTGCTTTTACACATTAATATATAACTAGACATTTCTATAATGACGAATCTATCTAATTGAAATCAAAGTCAAAGTTTCATTTTTTTTTCAACACAAGCACAAAATCCAGAAGTGGTATGCAAATGAATAACATACTCAAATATATTCTCCACTTTGAATAGAATGATCAATTTAACCATGCCTCTTTTATCTTCCTTGAGGTGGAAACCTAATCATCTTTGTGACTATCACCATTTTTATTAACAAAGTTAACTATATTCTTTCAAATTCTTTGACCTTACCAGGAAAAATCTTTAAAAATCCCCAACCTTTAAAAAAAAAGCTAAACTTTCTTTAACCACTTTTCTAATATCAAAACTTTCTAATGCATCTTTTTCTTTATCTTCTTAACATACAGGCTTTAACATCATTAATAAATTTAGCTCCCACCCTCCAAATTACCCTTATAGAATAATATTTTTGTTTTCTTTTATAAGCATCCTTTTTAAAACACAATTTTTTTCTTTAAACTAATACATCATTTTCTTTAACTTTCTCTTAACACAGATACTCTCAAATACATTTTCAATAACATTTTGCATAGTTTAAAATTACTTAAAACATTATATATATATAAAATTTACATTTTCAAGTTTTGAATTAAGACTTTCAAGTACAAATATCAAACAAAAAAAATCCATCCTAGATCCAGTTAACTCATTAAGTTTAAGTCTCTCCTTCCAGCTTGTCTTCATGGAGTAAACTTTTCTTCTTCTCTGGAAAACTTATCCAGTAGTTATAAGCCTCCCTTTTTATCATGGATTTCTCAACCTTGTTAATATCCTTAAAGAAAAAGTCCCAAATTTGTCTTTTTAAAAGTTGCCAATTTTCTTGACACTTTTCTTTCAGTTGTGTTGAGAGATTCATATTTAAACCATCATAATAAAAGTTAATGTCAGATTTGTATTCCAAATTTGCAATGAACTCTTCTGCTTTTTCAGCTATTTGTGAAGTTGCCTCGGTAATTTGGTAACTTTCTGCACATGTTTGCATCTCTAAAGTAATTTGAGAGGTTTTTTAAATCATCCTTGGAGCACAGCTGGTCAACAAGTTGGTAGATTTTATTTAGAGACCTTTCAAATATATCTCTAATAATTTGCTCCTCCATCTTGACTTGCTCTTTGATCAGGATCAGAAAATTTTAGCCACTCACAGCAAAGAAGACCAAGCTACAAATTACTACAATAATAAACTAAAATCATAGCTTTCAGTCTTTATGTTTCTCCATCAGCTTTTTTTTTTTATTGCTCTTCCTTATTTTGGCTTGCCTTAGCAGCCTTATTATTTAACACTAAAGAAATCCCTAAAATGGCACAGTCTTCAAAAAGGCATAGCAGGCTGTGACTAAAGAGAGCCTCTTTTAACTTGACTTAGAAAAGATTAGTCCTTGAAGGTGATTAAGAAATGAAAGGCACAACTTCCTGTTTGTTTGAAAGGTAAATTTTGAAACGGCGGCTTCTTCAACTACGAACAGATTACAGCCCCTCCCCCCAGCTTTTGGCAAACAGATAGCTTTGAAGCCTAGCTCCAGAAGCTGCTTGCAGGCTTTCAGATGTGTTGGAGAGTCCTGAGGGGAAATTCTTAGTCTCCCCCTGATCCGGGTGAGTCATAAAAACTGAAGGAATGCCAGTCCCTTCGGTTAGTAGCTGAAGAGCTACAGTCCAGGGAAAAACCCTTCAGGGATCGCTCCCTGTGTGTGTATTTAGTCGGCCATATTCACGGAAGTTCCGCACACCTAGGTAATCCTTGAGTTACAACACGCAATTTAAAAAATGTTTGAAATTATGATAGACCCCCAAAAGCTATATATGACCCCATTTCAATGTTATGATGGCTGCAGCAGGCCTTTGGTCATTTGCCTTTATGACCCACCACAGGATCGCTGCAGCGCCCTCCTGCCCCTCTCTCTCCCTCAACCCACAGTGCTTGGGCCTCCTCCCCACATGCTCTTATGAAGTGTGCCATAACTTGAATTGTACAAGGAGGGCTGGCCATGTATCCCCAGGCCAAGCAGCAGCAATCCAAATGCAGTTGTCATTTTGTCCCACTCCTTTGTGGGCGGGACAAAATGGTGGTCACCAGAGAAATTGCTTCATTTTGCTGCACAGGGTCTGCACAGTGCTGCAGAAATTTCTCAATGCTGCAGAAAGCACTGTGCAGACCTTGATAAGTCAGCAAAATGAAGCAGTTTGTCTCAGGGATATGCAGAGGAAACCCAAATGCAGCTGCCATTTGTGGGGGGGGGGAACAAAATGGTGCCCACCAGACCAACTGCTCCTTTTTGGGGTGCCTCCTGGACACATTTCACCTAATGACTGCCACAACATGCGACTGCAGTGGGCAGGCTCCATTACAGTCGTATCTTGAGGACTTCCTGTATACAGATAGTCCTTGCTTAGTGACCACAACTCTGATTGGCAAATCAGTTGCTAAGTGCTACAGTTGCTAAGTGGAAAATCATATGGGCTTATGACCTTACAGTATTTCTCATTTGTTTGTTAAGTGGAGTGCTGCAGTCATGAAGTAAAACATCACATGACTGCAACTTAGAATTTTACTTCCATAATCTCTATTAACTCTTCTTGTCACAAACTGGTTGCAAAGAACATGAATGGCCATTACGTGACCATGGGACACTGAGACGATCATAAATGCGAGGATTGGCCAGAAAGCTTTTTTTACACCATTGTAATTTCAAATTCAATGGGTAAGTGAGGAATACCTATATTCCACCAAGTACAGGTCCCTTTTTTTTTGTCTTGGATACCTTACATTGAAACTGAAATATAATTTAGAAAAATGAAGCATTTACCGGCATCTTCTGCAAAATGGGCAGTGTTTGATGTGCTGTATTATCCAGGGGCTTCCCTCTATCATTAAAAAAAATTGTTTTTCACAGAACATAAGAAGACATCTGGTCCCCCTAACAGCGTCCGGACCCCTCCATATGCACCCCTGTATTTACAACATATTTCTCCTCTGGATTATCAACACAATGTATATATTCCAGGAACCCCAACAACATCTGCCAATAAGAATGGCTCTGTATTTCTGGAGCAGGAGGCTAAGAACAGCTTCTCCACATTTGGAAAGAGGAAGAAAATGATCAATTATTCTGATAAACATGACAGCATGGTCATTAACAATCTGAAATAAAGTTTCTTTAGCAGGCCAGCAGACATTGCAAACCATGCCTAAATATTCCATGGTGCTGGAGATTTCTGATTTTAACACTCTATGTGATTGTACATAATATAAGGGGCCAATCTACAAGCTACTTCCCCTGAAAAGATGGCAAACAGTGAATAACTGTAATGTCAAGACATCAGGAATGACTGTAATTTATAATGAAGGCATGGATATGTCTCTTTAGACACAGGTGAATGCTAGCTCTTGGAACTGGAGAAGGAAAAAAAAGAAAGTAAAAAAGAATGGACATAACATTCCTCCATTTTAGAGTTCTGGTGGCTGCTTTGTGTGGAAAATGCAACACAGCTGGCAAGTTGCAAAAGAACATAAATGAATCATTTGTTTTACACTATGGAATATAATAAATGATTGGGGTGGAAGCAGGACAGTTGTCTGAAATTCAAAGAGGTCATGGTATAGACTTTTCAACTTTTAGCAACCTTCCCCCATTTTGTAGATGAAGTAATTCTTTTTAGACTGTAAATGTTTCAGCACTGTCTTTCATTCTGTTGTGTTATCACATTTAGCAATATGGAAAATTATGGAAAGGTAAAACTACTTTTTGCCACATAGAATTTGTGAGGGTAGAGGTAATGCTTAGCAGAAATGCATTTATTTATTTCATATATTTCACTCACTGATAAAAATGTTTTCTCATTATAACATACATTTGGATTTAAAACAAAACATCATTTCAATCAGCCTTTTCGGTAAAAATGGGTTTTTTAAAGAATTGAACTTTTAAACAAGAATTGTGATATCACATGCATATACACCAGGGGTGGAGCTTTCAGTGCAACCCCATGGTGTTGCTTTATCATTCTGGCAAAAGCAGCAAGCTCCTACAGAGCCCCATGCTAAATGCACACACTTCCAAGTTGAAGTGTAGAGCAAAGAATCTTGCAACTAATAATACACGTTATGCTTTATTTTGAATCCATTATACCAGGGCTTTTCAACCTTTTCACCCACTGTACCACTTTTAGGATATGGCAGCATCCGAGTACCACCAGTCACCTAGCAACGTGTCAAAAACTTGATGACCAAAAAAAAAAAGGAAAAAAGTGATAAAGTACAGGTAGTCCTCGACTTACAACAGTTCGCTTAGTGACTTTCGAAGTTACAATGGCACTGAAAAAAGTGCCCCCCAAGCCACAGCCGAGCAAGACACCTGCCTGCCTGCCCGGTGGTGCTCTTCCTCCTGTCCCAGCTTTTCATTGTTGTGAGCATTTCTGTTGAGGATTGGCAGCGAGGGTGGGGTGGGGGGGGTGTTTGGTTTTTATTCCCCCCATCTGCTGGGTGGTTGCAGCAGGTTTTGGTCACTTCACATGACCCTGGGACACTGTGACCATCATAAATATGAATCAGTTGCCAAGCATCTGAATGTAGATCACAAGACCCTGGAGATACTGCAACATTCCAGCTGATCGGCGCTTCTTCTGGGCTCAGCAGAAGCGTCAGGATCAGTGCTGCTTTCCAGGTGATTGGTGCTTCTTCAGGGCTCAGCAGAAGCGCCAGGATCAGTGCTGCTTTCCAGGTGATTGGTGCTTCTTCAGGGCTCAGCAGAAGCACCAGGATCAGCGCCGAGCTCCAGCTGGAGCTTGGCGCTGATCCTGGCACTTCCACTGAGCCCTGACAGCCTTGCAGCTCCAACCATCTCTCGCTCAGGCTTGTGTGGTGCTGCCACCAGTTCAGCTCATTCCCCTCCCCCATTACCACTTTTCTAGGATGGTCGTGTATCACCTGCCAGGTGCCAATGTACCACAGGTGGTACCCGTACCACTGGTTGAAAAGCCCTGCATTATACACTTCTAATAAGCATTTTCAAATGGAATGAAGTTGGCAAAGAGCCAGTATTGCAGCCCCTAAAGAGATATTGTGGGGAGAAAAACCTGTCCAGTGAGAATGAATGTTTTTGTTATCCAATCAGACTCTGCTAAACAAGTTAGGCTATCTTCTGATAGCAATTCTATAAGACTGTTACATTCTATTGAATGGATGTTATTATTTTGGACCAATCTACAGCCAAATTGCTATCGCTTTCCTTCTCCCTTCAACTAATTTTACAGGGTTTTGAATACAAAGCCATCATTTTTTTTAAAAAAACAACCCTTTGATTAAAGAACAATATCAGTATCATCTTAAATAGTTGAAACATCTCCTTCTCTGCCATTGGTAAGTTGCATATTGCTTCACTCTCCATCTTAGTTGTGGTTTGAGTATCTGTAGTTTGGCACTTCAGCCTCACTTTTCTACAACAGTTTTAGATTCCTGAATGTAAGTAAGGATGGGAAGAAGATTATTGAGCATTATGATATCTGGCTGAGCCTGTTACTATTATGGAATACATAATGGTTTATTTTGAACTCACTCAATCTTTTATCCTTGGCATAAATAGGTCAAACTATCAAACAACAACTAGCCACAAAGGGGAGCTGAAAGGAGAATAAGAATTAATTCTATTCTAGAGTTCTAACATTGGGAATAAATTCTAGTCTACTGTTCTGGAGCTGGGCAAGACAAGTAGGAAAGTTTTGGGACACATTATATGCATTCACCACAATTGCAGCTACACCACAGTCTACCTGATGAACATCAAAGAGAAATGAAATGGCTATAAAAATGGTTCTGTCAGATCACATGATCAGTATTTGCCTATATGCACAATTTTGCCCTGTGGACAAAATCAAAAGAAACCCATGAGTTCCCAATCTATTGAAAAACTTGATGTAGGATATATAATGGGAGAAAGGCTGATAGAATTCGAACTTAAGACAATAATAAATCTTCATTATTCTGCATTATCAATTTGTTCTTTTCATAGGCATTCCAGATTTAAATATTTGCAATTCTACCCTCATTTTTCACAATGTTGGCTTCAGCAACAAGTTCTTTGTAGAACAGGTCTATTGGATACATTTATTCAAGATAATTTATGTGTGCATTTATGTATATGCGTGTGAATATTTTTTTTCTTAAAAACAGTCTTTGACCTATTTGCATGGAAACAGTCTGCCAGAATCACAGAAAGAAAAATTGATTGCATTTGAATTATAGTTGACTGCTTTTTGAATAACAATACATGCAGTGCATGTTTGCTTTATAGTAATAAATTGTTCTTTAATAATCCCAAATGGAAAATTTGTTTGTTGTTGCTTTTGGGTCATGTTACTAGATAATAGAAGCAGCAATTAGTGAAAAATATTTACAGGGGTTGTGTGGGTAGAGGAATAGCTTGAAAATCTGTAAGGTGAAGTTCTAGCAGAGCTTTCTGCTGCAGTCTTTCAGAGTGTAGTTACTTGTTGAAATTACATTCTTAAATGCAAGCAATATTAAACTACTTTATCTTGTGGTTTTAGGGAGGGAGCCAGGCATTGTGCAAATTTTGCTAGGCAAATTTATGGGAATATAATGCTTTGTGAATGTCTAGGTGGCTTATCTTTCATTGTGGTTGAAGTTATCTCCGCATATTTGGGATGCTAAAAATTAAAAATGAATTTATATCCATAATTGCAGGGCTTTGTAATCAAAGGAGAAAGTTTGCTTTTGTTTGCATTTTTTCCACTGATCCAATGTAGCAAAAGTGCAAGAAAAACTGAGTTCTTACTGAAGCAGACTGGGGTAGATTATATTATGAAATAAACTAGTCTCATAAGATATATTTAAGTATCAAACCCCAGAAGGTCTGGACAAGTAGTGATACCCTGTAGTTCTAAATTTTTTTTTTAAAACGATAGTGGGTTTTTACATACAGGATTACATGTTTTATAGTGTGAGGCCTGAAAGCAGGCTCTGAAATATTTACTTCTACAGTCTTCTTAAAAATTGAGTTCATGAATTCAAGTTTTAAACTTGCTCACAATTAGTGTGGGTGGGGATGGAGACTTGATCGCAGAAACTGAATCTAGTTTTACCATTTGAAGTAGTACATGGCTGTAGCCAGTCCTGGATACGGGAATGCGCTCCCTTCAGAGGAAGACCACTGTAGAGAGAGTAGAGAATGGGAAACAAGTACAATGTTGGCATCCCAAAAGGCATTTTTTTCCAGAGCATCGTCAAGTTGAGCAGATACTCTGGTCCTTTACAGAGAATTCCTTGCCTTCATATTCGTAAATCTAACTGCTTCCCTCGTATCACTGATATGATGGATGCTTTATAGACATAGTGTTGCCTCCTAATTTGGTGCACATTACACTCTTCTGGCATCCTAAGTAGGCCTTTTACAATTTGTTTGATTTTACAGGTTATTGATTTCTCACATAATTCCAATGCAGTACAGCCTGATGCAATATTGATCACTTGTGAGAGACCTTGGCTGCAAAACAGCTTTGTTGAAAAGATGTAAAATATTAGCACTTTAGCTTGATTAGCATGGCCCATAGTAGAAAGTATTATTTGGTGAAACAAAATATTCTTAAAAGTGTACATGGTATTTCTAGAATTGGAAGAAAGACTGCTTCTAAGAATAACTCTCAGAAAGACATGATATCGTAATGTCAGTAATCACTAATGCTGTTGGTCGGAGAGAACCTCTTTTAGTTGCAAAGTTGATAATAGATGGAAGGGAAGCTATTATCTTCAATATAAGTCAGAGTCAAATAAATACCAGATTTTAATAAACTAAAATGAAAAAATGCACACAAATTCATAAAACATGCAAATAATGTATACTATATTAGATACATAATAGGCAGTGGTGGGATTCAGCAGGTTTGCACTGGTTTGGCAGAACCGATACCTAATTTTTTGTTGAGTTTGGCGAACCAGTTATGATAAATCTGTGTTTTCCAAAACACTTCTGGTTTTCGTTCAACTTCCTTCCAGGCGGGGAAAAAAAAAACCCTCCCCAAAAGTCCAAGAGAGGAGCAAAGGGAAACCAAACACGTGATCACGTCACTCAGGCGAAATTGCAAGTGAGGATGCCAATCAAGAAGCAATATGGAAATATCTTAAATATTAGTTTTATTGCTTTTTGTCAGGTATTGTTTAATATTTTTCATTAATATTTTAAAATTCTTTCTTATAACATAATTTAGTTTTGTGTACCTCTTTTATTGTTCTTATTTAAGTATTAAATGCATGAAATAATCAACTATCTTTCGGTATATTGTTTTTTTACACTTAGAACGGTCATTAGGCCAGAGAACCGGTTGTTAAATTATTTGAATCCCACTACTGATAAAAGGGCAATTTTAAAATAACACTTAAACAGAAAATTATGCAGAATTATATTAACCAGTTTTTCCATTTTATTGGTAAAGAGCTAAATAAAAAGCTGAAAATGAAAACATGTCTTCAATCTGGGATTTTAAGTTTAGGAAAACAATTTCTTTTCAACAATGCAATTTGTCTTCTGGAGTATGTTGCAAGCTCAATAAATCCAAAATATTGGATTTTTTAAACAGATGCATTTCAAGTTTTCAGTATATAATTCAACACAAAATTAATGTATTTAGACATTATTTCTCTTCACAAGATTTATTATCAATAATTTGACTATCAACTCCAGGTGGAACTACAGTAGAAGAGGCCCAAATCACAGACGCCAGGGCCTTTTCAAATGTATTATGTTCCAATCCATTATTCTAAAGCCCTTGCAAACTGCCAAGATATTTCGGCTATAGTTTTAGAACTTTCCAAAATATTTTTCAATACAAAAAGTAACTGGGGAGATTGCCTTTCTCTGACTATCACTTGTCCATACCTGCCCCATCAGGTCTGGGGAAAAGTGTATACTCTGGGTTCTGTTAATTAAGGTCCATGGGACCCGGGAAGCATACTTTTTCTGTTGCTCTGCCTATTTCCCCCTGAAATTGGATTGGTTTTTCAGAAGACCTTTAAGACCTGTTATCCCAAGCATGGGGCTTGGGAAATTGGAGAGCTTCTAATTATATCGTGATTGTTTGTGATTATATTTATTGCTGATGGTTATTTGTGGCTGACATTCTGTTTTAGTTGTGCATTTTTATTTTTTATTGTAACATCAATGTTCTTACTTCTGTTTGCTGCCCAGAGTTGCTTGTGGAAGATATGTGGCCATATACATTGAAATGAATAACACATCAGATCAAACTTTCATATATATTCATATACAGGTAGTCCTCGACTTACAACAGTTCATTTAGTGACTGTTCAAAGTTACAAAGGCACTGAAAAAAGGGACATGATCGTTTTTCACACTTACAAACACTGCAGCATCGCCATGATCATGTGATCAAAATTAAAATGCTTGGCATTTTAATTTGACTCATATTTATAACGGTGACATTGTCCAAGGGTCATATGATCACCTTTTGTGACCTTCTGACAAGCAAAGTCAATGCGAAACCAGATTTACTTTACAACCGTGCTACTAACTTAACAACTGCTGTGATTCACTTAACAACTTTGGCAAGAAAGGTCGTAAAATGGGGCAAAACTCACTTAACACATGTCTTGCTTAGCAACATAAATTTTGGGTTCAATTGTTGTTGTAAGTCGAGGACTACCTTTATAAATGTTGCCCAATGTTGAACTAGATGATCCATGGTGTTTGCAACAATGATTGAATTAACTCTACTGTAGCAGCAGAGCTGAATCCATATTTGAGGTCTCAAACCAATTTTCCTCCAAACTCTGGCCAACATGCCCTAGCTCTCTTGCTTGTTAATTACTGCTGCCAACGCCTATCTCGCAGGGGATTATGTCATCTGGTCTCTTTCTCCTAATCTTGGAATATGAGAGAGATAATACATCAATTGAATGTACATTCGATTAAAATTAAAGCCAGTTTATATGTTATTCCCCATGAGTCTACTGTTATACTATTTGCCTTCTGTCATATTACAAATTACAATTCTGTAGGAATGTCTTAGTGCCACATCAGGCCTGGGCCATGAATTGTGCACCCCTGTACATATTCCTTTATTCCACTTGTATGGATATTGTATGGACTCATGATGTTTTACAATAACAATCAGCAATAAAAATAGCCACAGAGTAGAATCAAAATGTAAACAGTAAAGTATAAAATAAAAACGGCAATATTGGACATACGAATCAAATTGTAAAAAAATGCACAATGTAAAACTAATATTCCTAATAAAGGTAAAGGTTTCCCTTGTCCAGTCATGTCCGACTCTAGGAGGCAGTGCTCATTTCCGTTTCTTAGCCGACGAAGCCAGCATTGTCTGAAGATACTTTCCATGGTCATGTGACCAGCATGACGACACACCAAGGTGCATGGAACACTGTTACTTTCTCACCGAAGTGGTACCTATTTATCTACTTGCATTTGCATGCTTTCAAACTGCTAGATGGGCAAGAGCTGGGGCAAGAACGGGAGCTCATCCCATTATGTGGCACTTGGGTCTTGAACCTGAGCTGTCGACTTTCCAGCTGACAAGCCCAGCATCTTTAACTGCTGAGCTATCGCGTCAAGTAACTTTCCTAATAATGAGGATCAAATACAATAAATAGATAATAATATTATCTATTTATAATATAATTATCTATAGTATAATAAAGTAAACTAAACAAATGAAGTTGTTAATAGAAATCTAATGTTACCTAATTAAACATAGCAGATATGAAATTGTAGGAGATGACCAAGGCTGAGCCCGAGGGAAGGGTCAAACACATCATCAGTCATGAGTCCCTGCACACCCACAAGAGATCTAAGTCCAGCCCACCTTGAATGCCTTCTTAATTCCTGCTCATTTCCCTTGACTGCTAATAACTCAGATTTTTGTAGAGAGCTTAAGCTTGCAATAAAACTTTATACTCATTTGAACTGACTGAATTTCCTGATTTCCCCAGTGCTTGACAGAAATTTAGGTTAGTGAAGTGTACATATAGGAATTTCAGTGTTAAGGCTTGTGCTGTTGAGAAGAACAATTAAAAGGCAAAATTCCTTTACATAGAAATAAACATGTCTCTGCTATTTTTTTCCAACTGAGTGCGAGATGAACACAGCAGATGAGTAGAGTAGAGGGCAAGAGGAGTATAACGTGATTTGAAGAATGTTTTTAAATATATTTGGCACTTTTTAAATTGGAACCAATAATGTGTTCCAGATTTGTAAATTGAGAGCTTAAAGGATACTGAACATTATGCTACATTTCTGTGATCGACATGGGGGCATGAAGAGATAGCTTTTAAAAGAATGCACTCTACTCTTTCAGGAGATGAAATGGTACCAAAAATGGAAGACAAAAACTTGGTCAAGTGAGGAAACTGAATATTCTGTTCTATTTCAGCAAATAACAGCATATTTTATTTCAAGACAATATGCTATTTCTGAAATACAGGAAGCTTTAACTGATAATAGAAAGCAGTAATATCAGTAAGCACACTGATTCATTTATTGCCATCTTCCTTTATTTGGTACTGGTAATTGCAAGATAGAATAGAAATTGATATTGATAGAACTTTGATTTTCTATTTGAATATGATCTATAATTTTATGAAATAAAATTCTAACCAAAATTAAGACGTGATTAAATTTACATACAATAGGACAACAGAGATTGTTTCTATAAATTAAAAGCCCACAGTTTAAAGACATCACTGTATTAGGTTTCTTCAAATTTTTAAAGGACAAATATAATTAGGCATAGAAATGTGTACACATCTCTCATGCTTTACTCATCTCTTGTTTGATTTACTGGAATGTACTGTATATGGGATTTTCCCTGAAGACCACATGAAAGCTTCAAATGGTCCAGAATGCAGTGGCTTGATAGTCATGGGAATTTGTCTATGTATTGTAATAACTCTTCTTTAAAAGTTGCACTGATTACCAGTTTCCTTCCAGGTACACTTCAATATTTGGGTGAATATCTACATGTTTTGGGATATGGATATCTATCTGGGACTGACTTCTCCCAGTGGATTGTGCCAAATAAGATTGAAAAAGAATAGTTCTCTGCAGATCCCTCTCTGTATTCTCCAGGAACCCCAGGGAACAAGTGTTCTCATTCTTTGCTTCTCTTCTCTGGAAGAGGATTCTACCAAAGATTAGACTGGAACCCACCCACCCAGAATGCCTTGCAGGAGATTTATACCCTGTTGCTGTGGATTTCTCTATTGTTCCTTGGCTGTTGGATTGCTGTTTCTTTTTTATATATTGATTACAATTTTAATTTTCTTATTGAAGAGTATAACATGTTCAGAGTCTTGTGTGCATTGGAATGACATGTGTGGTATGTAAGCAAGCAAGCAAGCAAGCAAGCAAGCAAGCAAGCAATACATTTAGAATATCCAGGTAGGAAATGTATGACTAAAAAGACAAGGTTAGTCACACAACCAATATATTTTTATATCCCTATGTATGGATTAAATCCAAACAGTATTTTTTCTACTATTTATCCAACTGCTGTAGGCTAGAAATCAAGCTTCAAGAAATTGGCATACTGGTAGTCCTCACTCAATGACTGTTTGCTTAATGTTACTTATAACCCGTCTTAGAAATTATGAGTGCTGCAATCCCTCTTGAGGTCAACTGACCACATTTCAGGAGCTTGGCAACTGGGTCGCATTTATAACCAGTTGCAGCATCCTGTGGTCACATGACCACAATTTGTAATTTTTTTTTTGCTGTTTTTCAGCAATGTTTGCTAAAGGACTTGCCTAAGGACTACATGGTTCACTTAACAACCATGTGAATTGCTTAACAATTGTGGTGACTCACTTTATGATCATCATAAAAAACAGTTGTAAAATCAAACCAGGTTATATGGTGACCCATTTAACAACCATAATGACTTGCAACCAAAATTTCAGGCTTAATTGTGATTATTAAGTGAGGACTAGTTATATAGATTAGCTGAATATTGCTAGATGATATACTTAGAAAATTTTACATAAAAACAAACTATTAAAGCTATACTGATAAAAATGTAGAAAAAGGTACCCTAAGACCTTATGTTCTATGGGGGATGGTCATTAGGGTTCCATGTTACAGACAGGTGCAGATGAAAGACATTCAGATAATCAAGACATGCAGGGGGGATGAATCCCAACTGCGTCTCAGTGGGATGCATATAATAGCACCCTACCCCTCTGTTACATGATTATGATGTAATTGACATGATTATAGATATGATCAGGTCAGGGTGAACAATGCTTTTAATTAAGCTGGCATAAACACAATCATTGTTCCAGATGAACAAGGACATAGTGACCCACGACAAGCTGCCTTCATTTCCCATCTTGGTTACTGCCAGTATTTTACGAGAAAGAGGAAATCCAGAAGCACAGGTGTATTCTAAAAAGTACAAATGAGTATAAAAGATTACCAGAGAATAACATGAAATAAAAGGAGAAAATTACCTTTAGCTGAATAAAATGTAAGTTAATGTACATATTATAACATCTCTATACATTAGAAGCCTAATTTTGTCCTAGTCAAGGAGGAGTAGAGAAGACAACTGGAAGGAATCATGTATTACAGTTAGCTCCAAATTACATCTGGGATGTATGCAGGTTAAGAGCCTTGCCACAAGAAGATACAGGCATTGACCAAAAGGCCTGTAAACATTAGCTATGAACCCTTCTGTGGATTGCTAAGCTCAAGGGTAGTGCAGAACACAACTCTTATAGGTATTTCTTCTAACCCAATCTATCCCCAAAGAAAAAGAAGATGGGCATATATCAGACCTCAAAAAACAAAAGGATGTGATCTTATACAGAAGCAAGAGGTAGAGGACAAGGAATTGATAAGATCAAGCACTAAGTAGAATCGAGGCACCCAGCCAAGATGGTTTAAGTTAAGCTAAGAACCAAACACACAGCAAAATCTCTGACTCATTTAAAATAGACAGTAACTTGGTCACTTGGAGTCTGAGTATGTATTGTATCATAAAGAGAGGACAAACGTGAGACAAGCAAATGAAAGCAGTAGCATGTTAATCAGCAAATGAATCAAAAATGATTTTTCTAAGGCCAGGAATTACCAAAGCAAGTCCTGAAATGCATTTCATACATCATTCCTCTTAGTACCTGGGATATACAAAACTCTTGATATTCCTCTGCAATATTGTCAAGGCTGATGGAAATTAAAAGATAACAAGTATACTGACTTCGTGCACTTATTGATTATGCTTGAAAAGATTTATGCAGAACTGTAGTACGCTGATGCCTTCATCTTACAAGTGAATGAACCACAATGACAAACTATAATGTTATCCTACGTGCCAGCTGAATAAGTTGAACCCTATTTTTTAAGCAAATAAATCCAAAAGATCAAATATTGTTTTTGTAAGACTGATACAATTTGCCTCATCCAATTTGCCTCATTGTGCATGCAGCACAATCTGTCAGTCCCTACTTCATCCTTTTGCTGACTTTGTTGTGGTCTATCAATGAATTTTTGTTGTACTGTCCAACATATCTGCTTGGCCATAGCACCATCACAATAATTGATTGTAATGTTGCATGTAGCAGATATGCTGCCTCAAACTATAGATCAGGCATATCAAACTGCTGGCCCGCGGGCCGGATGCGTCACGCTGAAACCACGCCTACCCCATTGCCGGCAATGGGGAAAAAGTCCTGATACATCGCACGATGTCACGTGACGTCGCGAGTTTGACATGCCTGCTATAGATGAAAATATGTAGACATGATTGGTTTTAGCATTGGCCTGGGAATCGCTTTGGCAACAGTAAAAGGATATTTCATGATTAGTTTGTATCTGGCGGAATGAGACCTTTAGGCATGGACCATTGACCAAGCCTCCTTCGTCTCCTGCCTCCTTCCTCAGCCCATTTAGAGCCAGCTTTTCTCCTCCACTAGCCCTCCCCCACCAGTGCCTAAAGGTCCTAGAGTCCTAGATCCTCATCTGGGGTCCTTATGTTCTTGTCAGTAAGTAATCTCAAGTAACTACATACCTCTTTGCTGTGCCTAAAGAGTTCGATCCTACATTATAAAATATTGTGAACAAATTGTGAACTTGAAATGAACAGAAGGCATTTCCTATGCTCAATTGAGTTTTTATGACATCTACAAAATGAAGTCCAAGCCAACCATATTTTAGCCTAGTGTATGATATAAACTCAATGTGTCCTGTGAATCCTGATTATGGGATAAGCAAAGTACAAACCATAATTAAAATAATCACGGGCAAATGTGTTATAGAGAGTGAATATTTTCCCCTCAGCTGTTTGGATATTCTGTTTTTATAGAGAGATCAAACATTAATTCTAGTTCATATGTTCCTATAGCAAGCCTTACAAGATAGTTACAGAAATTATTAGGTGCTGCAGTTTCCCATCAGGGTAGTATTTAAGCATTTCCAGTAAATAGCTGTAAAAGATAGCCAAACATGCCTTTAACCAGGCATTTTTTAAACATTATTTTAATCTGTTGGGTTGAAGTTTCTTTTAACATGTATTTTTCATCTGCTATTGGAAAATACAAAACAACTGGAAATGTTTAAGACATTATGGTGCCTTGTTTTCTTTCTTTCTTTTTCTTCAATTTTCTTTTCAGTTGCAAATACCACCTAAAGAAAAAAATGTTGAGTAGAACAGGCCTTACTGTGTAATTCCCCAGTTTACCTTTAATGCACTTCCAGTTTGAATTGGTGGAAATGTCATAGGTTCTGTCTGCTGTATTCATTCTGCTGAACAAAGATTTCTTGTTAGTAATAATATGAATTAATCAGTCTAATTAATGTAGGATGAAAATGGAAACTTTTGCATACTGAATAACTTACGGTATGTTTCTTCAAAGAACACAAATCAGGTGCCAGAAAATAAATTAAAAACAACTTTTAAGCAGGCTTTGCTTTGCCTAATGACTTTTCTCCCATGAAATTCAATTGAGTACAAACCTTAGAGTTAAATAAATGATAGGTTTAAAACATGCCTGAAACAATGACAACATTTTATTATCCTTATTGGAATTCAGAGCACTGTTCCAATCTCAAGAAGCAGGGCAAACAAGTTCATGCTAGATGAACTGAAAAATAAAATATTTGTGCAGCCAGCAGAAATACATTCAAAGAGTCTGGAGGCATTTTGATTTTTTTTTTCTTTTCAGTTCATTGCTTTAAATATCTCTAGCTGGTGGAAAAAATAACAGGAAATAGAAAGATAGGTTAGGTTCTAGGCAAGGTCAGAATACACATTTTCTGATCATGAGAGCTCTGCTATTTTAATGCATACAATAGAAAATACTGTACCATGACATATTGGAGTCTCTCTCTCTCTCTCTCTCTCTCTCTCTCTCTCTCTCTCTCTCTCTCTCTCTCTGATAGATAGATAGATAGATAGATAGATAGATAGATAGATAGATAGATAGATAGATAGATAGAGAGAGAGAGAGAGAGAGAGAGAGAGAGAGAGAGAGAGAGAATGAGAGAGAGTATAAATGATTTTTTATACTTAATGGCTTGCCTTCAGAAATTGCTGGAGATTTTCAAGAACAGACTGGACAGCCACTTGCCAGAAATGGTATAGGGTCTCCTGCTTGAGCAGAGGGTTGGACTAGAAGACCTCCAAGATCCCTCCCAACTCTATTGTTCTGTATCAGGGGTGTCTAACTGACGGCCCATGGGCCGGATGCATCATGGCGAAACCGCGCCCACCCCATTGCCGGCAATGGAAAAAAAGTCGTGACACGTCGCAAACATCACGTGATGTTGCAAATTTGACACCCCTGTTCTGTATGGAGCCATATTTATGCTACTGAATCCAACTTCAGCTCAGTGCAGAAATCCAAATTTGAAGCATCTCCCAAAGATACTGGTTTCTAGCCTCTTCTTTAACATATGGCCTAGATTAGAATGTGCCATTTCAATGTGACACTGACAATTTTCCCCAGCTCCCAATCTGGAGTTTTAAACTCAGGTAAGTAAATAGATACTATATTCTCTGACCATGTTTTGATCAACTTTAAGCTGCATTCCTGCCCTTTCATCCTATTCTTCCTAATTGCTTGGTGAAACTCACACACTTTGTGCAGAAGCCTGAGCCAAAATAGGAGTTGTAGCTAAGCAGCTTAGCAACATTTTGAGGAGTAGCATCTGTGAGTACTGAAAAAACAAAAAAGGAGAGGGGAACTGGATCCAGTTGGTTTTATCAATGGATGCAATCTGAAGTACTGATAATCAGCTATAAAGCCCTACATGACACAGGACTACCTGCTTCTATTTTCTATCTGTCCTGCTAGATTGCCAAGGGTGGGCATGGTCCAGGTTGTATTTCTGAAATACTGGCATCTAATGTGACCTAGGGGGATGTGCTTGTTTGTCCTGTGAAATTAGTTCACCTTCCCCTGTGCCCCATTCTTCCTAGGTTTGGATGGCGTGGCCCAATAAAGCTGTGAGGACATGACTTCTTTCCTGTGCATTGGGCAAGGATGGTAACTGAACCTGTTCTGCTGGGAGAGAGAGTGCTTTTTCTGACCAGCCTCGACTCTGTATATGGGAGTGATTGTGGTTGGTTATTTTGGTTTTATATTATTTTGTTTGATTTTGATTTTGTTGATATTTATCAATTAAAAATGTTGGAATACAGTGTTCATATATTTAATACAACCATAGTAGTATCCAGTAGATGGCAGTGTTTATATGTTTGTAGTTGCATCTATGGTATACTCTATGTCTTTTCAAAGTAATAGAGTTTCCTCTTCTTTGTCACAGTTAAGTAGAAAGGCACACATGAACCGTGCACAGTTTGTTCTGTAGGGCTATATACATAATTTCTAACAGGTTATGGGCCCAGCATGCTTCTGCTGCACCTCATCTTTGCAGGCATGGTGTGTTGATTCAGGAACTACGAGTCACATGATAAATGACAGAAATTTCTTTATTCACCTTGACCAGAGTAACACAGAAAAAAATCACCACAGCTAATGGGCAAATAATGGAATCAGAAGGAATAGGAGATGGTTTTCTTTACTGTCCTATTTACCAGAGTGTCACCAGAAAGATACTTGTGAAAAATATCCTGTATGTCCCTGCTCTTAAAACTAATCTTTTGTTGGTGAAGAAGCTCACAAAACAAAGCATTGTAGTAACCTTCCAAGAGGACAGGTATGTCATCACAAAAGGGGATATCTTACTTGCAAGGGCTAAAATTACAGATGAACTGTATCAGCTTAACTGCAACGAGGTGGTTAATACTGCCAAGGAGGAAAAATATTCAAATTGCATTCACACATGGCACAGACGACTTGGGCACCGAAGTCCTGACATTATAAGGAAATTAACTGAAAACAACGTGATCAAACAATGAAATGCACCAGCTGTATAAAAAGAAAAATGACAAAATTTCCAAAGCAGAGTAACAGCAGAGCTAAAAATCCTCTGGACTTAATTCATTCAGATCTATGCGGTCCAATGGAAAAATTAACTCCAGGAAAGAAGAGGTATTTTCTCACTTTTATAGATGATTACTCCAGGTATAGTACACCAGAGGTCCCCAACTTATGGGCCGCGGCCCACTACCGGGCCGTGGCCTCTTGGCCGTCGGGCCGCGTGAGTAGCTGGGCAGTGCATGCGCAAGTGCGTGTGCTCACCCCCCCTCGTGCCACCATTGCTGTGAGTGTTGTGTGGGGAGCACCGCTAGTATCGCATGGGCAGCAGTGTTGCCGCGAACCTTGCATGGGGGGCAGCAGCGCTGTGAGTGGCAGGTGGGCGGTGGTGTGCCACATGCAGGTGGCAGCATTGCCACAAACCTTGTGCGGGTGGCGTTTGTGCATGCGCGCGTAAGGTGCCTGCCCCTCCCTCTCCCATTGGGCCGCCAATCCAAAAAGGTTGGTGACCCCTGTACTACACTGTATCTATTACACAACAATAATGAAGTACCAGAGAAATGTGAACAGAATTTGGCTCAACTAAGCAACAAATTTGGCAAAATGCCGAGTGTCTTGCACACAGACAATAAAACTGAATATATAGGTGAAAACACATAGGCGATTCTCAGAAAGCATGGCATAACATTTCAAACAACTATACCACGGGTCGGCAACCCGCGGCTCCGGAGCCGCATGCGGCTCTTTGAGGCATCACCTGCAGCTCTGGAGCCTCCGCCGCCATTTTGGGGAGCGCATGCGCACGTGCGCGGGTGGGTGCGCGTGCGCGAACGGGGTGCGCGTGCGCGAACGGGGTGTGCATGCGCGAACGGGTGCGCATGCGTGAACGGGTGCGCATGCACGAACGGGTGCGCGTGCGCATGCACGAACGGGCGTGCATGCACGAACGGGCATGCGTGGGCGGGCGCGCATGCGCGCATGCTTGGGCGGGCGCGCATGCGTGGGCGGGTGCGGCTCCCAGGGGTTTTTTTTTTTAGGGAAACGGGTCCGTGCGGCTCGTTGGATGTTTCGGCTGGCCGACCCATGAACTATACCATACAACCCAGAACAAAACAAGGTTGCAGAAAGAATGAACCGTACTCTATGTGAGAGTGAAAGAACCATGCTGTTTGATGCAGATATGACCACATGCTATCTCCAAAATCAAGTACCAGGAAAATCAACTGAGAAAACTCCATATGATCTATGGAATGGAAAGGCCCTGAATTTGAGCCATCTAAAAATGTTTGGAAGCAAAGCTTATGTGCACATCCCAAAAGAAAAAAAATACAAAATGGGATTCTTGCACAAAGGAAGGTGTACTTGTGGGGTACAGTGAATCTCAAAAGGATTACAGAATTCTACTCCAAGACACAAACTAGAATTGTAGTTGTAATCAGTAGAAGTGTAATTGTCAATGAAATCTCTGTGTGTTCAAAATTTTATGAAGTAACACAAACACTTCAAACTGAGGGAAATTCCATATCAGTGTCACATGAAGATAAGCAACAAAGTGACACAGAAATAGAAATTAACACAGACTATCCAAATACTGTAAAAGAAGTGTTCTGTTCGCAACACAGACATGAAGACGAGGCAGTTGATGCAAAAAGATGTTCTTTATTTGGTACTTGCACTGAACAGAAACAAACGAGAGAATGGCAACATGCCCTTTTATACTTCCCCTGCAAGGGGAGGCTCAACCAATGAATGCAGGCTATTTTCCCGCCTCGTGCATGTGCGCGAGGCTGGAGACAGCCTGTCTGGGTCCCGGGCAACTTATGGGCTGCCCGGGTCTATACAACCGGTCCCGGGCAAACACGTGGCCTGCCCGGGTCTCTGCAATTACCCTACAGGTTGCCTGTGCCTTGCTGATTGACTCAGCAAGGCTCAGGACACAACACCCCTCCCCCCTAAGCTGGAACAATGCCGGCCCGAGCTATATCAGTACCATGTAACATTTAATCCAAATGCCGCCCTGGCTGTTCCCCGTACCCCCTGGTTCCCCGTGGATTCAAATTAGCCCACGGTCTTTCAGTTTTTGATAACAATCGCCCTCTAGGGACCGCACATACTCTTGCAAGTATTTAGGCGGGGCCTTAATCCGCCCCGATCTTCGTGGATCCAAGTTAGGATGACATGTGGGGGAGTTAATTTGGGTGCCTGGAGTGCTGGCTCCCGGTCTGCACACAACAAACCAGGACTTTGTCACCCAGAAGACTCAGGGGTTCCCCCTAACTGCTGACTGGCTGGGTCCGCTAAACCCAAACCAGATTTCCTTGGTGGGGTCAAGTTCCCCGAGTTCCTTAGTGGGGTGGAGTTCCCCGAAATCCCTTGGAACTCCCCTTGGGAGCAATGTCCTTCGGGCCCAAGGCCAGCAGCAAGGGTGACCTGAGTAGCCGATTTACGGCCATTTGCCCTAAGCCAGGGACCTCTGCCAGAGTCAGGAGCCGCCTCCATGGCAGAACTCCCTGCTTCTATGCCAGAGTCAGGATCTGCCTGCATGGCCAGACCCTCATCTGGGACATTTGGAGACCCCTCTGCTTGGAGAGACTGTGATCCACAATCGTAATTGGGGTCCCCTCCCCCCCGAGAGCGAAGTCAGGGGAGTGATGCCGGCCCGGCATCTGCCAACGCAGCTGGTCAATGTGGCGCCGGAGGACACGCCCATCATCCAAGACCACTTCGTAGGACAACGGCCCCGAAACCTTAGAGATGACAGCAGGTACCCAGAGATGCCCCTGCCCATAGTTCCTGGTCCAGACCGGATCACCCACTTGAAGTCTCCTAGGTGCCCGTGGCTGCGACACCTGTGAAGCCACCTGGTCTGGGTGAAGCCTGTCCAGCTTTGTGATGAGTCTGCGACCCCAGCGGAGTTCAGCTGGGCTCTTTCCAGTGGCTGTGCATGGTGTGGTGCGGTGTGTGAGAAGAAAATCAGCTAACCTGTGATGCCAGGGTCCTTGAGTGATTCTCTTTAATGCGTCTTTAGTGGTGTGCACCATGCATTCAGCCTGACTGTTGGTGGCAGGATGGAAAGGAGCAGATGTGGCATGCCGGATCATGTTGGCTTGTAGAAATGCCTGAAAGTCAGAAGAGGTAAATTGTGGACCATTATCTGAAACTAAAACATCAGGAAGGCCATGGAAAGCGAAAATTCCTCTGAGCACCTGGATGGTCCTGGCAGTAGTAGTAGAGGACATAGGAACGACCTCTAGCCATTTGGAATGGCTATCCACGAGGAGGAGGAAGAATTGCCCCTGAAAGGGCCCAGCATAATCAATATGAGCGCGCGACCAAGGAGTGAGTGTCTCCTCCCACCTATGTACAGGGGCCTGGGGCATTTCTGGCCGTGATTGCTGGCACACTTGGCATCCCTGAACCTGGGCCTCGATGTCTTTATCGAGGCCAGGCCACCAAAGATGGCTGTGCGCAAGCGCCTTCATCCTCACTATTCCTGGATGTCCCTCATGAAGAGAGAGCAATACTCTAGTCCTCAATGAGGCCAGGATGACTACTCTGTTGCCCCACAGGATACACCCCTTAAATGTGGACAATTCGTGCTTCCTGCGCCAGAAACTCTGGAATTCAGCACCAGGACACGTGTCAGGCCATCCTGACAACACACATGTCAGCATGCGTGCAAGCGTGTGATCAGTGGCAGTTTCTGCAGCCACATCCCTAGCATTGAGGGGAGATTCTGGTAAGTCCTGAATGGACAGAATATGTACAGCTGGGGCAGGGTCTGCCTCTATTTGCTTAAGAGGTAACCTGCTTAGGCCATCTGCATGACCCATCTCAGTACCTGGTTTGTGAACCAGTGTGTAATCATACGCTGCTAAGAATATGGACCATCTCAGCATCCTAGGAGATATTATCTGTGGAGTTTGTTTGTTGGTTGTGAACAACCCTAGCAAAGGCTTGTGGTCAGTATAGACTGTAAAGTGGCGTCCATACAAGAAATCATGAAATTTCTTTATGCCTGAGATTATTGCCAAGGCCTCCCTGTCAATCTGAGCATAATTTCGCTCTGCAGATGAGAGGGTCCTAGAATAATAGGCCACAGGGACCTGTGTTCCATCTTCCTTGAGATGGCTTAGCACTGCTCCTACCCCATAAGGGGAAGCATCACATGCGATGCACACTGGCAATTGCTCATTGAAGTGAGCCAGTACAGCATTTGAAGATAATAAGGCTTTGACCTTTGAGAAGGCTTCCTCATGGACCCTTGTCCATGTCCACGGAGCCTGTTTGTCTAAGAGCCTGTGGAGCGGCTCAGCCACAGCAGCTTTGTTTGGAAGAAAGGAATGGTAAAAGTTCAAAAGGCCCAAAAAAGCCTGAAGCTCAGTTTTTGACTGGGGACTAGGGGCCATTTGGATGGCCTTGAATTTGGATTCCGCGGGGTGGATGCCATCTGCATCGATGCGGAACCCCAAGAACTTGGTGGATGGCACACCGATCTGACACTTGTCCTGCTGAAGCTTCAGCCCAGCTTGGCGGAACCTCAACAAGACAGCCCTCAGCCTTTCGGCTAAGTTTCCTGATGATTCTCCTGCAATGAGGATGTCATCAAAATAGGGGCAGACCCCGGGAATCCCTCGGAGCGTTCGCTCCATTACCCCTTGGAAAATGCCAGGGGCTACATTTACCCCAAACTGCAGCCTCTTTACTTTAAACGCACCTCTGTGCGTGACTATGGTCTGGGCTTCAGCAGTCGCCTCGTCAACAGGCAACTTGAGCCAAATCAAGCTTAGCAAAGTACTTCCCTCCTTTCAGTGAGGCCAGAATGTGGCTCACCACGGGCACAGGATAGGCATGCTGCTGCAAGGCCTTATTCAGCGTGCACTTATAGTCCGCGCAGATACGGACTTCCCCATTGGATTTTAAGGGAGTTACTATGGGGGTTTCCCATGGACTAGAGTCCACAGGTTCCAGAATGCCCTGTTGGAGCAGCTTGTCCAACTCGGCATCAATCTTACTTTTTAATGCAAAAGGCACCCTCCTAGGCTTGACCCTTATGGGTGTAATGCCTGGATCCAATTTTAATGTAATGGGAGGCCCCTTGTACGATCCAAGTTCCGAGCTGAACACATCTGCAAACTCCTTGCATACGCCCGCAAGACTAGCCGTTTGCAGCTGGTTCAGACCGGTCACCTGGATCCCAAGTGCCTCGAACCAGTCGAGTCCGATGAGACTCGTTCTGTCACCCCCAACAACTACTACATCCAATGCACCGTTGAAACCTTTTCGCTGCACTCTGAGCGTGGCTTCCCCTTTTACGTTTACTCTCGTGTTTTGAAAATCAGTAAGGACAAGGTTGGAAGGCCTGAGCTTTACTCTCGAGCCACTCCGGAAACAAATCTTATTGAACGTGTCCATTGAAATAATAGACAATGCGGAGCCTGTATCCAGCTCCATAGCCAGGGGAACTCCCTGCAACTTCACATCAATACGGAGCTTTTTCTTGAGGGCTATGTGTTCCTGTCTTGAACACCCCCCTCCTAGATGCGCAAAAACCCACCCTGATTTGGCTGGGGACCTTGGTACCTTTCAGAGCAATTCTGGGGACCTGTTCTTTGGGTGGCCCATGTAGGCCGATGCAATGTGGCCTTGCCTTCTGCATGCTCGACAGACGGCAGATCGAAACCGGCAGTCGGCCCTCCTGTGGCGACCCCCACAGCCGAAACATCGAGGGGATGCAGGCGGTGGCCCTCTCCGATCCGGTCGCCGTCTCTCCGTCGATGGCTGGATCTTGTCCACCTCGTCCTCCTCGGAGTCTTCTCCCGAAGCCTCCCGGGCGGCCTCCTGGTGGATCGGGACGGTCACTGAATGACCCTTCGAAGACTGCAAGGCCTTCACGGCGCCTCCGGCTGCTTCTTCTGCTGCAATCTCTCGGAGAGCGTCTTGGAAGGTGATGTCCGTCCTCGCAAACAGTTTCTGCTGTACTTCGCGGCTTTGCAACCCGCACACCAGTCTATCTCAGAGCCTTTCCTCCAAGTCTTGAAATGCACAAGGGCGTGCGGCCTGCCTCAAGGCCGCGACAAAATCCGCAGCTGATTCGCCTGGCCGTTGTTCCCTTTGCTCGAATTGATGCCTCCACGCAATGATCGAGAGCTTGGGCTTGAAGTGCTCTCGCAGCATCTTTTTCAAATCGGCATATGCGATTGATTCTAATGGTGCCGGTGTGACAAGATTCTCCGCTATTTCAAATGTCTCTTGCCCGCACACACACAGTAGGGTAGCCGCTTTCAGGCCGTCTTCCTGGATCTTGTTTACTCTAAAGTAATTTTCAAGGTGAGCTGCATACGAGCTCCAGCGTTCAGGATGCGCGATGTCAAATTCGCCCAGACGGCCCAGCTTGGACATCTTCAACTAGATGGCCTCGTCCACGCCTCTCGCTGTCAGGAATTGAGAAGGGGTCCGACGAAGCCAAGCCCACCTCTAGCGTATGTATGCTGGCCGGCGGCTGCTCCTCCTGGACGCCGCGCTTCTTTCCTGGCCTGGGTGAGTAGACCTACTTCTGTTTATTCGGGATCCCCAACAGCGGATCCCACCTTCGTCGCCAATGTTCTGTTCGCAACACAGACATGAAGACGAGGCAGTTGATGCAAAAAGATGTTCTTTATTTGGTACTTGCACTGAACAGAAGCAAGCGAGAGAATGGCAACATGCCCTTTTATACTTCCCCTGCAAGGGGAGGCTCAACCAATGAATGCAGGCTATTCTCCCGCCTCGCGCATGCGCACGAGGCTGGAGACAGCCTGTCTGGGTCCCGGGCAACTTATGGGCTGCCCGGGTCTATACAACCGGTCCCGGGCAAACACGTGGCCTGCCCGGGTCTCTGCAGTTGCCCTGCAGGTTGCCTGTGCCTTGCTGATTGACTCAGCAAGGCTCAGGACACAACAAGAAGAAACTAGGCCACAAGCGGCTTCAATCAGGAAATTCACCAGAAGCAATAAAGAGACCCCAGCCAAATAACTGTCCTATGTTGCTCGGGTACCATTAAAACCAGAGCCAGATTCATGGGATGAGATACAAAGGCTTCCAACCCATGAGAAACAAAATTGGATCAGATGCTTTGACAAAACCACTTATAAGAAACAGATTTATAGAACTGAGATCCGAAATGGGACTAATATAAGGAGTAGTTGTTGAGTGGGGTGTTGGAATACAGTGTTCATGTATTTAGTACAACAGTATCCAGTAGATGGCAGTGTTTATAAGTTTGTAGTTGCATCTGTGGTATACTCTATGTCTTTTCAAAGTAATTGTCAGACTGGCCACAGCTTACTCCCTAGGAAAGAACAACCCTTGATACTTTTACTACAGATGCTGAGTGCCATGTGAGCGAGGCACGTTTTGAATAAAAACTGCAAAAATCATATATTGAAAGCAATCCCCAATATCCAAACTCCTCCCCCCTTGTGAGAGTACTCCAATCAGGTTCTGTTCCAATGTTTTGGGAACCCAATGTCTCAGGCGCTGTTGTAAATTCCTTTCCCAGGGCTGGCGTCCTTGAAGGCAGGAAGATTGTTAATGTCCATATTCCCCAAATTCCCATAGCATCCTTTCACACCTCCAGCACTCTTCCCCTCCCAATGACCCCTCCCCCCTTGTTATGGTAGTTGCTAAAGAGCTTCCAAAAAGCGAGGAAAATCTTAAAGGGGAAATCAACTCAAGAAGCTTGGGAAAGTTTGAAAAATACAATTATAAAAGCCCAGTCCAGTTCAATACCACTAAAAAACCCTCAAGAAAATCAAGAAAAAACCAGCATGGTTGCAAAAAGAACGCTCAGACCAACTAAGAGAAAAAAAGGATAAGTACAAAAAATGGAAAGAGGGACCCGTAACTAAGCCAGAATATCAACAAATAGCCCGAACCTGCAAAGATGAAGTTAGGGAAGCTAAGGCTTTGAACAAAATAAGACTTGCAACAAATGTCAAAACCAAGTTTAAAAGGTTTCTTTCAACCCATAAAAAACAAGAAAAAAGTCAAAGAAACAATCGGTCCACTAATGGAAGAAAATGGCAAAGAAATAACAGGCAATAGAGAAAAAGCAGAACTGCTTAATTCATACTTTGCATCTGTCTTCACAACTCAACTTACCAAAAACAGAACCTTAAATGACAGGTTACTAATGCAAAATAAAATATGCAAAAATAAGGTAAGAGAACACCTGTCAGTTCTGGACAGGTTCAAATCACTGGCTCCTGATGGACTACATCCTAGAGTTCTGAAAGAACTGGCAGACATGATTTCAGAACCATTGAAACATATCTTTCAAAGTTCTTGAACCACCTTTAGAATAGAGCTGGAAAGGACCTTGGAGGTCTTCTAGTCCAGCCCCCTGCTCAAGCAGGAGAACCTATACCATTTCAGACAAGTGACTGTCTAGTCTACAGGTCGGCAACCCGTGGCTCTGGAGCTGCTTGCGGCTCTTTCAGCCTTCTATTGCAGCTCCAGTCCTCCTCCACCATTTGCAGAGAGAGAGACAGAGACAGAGAGAGGCACTTGCGCTTCGCTTCGCTTCACTTTGCATTGCATTGCTTTGCTTTGCTTTGCTTTGCTTTGCTTTGCTTTGCTTTGCTTTGCTTTGCTTTGCTTCGCTTCGCTTCCCTTCTCTCTCTCTCTCTCTCTCTCTCTCTCTCTCTTGGGGCTCTTGATTGACCCTGCGCCCAGGCGCCCCACCCCCTGGGAGAAGCGCGGCCAGGAAGTCTCTTTCCCGGGTTGGCCCCATCCGAGGCGCACGTGGCCGGGGAGCCGCGCGGGGCAGCCCCGGGATCCCCCCTAGGAGTGGCCCGCTGGAGCCTCCGCTGAGCGGGCCAGCCCTCCCACAAGCTGCAGCCCCGAGGGAGCGCAGCCCCTGCAATCCCCAGCTGGCGCTATCGTTGGCCCCGCTGGCCGGGAAGGCGCGCTGGAGTCCCGGCTGCCGGGAAGGTGATCGGCCCGCTCCTCTCCCATCGCCTGGAAGAGGTAAACAATCAGTCCCCAGTGCTGGGTTTTCCCCGCATGCAGGGGTTACATTGGTGGCGGAGATGCAGCAAGGGAGGGAGGGAGGGAGGGAGAGAGGGAGAGGGAGAGGAAAGAGAGAAAGAGAGAGAGAGGGAGAGGGAGAGGAAAGAGAGAGAGAGAGAGAGGGAGAGGAAAGAGAGAGAGAGGGAGAGGAAAGAGAGAGAGAGAGAGAGAAAGAGAGGGAGAGGAAAGAGAGAGAAAGGGAGAGGGAGAGGAAAGAGAGAGAAAGAGAGAGAGTGAGGGAGAGGAGAGAGAGAGAGAGAGAGAGAGAGAGAGAGAGAGAGAGAGAGAGAGAGAGAGAGAGAGAGAGAATATGAATATATGTTGTCCTTACTGGACTTAAAATATTTTGAAATATTTTTTTTTTAATTAAGAGATGAGGTATGGGGATAATTATGCTGTATTTAAAGATGGTAGATAAGCTACTAAAATTGTTTTCACCTGTTGGGATGAAGGAGAAAGGGTTTCCCCCCCCTCTTTCTCCTGCATAAAAATTTGTTTTCTTTGTAGCAGTTCATTGATTTCATAAATGCAACACACTATAGTTTTTTTATACATAGCATAAAGGTAAAAAAAGGATATATGCAGTGTTATCTTCATTTTAGATGTCAAAAGGGTTTTGTGGCTCCCAGTGTTTTCTTTTCTGTGAGAAACAGGTCCAAGTGGCTCTTTGAGTGTTCAAGATTGCTGACCCCTGGTCTAGTCTCTTCTTAAAAGCCTCGACTTCCGGTTTGCCATCGCAACCACTGCGGACACTGAAAGGCAAGCTCCGTCTTCCGCGTTCGGTTTCGCTCCACTGGGGGACCCTGGAAAGGGTCGAGAGTCGCCTTGTAGGGACAACAAGCAAGGAGGGGACCCCCGCTTGATCGTGGGAGGGTGGTAGCCCTTCCGCTTAACCTGGGGCAGCCCTCCAAACCGGCGGACGAAAGACCGGCCATAGAAATATGGCTCCTCACTAGGCTGCAGATAGCTGAAGTCAAACTTACCACCAGGCACTTCTAAAGCAGCGCGGATGAGACTGGGTGAGATCTGAACCTCTCTTCAATCCTAAGTATTTTCTTCTCCTGTAAAAGCTGCCCAAAGTATCTTCCCCCCTGTGAGGAGAGAGGGAAGGGAACTTCTATCCCACCCTCTAAGAATAGTGGCGACTGACTATCCAGGGGAGTTAAAACACTGAAAGAATAACCTTAATCTAACTGGATTTATATTCTTCTAAAATTTTGGGGACCAAAAGATTTCTTATCTTTACTGAAGACTTTGGTTTTTATTTACAAAAAAGAAATAAAATTGGAAAAAGGATTATAAAAATTTTGGACTTAAAAAACCTTAAATGGCATAGGTGACATCTTGTGGCCAAGTTTGATATTACAACTTGTTATGGTCTAAAGGAAACTTGGCTTGAAGCTCAGACTACAGATAAGACTTTTTCAACCTTGACAAATATCAGCTGTGAGAAGCTCAGCTGTGTTCTATACTCAGTTATAAAATTATTTTCATTCTCTGACTTTAAAGCCTGCAATTTAATACACCATTAAGAGAATATGGATGAAGACCAGGAACAGATTCTTTTTATGTTGAAAGCAATACATGAAACCATTATTTCAGCTTGTGATGAAATAAGATGCTACAGAAAAGAACAAGATGTCAGCCTAGATATACAAACCCAAATTTTGACTACAAATATAGTCAATGGAAAATCCAGAAAAGGGACTGACAACACTGAAAATGGAAAAGACTTTCTATATAAACCAGAAGAAACTTGAGGAGCAAGAAGAAGAACAGACCAAAGGGAAGACAAACATATCAGGACAACTATGGGGATCTGGAATAATAGAGAGACGATTCGCTAGCCCTTCCAAAAAAATGGCGACTGGATGGTCTCTTTTATTTCAAATAATATATATATATATAACAACAGAGGGAGATCTATTTGATGACTTAAAAGCACTGACATGGAAGGCGAGCTGGCAAAGGAAGAAAGCCAGAATAAGGCTGAAGAAAATTGGGGTTTTGATTTATTAGAGAGGATGTTATATTACTAATTAAAATAGAATATACTCAAATAGACAAGATATGTATTTTGAATACTAGATTTTGTTATGAATTGAGATGAAGAAAATTTTGGTCACTTAAAACTTGGAAGTATAAATATTAAAAGTTAAATTTGAATATTGATGGGAAATTAAAAATTGGGGAAAACAAATAAATAGGATATTGATTGTCTATAAAGATTGAATGTAAAAGTAATTAAGATATGTATAAGCTAAACATTTATTGATAAATGTAATAAACATGTTTTTACTTAGTTGATATAATAAGAACTATATTAGCTTAAATATGAGACAGTAGATATTCAGGGAAAAAGAGAGGAAATATTTGATGTTGAAATAGGGGAAATTTTGGTCATTAAATTTAAGACATTTGGAAATTAGTTGAAAATAAGGATGTTATACTGTATTATTAACTAGATGATGTAAGATGGTGGGAAATAGAATATACTCAAATAGATAAGATGTGTATCTTGAATATTAGACTTTGTTATGAATTGTGATAAAGGAAACTTTGATTACCTAAAACTTGGAAAGTATAAATATCAAATGTTAAATTTAAATATTGATGGGAAACTAAAAATTGGAAAAATTAACAACAGGACATTGATTGTCTATAAAGATTGAATGTTAAAGCAACTAGGATATGTATAAGCTGAATTATCGATTAACCCAGCCACCACGTTGCTTTTTAAATACTTAAATGTAAAATTAGAAAATCAATAAAATATTACAAAAAAACCTCCAGTGATGGAGCGCCCACGATTTCTGAAGGCAAGCTGTTCCACTGATTAATTGTCCTCACTGTTAGGAAGTTTCTCCTTAATTCCAGGTTGCTTCTCTCTTTGGTCAGTTTCCAATCATTGTTTCTTGTCTTGCCCTCTGGTGCTTTGGAGAATAGTTTGACACCCTCTTTGTGGCAGCCCCTCAAATACTGGAATAATGCTATCATGACACCCCTGTTTCTTCTTTTCTTTAGACTAGCCAAACCCAAGTTCTGCAGCCATTCTTCATATGTTTTAGTCTCCAGGCCTTTGATCATTTTAGTTGCTCTTCTCTGAATTTTTTCCAAGATCTCAACATCTTTGTAATATGGTGACCAAAATTGGTTGCAGTATTCCAGGTGTGGTGCTATTAGGGTTTTATAAAACGGTACTAATACTTCCTGTGATCTTGATTCTATGCCTCTGTTTATACAACCCAGGATTATATTAGCTTTTTTGGCTGCTGCTGCACACTGCTGGCTCATAGTCAAGTGATCGTCCACCAGGACTCCAAGGTCCCTCTCACAGTTACTGTTTTTGAGCCAGTTCTCGCGTAATCTGTACTTATACTTTTGATTTTCTCCACATAAAACTCATTTTGTTCAAGTTTGTCAAGATTTTTTTGGATCCTGAGCTTGTCTTCTGGGGTGTTGTCTATTCCTGCCAGTTTAGTGTCATCTGCAAATTTGATGAGTTCCCCTTCTATTTCCTGATCTAAGTCATTAATGAAGATATTGAAGAGTACTGGGCCTAAGACGGAGCCTTGTGGTACCCCACTAATTACTTCTCTCCATGTGGATGTAGTACCATTGAGGACTACTCTCTGAGTATGGTTTGTCAGCCAGCTACAGATCCATCTGATGGTGTTGTTGTCTATCCCATCTTTTTCTAGCTTACCAAGCAACAGGTTGGGGTCTACTTTGTCAAATGCCGTACTGAAATCTAAGTATACTATGTTTACAGTGTTTTGCTGGTCTACTAATTTAGTCATTTTATCAAAGAATGAAATAAGATTGGTTTGGCATAATCTGTTTTTGACAAACCTGTGCTGGTTACTGGTTATAACTTTGTTTGCTTCTAGTTGTTCGCAGATCTGTTTTTTGATGATCTTTTCCAGGATCTTCCCAGGTATTGATGTTAGACTGATTGGTCTGTAGTTTCTTGGGACTGTTTTTTCCTCTTTTTTGAAGATGGGAACCACATCAGCCACATCTTGAACCACATCTTGAACTACCCAAAGACTGGAAAAGAGATGATGTGGTTCCAATCCTCAAAAAAGAAAGAAAAAAAACAGATCCAGGAAATTACAGACCAATCAGTCTGACATCAATACCTGGAAAGATCTTGGAAAAGATAATCAAGCAACAAATCTGAAAACTCCTAGAAACAAAGTAAGTTATAACCAGAAGCCAACTTGGGCTCATCAAAACAGATCTTATGAATCTTATTTCATTCTTCAACAAAGTGACTAAATTAATGGATCAGTGAAATGTTGTGGACATAGTATACTTAGATTTCAGTAAAGCATTTGATAAAGTAGACCACAACCTACTTCTTGGCAAGCTAGAAAAATATAGGATAAACAGCACCACCACCAGGTTTGTCACCAACTGGCTGACAAACCATACTCAATGAATAGTCCTTAATGGTACTATATCTACATGGAGGGAAGTAAGCAGTGGGATACCTCAAGGTTCTGTTTTAGGCCCAGTACTCTTCAATATCTTCATAAATGATCTAGATGAGGGAATAGAAGGGGAAATCATTAAATTTGCAGATGATACTAAGCTGGCAGGAATAGTCAACAAGCTCAATGCTCAAAAAAGATCTTGACAGAGTTGAATACTGGGTCCTATCTAACAAAATGAAATTCTATGTAGATAAAATTAAGGTTTTACACTTAGGTAAGAAAAACGAACTGTATAGGTACAGACTAGGTGAAACTTGGCTTAATGCCAATAAATATGAGAGGGATCTTTGAATTCTAGTGGGCAATCACTTAAATATGAGCCAACAGTGTGCAGCAGCAACCAAAAAAGCCAATGCAATCCTAGGCTGCATTAATAGAGGGATAGAATCAAAATCACATAAAGTTCTAGTACCACTTTATAAAGCCTTAGTAAGACCACACTTGGAATACTGCACCCAGTTCTGGTCACTACAATATAAAAAAGAAGCTGAGACTGTGGAAATAGCGCAGAGCAACAAGAATGATCAAGTGTCTGGAGGCTAAAACATACAAAGAACAGTTGCAGGAATTGGGTATGTCTAGTCTAATGAAAAGAAGGATTGGGGAGACATGATAGCACCCTTCCAACTCTATTATTCTATAAATTCTTGTAATACTTTACTGTGTTAATGCTCTCAGGGCTCCTGTAAGGCCTGCTCTCACTGCTAAAGAGTTTGGATACCTGTTTGTAAATAAGTAAGGAGTGATGTCACTGCAGAGGCAATGAGGTTGGTACAATTGTCTACTGAGAAAGACAACAGTCAAAGAAAATGTTTAAGATGTCCCTGAACAGCAAGCAGAAGGTAGGTGATATTCTGTTTTTTGAATCTCTTGCAGATTATTCCTGGAAAAATGCCTCAATAGTTGGAAGTCAGTGTCAAAGGAATACATTGCTACTGAAAACAGATTCAGAAACAAAACACCATAATTTATAGAAAAAAGAAAGAAAGAATAACATAAAATAGAATAACATAGAGTAACAGAGTTGAAAGGGTTAGGGTCAGATAGGTAGGTAGGTACGTAGATAATGGTTATAGGTCAGCAGAAAATCAGTGTAGAATAACATTTATAATTTCTAAAAATTCTTTGGAAAATGTGTAATTAGTTGTGCCACATGTTAAGCTTCACTATGTTGTTCAAATTATGTACACAGAAATCCATTTTACATTGCACCTGTCAAGGAGAATGCTAGTGTTTTCCCAGACCAGCAATACTGAGAAAACACAATCTATATACTATAAAAATACTCCTGTTTGTCTGTTTCTAACCTTCAATTGGGAGAAACAATGCATAATAGTACAACAATTTTTGAATCAGCATACCTCAAATGGGCTTATATACAGAATGCATCCAAAATCTGGGGCCTATTGGATTGAAATTTGGCAAAATTGTGGCGGCTTCAGCACCTCAATGCCACCATATGGCCATGATTAGCTACGGTTATGTGATCATTTGCAGCAATCCCTGTTAGCTTCTTATAACGAAAGTCCTATAAGAAAAGATGATTAAGGGACTGGAGGCTAAAACATATAAGGAACGGTTGCTGGAATTGGGTATGTTTAGTTTAATGAAGAGAAGGACTAGGGGTGACATGGTAGCAGTGTTCCAATATCTCAGGAGTTGCCACAAAGAAGAGGGAGTCAAGCTATTCTCCAAAGCACCTGAAGACAGGACAAGAAGCAATGGATGGAAACTAATCAAGGAGAGAAGCAACCTAGAACTAAGGAGAAATTTCCAGACTGTTAGAACAATTAACCAGTGGAACAACTTGCCTCCAGAAGTTGCGAATGTTCCAACACTGGAAGTTTTTAAGAAGGGATTGGACAACCATTTATCTGAAATGGTGTAGGGATTCTATTCTATTCTATTCTATTCTATTCTATTCTATTCTATTCTATTCTATTCTATTCTATTCTATTCTATTCTATTCTATTCTATTCTATTTGGAAGCTGGCAGGAAGCTGGAAGTTGCTCCCGCTCCCACTGCTTTTTTGCCCACTGGTGGTCATTCTCTTTCTGTGTTTAAAACAATGGCCCAACAGTGCATTATCTGAAAAATATAAAACCCTATACATCTGCTTTCCTGTGTCAGAAAACAGTTTAGATGGATTTTAAGCTGAAAAAATGAACAAAGGAATGACTTTCCTTTCCTTTCCTTTCCTTTCCTTTCCTTTCCTTTCCTTTCCTTTCCTTTCCTTTCCTTTCCTTTCCTTTCCTCTCCTCTCCTCTCCTCTCCTCTCCTCTCCTCTCTCCTCTCCTCTCCTCTCCTCCCATTCACTTCCCTTCCCTTCTCTAGGACGTTGACTGTCCTAAATTGTTCTTGCTAGAAAGAAAAGTGCAGATGGAACTATTACAATTTTCATATAAATCTGTATCTAAGAATTGGCTATAGAAGTCTCTTTATCCTGGTCAAACATTTTGGTTCAGCAACAGATCTATTTCTATTAGCTCAGACATTTTTATTAGCTCAGGTGTGTTAGCTTGCCTATGCATCAACCTGATAACAGATCTATACACAGACCCTTATGTTTTTTAAAGATGTAAATTATTAAGAAGATACTGAAGCTTCCCCAAAGCTAGCTCCCCGTGTGCAATTATTTGCCCAGATACAGTTACTTAAATAATGTGTCTGTGTCAGACATTCAGTAGGGCCAATAAAATTACTAAAATAGCCTAAAATACTATATGCAACAAATCTGAATTTTACTCAGTATTAATACTGAAAACAATGCTGATGAAAACAAAGGTTTCTTCAATGTTCCACTATCATCTCAAATCTCATTGTAGGGCCTTAAAATAGTTGTGAGATGGAGACAATAACCCCTATTCACATTAAAGAGCCTTTTCCTCCCCAAGGCCTCACAAATGGTACTTTGCTGAGGCTTTCTTCATCACTTCTCTGACCTCACACCGTATTTTTCCAAAGGACTAATTATCAAGAAAGGCAACAATACTACTGATGAACTATTTTAATTTCTTTTTGTTCCTACCCATGGAGAGCATTATAGTCTGGAAACGTATGCTAAAATTGTTCTCAGCATCATTATTTTGCAATCCAGTCATATAAGCTTAGATGATATAACTGAAGAACAAACTTGAAACAAATCAACCCAGAGTTCTTACTTGAGGCACAAATGACTAGGCTCAAATTATTTATTTACATATTAAATGTTTATGCTGCCCTTCTCCCCTATAAGTTGACTTTCATTATCCTAAGCTATTTATTCACTTAGCATATGGCATATCATACATGGACTAGCAATATAAATAAATTCAACTAGATTAGGAGAATCCAATAAAATATAAATGTCAAAAAGACCTATGTTCAAATATCAATGTCTAGGCCATCTAACCATTGAAGTGCAGCATTGTATATATTAAAAAAAATATCAGATACTGGACCGGTATATGTCCTCAGTTTACAGCCGGTCACAATGTGATCTACAGCTTGACGTGGGACCCTCCAGTCACACTGAGGGGAGGATACTATGCCCCATTTATACCGAGAGTCCCAGCAGACGCCATGTGAGGTGCGAATCCTATTCAGGATTGTCCATTGCTGACGTGGTAGTTCAAAGCCTGGCATCTTTTTTTGTGGGGTCATTTATATGTCTTCCTATAAATGGGCATTCATCAACCCATTTGGCTTTCCACTGGAATCTATGTGAAAGTTGTTGGACAGATGTTGTGCAAGTGGCAGTGGGGGCTTCCTGGATTTGAGTCTTCCTGCTGATAAATGAGGAAGGTCGGCATGCATTGGTAGGAGTGAGTTGCCCATAATTTTTCTGTATTCTCTCACTAGTGCATCTTGCTTTTATAAAACTGGCAATGCTATATGGCTCAGAACAGGAAGCCACCAAGTTGGAGCGGTTTTAATACATCTGCTTATAATATTCATGGTGGCGTTGAGTCTGGTGTCTAACTTACTAGTATGGCAGCTGTTAACCCATACAGGGGCACAGTATTCTGCTGCGTAGTAGATCCACCCTTGTGCTGATGATCTGAGGGTGGCAGCTGAAGCTCCCTATTTAGTTCCACATAATTTCCGGAGTATGTTGTTCCTAGTACTGATTTTTGCTGCCATATTTTCTAGATGTTTCTTGTAGGAGAGAGTCCGGTCCAATGTTACTCCAAGATACTTTGGATGGGGATTAATAAGGGAGTAAGTTGTTCAAATAGAACTTCGGGACTTCATATGCTAGTTCCTGTCAAAGTAGAAGCACATAGTTACCGTTTGTTGGTGCTAGGAATGAGCCTCCAGTCTGAAAAAAATTCCCAAGTTTTTAAGGTCTTTTGGACAGGAGGCTCCATGTGTTTTTCTTGTACTGCTACAGCCACCTCCATGTGTTTTTCTTGTAGTGCTATGGCCAAATAATCAGCTTATCCAAATTTGTTTCCCCTTGTTGCCGGCATATCTGATATGTATAAGTTGAAAAGTGTAGATGCCATAACAGCCTTGTGGGAGGCCATTATTTAACCTTCTAACCTTACTTATATTGTCTCCCATTATTATCTGAAAGGACCCATCACTCAGCATGTTAATTAATTAGTCGATAGAGATATGGCACAGTTTGTATAACAACCCGTCCTTTCAAACTATGTTGTATGCTACAGTTAGGTCTATGTATAAGGCTGTGGTTTTGTGGCCTCATTGGAATCCTGCTTCAATATAGCCTGTTAGGCTTAGCACCTGGTCTACACAGCTTGAGTCTTGTTCCATAGGCAGATGTTCATCTATTTTGGGACCTATCCTGTTTATAATTAATCTTTCCAGGAGTTTGTAGCAGGAGCTCAAAAGGGCAATTGGGTGGTAGTTGTGGTTTGCCAGGTTTTAGGAGTGATATTATTTTAGCGTTTTTGAATTATGGTGGGAGGCAGCCATTAGAAACTATGTCTGAGAAGAATTTATCAATCCAAGTTTATCAGTAGTTTATCAGGAATTCTGGATAACGCTTTCTGAGTAGTCTTGCCCTTTCTCTATAAAGGAAATTGACACTGCCATTGGTACTTGGTAAAGCACCAGACTTCTATAGCATTCATCCAGAATTCCTGATAAACTCTGAAAGCATTTTCTTAATGAGAGTGGAGTGTCCTTTCATCCTTGAAGCTTTGGAGAGAGATACAACTTGAGAGGTTATTTGGTCAAGAGTTATTTTGGGTGTTTGTCCTGTGGATTGTTACTGTTTCTTTTTTTTATTAGTTTATAGTAAAAAATACAAAAACAAATAGTAGGAAAAATAGGGGATGGAAAGGAGAAGGGAAAAGTGCAGAAAAGAAGGGAAAAAGAAAGAAAAGGCTTTGACTTCCGACTCCCTTTGGTGTAGTAAAATAAGATAGTAACATCAAACCTCAACTTTTTACTTTTACATAGTAGTATAAACTAGCCATTTCTATTTCAACAAATCTATCTAATTGATAAAATCCAGAATCAAAGTTTCATTTTTTTCTACCTCAAGCACAAAGTCCAGTAGTGGTTTCCAAGTAGAAACAAAAGTATTTGTATTTTTTTCTTTTATCAAAACAGCCATCTCTGTTAACTCCATCAACTTTTGCAGCCATTCGTCCATTGTGAGAATCCATTTTTGTGCATAAAGTAATAATGGTGCTGTCAACATACATAACATCAAAGTTCCATTTTTTTTTCAAAGTCTTTTTCCATTCAACCGAAAAGAAAAGTTTCTGGTTTTAACTTAATATTCACTTTAAGAATTTTCTCCATTAATATATGTATATTAATATATCTTCTGTGTTAGAATATGAATCGTACTCCAATATTTCTTTGCTTTATCACATGTCCACCACAAATGATAAAAGTCCCTTCTTTATGTTTGCATTTCCAACATTCATTTGAAATATCTTTATACATTCTTGATAACCTATCCGGTGTTAAATAGCAACGATACATCATCTTATAAAAAAATTCTTTAAAATTGTAAGTTAGTGTAAATTTTAAACCTTTTGTCCACATATTCTCCCATTGTTCAAGCTTTATATTATATCCAAAGTTCCTTGCCCACTGCATACTGTACAATGTTTTACATATTCACTTTCCAAAATCAAATTCAATAGCTTTTTATAAACCTTAGCAATAATATGTTCATCACTATTACACAGTAGGATTTCCAATTCATTTTTAACAAAGTCAAACCCATAACTTTTTTGTCTAATTTAAATCTTTCAGTTGTAAATACGTAAACCAATGGCAGACATGTCCTTCTGATTCTAGCACTTCCTTAAGCTTGAGGATAGAATCACCAAGATTAAATGATATTATTTTACCATAGGTCCACCAGTCCAGCTTCACCACCATTTCTTTTCTGAAAAAAGCTTCCTGAGGGCACAGCCAAAGAGGCATCTTCGTAGAAAACCTTGTTTTATATTTATTTCAGACTCTTAGAATAGCACATCTAACAAAGTGGTTGTTAAAATCAAAACTTACTTTAATGTTAGCATACCATAAATAGCCGTGCCATGGAGTATCAGTTGCAATATTGCTAATGTCTGAAATAAAAAAAAGCATCTTTGGTAAGACATTCATCTTAATTACAGAAAATCTACCCAGTAGTGACAAATGCAGTTTATCCCATCTGAATACGTCCATTTTAATATTGTTCCAGAGAGGCATATAATTACTTTGAAACTATATTTGACCTTCAAATATTTCACCTTTTTCACAACCCTAAAATCAGACTTTTTAGTCAATATATCACAGTCCTGTGAGATCATATTCTTAGTAAGCATTGTTGTTTTCTGTTTGCTTATTTTAAAACCCGCTAAAACCCCAAACTCATTTAATTTCCTCATCAAATATTCTATATTATTTTTTGGATCTTGCAAGAATATAACCAAATCATCAGCAAATGCACTCAATTTATAAACTTTTTTCTTGATACTTATACCTGTTATTTTCTCATCTTGCCAGATATCTCTATTCAAAACTTCCAACATCAAAATAAACAAGGGAAACAAGGGACATCCTTGTCTTGTACCCTTTTGGATTTCACATGAATTGGTTAAATCACCATTAATAACAATTTTTGCTTGCTGTGACATGTAAACAGCTTTAAACCCTTGGATACAATTCTCCCCAAAGTCCATTTCTTCCAGACCTTTAAACATAAAAGCCCAGTTTAAATTGTCAAAGGCCTTCTCTGCAGCTAAAAATATTAAAGTTGCCTGTTTCTCATTATGGTATTGTAGATATTCAATAATATTCAAAACAGTCCTCACATTGTCCCTTAACTGTCTTTTGGGCAGAAAGCCAGATTGATCTTCCTGAACATATGCCTGTAAAACTTTCTTTAATCTTTCTGCCAAAACTGCAGCAAAAAGTTTATAGTCTTTGTTTAATAATGAGATTGGTCTGTAATTCTTTATCTTCATAACATCTTGACTTTCCTTTAGTAGTAACACAGTATTGGCTTATTTCCACATATGAAGTATCTTTCCCCCCTGTAATATATTGTTCATTACATCCTTTAGTGGCTGAAGAAGTTCATCTTCAAAGTATTTATAATATTGGCTTGTAAGGCCATTTGGACCTGTAGCTTTGTCAGATTGTCTAGCTCTACCCAGTTTCCTTAATAGGTTCCAAGCTTTCCTGCTGCATTTGCTGAAATTTAGTGATTCTGTGTATTGTTCTCACTTCTTACATTGTGCTGTATCCATCCTGGGATGTACTCTCCTCTAAATCCTTGAGGTATATGTCTTTTTACCAAGGTGATTATTGCCTTCACAAATCTATGATAGTGCTGACTACTTGGTGGAATCCACTGTGGGAATGGGACAACTCGCCACGGCCAACTCGCCACAGCCAACTCACCATGGCCAACTTGCCGTGGGATAACTCGCCACAGTCAACTTGCCTTGGGACAACTCACTGTGGAGCAATTTAACAATTCTATTTAATTATTTAAAATAAATAAAAAATTATTTTAATTTTTGTCAATCACATTTCATTCTGTCCCTCCTTTTGCATCCTTTCTTTAATGATTCTATTCCACCATTTCTTTGTTATTAGTGTAACTTTTGTCTGGCGATGAGTTGTCCTGTGGCGAGTTGGCCATGGTGAGTTGGCCATGGCAAGCTGGCCATGGTGAGTTGGCTGTGGGAAGTTGTCCATGGTGAGTTGGCCACAGTGAATTGTTGTACACCCATGCACTGTATAGATTTATCAAGATTTCGGCAAATTTGGGCCAGCTGGCTTTTTGAAAGTTCCATCTGTATCTATGGATAGAGCAGATTGGGAGAATTTGGATTCCAACTTCTAGCAAGATAGGACAGTGTTGGCTGTGTGGGAATATATTCATTACCTTCCTGTTCATGGGGACTGGCTGTGAGTTTATGCCTTCTGTGACAAGGCACAAGTCTGGATTGGTTTCGCAATTCCATGCCACTGATTTGAATGTGCCCTTGTCTTTAGCATCAAAAATCAGTGGCCATATTTGTTAAAAACATTGTTTGGACCAGCAACATTTTCAACTTCTGAAACATCTGAGATACTAAAACAGCTTGTTGAAGCCTTTAAAACTAAGAAAACTCCCTACTTAATTTGTATAGATGTTTATCATCAATAAATCAATTTAAAATGCAGATTCTAAAGGATGTGGAATAAAGAATTAGAGTTCCTATATTGCCTAGCAATGGGAGAGTGTCTTAACATCTGTAGTAAGAGTGTCAATGGTCTTTAAACTACAATTTATACAACAAAAATAATATTTATTTTGGATTATTGGACTATTTATTGGACTTTTGGATAGTTGGATATTATGTTTGTATAGAAAAAGATGGTGTAGGAGAGCATTTTGTTGGAGATGTAATAAGAACAGTGCTTTTTTTAAACACATGTTTTTACAAGGTCCTGTACTTACTAAGTTTTGGGAGAAAGTAGTGGTCCATGTAAACGTGACTGTGCAACAAAAGCTAAACTTTCAGAGGATAATAATCTCTTGAATTATATACCTAGGACATGGAATTTGGCAACTGGACAACACAAATGGATTTGCAGTATCCATAGTATGGCTAAAAGACTGATGCTACAGCATTTGGAAAAATAAATGTATAGCCTATTTACTCTTACTTAGGTAAGAAAACCCAAATGCACAGGGTATGGTGATAGAATAGGTGATATCTTCAATAGCAGCAACTGTGAGAGGGATCTAGGAATCCTAGTGGACAACCACTTAAATATGAACCAGCAATGTGTTGTAGCTGCCAAAAAAGCCACTGCAGTCCTATGCAAGGCAAGGTACTTTATATTGCCTTGGCAAGACCACACTTGGAATATTGCATCCAGTTTTGGTCACCATAATATATAAAGATGTTGAGACTCTAGAAACTAGAGTGCAGAAAAGAACAACAAAGATGATTAGGGGGTTGGAGGCTAAAACATACGATGAACAGTTGCAGGATTGAGTATGTCTAGTCCATGGGTCGGCCACCCGAAACGTTGAATGAGCCGCACGGTCTCATGGCCTAAAAAAAAAAAAAACTGGGAGCCGCGCCCGCGCGCGCCCGCGCACCCGCGCATGCGCGCGGCCCCCGTTTGCGCACACGCGCGCACCCGCACACCCGCGCATGCGCGCGGGCCCGTTTGCGCACGCGCGCGGGCCCATTCGCGCATGCGCACCTGTTCGCGCATGCGCACCCGTTCGCGCATGCGCACCCGTTCGCGCGTGCGCGCGCGCACCCGTTCGCGCATGCGCACCCCCGCACGCGCACCCCCCCCGCACCCGCCCGCGCATGCGCGCATGCGCTCCCAAAAATGGCGGAGGAGGCTCCGGAGCCGCAGGTAATGCCTCAAAGAGCCGCATGCGGCTCCGGAGCCGCGCGTTGCCGACCCGTGGTCTAGTCTAATGAAAAGAAGGACTAGGGTTAACATGATAGCAGTGTCCCAATATTTGAAGGGCTGCCAACAAAGAAGCGGGGGAAAGGGTCAACCTATTCTCCAAAGCACCTGAAGGCAGAGCAAGAAGCAATTGATGAAAACTAATAAAGGAGAGAACCAACCTAAAAATAAGGAGAAATTTCTAACGGTTAGAACAATTAATCAGTGGAATGGCTTGCCTTTAGAAGTGGTGGGTGCTCCCTCGTTGGAGGTTTTTAAGAACAGATTAGGCAGTCATTTGTCCAAAATGATATAGGGTCTCCTGCTTGAGCAGGGGGATGCACTAGAGGACCTCTAAGGTCCCTTCCAATGCTGTTATGCTGTTATTCTGTTTCTTCATATATATGCTTACTGTTGTAACATAATATACTTTATTTTTCAATTTTTTATTTTTTGTTGTATTTTTCTCACTTATTTTTTAAGCAATTCATCTGTATTTTTTTGACAATGTGTATATCTTTGTTCTTTATTCCTTTCTGTTTTTTTCATTTTCTGTCATTATTTTAAAAGCAATACAAATAAGAAAAACAATAACATCTGGTAAAATAAACAATATTTTAAGTAAAAGCAGACAAATACAGTTATTAAAAAACAAACAAATGACAGCGATAGGCACAGCAGGCCCTTCCCAGTCAAGGGATACCAAGGAGATCCATTCAGTCTAATCTTCATATTTAGTTAGGTATATGTTGGGAGAGATGCTCCCTGAGATAGCAAAGTCCTAAACTGTTAAGGACCTTAATCATCCTCCCTAACCTTTTGAAGTCTGACTTGCAACGTGATAGCAACCAATGTGATTTGTTTAGGACTGGAGTCATGTTAGTTTCTGAGTATAAGAAAATCCAATAAGAGGCTGAAAAAATCTTTCATGTCACAGAAATCTTTCATATCCTGCAATTCATCTCTTTTCCTTGAAAGAATGCTGCCATTATTTTTATTCTGAACGATTGGCTTAATCTTTAAAAGAATAATAAAAACTCATATATGTAATACCAGCATCACAAGCCTCTTAAGCAATTATCTGCCCTACTTCTTTTCAAGTAATGCCTTGAACATCAGAGTGGAAATAATTTTATCATTTGCTCTTTTTAAAAAAATAGGCTGTTTTAATTCTGACAAAACAGATTTGCCATAGAGCAGGTGCTCCACCTCTGGAGACAGTGGTGTTCTGAAGCATATTTGCACCAGATGTAGTTTGAGTATTGAGATAAATGTGATTTAGATAGAAGGTCCCCATAGATCCCTATGGGAACACTGCCATTCTGATGGGAGGGGGGACCTTGGGGCTTTTCTGTGATGTATCCATTTTGCTTTGTTCCTCTTTTGCTTTGATGTATCTTCCTGGGAAATGGGAGGGGGGAGGGATGGGCCTGGGGCCATCTCCTTTGTCTCATCTCTGGAGAACCAAGGTCAGGGCGCCTGAGAACAACTTCTTATCACCTTCTCAGCTCGGAGTTCTCACAACACCTTTGTACCTCTGGATTAGCTCTCTGTGGACTGGGCAGTTGGGAGGGGTTTGAACAATGGGGTTTAACCTAGCGTTTTTGCGCGGGAACTTTAGATCCTGCCTGCTTTCTCTGCAATCACTACCTCTCAATAAAAGATCCTTTTGAAATGCTTCCTGCTTCAAGAGTTCGACTTTCTTGAGGGAATAGCTGAGGCGAGACCTTAAACCTTCCTATGTTTATGGGTAGTTCTCAACTTACAACCACAATTGACCCAAAGTTTCTGTTGCTAGGCGAGACATTTGTTAAGTGAATTTTACCTCATTTTATGACCTTTCTTGCCACAGTTGTTAAGTGAATCACTGCAGTTGTTAAGTTAAGTGAATCTGGCTTCCCCACAGACTTTGCTCATCAGAAGATCGCAAAAAGTGATCACATGACCTGGGAAACTGCATAAATATAAACCAGTTTATATGAACCAGTTGCCAAGCATCCAAATTTTGATCACATGATCATGGGGATACTGCAATGGTTGTAAGTGTGAAAAATGATCATAAGTCACTTTTTCAGGGCCGTTGTCACTTCAAACAGTTCACTAAATGAACTGTTGTAAGTCGAGGACTACCTGTCAAGTTCAGAAAAAAACTCCATGTTGTTTCAGATTCTTTCTTTCTTTCTTTCCTTGACTTGCCAACAGAGACAGGAGGGGAAGAACTGAATGTGGGTTGTATCTGCAGCTGTAGAGATTGTTTTGGAAAATTGAAGGTTCTTTCTCATAATAATTGTCTGATGCTTAATTGGGTAATGTGACCTGCACTCTTGGGGGGGGGGGAAGGGAGTTGCTATGCTTTGCTATGCTTTGAATATACTGCTTTCGCGCCAATTTAATCAGAGCTGACTTGGAGATCATTACTACCGGTATGCATTTCCCAATAAAGTCTGGCATTAGAGATTGCAATGTCTCAGGTGTGTCTGCTTAGTTGGGATCATCAGCCGGAGTGGTGACACTACCTGTATTCCATCACTTTATGTTAGAGGAATTTACAGAGTATGGATTTCATTCCTTTGAGAGGAGCATCTTGCAAATTATGATTACAAGTTGAGAAAGTTTTATTTAATTTCCCACATGTTCTGGCTTATGGTTGGACATTTATTTTGGCCTTGGTTCCACCATACGAAACTGTAGAATTTAGCTCTTCTATGGGCTTTTTATTTGACCCCCCTGCAGTTTTGGTAAGTGTAAGGATTCCCCTTTGTAAACTGTAATTGGTTTCAGTTCTAGGCTTCCCTAAAGCATAAAAGCCGGTTGGGTGACTTTGGGCCAGCCACACTCTCTCTCAGCCCAATTTGCCTCACAGGATTGTTGTTGTAGAGACTGGGTGACTTTGGGCCAGTCACTTTTCCTTATCTCACCTCATCTCACAGGGTTGTTGTAGTAGAGAAAATAGGAGGCAGGAATATTAGGTAGGTTTGCAATCTTGAGTTGACCAAATAAGTATATATATGTATTTTAAAAGGTGGGATATAAATCTAATTGTACTTGATCTTGATGCCACATGAGGATAATGGTGGATAATAGATACAAGTTTTACTCTTTTGCTCAGAGAAAAGAACCTCAATTTAAACTGCATATACCAAGTCTCTCATAGTGTCATCACTGTGGATCAATCTATTCAAGGAAAATGTTTTAAAACTTAAAAAATGTAGTTTTGATTTATCTTTGAATGCTTTTTAGCAGTTAATTCATGTCAGGCAATTATGTGGACGATACTTGGGTCAAGATCAAAACACAGGAATTGGAAGCGTTCACCAAACACATCAACTCTGTGGACAGATACATCAAATTCACACGGGAAGATGTTAAGAAAAATAGTCTAGCCTTCCTGGACTGTGCAGTACACCATCGAGCTGAAGGTCTGAAAAAGCACCTTTGGGATAATTACGACCTGGATGACTGAGAATATCCATATATATATATAAGCAGAAACCTAGACTAGACAGTATTATTGCTACTGATTTGGAAATAAATACTACAGTATCAGACAATCTTTCAAGGCAAGTCATTGCAGCTGTTAGATACACAGACCAACAGAGGGTGGGTTTTTTTAGACTGGCTTTTCATTCCCAATGAGATCTGAACAATGGGAAGGTAATTAATGATCATTTGACTAAAATAGATGTGGCTGGTGGGCCTAGATATTGGCAGCCTCTTTTATCCATGTAAATCAGACACAAATCCCAGAAGCCTGGGGGTTTGCTATCACAATCCTAATCTACAAGAAAGGGAAGAAAATGGATCTTTTCCTGTTAATTATCACCCTATTACTTTGCCTCTAAAAAAATGGAGAAATCCATATCCACAATATGTAAAATATTAGAAATAAATCAGGAAACATTATCTTTGCAAATACTGATATTATTACTTAATTTTTCTTTAGTTAGGTTGAATCATTAGGCAGCATTAGGTAACTGTTGCCAGTTTTTAATAATAGCAGACTGTGCCTTGTACATAGAAATACACACATACAGACACAAAGACTTTGTATAGTTTGGAGGTGGGGGAGAGATATGTGAGTTTCTCTGTTAACTTGCTTACTCAGCTTTTTAGCAGTCTAAGTGATTAATGTACTAGGGTCTTCAGCTAGTTTGTACAATTTGTCCAAGACAAGAGCTCCCATATGGGTCATCTTTATGTCTCCAAAGATTATGCATATGCTCATAGACCCAGCTGAACATGAATTTCACTTAGAGTTTTGAATTTCTTTATCACTACAAAGAAAAATAAAAAGTACAAATATGGAATTAGTAAAACCACTAAAAATAAGATCTCTAATAAAAGTATTAATAGTAAGCAGTCATCTCACTACAGATATAGATATGACATGGAATTGGCAGCATACAAATGAATGAATTGCTAGGGCTATGCAGTGACAATGCAAATCACAATGCAATAGTTTCCTTTGTTGAAACCAGTGGGGTTGCTATGGATAAATTCTTAAGAGGCAGGCTATGCTCAACACATATAGGATATTTAGCCAAAAATGAACAAGTACTGATTTGTGCATGGGCATACTTATCACAATCAAGTCACAGCCATCTGCAAAATATAAAACCCTAATAAGACCACACCTGGAATACTGCAACCAATTTTGGTCACCAAACTACAGAAAAGATGTGGAGACTTTGGAAAAAGTTCAGAAAAGAGCAAAGTCCTGGAGACTAAAACAAATGAAGAACGGCTGCAGGACTTGGGTTTGGCTAGTCTAAAGAAAAGAAGAAACAGGGGCGACATGATAGCAGTATTCCAGTATTCGAGGGTCTGCCACAAAGAAGAGGCTGCCAAAGTATTCTCCAAAGCACCAGAGGGCAGGACAAGAAAAAATGTTGGAAACTTACCAAATAGAGAAGCAACCTGGAATTAAGGAGAAACTTCCTAACAGTGAGGACAATTAACCAGTGGAACAGCTTGCCTTCTGAAATCATGGGTGCTCCATCACTGGAGGTTTTTAAGAAGAGGCTAGACAGACACTTGTCTGAAATGGTATAGGTTCTCCTGCTTGAGCAGGGGGCTGGACTAGAAGACCTCCAAGGTCCTTTCCAGCTCTATTCTGTTCTATTCTCTTGGTTTTTGAATACCTCACTTCTGAGTGACATTTCATACATTTTGTTTCAGGGATCACCTGAACTATTTTCTACTTTTCATTTCATTTCAAATGTCCTGCCTCTTCTAGAAGGAATAGAATAGAATAGAATAGAATAGAATAGAATAGAATAGAATAGAATAGAATAGAATAGAATAGAATAGAAGCTGGAAGGGACCTTGGAGGTCTTCTAGTCCAGCCCCCCGCTCAAACAGGAGAACCGATACCATCTCAGACAAGTGACTGTCTAGCCTCTTTTTAAAAATCTCCAGTGATGGAGCGCCCACAATTTCTGGGGGCGAGCTATTCCACTGGTTAAATGTCCTCACTGTCAGGAAGTTTCTCCTTAATTCCAGGTTGCTTCTCTCTTTGATCAGTTTCCAGCCACTGTTTCTTGTCCTGCCCTCTGGTGCTTTGGTGAATAACATGACCCCCTCTTCTTTGTGGCAGCCCCTCAAATACTGAAATACTGCTATCATGTCACCCCTATTTCTTCTTTTCTTTAGACTAGCCAAACCCAAGTCCTGCAGCCATTCTTCGTATGTTTTAGTCTCCAGGCTTTTTATCATCTTAGTTGCTCTTCTCTGAATTTTTTCCAAACTCTCAACATCTTTTTTTGTGATATGGTGACCAAAATTGGCTGTAGTATTCCAGGTGTGGTCTTACTAGGGTATTATAAAGCAGTATTAATACCTCGCCTGATCTTGATTCTATGCCTCTGTTTATACAACCCAGGATTTTATTAGCTTTTTTGCTGCTACTGCATATTGCTGGCTCATATTCAAGTGATCGTCCACTAGGACTCCAAGGTCCCTCTCATAGTTACTGTTTTTGAGCCAGGTCTCGCCTAATTTTTCCTGCCTAAATGTAAAACTTTGCTTTTCTCCACATTAAAATTCATTTTGTTGGATAGGGCCTATTGTATTCTCTGTTCGTTGCGGCATTGAAGAAGCAGCATGTGAAACAGAACTTTCTTTATTGTAAAGGCAAAACTGAAACTAACAAACATTGCTCCACCCCTATTTATACAGTCAGCTCTGGGTGGCGGCAGCCAATGAATGCACCGTATTCTCCCGCTCAAATGCATGCTAACAATCTTGTAGACAGGAAGTCTGGCTGGCAGGCCACGTGGTCTACTAACTGTTCCTGCACAATTCCAGCCACCTGCTTCATAAATTTAACTCAATACATTACACCCCTCCCCCCTGGCTCTTTGACATTTACAAAGCATTGTTTGTTGTCAAAGACTACACACATTCAAAAAGGCACACTGGCACTCAGTGTTACATAGACCTGACATTACTAATTTCAGTATCAAGAATACTTAAGCATTTCAGTTTGTAAGAAAACACATAAGCATTCACATTTCAAAAGATCATACATAAGCATTTACATTTCAAAGAACCATTCATAAGCATTTAAGTTTGCAGTAAAAATACATAAGCGTTTTAAGTTTGCAATGACAAAAACCTTACGTAGTCCTTTAAATATTTCGGTGGGCCTTTCGCCCGCTCCGAACGTCTCGGAGCTGCTGCTAGCTCCCGATCTGCAAGCTCGCCTGCCAGACTCGGCAGACCGGAGCTGTGTGACCCGTCCGACATGGGTAGAGCCGATTCATGAAGGCTGGCCTGTTCTGGTAGATCCAAGCCTGTGTCTATTTCCCTTTGGCTGGCCTGTTCCGGTAGGCCTGGACCAGAGTTCTGTGGTGGCATAGAATCCACCAGATCGGCATGAAAAGCCGATTGAGAGCAATGTCCCATGTGCGCAGTGCCTGAGTTAGGAGCAGCCTCGTTGGCAAAACCCCTGTTTGGCGATCGCAAGGTTCCGCTTTCGCTGAGAGACTCCGATGCACGATTGCAATCGTGTTCCTCCCCCCCCCGAGAGCAGAGCCAGGAGTGGAAGAGTGGCATGGCAACCTCCAACGCAGCTGGTCAATGTGCCTGCGGAGCACCCGACCGTCTTCCAGGGCCACTTCGTATGAGAGCGGCCCTGACACCTTGCAAACCACAGCTACCACCCACAGTGCCCCTTGTCCATAGTTGCGTGCCCAAACCGGATCGCCCACTTGCAAGTGCCTCGGTGCCTTAGGCTGCGGCACTTGTGAAGCAACCCGGTCCGGGTGCAAGCGATCCAGGTTTGTGATCAGGCGTCTCCCCCATCGTAACTCAGCTGGGCTTTTGCCTGTCGAAGTGCAGGGCATTGTGCATTGGCAGAGTAGGAAATCTGCCAACCTGTGGTGCCAATTTCCAGTTGTGATCCTCTTCAAGGATTCCTTGGTCGTTCTGACCATGCACTCCACTTGGCCATTAGAGGCCGGGTGAAAAGGAGCTGAAGTGGCATGCCTAATCATATTTGCCCTTAAAAAGGACTGAAACTCTGCAGAAGTGAATTGAGCCCCATTGTCCGAGACTATGACATCTGGGAGCCCATGCGTTGCAAAGATGAAGCGCAGAACCTGGATGGTCCTGGTAGTCGTCATAGTGGACACTGGAACGACCTCTAGCCACTTAGAGTGACTGTCCACAACAATGAGGAAGAGTTGCCCCTGAAAAGGGCCAGCAAAATCAATATGAATCCTCGACCATGGGCCTTGAGTGGTCTCCCATCTATGTACAGGAGCATGTGGCATTTCTGGCCTTGACTGCTGGCAAATGAGGCACCCGTGGACCTGGGCCTCAATATCTTTATCGAGCCCAGGCCACCAAAGGTAGCTGCGCGTGAGTGCCTTCATCTGGACTATTCCGGATGTCTCTCATGCAGAGAATCAAGGACTCTAGTCCTCAGTGAGGTCGGGATTACTACCCTACTGCCCCATAGAATACAACCCTTAAAGGTGGATAACTCAGGCTTCCTTTTCCAGAAACTCTGGAAGTTAGGGCCAGGACACGTGTCAGGCCATCCTGTGAGCACACAGTTTAACATGCGGATCAACGTGCTGTCAGAAACTGTTTCTGCAGCAACATCCCCTGCATTAAGGGGAGACTCCGGCAAATCCTGGATAGCCAGGATGTGGTTGGCTGGAGCAGGATCTGACTATAATAGCTGTAGAGGCAACCTACTAAGGCCGTCTGCGTGGCCCATTTCTTTATCCGGTTTGTGAACCAGACAATAGTCATAAGCAGATAGGAATATTGACCACCTCAACATCCTAGGAGAGATGATCTGGGGTGTCTGCTTGTTTGTAGTGAACAACCTCCAAAGTGGCTTATGGTCAGTGAAGACCGTGAAATGGCGGCCATACAAAAAGTCATGAAACTTTTTGATGCCAGCCACAATGGCCAATGCCTCCCTATCTATTTGCGCGTAATTCCATTCTGCTGAAGAGAGGGTTCTGGAATAATATGCTATGGGAACTTGTGTTCCGTCAGCCTTAAGATGGCTTAACACAGCTCCGATTCCATACGGGGATGCATCGCAGGCAATGCTGATTGGAAGCTGCTCATTAAAATGAGCCAACACCGCATTAGATGACAGCAATGCTTTAACTGCTGCAAAACTCCTCTCGTGGACACTCGTCCACTTCCATGGGGCCTTTTGTCAAAGAGCCAGTGTAACAGCTCTGCCACTGTGGCCTTGTGGGGGAAGAAAGCATGTGTAGAAATTAAGGAGTCCCAGGAACGCCTGAAGTTCTCCCTTCGTCGTGGGACTGGGTGCCTGCTGAATTGCTTTAAGCTTGGATTCAGCAGGATGAATGCCTTCGGCATCTATACGGAACCCCAGGAATTCAGTGGAAGTGACTCCAATTTTGCATTTCTCCTGTTTGAGCTTCAGCCCCGCTTCGCGGAAACGCCGCAAAATGGCCTGGAGCCTGTCAGCAAGGTTTTTGACTGATTCCCCTGCAATGAGGACATCATTGAAATATGGGCATAAACCCGGAATATTGCGGAGCGTGCGCTCCATTACGCTCTGAAAGATGCCAGGGGCTACATTAACCCCGAACTGTAACTGTCGCACCTTGAAATCTCCCCGGTGGGTTACAATGGTTTGGGCCTCCGCCGTAGCGTCGTCCACTGGCAGCTGCTGGTAGGCCTGAGCCAAATCTAATTTGGTGAAAATGCAACCTCCCTGTAGAGATGCCAAAATGTGGCTGACTACAGGCACCGGATAAGAGTGCTGCTGGAGAGCTTTGTTTAACGTGCATTTATAGTCGGCACAAATGCGGACTTCACCATTGGCCTTAAGTGGCGTGACAATGGGGGTTTCCCATGGACTGCTATCAACTGGTTCTAAAATGCCTTGCTGTAACAGCTTGTCCAGCTCTGCATTGGTTCTCTGCTTCAGGGCAAAAGGCACCCGACGAGGCTTAATCCTTATCGGTTCTATTGAAGGGTCTAATCGAAGTGCAATTGGAGGCCCTTTGTATGCCCCTAACTCTGAGCTGAAGACATCAGCAAACTCTTTACACACCACCGAGAGGCTCGACGTTTGCAAGCTATTTAACCCAGTCACTTGAATTCCCAAAGCATCAAACCAATCGAGCCCAATTAAGCTGGTGCGGTTGCCCTCAACAACTACGACTTCCAAGGGACCCTTGAAATTCCTGAACTGCACTCCCAGTGTGGCCTCCCCCTTGACGTTTACCCAGGAATTTTGGAAGTTGGTTAAAATGAGGTTCGACGGCCTGAGCTTAACTCGTTTGCCGCTTCGCCTACAAATCTGCTGAAGGGTCCTTTGGGAGATTATCGATAGAGCTGAACCCGTGTCCAGCTCCATGTCAGAAGGAACCCCGTACAACTTGACTTTGAGGTGTAATTTCTCCTTGAGTGGGCGATGGGCGCCTGTCCTAAACACGCTCCTTCTACTCATGCAAAAGCCCACCCTGTTTTGACTGGGGACCCCGGTACCTTTCTGAGGCAACTCTTCTGAGGAATGCTCTTTCCTGTGACCCAAACAAACGGCGGCGATGTGGCCTTGCTTGCCACACGCCAACCAAGTGGCTGTGCGGAAACGGCAGTCAGCCCGCTTGTGACGGCCTCCACACCCGATGCACCGAGAGAAGGAAACTGCCTTGTCAGGTTGCCGTTGAGACCTTCTTTCCAGGATTTGCTGCACCCGATGGACTTCGTGGTCCGAGTCGGAGTCTTCAACTCTTCCGACGTCCTCATGGTGGACGGCCTCCATGCAAGGAGGGTTCTTGGATAGCCACAAGGCCTTAACAGCTCCGCCTGCTGCTTCTTCGGCCGTTATCTCCCTCAACACATCTTGAAATGAGATTGTCTCTTTAGCAAAGATCTTCTGTTGCAGATCTCAGCTCCTTAGACCACAAACTAAATGGTCCCGCAGCCTTTCTTCAAGGTCTTTGAATTTGCAAGGCTGTGCAGCTTGGCGAAGAGCGGCTATGAAGTCGGCGGCGGACTCACTGGGATGCTGGTCTCGCTGTTCGAAAGTGTGCCGCCAAGCGATGACCGAAAGCTTGGGCTCAAAATGTTCTTTGAGCATCTTCTTCAGTTCTGAGTACGCAATGGACTCAAGCGGCACTGGTGCAACCAAGTTCTCTGCGATATCGAAGGTTGCTTGACCGCAAACACACAGGAGCGTCACGGCCTTCAATCCATCGTCTCAAACTTGGTTTACCCGCAGGTAATTTTCAACTCTCGCGACGTAGGAGCTCCACCTCTCTGGATGAGCGACGTCGAATTCGGAGAGTTTTCCGATCTTCGCCATGGTGAGTCTTTCACGGCCTTTTCAATGCCTTGTGCTGTGCAGGCATCCGTGGAACTGCCAGGGCAGATCCTTGAAAGCATTCTCCTCCAGCGTTTCTGTACTGGCAGGATAGAGTGAGGGGGGGGGTGGAACGCCATTCCGACCAAGCGCTTGCTAGGACTTTCCCCCGTAGTGACTCAGCTCTTCGAATTGCGGCAGCACGATCCCACCTTCATCGCCAATATTGTATTCTCTGTTCGTTGCGGCATTGAAGAGGCAGCATGTGAAAAAGAACTCTCTTTATTGTAAAGGCAAAACCGAAACTAACAAACATTGCTCCACCCCTATTTATACAATCAGCTCTGGGCGGCGGCAGCCAATGAATGCACGGTATTCTGCCGCTCAAATGCATGCTAACAATCTTGTAGACAGGAAGTCTGTCTGGCAGGCCACGTGTTCTACTAACCGTTCCTGCACAATTCCAGCCACCTGCTTCATAAATTTAACTCAATACATTACAGGGCCCATTGTTCAAGTTTGTCAAGATCTTTTTGGATCCTAAGCTTGTCTTCTGGGCTGTTGGCTATTCCTGCCAGTATAGTATCATCTGCAAATTTGATGAGTTCCCATCTTTTCCCTCGTCTAAGTCATTTATGAAGATATTGAAGAATACTGGGCCTAAGACAGAACCTTGTGGTACCCCATTGCTTACTTCTCTCCATGTGGATGCAGGACTCCATTGAGGACTACTCGTTGAGTATGGTTTATCAGCCAGCTACAAATACAGCTGGTGGTGATGTTGTCTATCCTACCTTTTTCTAGCTTACTAAGCAACAGTTTGTGGTCTACTCTGTCAAATGCCTTACTGAAATCTAAGTATACTATGTCCACAGCATTTAACTGGTCTACTAATTTAATCACTTTATCAAAGAATGAAATAAGTTTGGTTTGTCATGATCTGTTTTTAACAAACCCATGCTGGCTAGTTATAACTTTGTTTGCTTCTAGTTGTTCGCAGATCTGTTTTTTGATTATCTTTTCCAGGATCTTCCCAGGTATTGATGTTAGAATGATTGGTCTGTAGTTTCCTGGGTCTGTTTTTTCCCCCTTTCTTGAAGATGGGAACCTCTTCAGCCCTTTTCCAATCCTCAGGTACTTCCCCAGTGCTCCAGGATTTTTGAAAGATATGGTACAATGGTTCTGAGATAACATCTGCCAGCTCCTTCAGAACTCTGGGATGTAATCTGTCGGGTCCCGGTGATTTATATTTGTCACAGTCAGATAGGTGTTCTCTTACCATTTTCTTGCTTATTTTAATTTTTTTTCTAGTTTGTCTTTTGCAGTAGTTTTTTTTGGTATGTTGTGCTATAATTTCTTTTTTTATATAAATGTTTTATTAATTTTCTATTTTCACATAGAAGTGCTCAATAAACAACCTGATGACAGTCCATTAGTGATTCTGTGGTACCTATAAGCTTCTTCCAACTAAGTCCAATATTACACTCGCCAGTACATCCTCTCTTCTTCTGGTAATAACCATTTTTCTGCACTAAGCAAATACAATTCTTATTATTGTTAGTAAACATACAATTGCATATCAACATTTGTTACATTTTTCTAATAATATCAATAATATCAGTTTAAATATCTTTTCTAATTCAAAGCATATCTTAATTGCATTTGCAGTCAATTTCCACTTATTTAATCCATATACTATTTTTGCTTTTTTTTATTTTAATTTCCCATCCATGTTCAAAGTATCCCAATCATTTATAATTTCAAAACAGGTTATATTTGGGCAACCAAAAGCATCCCTTATTCAAAGTTCTTAGCATATTCTTATTTCCCTTTTCATACCAAGATACAATATTCTGATTACAAATCCTAACTATCTAGTTATAATAATACTTCTATTTCTAACAATCTATTCTTAACCATATTCAAACAATTAGTAATATAGCATCCCCTCTAATAGGTCAAAGCTTCTGTTTCCTTCAATCTTACTCTAGCTTTCTTTCTTTGCCAACTAACTTTCCAAGTCAGTGCATTTGGATCATCAAATAATTTTTCCTATATTTTTGTATATATTATTTGAAACAAGAGAAAAAAATTGGTTAAAGTGTTTTTGGAAGAGCTAGCCCATTGATATTCATTAAATCACCTCCCTCCTTCTCCTGTTCCCCACAGTTCTGTTAACAACTTTATCTTCCATTCTATTAGCTCTCCTTTCTTGTCATCCAGTATGTTCTGAAACCTTGGTTTGTAAAATGTCTTTTCCGTTTCCAATATTATCGTTGTGTCTTCTCAGTTTTCATTTATCTGAGTCTGGTCATTAGTTTCTTCCTTTAGAAAGTTTAGATCGTCAATGTTTGTGTCAGAATTCTCTAGTTTTCCTTCTATTTTCTGGGTTGCTGGTTCCTTCTCTGTAGTTGTTTTCTGAGTTTGTAGATTTAAATTAGAAACTTGTTCTTTTATCTCCTTTGTGTTATTTTTAACCTGATCACAAGCTAAAGCAATTGTTTTTTGTATTAATTTCAACATGGAAAATTTATTTCTGTGATTCATCAGTATTTTCTTGGTGATATGGCAAGTTAAGGCTACTGGGAACAGATGTTAAAGATGGTGTTTTACTATTTAAAGCTGAGTATGAGACATCCATTTTATTTTTTTTTGTAAGTAGCCTTTATAAATTTATCCAACAAACTGTCCATTCCTGAATCTCCCCATAGCAGATATAAGTAAAATTCAATTTTTTCTGTGCAGTAAGAAATATATCCTTTCTGTCCAGGGAGAAAAAAGAACCATTGAAGGTTGTTTAACAATCAAGATTTATAATCCAAAGTATTCCATATGTTTCTTTGACAAGAAAATAAATCCACAATACTGAAAGTCAGTATTTATGTTCAAAATTCAGACAGGCCAAATTTAGAATATTTGTTATCGTCTCTGCCACACAGAGCCCCCAAGCCTGTTACTTTTTTCTCAGCTGCAATTCTCAATAGTAAAAGCTTCCAAGACCAGCCAAAGTCTTATCTAGTTCTGGGCTTTGAGCCAGGTCTCTTTTAGGCATAAATAAGTTGTAGTGCCATAATTCACCACTAGATGTCATCAATGCCATTTCCCAGTTTTTAGATCCAAAACTTATATTGTAAACTTTTCAAGTCTTTTTTGTTTTTTTAAAAAAGGGCTTAAAAACACTTTTAGTCCCCAAATTTTCAAGCTGTATGTATATATTAATTCCAAATAAGTCTTATAGGTTTTGCCATTTTTCCCAAGTAATTAATTTGATGCTTTTCTTTTTTGAGGGAATGAGGCGGAAATTCCCTTTCCCTCTTTCATCGGGGGGAGTGCTTTGGGCAGGTTTTCAGGAAGAGGTCTTAAAATCATAAAGAGAGGATCAGGTCTCTCCCAGTTTCATCTATGTTGCTGTGAAATTGCTTGGTAGTGCTTGCTGTCTTCCGTTGTCAGCAGCTTCTGACTGGCTACACGAATGCAGCCAGTCTTTCCCCCACCAGTTTGGAGGGCTTCCTCAGATCAAATGGGAGGGCTGCCGCTCTTCCACGATCAATGAGAGTCCCCTACTTGCCGCCTCTATGGGGTGACTTTCAACCCTTTCCAGGGTCCCCCAGCAGGGTGAAACCAAACGAGAAAGACGGAGCCCCGTCTTCCTGCATCTGTAGTGCAGCAACGTCAAAACTGGAAGCCAGGCTATAATTTCTTTTTGTGTGAAGACTGATGCAAAGAATGAGTTAAGCAGCTCTGCTTTCTCCCAGCTGCCTGTTACTTCCTTGCCATCTTCTCTCTTTAGTGGACCTACAGTTTCCTTGACTTTTTTCTTGTTATTAATATGTTGAAAGAAACTATTTTTATTATCCTTAATTTCTGTTGCAAGTCTTTGTTCATTCTGAGCCTTTGCTTTCCTGACTTTATCTTTGCATGTTCTGCCTGTCTGCTGATAATCAACCTTGGTTATGTGTCCCTCTTTCCATTTTTTGTACTTGTTCTTTTTGTCTTTCAGTTTGTCAGAGAGAGCTTTGTGCAGCCATGCTGGTTTCTTCTTGAATTTCTTGTTTTTCTTTTTCAGTGGTATTGTGCCGGACTGGGCTTTCATGATCATATTTTTCAGAGTTTCCCATGCTTCTTGCGTTGTTTTCCCATTTAGGATTTTTGTCCATGGAATCTTTCCTAGGCTCTCTCTGAGTTTGTTAAAATCAGCTCTTTTGAAGTTTAAGACTCTGGTTGGATTATTTTGTATTGTTTGTGCTTGCATTATATTGAATTTCAGCATGGCGTGGTCACTTTCACCCAAGGTTCCAGCGACTTCAACTCCCTCTATCACTTCTTCTCTATTAGTAAGAATTAAGTCCAGTATAGCTTTACTTCTAGTTCTCTCCTCCACCTTTTGGATGACAAAGTTGTTGGCTAGGTTAATTAAGAATCTGTTTGATCTCCCACTCATTGCAGAATTTGTCTCCCAGTTGATATCTGGATAGTTGAAGTCTCCCATTACAACTGTTGTATGCTTCCTACATATGTTTGTTAACTGGTTGGCAAAGAGTTCATCTATTTCTTCTGATTGGCTGGGTAGCCTGTAATATATACCTATGGCAATGTCACTTTTTTCCTTTTTGTATTGTACATTCTGGAAGGATTTTATCTTTGATCATGTGCATTTTTGTACATATGTAGTGTTCTCTTACATATAGTGCAACCCCCTCCTCTTTTTGCAGATCTGTTTCTTTTGAACAATTTGTATCCACCCATCAGTCCATTCTAGTCATGGGTTTCGTCCCACCCATCAGTCCCATTCTAGTCATGGGTTTCGTCCCCCATTACAGGTTTCTGTAATGCCAACTATGTCATATCCACTTTTGTGTACTATTGCTTCTAGTTCACCCTGTTTGTTCCCCAAGCTTTGAGCATTTGTAAATAAGCATTTAAGACTTTTATGCCTGTCCGTGGGTATGTTTTCTGCATTTCCTGATTGTTATTGGAGTTTTTCTTTTTTTCTCATCACTGCCTACCTCATTGTTTGATTTGTTTTCTTGGAATTTGTGATTGGTTTTGGGTTCTAGAGATTCTGAAGATTGGTCACCTTTCCCCCTCAATTTTAGTTTAAAGCCCTCCTGATGAATTGGGCCAGTCTTTTTCCGAATACATTTTTCCCAGTTTTCGTGAGGTGCAGCCCATCCTTTGCCAAGAGTCCTTCACATAGGAAATGCAGTCCATGATCCAGGCAATCAAAGTTTTCTTGGCGACACCAACCCTTTAGCCAATGGTTTATTTTTAGAATTCTTTTTCCCCTCAATGGATGTTGACCTTTCATTGGAAGTACTGATGAGAACACTACTTGTGCTCCTAGCTTCTTAACTTTATTGCCTAGTTGCTTATAATCTCTCACTATTGTATTCAGGTTCTTTGTTGTGTCATTCGTTCCAATGTGAAGGAGGAGGAAAGGGTAGTAATCTGTGGGCCTAATTATTTTGGTTAGGTTCTCAGCCACATCTTTGATTTTTGCTCCAGGGAGACAACACACCTCCCTAGATTGTATGTTTGTATGTCAGGGCCCACTTCAAAACCTCATCCCAAGGAAGCAGGACTCTTGGAACAGTTTCATTCCAAAAGGAACTTTTATTAGGAGAAACTGACAGCAGGCATAGAAGGTAGGATCTGAGGGTTTCCCGCTCAGATCAATAGGTTAAAAGAGTCCCAAGCAAACCCCACAATAACAGTTCATCCGGTCAATTTGAATGAGCCAATCCCCAGGTGTTAAGTCCACTGTGGGAATGGAGCTGATAATGTGGTCCCTTCCCATGCTTGTGAAGATGTTGTTGGGTCTTCGCACCTTCCCTTCCACAGCAAGAGATAAGCCAGATGTCCGGAGGCACATTCCTTTCTCACCCCAGGTTAACATCAAGGGAGAGACAGTTCAAAGAGTAAGTATATAGAAACAGCGGAAAGGATACATTGTAGCAAAGCAGAAAAACATACCACAGAGCCTTCCCCCCTCCCCCTCAGGAGAATGGCAAAACCCTCAGAAAGAAATGAAGAAGAAATGAAATAGGTTCCCCCCAGGAAAAGAATGGGTTCTGACATCCTGCCCCCCTTAGAAAAAAGAGAGATCCACCTGTAGAAAATAAAACAGAAAAAGGGAGACAAGGATTAGTCTGGTTTATCTGGATATGCAGCGTGAAACTTACTAAGCAGTCTGGGGGCTCTAACATGATGTTTCTGAACCCACTCATTTTAGGAAGGAGGTAGGTGTTTCCACGCTACTAGATATTGGGTGGAACCATGATGTTTTCTGGAATCTAGGATTTCTTTTATTTCAAAATGTTGCTCATCTTTTACCATGATTGGAGGAGGGGAAGGAGCTGCAGTTGGCCTTAAGGGCAATTGCAGTTCGCGTTTTAAGAGGCTGCAGTGGAAAATTGGGTGAACCTGTCTGAGTGTTTTTGGGAGCTCCAATTCTACCATTACAGGATTGATTATTCTTTTAATGGGAAATGGTCCCACAAATTTTGGTGCTAACTTTTTTGAGGGCTGCAGGGATTTTAGGTATTTCGTTGACAGGTAAACTTTCTCTCCTACTTGAAATGGTTTCGGTTCACTTTGTTTCTTATCTGCCTGGAATTTATATGCTTCCCTCGCTTCATCTAATGCCTTTCTTACAACTGGCTAGGTATTTTGTAATTGTGCAATCCATTCCTTCAGGGAAGGAATGGTCGGTTCGTTCAATGGAAGTTCAGGCATTGGGTTGAAACTTGTCCCATTGCCACCTGGAAAGGGGTGCAGCCTGTGCTGGAATGTACTGCGTTGTTATAAGCGACTTCTGCACATGGGAGTAGGTCGGTCCAATTGTCCTGCTGGTAGTTAATGAAACATCTTAGGTATGGCTCCAGTACTGAGTTCAACCATTCAGTCCCATCATTCGTCTGCGGATGATGACTAGATGACAACCCCTGAGTGGGCCCCAACAGTCCCAGGAATGCTTTCCAAAACTCTGATGTGAACTGTACCCCTCTATCTGATATGATTTGTTGTGGGGCCCCATGAAGTCGATAAATATGTTGGACAAACAGCTTTGCAAGTGTCTTTGCGTTGGGGATTTTCTGGCATGGGATAAAATGTACTTGTTTAGAGAACAAATCTGTCATGGCCCAAATGACTGTGTTCCCCCCACTTTCCAGTAATTCCACAATAAAATCCATAGAAATTTCTTTCCAAGGCACTGATGGGGTCGCTACTGGTTGCAACAAGCCTGGAGTCTTCCCTTGCCTTCTGTTAGCTGCAGCACAAATCGGACAACTGGCCACATAACTTTCAATGTCCTTTTTTATTGACGGCCACCAAAACTGCCGTTTCACCAGATATAAAGTTTTTACGAATCCAAAATGACCAGCCAATTTTGAGTCATGGCATAGCTGCATGGATGTCAGTCTCTGGCTTTTTGGGATGTACAGCTTTCCTCCCACCCATGGCAAACCATCGGTCATGGTGCATAGGTTCTTGTGGCTTAGGAACCATTCGTCGGTTTCTAATGCTTTTTTGAATTCAATCCCTGCTTGGCTCGCTAGGGGCTTCTGGAGTTTAGCTTGTGCTCAGGTGGTGACTTGCGCTGCTAATTGCTTTGATGGCATGAGTGGGTCTGTTATCTCTGTTCTGTTGCTATTGTATTGGGGCAGTCTGGACAATGCGTCCGCTAAGAAATTCTTTCCTCCCGGTAAGTGCTTTAGAGTGAAGTTAAACCGGTAGAAATGCTGCGACCACCTCACTTGTTTAGGGGTTAGTTTTCTGGGCATCTTTAGTGCTTCTAGATTCTTGTGTTTGATCCACACCTGGAAGGGAATTTTGTTCCCCTCCAGGAAATGTCACCAGGTTAGAAGGGCCCATCGGACTGCATAAGCCTCCTTCTCCCAAACTGTCCACCTTTGCTCTGTCTCTGTGAGTTTCCTTGATGTGTATGCGCAAGGCTGCAATTTCCCTTCATCATTCTCCTGAAATAGTACTGCCCCCACGGCTACGTTGCTGGCATCAGCCTGAATCATGAACGGTTTATCAGTGTCAGGGTGTCTTAGAACAGGCTCTGCAGAAAATAATCTTTTTAATCTCTCAAATGTGGTTTGACATTCTAGCATCCATTTCAATGGCTGACTTGGCTTCGGCTTCCCCTCTCCTTTGGTTTTTAGTAAGTTAGGAATTGGTAGCACAATCTGCGCAAAGGAGGGGATGAATTGCTGGTAAAAATTGGCAAATCCAAGGAAACTTTGCAATTGCTTCCTAGTGCGGGGCGGAGCCCATTCCAGGACAGCTTGGACTTTCTCAGGGTCCATCTCTATGCCACTTGGCGAGATGTGATACCCCAAGTAGTCAATTTTTTCCTTATGAAATTCACACTTAGACAGTTTGGCATACAGGTGAGCTGCTTGGAGTTTTTTCAATACCGCTCTGACTAATTTCACATGCTCCTCCTTTGTTTCAGTGAATATCAGGATATCATCCAGGTAAACAAGCACCCCTTTATATAAGTGCTCTTGGAGCACATCATTTATTAATTGCATGAACACTGCAGGTGCCCCTTGAAGGCCAAAGGGTAGAACCCTGAACTGGTAACATCCTAAGGGGCAATTGAAAGCTATATTCCATTCGTCTCCCTCTTTAATTCTAATTCTGTAATACGCCTCCCTTAAGTCCAGTTTTGAAAAGATTTTTCCTTTCGATAGGTGTGCTAGCATGTCTTTCATCAGAGGGAGGGGGTATAGCTCATTGCGTTCAGAGATCTATAGTCCACGCAGAGGCGCAGAGTCCCGTCTTTCTTTTCTTGAAATAACACGGGGGCTGCGGTCTTGGGCTTTGCCGGTTGGATAAACCCCCTTTCTAGGTTTTTGTCTATGAACTTTTGCATCTCCTCTAGCTCCCGTGGGCTCATAGAATATAGTTTGGGCTTGGGTAATTTCGCCCCCGGGAGTATCTCAATGGAGCAGTCTGTGGGTCGGTGGGGGGCAGTTCGTCAGATTTTCCTCGCTGAACACTTCAGCTAAGTCCCGGTATTCCTCTGGTATGTCCTGTAACTCCTTTTCCCCCACTGCTGCTGCACTTTCAGAGGGGCTCTCCCTGTTTTGGGGTTGAGTTGGGGTTCTTATTGCCTCTCCGTCTGGGAATCTCAGTTCTCCCATCCTCCAGTCCACCTGGGTTCCACTTGGTCAGCCATGCCATGCCCAGGATAAGGGGGCATTCCATACCAGGGGTCACTACAAATGTTAGAGTCTCTACGTGGTCCCCTATGGCAGTGGTGGCGAACCTTTTAGAGACCGAGTGCCCAAACTGCAACCCAAAACCCACTTATGCATCGCCAGGTGCTGGGTGGGCGTGGCTACCCCAGGTGGGCATGGCCATGAGTGGGTGTGGCTATGGTAGTCATGGCAGCATGGGTGGGCATGGCCAAGGTAGGCGGGGCCAGCTCGATGTCGCTCCTGGGGAGGGATGCCTGTGGGGGCCGGGCAGGGCAGGGGGTGATCCAGGGGTCCTCTGGTGGGTGGGGCAGTGGGTAGGAGGTTCGTCCTGCAGGGTGAGGTGAGGCAAGGGAGGGGGCAGGGCAGGGGTGCCATTGCCGTGGGGCAAGGCAAGGCAGGGGATGGGGCTGGTTGCAGATAAAGGGGGGCTCCAGTGAGGAGGAGGAGGTGGAAAAGCATTTAAGCAAGCTGAGCAACCGGAGTGGGGATCCCCCCCAAAACAAACGTGCTTCGTGGGTAACCTCAAAGCACAACAGAAGAGACCAAAACCTGCTGCAACCACCCAGCAGATGGGAGGGGAATAAAAACCAAACAGTGCCTCCCCGCCAATCCTCAATCAAAGCCTCGGACAGGGAGAAGAACACGGACAGGCGGGCGTCTTCCTCAGCTGATGGCTTGGAGGAGAAGGGCAGCTACACCCGCTCCCAAACGCTGCCCTCTCACAAAAGCAGGATGAAAACTCCAAAAAGCGACAAGGAAAAAAAGTTAAAATAGAAGAGTGTCTTGCGATGGTTTTCTTCCCCACTTCCTTCTAGCTGCAGGTTAAATATGTAAAGACCACAAAAGAAAAAACTTGGCTTTCTCTCATTTTAATTCAGAAGGAATTAAAGGAGCTGGGGGAGCACGGCAGGAGAACCGCAATGGCGCAAGGCTTCTGGCTATGCAGGGGGGCGTTGGGGCACGTTCTTTTTAAAAGAGCAAAACGAGGCAAAAAGTAAAAATACCCCACTCACTCCACCTCCCAAAAACACAATAACAGAGCTTTCAATGATACAAACAACTTTTTATTGAAAAGTAAAAAAATTGCATTTGGCATGCTTTTAAAGAATTAATATGATTTTTGCTGTTGTATGCCTGCTGATAATTTATCTACCCTTGGCTCATAGTTTGTAAGTTTGAGAGCAACACATGCAGCACAGGTCATCTGTTAGTCTGCTTCTGGTGTCAGATTTGATATAATATTTGATATCAAATAGCTGCTCACAAGCATAAGATGATCCAAACAAAGTAAGGAAAGCAATCCTAAGTGCTTTCATGGATTTAAAATTATCTGAAAGAGAATTCCACACTTTGAGGATTTCGTTCTCAGAACTAACTGTGCTCTCCTTTGTCATCCCTTCCATCTTCTCTAATGTTTCACGCAGGTCACATAATTTATTTTTCCAGATAGTGTTTTCTTGAAATTCCAGTAGCTCCATTTCCAGATTTCCTAAATCTAACCACTCTCTCAAATGTTTTGATATCACAAAACATCCTTTCTGCTGTTTTCCCTGCACCTTGTAATTGTTTATTCAGTAGACTGAAGTGATGTGTAAAGTCTGTAAAAAACATGAGGTTGGTAAGCAAGGCCATATCAGTGAACTGTGGATATTCTTGCCCTTTTTCATGCGTAAACAGCCTAATTTCATCCAAGCAGGCTACAAATCTCTCCAGGACTCGTCCTCTGCTCAGCCAACAATTCAGAGCACGAGCCATGATGTAATTCACTATTTTTGTGATGTCTTTGAGGACATTGTCAAATTTTTTGTTGCTTTCTCTGGCACAAAGAGCTTCCTGGTGTATAATACAATGGAATTGAATTGCTTTGTGTTTTGTTTCTTGAAGAAACAACTGTATGAAACCAGATATTGCTCCCACCATAGAAGGTGCTCCATCACTTGTAATCGAAACCACTTTTTCTGGTCTTATGTCTTGTGACAAAAAAGCTTCCTTCACAGCATTGTAGATATCTACACCTTGTGTTCTTTCAGGCAAAGACATCAGTTTCAGCAGTTCTTCTCTCATGATATCACCAACAGCATAATGCAAAATTACTGCCAGCCTTGCATGATTATTGATATCTGTGCTTTCGTCCAAGCACGTAGAGTAACAGGCTGCCTTTTGTAAGTCAGCGGTGAGCTGCTGACTAACATCACTTGCCATGCACTGGACTCTATCTTTAACAATATTTCTGCTCAGTGGTATCTCAGAGATGCGTTGAATAATTTTATCCTTGTTTGGGAAATCATGAAAAAGAGAATCACTCCCAGACAACATGGCCGTTTTGATAATATCCCCATCAGAGAGGGGCTTACCATGTTTTGCTATGCACAGTGAAATTTTAAAACTGGCAGCTGTCAGATGATTTGTTCTGGAAAGATAGTTGGAAAAACTAAGATGCTGGGAATGATAGCTCCTCAATTTCCTTTCAAAAAACTATTTTCTTTCAGTATCACCAAGTTGGGCAACATTTTTGTGGTTGGTTTCAAAGTGCCGTCTGACACTTGATGTGCGACACACAACACTTTCGTTGCATAGAACACATAATGCTTTCCCACTGCGTTCAGCAGCTCCAAATGACAGTGTCCAGGCCTCTATATATAGCTTAGCATCCAACAGTTTTTTCATTACCTGTCGCACAAGTTTCACATGCTCGTCCATAGTCTCAGTGTAGATGAGGATGTCATCCAGGTATACCAAGACCCCTTTATATAAATGTTCATGTAGCATCTCGTTTATGAGTTGCATAAATACGGCAGGGGCCCCCTGCAGTCCAAAAGGCATTATTTTAAATTGGTAGTTCCCAAGGGGGCAGTTGAAGGCAGTTTTCCACTCATCGCCTTCCTTGATCCTCATTCGATAGTATGCCTCCCTCAGATCTAGTTTCATGAATGTTTTCCCTTGGCTAAATGTCCCAACATGTCGTTCATGAGGGGGAGGGGATACAGGTTTTCCATGCACACTCCATTGATCCCATGAAAATCAATGCACAATCTCAGTGACTCAGTGATTTCATTCTTTGATAAAGTGACCAAATTAGTAGCCCAGTGAAATGCTGTGGACATAGTATACGTAGATTTCAGTAAGGCATTCGACAAAGTAAACTACAATCTACTGCTTGGTAAGCTAGAAAAAGGTGGGATAGACAACATCACCACCAGATGGATTTGTAGCTGGCTGACAAATCATACTCAATGAGTAGTCCTCAATGGCACTACATCCACATGGAGAGAAGTAAGCAGTGGGGAACCACAAGGCTCCGTCTTAGGCCCAGTACTCTTCAATATCTTCATCAATGACTTAGATGAAGGAATAGAAGGAGAACTCATCAAATGTGTAGATGACACTAAACTGGCAGGAATAGCCAACACCCCAGAAGACAAGCTCAGGATTCAAAAAGATCTTGACAAACTTGAATAATGGGCTGTATCCAACAAAATGAGTTTTAATGTGGAGAAAAGCAAAGTTTTACATTTAGGCAGGAAAAATCAAAGATATAAGTACAGATTAGGTGAGACCTTGCTGAGAGGGACCTTGGAGTCCTAGTGGACAATCACTTGACTATGAGCCAGCAATGTGTAGCAGCTGCCAAAAAAAGCTAATACAATCCTGGGTTGTATAAACAGAGGCATAAAATCAAGATTACACGAAGTATTAATACCACTTTATTAAACCCTAGTGAGACCATACCTGGAATACCGCAGCCAATTTTGGTCACCATATCACAAAAAAGATATTGAGAGTTTAGAAAAAATTCAGAGAAGAGCAACTAAGATTATCAAAGGCCTGGAGACTAAAACATGAAGAACGGCTGCAGGACTTGGGTTTGGCTAGTCTAAAGAAAAGAAGAAATAGGGGAGACATGATAGCAGTATTCCAGTATTTGAGGGGCTGCCACAAAGAAGAGGGAGTCACGTTATTCACCAAAGCAGCAGAGGGCAGGACAAGAAACAATGGTTGGAAACTGATCAATGAGAGAAGCAACCTGGAATTAAGGAGAAACTTTCTGATAGTGAGGACAATTAACCAGTGGAACAGCTGCCTCCAGAAATCATGGGCGCTCCATTGCTGGAGATTTTTAAAAAGAGGCTAGACAGTCACTTGTCTGAGATGATATAGGTCCTCCTGCTCGAGCAGGGGGCTGGACTACAAGACCTCCAAGGTCCTTTCCAGCTCTATTCTATTCTATTCTATTCTATTCTATTCTATTCTATTCTATTCTATTCTATTCTATTCTATTCTATTCTATTCTATTCTTAACTGAAATGATATTTCCTGATGGTCTCCAAGCACCAATCAGATCCAATACTATTGATTAGACCTTCTGGATACAACTCACATAAAAAAGTGAAAACAAAAATCTAGTAAACTTTGTTTAGCAACAAAGAAACAATAAATTTATAGAATCCTCTCAGAGGGATTTATGCTAATGGTTGTGTAAGAGGGGAGGAGAATGCAGGTGAATAAGTTTCAAGGATGTTTATCACTTGTTTTCACCCTTTTCTCTCCTGGGATTGAAGCTTGTGACCTTGAGGGAAATAGGTGGGATGAGATAAAAGCTAGTTGCTTTTCCAGGATTCTTGTTCCCTGAAGAGAGAACATAATTTCAGTGTTTGCAATTTCAAGCAGAGGATAACTAGGGACAATTACCATTTCCCCCTGCTGTTATTCCTCCTTACATCAGGTTGGAATATGTTGGAATATTTGCTATGCAACATTTACTGTGCTTTGGATCCTCTCAGAATTAGTTTGCTGGGCCCACACAGGCCACTGAACAGGTGGGAGATATGCCAGCACTTTGAATAATTATTGTATTTATTTATTTGGAAAATTTATGTTTATAGTCCCTATTGGACTGAACTGTATAAATTTTATCAGTAATTTTTAAAAGCCTTATTTATTTATTTACAAGATATATATACTACCTCAATTCTAAATTCTAGGTGGCTTATTGTATAATCAAAAATGCAAGGACATAATATAATATGAAAAGCATAGCTACTGTTTTCAAATTAAGACTCAAATTACATTATAAAGTACAATCTAATATTATATAATAATGCAGATATTTGTATTAAAAAGTGCTTTAATGTTTTGAGTTGCAACAATTTTAAAAATGACATCCAATGCATCACTTCTATGTCAAGCAGTAATGGGTGAATTACTTCAAGGTCCCATATCTCTGACACAAATGTAGTTTCACTTATAGAAGAGTCAATTAACACATTCAATTGCAACTCTTAGTTTTTAATGGCCTAAAAATGTTGTGTTATACAGATATGAATTATGTTGCTAGAAAAATAAATGAGTGGAAAAACTAAATGTATTTAAAAACGAACAAAACGACAGAACCACAAATGTTTTTATCATCTGCTTTTCAGTTTCAAAATGCCTTCACTAGAGGTCACTGTTGCATCAGAAAATGGATGAGGAGAAAGAACTTCGAGCTCCTCCTTCGATGTGACTGCAAACAATTCTTTTTGTCATATATATAATGATATCCAGCCCAGACTGCAAGAATACTGGAATTAATGTGAATTATATTGTAAATGCTGATTTGGATGTCTACTCTGAATCTGCTCTTGGGTCTCTTCAAGAGATGGATGTATAAGAAAAAAAATACTATTGATCTTTTTGCCTGTATTTGCAATGATTGTCTGGAAGAATGAATCTGTGGCAAATTGGCTGCTACAACTGGTTCTGCTCCACACCGCCTGGAAAATGGGGAGCGGCCAACTCCATTATTCTGTGCTGGAGGAATCCCAGCACGGCACCTTTGTGGGCCGCATCGCCCAGGATCTGGGGTTGGAGGTGAGCGAGCTGGTGCCTCGGATGTTCCGGATGCTTTCCAAAGGAGAGAAGGACTATTTTGAGGTAAACCTGCAGAATGGCATCTTGTTTGTAAATTCCCGGATAGACAGGGAGGAGCTGTGTGCCAAGACTACAGACTGTGTCCTTCATTTGGAGGTGATTGTGGAGAAACCTCTGAGATTGTTTTATGTGGAGGTTGAAATCAAAGACATTAATGACAATGCTCCCATCTTCTCAGCAAGGGAACAGATCCTGAGCATAGCAGAATTGATAACAGCATCTGGTGCCCAGTTCCCCTTAGAAGGCGCCTCTGATGCAGATATTGGTACTAATGCTCTGCTAACCTACAAGCTCAGCTTCAATGAATATTTCATTGTAGAACAGAAAACAGATGAGAAATTCATCAAACCTTTAGCAATTGTTTTAAAGAAGCCACTGGACAGGGAGGAGACCCTTGTTCATCATTTAATACTGACAGCCACTGATGGGGGTGAACCAGAACTCACAGGAACTGTTCAGCTAGTCATCAATGTGCTGGATGTTAATGACAACCCTCCTGTGTTTAATCCATCAATTTACAAGGTAAAATTGTTAGAAAATGCAGCGGTTGGAACACTAGTTATTAAAGTGAATGCCACGGATTTAGATGAGGGAATGAATAAGGAAATTTATTATTCTTTTACTAATCATGTACCACTAAATTTTCAGAAATTTTTTAGCATAAATTCTAATACAGGGGAAGTAATTGTAGAAGGAGGGGTTGATTTTGAAGACCTTGCTATATATGATCTTCAGATTGAGGCAGAAGATAAAGGGTTCCCCCCTTTGTCAGGACATTGTCAAGTGATAATTGAAGTGCTGGATATAAATGACAATGAACCGGAGTTGTTTGTCTCATCACTCTTAGTGCCAGTGCTAGAGGACTCACCATTGGGGACAGTAGTAGCCCTAATCAGTGTTGCAGATAGGGACTCAGGAGACAATGGACAAATACATTGCTCACTCTGGCCTCCTAGGGTACCCTTCCAACTTGTATCCAATTTCAAGAACTATTATTCTTTAGTAGTGGCTGAGTCCCTTGATCGGGAACAAGTTGCTGAGTATCAGTTGATGGTGAAAACAGAAGATCAAGGAATCCCATCATTATCAGCCAGCAGTATCTTGATATTACCAATCAGTGACATAAATGATAATGCTCCAGCCTTCACACAGCCCTCCTACACAGTCTTTGTGAAGGAGAACAATCCCCCTGGTGCTCACATCTTCACAGTATCTGCCTCAGACCCAGACGTAGCTGAGAATGCCCTGATCACCTATTGGATAGACGAGAAGCTGTGGCCATTGTCAAGCTACATCTCTGTACATTCGGAGAGTGGAAAGCTCTATGCTCTGCAGTCCTTGGACTATGAGGAGTCGAAACTGTTGGAGTTCCAGGTGAGAGCCAAGGATGCTGGAATGCCCTCCTTGTGTGGCAATGTGACTGTTCAAGTCTTTGTGCTGGATGAGAACGACAATGCACCTGCCGTGTCAGGATCATCAGAAGTGAACCTGATTCTTCTAGTGGTTCCCGTGATGCCTGGGCATATTGTAAGCAAAATCCATGCCTTGGATGTGGATTCTGGCTACAATGCGTGGCTCAAGTATGAACTGCTTGAAGAAAGCAGTGGTCCATGGTCTGTGGGCCAGTATAGCGGTGAGGTGAGTACCAAATATCCTCTGGATGAATCAGAAGGAGGCAAAATCCAGAGCATTCTGGTTCTGGTGACGGACCATGGGAAGCCTCAGCTCTCAGCCACAGCCACCCTGAGTGTGTCATTGGTGACAAGTGGTAAGACAATCAAAGCGGATATTAATCTTCAAAGACCAGGGGAGAGCTTCATGCCCCTGATGGACTCGATCAATGTATACCTGATCATTGCCATTTGCTCTGTTTCCAGCCTCTTCTTGCTGGCCACTCTCATTTACGTGGCCCTGCGATGCCACTGCAAGGCAAAGGAATCCATGGTTTATGGCCCTGGCATGGCCACCCTGGTCTGTGCCAGTGAAGTGGGCAGCTGGTCCTATTCCAATCGCCACAGCCACATCCTGGCAGGTGTGAGTGCAGAGGCTGGTGCCAAGAGCGACCTGATGATTTTCAGTCCCAACATTCCTGTTTTTGCAAATAATAGGGGACTTAGGAATGAGACAGAATTACCCTCAGATTCAGCTAAAGAGGTGAGTTTCTGGTTTGGAGTTTTTGATATTTGTTCAAAATCACATTTCTGTGATATCACATTAGGATCAGTCTTGATTGCCTGTCTCTCTGTTTGTCTATCAGAATGATCTTATGATTTTTAGTCCTAACTTCCCTGTTTTTGCAAATAATGATAAATTTAGGAATGGGACAGAGATGCCCTCAAATTCATCTAAAGAGATGAGTTCTGCTATTTTTGAAAACCTTGACATCAAGCTAACATCAGATCCCTGTGGTATCAAATTAAATTAGTTTTAATATAATATTCATTAGATTTAATCTGACAGTCATGCTAGTAAATACATAGTTTTATATCTGGTTTATAGGTTTTTTGCTAAATGAACAAATTCATTGAACAAAAATCCATAATTCTTATTTCTAAAAGAATCTTTTAGAATGGGAATGTCTACAGAAATATACACTCTGAATTTATTCTTTATTTAATGGTGAACAAATTTGTCTTGTACAACAGCAAAGGGATAAGAGCTATTAAGGAATGTTAATAGGGAATATTATGTCTCTGTCCTGCCACTTTACTCTTCAGTTTATAATTTTTCTGGAAAACAGGTGGAACATTCTAAATTGTTCATTTAATTCTTAATTTGAAAAATCGGTTACCTCTTCTCTCATCAATTAATTCTTTGCAATCAAAATAGAGATGAGAACTACTGCATACAATCATACATACATATATAGTGTTGTCTGGACAACTGGCAATTGCCTGGTCAAGGCCATACAGTTTTCTTGACAAGATTTTTGGAAGTGGTTTGCTCTTCCTAAGGCTGTAGGTGGACCAAGTCACTCTGCAAGCTTCAAGCTGAAGACAGGACTTAATCTCATTGTGTCCTGGTTTCCAGTAGGTGCCTTTAACTGCTACAGCAAACTGCTTTGCTTCTACATTGTATAAATGTGTAAAAGCAAGTTTCTAAAAAATAATTTTAATAGTTATTTTATTCTTGCTAATTATTTCATTGTTTTATGAACATAGGATAGATTTTCAATGTTGTGCTTCTTTCCAAATTATACAGTAGTTTTGACTTGAGATCACTTGCAAATAAATATGAGTAAAATCATAGTAATAAAATAGAATTCAACATAGATAAAAGTAAGATTTTACACTTAGGCAAGAAAAACCAACTGTACAGGTATAGGCTAGGTGAAACTTGGCTTAATGCCAGTAACTTTGAGAAGGATTTTGAAGTCCTAGTGGACAATCACTTAAATAAGAGCCAACAGTGTGCAGAGGCAGCCACAAAAGCCAATGCAGTCCTAGGCTGCATTAATAGAGGGATAGATTCAAGATCAAGTGAAGTGTTAGTACCACTTTATAAGGCCTTGGTAAGACCACATTTGAAAGACTACATACAATTCTGGTCATCACAATATAAAAAAAATGTTGAGACTCTGGAAAGAGAAGAGCAACAAGAATGATTAGGGGGCCAGAGACTAAAACATACGAAGAATGGTTCCAGGAATTGGCTATGTCTAGTCTAATAAAAAGAAAGACTAGGGGAGACATGATAGAAGTGTTGCAATATTTGAGGGGCTCCTACAAAGACAAGGGGATCAAATTATTTCCCAAAGGACCAAAAGGCAAGACAAGAAACAATGGATGGAAACAAACCAAGGAGAGAAGCAACCTAGAACTAAGGAGAAATTTCCTAATGGTGAGAGCAATCAACCAATGGAACAGCTTGTCTTCAGAAGTTGTGAATGTTCCATCATTGAAGGCTTTAAAAAAAACTGGACAACCTTTTATTTGAAACGGTATAGGGTCTCCTGCTTGAGTAGGGGATTGGACTAGAAGACCTCTAAAGTCCATTCCAAGTCTACTATTCTGTGTTCTAGTATGCAAATTATTCAGAAACATCTATAATTTTTCCCTAACTTTTTCTGATTTTGTTGGTTTTTCATTTTTGGAAATAGAATTTATAATATTGTGAAGGGCTGAACATTTTAAAGTAATTAATGCACTAATAAATGTCAAGTTGCATGAAAATAAGTAATTTAGAAACAAACTGCATACAATATATACGAAAATTTTGTTGATGACTAGACTGATATATCTGTAGAATGAAAGTCATCAAATGCTTATTTGGCATTACAGCCCTTAATAACTTGTGGACTTTATATGAATTGTATGGTTTTAAAGGAATCTTCTTCCAAAATGAGTAAAAGTTATCTAATAGCATCAATGAGCATCATTGTCAATTAAACCCAATAAATAATCCATATTCATGCTTCTTTTGAATTGAGATCTGCTTTCCATCAAAGGGTGTATCGGGGAGACCCTAAATATAGACTTCAAGAACTAAGATTGCATGGCCTCCAAAAAGGAGAAGTTTTTCTATATTCAGGCCTGAGTGCTATATAAGATCTCATCAACAGACCTACCAATGGAAAACCTTAATTGTAGAGGGAATATGCAAACCTCCATTTTGAAAAAAGAATCTGTGGTCAGATTCTATACTGTGCATAATCAATCCTCTGAGTACATGAAGCCTGGAAAACAACACCCAGATATCTAGATGTTTTAATTTGCTCTATTTTGTGTCTACAAAATACTGCCAGCCATAATTAATTAAACTTTTAGAAAAGACCATGAATTTAGTCTTCGGCTGATTTGCATAGTTTTCTTTAGCATGATAGAAGCAAAAACCTATTATTTTCAGTCCTACAATTTAATACTGAAGAAAGACTGCATCAACTGAAAATAGTAAGGTAGGAACCTATGTGCTTCATTGATTATAGAAAGGCCTTTGATTGTGTTGATAATATTAAGCTATGGTATATATTTAGAAAAATGGGAATCTCAGAACATTTCATTGTCCTCATGCAAAACTTATATATAGAATGGACAGAATATAGGGAAACAGACTCTAGGTTGGCATGGAAGTGAAACAAGAATTTATGGTCTCCCTTCATAATTCAACCTGCTGAATATATGTCAAGGGAAGCTGGATTAGAAGATGTGTGTGATTTTTAAATTGGAGGAAGAAACAACAATAACATGTGCTATGCTGATGACACTACTCTAATACCTGAAAAGGCAAGGGATCTGGAAGGTCTACAATAAAAACCAAGGAGTATAGCAAAAATTTGGGCTAAAACTGAATATAAAGAAAACTAAACTAATGACAACTGGTACAACAAGCAGCCTTAAAATTGGCAATGAAGATGTCAAAGTATTGGATAGCTGCTGTCTTTTAGGATCAACCATAAACAATAAAGGAACAAGCAATCAAGAAATACATCACAGACTAGCATATGGTAGAGTATGAAGGCCTTCGAAAAGATATTCAGATGCAATGGTTGTCTACACCTACAAAGATCAGAATTGTGCAAGCAATGCTATTCCTTGTGACAATCTATAGAAGTGAAAACTGGACTTTGAAAAAGCAGGATAGAAAGAGTATCATTTCATACTTCACTGTGTTGAGCTTTCCCATGTTCACACTTCTTATGTTCCATGTTTCCACTATAATTTGTCTTTGTAGCTTTGGATTTTCTTTTCCTACATAGTAACATCAGCAACTAAAAATCTTGAAGACTTTAATCTAGTGACATTATAAATGCCATTAATGCTCTGGAAAATTCTCTGCTTTTTGTTAGTAACATGTTGACTGCCATCTAACCTGAGTTGGACTATCAGCTGGCTCAATATCATCAGTTCCTTTATAATTTCTATGCATGAGGTAAAAAATAGGAGAGGTTTACCATTGCCTTCTTCTGAAATTATGCTTTTGAAATTGTTATTAAAGTGAACTTGTGCCTACAGCATCTTCCTATATCACTCCTGCTCCATATAGATGCCTGCTTGGTTTAGCTGGACAACTGGGATAATCTTCAAGCTTTGGGTGATCCTGCTTGACTTATATAGCCTTGGCATACACTCCTGGAATTCTTCAGTCATCCTTCCCAACAATACCTCCCGCCATTCCTCTTAAGTCAGCATAGCAAGATGATCAATAGAAATATAGTTTCCAAATTATAGAATGGAAGTATGGATTCCACTCTAATATACACAGGCTAAACCTCATATAAAGTACTTTTCTTTTGGGCAGAACACTTGTGTGTGACAAATTGGGAAATATGCAAATAGAGCAATGAAGATTATCAGAAGCTGGACAGAAAGTTTTATGAACAAAAGAAAGTAGATAAATCAACCTTGAGGAAAGAAGACTGGATTGAAGGAAAATAGACTATTCAAGAAGCTGAAGAGATGTGATACAGAAGAAGCCTGTGACTTGCTCTCTATGGTCATGGAATGCAGATCATGGAATAATAGCCTTGAGTTCTAAGTCAGCAGAATGCTGAAAACCCTCTCCTTATTATATGAGCAATTATATAATGGGACCAATTACTAAATAATAAAAGTGCCTTCACTGAATGTGTTCAAGCAGAAGCTGGCCAACCATTTGTTTGTGATTGTTTAATTGTCTTGTACTAAGTGGTATCCTTTGAAATATTTGTTTTTCTGATTCTATCAAGAAATCCTGGAAATGAATAAAATCCCATTCTAAGCGAAGGGAAATAAGAATTTTAGGAATGACAGAATTTGCCTGACATTGAAATACTAAAGAATTTCTATAGGAAATCATGAAGCAATTAATCTGTTACAATGAAATAAAACAATTCTGAAATGGAAATGATTGGAGCTGAATTACATATTTTCACAATCATGTGGATTTGTGTAGACTTAAATGTTTAATAGGTAATTAATACGAACCCTTTCTTGCAATAACTACTAATAACTACTTCTAAAAATACTTCTAAAGCAAATGGCTGCAAAACCTGTTGCTCGATTTAAATTATTAGTTATTGAAAATGTTTCATTAGAAAGTGTGTTGATGTTAATTTAATGAATAATTAGAGATAGATTTTATTTAAAAGTCAAATGCTAATTTCTGCTTTGCTTTTTGTTTTGTTTTTCTTCTGCTCGATTGTATCTGATTCTCAGAGACTGCCTAGAGTCAGGGTAGGCAACCTTGGCTCTTTTATGACTGGTGAACTTCAACTCCTAGATTCCTGAGCCAGCTATGCTGGCTCAGGAATTCTGGGAGTTGAAGTCCACCAGTCATAAAAGAGCCAAGGTTGCCTACCCCTGGATAGCTGCAGTTTCTTGGTGAGGTTTTTCAGAAGTGGTTTGCCATTGTCTCCTTGTTAGGGCTGAAAGAAAGTGATTGGCCCAAGGTCATCATTCTAGCCAACTTTGTGCCCAAGGCAGGACTACAACTCATAATCTTCCAGTTTCTAGCCTGATCCTTTAACCACTACACCAAACTGGCTGTCTTATCATCTGCTATCCTCAGGGTAATCCAGCAAGACTTTTAATTTTTAAAAATGGGAGAAGAAGGCACAGGGGATAAGAGACAAGGAAATAAATATAGGTTTTCTTCTAGGAAGTTTAAACAAGATTAAAAAAACAAAATAAGAAAAGTAATTTCTCTTCATTGAACTATTTTCTGCAAATGTTTAAATGATCTGTAGTGTTAAAATGAATCCTTCACTACCTTCTAAATCTGGAAAATGAATTAGTTAATTAGATAAATCCAACTTTTTATCATTTCAAATTGTAACTAATTTTCTTAAAGTGTCATTAGGGTTAAGTGCCACAAACCTAGGCCTAATTGTTTAGCAATAAAAGTAGTCAATTTGTTTTCCACTTCAATAAGTTGAATAAAACTTTTTCTATGTGAAATTCCCCAATATCATATGTTTTTCCAGAATTTTTAGTTGCAATATTATAAAATAGTTATTTATTATAATAACAATCCCAATAATGAATAATATTGCAAAACTTATCATTCCTATAAAACTATTTTCATATCTTTTAGATTCCTTGCTTTCAAATCCCACATATTCAAATCAAATAGTAAGGAAACTAGTTCACACTATGTCTTTAAATGCTCATAAGGTTGCTATGACCCAACAATTTCTGAAGTTTTTGTAATCTAATCTGTTTTCAGAATGACATACATAAATGGAAGACTATAGAGGGATGTGTCCAAATTTTTGGCTTGCCCGAGCTGCATTGAGTGAAGAGGAATTTTCTTGGGCTGCATATAAAATATGTAATATAGTTAATGTACATAAATGTGAGAGGGACCTTGGAGTCCTAGTGGACGATTACTTGACTATGAACCAGCAGTGTGCAGCAGCCGCCAAAAAAGCTAATACAATCCTGGGTTGCATAAATAGAGGCATAGAATCAAGATCATGCAAAGTATTACTACTGCTTTATAAAACCCAATGAGACCACACCTGGAATACTGCAGTCACCATACTACAAAAAAGATGTTGGCAAAAGTTCAGAGAAGAGCAACTAAAATGATCAAAGGCCTGGAGACTAAAACATATGAAGAAAGGCTGCAGGACTTGGGTTTGGCTAGTCTAAAGAAAAGAAGAAATAGGGACGACATGATAGCAGTATTCCAGTATTTGAAACAAGAAACAATGGTTGGAAATTGACCAAAGAGAGAAGCAACCTGGAATTAAGGAGAAACTTCCTAACAGTGAGGACAGTTAACCAGTGGAACAGCTTGCCTTCAGAAATCATGGGCGCTCTATCACTGGAGGTTTTTAAGAAGAGATTAGACAGTCACTTGTCTGAAATGGTATAAGTTCTCCTGCTTGAGCAGGGGGCTGGACTAGAAGACCTTCAAGGTCTCTTCCAGCTCCTATCCTATCCTATCCTATCCTATCCTATCCTATCCTATCCTATCCTATTTGCACATAATGATGTTAAAAGTTTACAATCTTGTAGGGCTGCATTACTTACTAGCTGTCTAGGACTGCATGTGGCCCTTGGTTTGTGGGTTGGACATGCCTGCTCTAGGCCAAGATGTTAAAAAAGCCAATTATTCATTTCTTCTGCGAAGTACTATCAAAAATTAATTACATTTAGTCAATATTTGTGCAAAGAGCTTTAAATTCATCAATGGCTTAATGCCATCCTGCTTGTAATTTTTTATCCATAAAGATCGGCCAAGCAACATGTCTCATTATTGACTCATTAAAGCAGCTATATCAGTAATCGCACACTTAAAACAGCTGTCTGTTTTTTCAGACTCACAAGGAAGCCTGAAAAAAAGAAAAGTTGCTTTAATAATATTTAGAGACATGGTGCTCATGTGAGGTCCAAAGCACTTCTTTTCAATAATTTTTGAAACATCAGCAACCTTAAAATATAACAGTCTTTCCACAGAAATACATATTATGAATCTGATGAAATGGATTGCTGAGATTTGAGGACAATATGGCTGCAATATCTGTTATCCAATTGATTGCCAGTATTAATTCAGCTGATCCGGCTGGGTAGGTGCGTGTCCCTTCCTCACCACTCCATGTGTGTCCCTCCCAAAGGTGCATGCTCAGTGGAAGAGGACAACCATCCCAGATAAGAAGACTATACTGATCTTCATCAAGGATATCATAGTTGCTCTCCTTTGCTGGAAGCTCCAAACAAGCTAAAGGTCCAAAGTTTGTTAGAGTCATATGGATTACTAGATACTTTGTGCCATATGACTGAATTATTCTGGCAAGATAGAAGGGGATTCCTACAGTTAGATAAGTATTAACAACAAAAGGTTTATTTCCAATGGAAGTCTCAGACAGATTTTGGTTAAGAACTGCCACATCCTGACCAAGAAATAGAAATGTAACCAGGAAAGATTTTCAAATTTAACAGAATTTTCTTCTACTTTTACTGACCTCTTTGGCATGAAAATTACATAGGTTTATCTTGGTCATAAACCTTGTTGAAATGATTTGAAGCCTATCCACCTTCCTCCCAATGCTATCATAATCACTTTAAGTAATGGAAGAAATTATTAGAAATCATTAGTTACACATTTCCTGTCCATACAAATAAAAATTCCAACCCATAAATATATGGAATGAATTAAATTACAGTTAGTCATTCTTCTTTTAATGAGTACATAATATTTAAATCAGTTCGTATATCTCTGTATTGGTATTTGTATTTGTATCAACAGGAGATGTGTAACTGTCAAAAACTATGTAGAAAAAGCATATAAGTATGAAGACTAAACGATTATTAGAAATTTTTCATGAATGAAAGTCTGTTTCTCCATTTTGAAATTCAGACACAAGAGGTCACTGTTTCCTAAGGAAAATCTAAGTGAAACTGAAAATCCAGAGCCCCTCCCTTAAAGGGACCAACATTCCTGCCAGCCAGGTCCAAAACAGGAACATCAAAAAACACAGAAGTCTCAACAAGCCAAGATCCAACCTATGAAAGCATTGCCAGCATGGCTGGGCTACGTGGGCTCCGCTCCTGACCCCTTGAAGGCAAGGTATTTATAGAAAAAGAGCAGAGCTTGCGGGTGCTGTGCCTGTGTCTGCGATGCTTACCTGGCCGAAGGGGCTGCTGCAGCTGCTTCTACTCCAGACTGCCTGGAAAATGGGGAGCGGCCAGCTCCATTATTCTGTGCCAGAGGAATCCCAGCACGGCACCTTTGTGGGCCGCATCGCCCAAGATCTGGGGTTGGAGGTGAGCGAGCTGGTGCCTCGGATGTTCCAGATGCTGTCCAAAGGAGAGAAGGACTATTTTGAGGTAAACCTGCAGAATGGGATCTTGTTTGTAAATTCCCGGATAGACAGGGAGGAGCTGTGTGCCAAGACTGCAGACTGTGTCCTTCATCTGGAGGTGATTGTGGAGAAACCTCTGAGGTTCTTCCATGTGGAGGTGGAAGTCAAAGATGTGAATGACAATGCTCCCGTCTTCTCTGCCAGGGAACAGATCCTGAGCATAGCAGAACTGATAACCTCTGGCACCCAGTTCCTATTAGAAGGAGCATCTGATGCAGATATTGGTACTAATGCGCTGTTAACCTACAAGCTCAGCATGAATAACCATTTTGTTCTTGATTCAGGAAGTGATGAAGATGAGAGCAACTCTGTACTACTTGAACTGAAGATTCCACTCGACAGGGAGGAGAGCCCTGTCCATCATTTATTATTGACAGCCACTGATGGGGGTGAACCAAAACTCACAGGAACTGTTCAGCTGGTCATCAATGTGCTGGATGTTAATGACAACCCTCCTGTATTTAACCAATCTGTTTATAGGATTAAGTTGCTAGAAAATACAGCTAGTGGGTCATTAGTTATTACTCTGAATGCTACAGACTTAGATGAAGGGATAAATAGAGAAATTATTTATTTTTTTAGTAATAGCCTACCTCTACATGTCACAAAGATATTTAGTATAATTTCTGATACTGGGGAAATTAGAGTAATTGGAAAATTGGATTATGAAGACATTAATTTTTATGATCTTCAAATTATTGCAGAAGATAGAGGGAATTTTCCACTGTCAGGGCACTGTAAAGTTCTTCTTGAAATACTGGATACAAATGACAATATTCCTGAAATATCAGTGAATTCCTTTTCAATACCTGTTGTTGAAAACTCACCATCAGGGAGTGTAGTGGCAATACTTAGTGTTTCAGATCAGGATTCTGGGATCAATGGACAAATCAACTGTTTCCTCTTGCCCCCTGGAGTACCCTTCAAACTCGAGTCCACATTCAAGAACTATTACTCCCTGATTGTTGGTGCAGTCCTAGATCGAGAGCAGGTGGCTGAGTACAGGATGGTTGTGACAGTGGAAGATCAGGGCGTTCCACCCCTGTCTTCTAGCATCAGCCTCTTAGTGCCTATCGGTGACATAAATGACAATGCTCCAACTTTCCCACAGCCCTCCTATACAGTCTTTCTGAAGGAGAACAATCCCCCTGGTGCTCACATCTTCACAGTATCTGCCTTGGACCCAGACGTAGCTGAGAATGCCCTGATCATCTATTGGATAGATGAGAAGCTGTGGCCATTGTCAAGCTACATCTCTGTACATTCGGAGAGTGGAAAGCTCTATGCTCTGCAGTCCTTGGACTATGAGGAGTTGAAACTGCTGGAGTTCCAGGTGAGAGCCAAGGATGCTGGAATGCCCTCCTTGTGTGGCAATGCGACTGTTCAGGTCTTTGTGCTGGACGAGAACGACAATGCACCTGCCGTGTCAGGATCACCAGAAGAGAACCTGATTCTTCTAGTGGTCCCCCTGATGCCTGGGCATATTGTAGGCAAGATCCATGCCTTGGATGCGGATTCTGGCTACAATGCGTGGCTCAGGTACGAACTGCTTGATGAAAGCAGTGGTCCATGGTCTGTGGGCCAGTATAGCGGTGAGGTGAGTACCAAATATCCTATGGATGAGTCAGAGGGAGGCAAAATCCAGAATGTGTTGATTGTGGTGAAGGATCATGGGAAGCCTCAACTCTCAGCCACAGCCACTCTGAGTGTGTCACTGGTGAAAAATGACCAGATCATCAAAACAGATATTCACCTCCCCAAGACAGGGAAGAGCTTTGTGCCCCTGGTGGACTCGATCAACGTCTATCTGATCATTGCCATCTGCTCTGTTTCCAGCCTCTTCTTGCTGGCCACTCTCATCTACGTGGCCCTGCGATGCCACTGCAAGGCAAAGGAATCCATGGTTTATGGTCCTGGCATGGCCACCCTGGTCTGTGCCAGTGAAGTGGGCAGCTGGTCCTATTCCAATCGCCACAGCCACATCCTGGCAGGGGTGAGCACAGAGGCTGGTGCCAAGAGCGACCTCATGATATTCAATCCCAACATTCCTGTTTTTGCAAATAATAGGGAACATAAGAATGAGGCAGAAAGGTCCCCAAATTCATCTAAAGAGGTAAGTTGTGCTGTTTATAGAATCCTTGACATTCGGACAACATTAGATTAGTGTGGTACCTGGGTAGGATCAGTTAATACAACACTGATTTTTAAATTATATATCAGATTTAATTTGACATTTCTGTAAGTAAATACATAGCTCTCTTTCTGGTTTAAGTTTTAGCTAAATGAACAAATTCATATTCAAATCATTTTCTATTTCTAAGAATTGTTTTTTAATGGGAATAGCTACTGGAATACACTTTGCTGTTATATTAATAGTCTGGAATTTTTTCTTCTAAGAGAATAATGATAAATATGGTCTTCATATATTCTGCTACCATACTCTTCACTTTTTAATTCACATACTAAAGAGGTGATACATTTAAAGTACTTAACTACATTCATTAAAATTTAACAAATCTGTGTTATCCCTTCTTTTATCTTATCATATATCCCTTTCCTTTTGAATGGGAACAAGAAATGGAATACTTATACATGCATAAAGTAGGTTTCAAGTCTAGATAATAAGCAAATAGCCCTGACAATATATTATTCTGTTTATATTTTATTTTGTATACAGGTAGGAAATTGGTAATGATTTTTTTTCTTGTTGATAGTTTCATCCTTTAATCAATCCAGAATGGATTTTCAAGCTGATGCCTTTTTTAGGAACAATATTTAAGGCTGATCAACTGCAAATTTATTAAACATCATTTAACAGTTTGATATACAGAAGTATTAATGCATACATTTGTTGGAATTTTTAATCTTTTTTATTTTTGTTATCTTGAAAACAGAATTGTAATATTTTAAGTACTTGGAGAGGACGAATAAATTATTATTATTATCATTATTATTATTATTATTATTATTATTATTATTATTATTATTATTATTATTATTATTATTATTATTATTATTATTATTATTATTATTATTATTATTATTATTATTATTATTATTATTATTATTATTATAGAGTTGGAAGAGACCTTGGAGGTCTTCTAGTCCAACCCCCTGCTCAGGCAGGAAACCCTATACCATTTCAGACAAATGATTGTCCAGTCTCTTCTTAAAAACTTCCAATGTTGGAGCATTCATAACTTCTGGAGGCAGGTTGTTCCACTGATTAATTGTTCTAATTATATTTGATGATTATGCTGTTATAATCCCTTGAATAAAAATTATAAAGGATCACTTTACAATATACTTTAATTTAGGCATTTACTACTTTAAATGGCTTTTAAAATCTTGAACAAGCATGACGTTGACTGTTGAATCATAATGCTGTTGCCACTTCTGAATTACCACTTTTTTTTTGATGTGTTGAAGAAATCAGTAGAAATTTCTTTGGCCAGATCCCTCCGAACTGCTATATTTTTTTCTATTAATATCTGAGCATGTTTTCAATGTAGTATGGCCTTATTCTGCTAAAAGAAAAACTCAATATAACATCTAGCTCAAATCCAGTTATCCAGGGGAATAGATGAAGTATGAGGGTAGTGGAGAAGGAAAAATATAGCAATGTTCAAAACATTAGGATTTGAGTAACTAATAGTGTGAAGATTTTAGCAAACTTTCCCGTCTTTTCATGTTAAAGATGTGAGGAACTCTCAGCAATGAGCATGCTGGCAAGGGAGGTTAAAGTCCGTATGCCTAGAATTTTCTGAGGTTGAAAAATATGAGCTACTGAAATAGCTCATAATCAATCAATGTATAAAAATAAGCATGGACTTTTCAAGAAGAAGCTTAATTTTTAATCAGATTATTTCCTTGGTAGATTGGTAGGAATAGTTAGACTCTCTCAAACAGAGGTGAATACATGGATATGTCAATGGAGTTTTCTTAGAAGCATTGCAGAAGTGTTTTGCCACTGCCTTCTTCTAAGATCATTTTTCAATCAAGCCTCCAACACTGAGATGACCCGGTGGTTTCCATCCAAGTACTCACCTGATCCAAGCCTGCTTTACTGACCAATATTTGGAAGTAGATAGTAGGATTCCAGGCTTTACATAGCTGAAAATGTTTCCTTTAAAAATTGCTTTAGGAATCAGAAATAAAGAGAAAAAGAAGTACAGAAAAGAAAAAGGGGAAAAGGAAAAGGAAAATGACTCAAAACACACACACACACACAAGACACCCTTTAAACAAAACACTAATGCTAGACTACACAAAATAATATTGATCAACCAACCTTTCTATTTTATCGATAAAGGACCAGTTCATAAGTAGTCTATGAGCATAAATCAGTCCAAGATTATATGTGCCGACTCACATATGATAGTTTTGTAGAAAAATAAAATATATACCACAAGGACTTATGTCTTGGAGCAGTTTACAATTATCTACAATATACATAATAAAATCACAATAAGAATGTACTGGATATCCCACCATGGGCTACTGTTTAATATGATGCTTATCCAGGTTTATGCTCTAACCGATGCAAGTTTGAGGAGTTTTATGGTCATGTTCAATCTGACAACAATAAAACTTGCAAGCAAAGTATGCTGCTTATGCTTCGAGACTGGAACTCCACAGTCAGAAATTGTAAGAAGAAAAACATGGCAGAAGAACACCTTAGAATTGTCTGCCAACTCTTCATTGCTAATACTTTCAGCAATCAAAACAATGTATATATACATAGACATCACCAAATGGAGCACATAGATATCAAAGTGATGATATTATTGGTACAAGGAGGCGAAGAATTCAAAATAACCAAGATTTAGCCAGAAGCTGACTATGGAACAGATCATGAAGTCCTCATGTGCAAGTTCCAAATCAAGCTAAAGTGGAAGAAGAAAGCCCAAAGTTTCCATTATATGATCTTGAACTTATGCCCACCATTTTTAATGAAAGCATCAGAAATTGCTTTGAATTTCTTTGTTTTCTTGGCAGCCTTGGCTTTGCTTGTTTTCTTGGCTATCTGAAGTATTTACAAGAGCATTCTCCAACATCAGTGGTCAAAAGTGCCAATATACTTTCTTCTTTAAAGTCCAATTTTTGCTTCCATATAATCATACAGAGAAAATCAAGGACACACCAAACATTGGAGCATCTTTTCCAAGACCTTCATTGCTTCCCTATCAAGTGGTGGTCTGTAACATATTTCTAGCCTGTGGATTCCTTTATTTGATCCTAAATGGCAGAAGCTATCTATCAATTCAGTACTTTAACTGTCCATTGTAATGCTAGTTGCTGTACTTGTCATTAGTTTGATCCTTTTCATATTTAATCTTAGTCACATATTTTTCACTGTGTTCCTTGACTTAATGAGCTTTCAGCCATCAGAGTAGAGTCATCCTTCTTCCTGAGCTCCTGAATCTTGTTTTGGGGCAGGTATTAAAGTCCCCATAGCCTTTGGCTTTGGGTGACTACAATCTCCATGCTTCTGTGTTTGGGTTTGGGAAAGCTCAGAAGTTCATAACCTTCATGATAACTATGGGTTTGTCCTGATACATGCAGGCAGTCATATGCTTTTAACCTCGGAACAGCTGCTTAATACATGGATTTGAAGGACTTAATGTTTACCATTTGCCATGAACACATAATTTCCTCATCTGGATGAAATGGCTCCAACTAGACATCTACATCTCTAGTGGAATGTAATCAGGATTTGCAGAAGGGAGGGGCTGTCATTCTTGGTTCTTTGGGCCTGACAACATGGAATTAATGGATCTATTAGAGTGGTCCACCCTAGGTGGATCTATGACAATTCACCGCGGCCAACTTGCTACAGCCAACTTGCCACCACCAACTCACTACGGGACAACTTGCCACAGCCTACTTGCCATAGGACAACTCGCTGTGGGACGTTATACTAATATCAAAGAAATGGTGAAATAGAATCATTAAAGAAAAGATGCAAAAGGAGGGATAGAATGAAATGTGAATGACAAAAATTAAAATATTTTTTTATTTATTTTAAATAATTAAATTTAATTGTTAAATTGTCCTGCAGTGAGTTGCCCTGTGGCAAGTTGGCCATGGCGAGTTGTTCCGTGGTGAGTTGCTATGGTGAGTTGGCTGTGGAGAGTTGGTCGTGGCGAGTTGGCCCCAGCAAGTTGGCTGTGATGAGTTGCCCTATTTCAACCCCAGGTGCCTTATGGATCTGAAGATATTTCAGTAGGCTCTTCAAAAATTTCCTAATGATCTTGCAGGCAGTTCCATGATTGTTCAGATAGTTTGACAACAGGAGATGTCTTAGGCTTTTGCCATAATCAGTGTTCAGTGCACAATATTCTGCAGTCAAAAAAAAGCTATGCTTCATTTTCTTGAATCCAGCCATATGGGACAAATATTATCCCAACGCAGCGTTTTAGTGAAAACTGTTGAGACCATTGTAGGGAGGCAACTACAAACATTATGGTAGCACTTTTCAACAAGTGTGCAGGCCCAGGCATGAGATTAAAAAACCATATTGATTTAGTTGCTTGATTATGTTTATGTGGATTTAGATGTGGAATAAGCCTCTTCTGATATTATTAAAGATCTCAGACATATTATCCTTCTGAACTATCTGCAGGGTAGGATTGGAGGCATTGTTCACTGTGATTCAACTCTGTCCTCAGTGAAGAGTTTCATTTGGTAGCTGTGGAAGAGAAGAGATTGGCTCCTATGTTTGAGGTGCGGTAGAGTTTGGAATACTCCCCTCTAATTTTTGACATATATGTGAAGCCATCTATAGGGTCCCTGTAGGTGCAGAATCATCACTATGCTGATGATGGGAAACTTATCACTGGATTTGGTGCCAAACAACTTTTGTTAAATTATTTGAGGATAATTTCTGGAGGAAAATCTAGAAAAAACATTTTTTCTTTGCATTCCATTCAAAGATCTCATTTGCTGAAGTAAATGATAAAACCTACCAAGTTTCCCAACTACAATATGACCCCATATTTGTAGTTTCTTTAAAAAAATTGCCACAATAGAACTGATGCATATAACGAAAAGAAAAGCCTGCCCAATAAGCAGTTTCAATTATGCAGCTTATAAAGTATTCTGCTGCAGTGAAAAGATATCATATATAAATTTATCCATAAAGATAATGTTTATTTGCTCAGTTTTGTAAAATTGTTTGTATGAAGTAGACCGTGTCAAATAGATATCTTTATTTTCAATACTGTTTCAATCCTGGCATGTTTTGTTAGAATTTTGAAACTGGGTAGTTCTTTTTTTTCATAAGAATCAATCATTAAAATCTTTAACTTTGCCATTTTCTGAATTAAATATTAAAATATTTGCTTCGTTTCCAAAACATTGGTGCATTTCATCCACTGCAGTTTTACTCCTAAATTCTATGTGTCTAAAAGACTATAAATCATGAGGAAGAGCTTTTAAAGAATTAAGAACTCATTACAAGCCTCTTCTTAAAAATCTCCAGTGACGGAGCGCCCACGATTTCTGGAGGCAAGCTGTTCCACTGGTTAATTGTCCTGACTGTCAGGAAGTTTCTCCTTAATTCCAGGTTGCTTCTCTCTTTCGTCAGTTTCCAACCATTGTTTCTTGTCCTACCCTCTGCTGCTTTGGTGAATAGTGTGACCCCCATCTTTTTTGTGGCAGCCCCTCAAATACTGGAATACTGCTATCATATCTCCCTTATTTCCTCTTTTCTTTAGACTAGCCAAACCCAAGTCCTGCAGCCTTTCTTCATATGTTTTAGTCTCCAGGCCTTTGAACAGGGAGAAAGCAGAGCTGATTAACTCATACTTTGCATCAGTCTTCACACAAAAAGAAACTACAGCCCATCATACAAAAAAAAAAAACTCACTGCAAAAGACAAACTAGAAACAAAAATTAAAATAAGCAAGAAAATGGTAAGAGAACACCTATCCAACCTTGATGAATATAAATCGCTGGGACCTGATAGATTACATCGCAGAGTTCTGAAGGAGCTGGCAGATGTTATCTCAGAACTATTGTACCATATCTTTCATAAATCCTGGAGCACCGGGGAAGTACCTGAGGATTGGAAAAGAGCTGATGTGGTTCCCATCTTCAAGAAAGGGAAAAAAAACGGACCCAGGAAACTACAGACCAATCAGTTTAACATCAATATCTGGGAAGATCCTAGAAAAGATAATCAAAAAACAGATCTGCGAACAACTAGAAGCAAACAAAGTTATAACTAGTAGCCAGCATGGGTTTGTTAAAAACAGATCATGCCAAACCAATCTTATTTCATTCTGTGAGAAAGTGACTAAACTAGTAGATCAGAGAAACGCTGTGGACGTACTTAGATTTCAATAAGGCATTTGATAAAGTAGACCACAACCTACTCCTTGGTAAGCTAGAAAAAGGTGGAATAGACAACATCACCACCAGAAAGATCTGTAGCTGGCTGGCAAACTGTACTCAACGAGTAGTTCTCAATGGCACTACATCCACATGGAGAGAGGTAAGCAGTGGGGTACCACAAGGTTCCGTCTTAGGCCCAGTACTCTTCAATATTTTCATCAATGATTTAGATGAGGGAATTGAAGGCGAACTCATCAAATTTGCAGATGACACCAAACTGGCAGAAGTATCCAACACCCCAGAAGATAAACCAGGATCCAAAACGATCTTGACAAACTTGAACAATGGGCCCTATCCAACAAAATGAGTTTCAATGTGGAGAAAAGCAAAGTTTTACATTTAGACAGGAAAAATCAAAGGTACAAGTATAGATTGGGCGAGACCTGGTTTAAAAACAGTAACTGTGAAAGGGACCTTGGAGTCCTAGTGGACAATCACTTGACTATGAGCCAGCAGTGTGCAGCAGCAACCAAAAAAGCTAATACAATCCTGGGTTGTATAAACAGAGGCATAGAATCAAGATCACGCGAAGTATTAGTACCGCTTACTAACCCTAGTAAGACCACACCTGGAATACTGCAGCCAATTTTGGTCACCATATCACAAAAAAGAAGTTGAGAGTTTGGAAAAAATTCAGCTTTATGTCTAGTTCCCTCCTCCACCTTTTGGATGACAAAGTTGTTGGCTAGGTTGGTTAGGAATCTGTTCTCCCACTCGCTGCAGCATTTGTCTCCCAGTTGATATCTGGATAGTTGAAGTTTCCCATTACAACTGTGGTATGCTTCCTACATACGTTTGTTAACTCGTTGGCAAAAAGTTCATCTATTTCTTCTGATTGGTTGGGTGGCCTGTAATATACACCTGTGGCAATATCACTTTTTTTGTCTTTTATATTGACCCATATACATTCTGGAGATATTTTATCTTTGATCATGTGTATTTCTGTAGATATGTAGTGTTCTCTTACATATAGTGCAACTTTCCCTTCTCTTTTTGTAGACCTGTTTCTTTTGAACAATTTGTATCCATACATCAGTCCATTCCATTCATGGGTTTCGTCCCACCAGATTTCTGTAATGCCAACTATGTCATACCCTCCCTCATGTACTATTGCTTCTAGTTCATCCTGTTTGTTCCCCAAGCTTTGAGCATTTGTATATAAGCATTTAAGACTTTTATGCCTTTCCGTGGGTATGTTTCCTACATCTCCTGATTGTTGTTTGAGTTTTTCTTTTTTCTCATCACTGCCTACCTCATTGTTTGATTTGTTTTCTTGGGATTTGTGATTGGTTTTGGGTTCTAGAGATTCTGAAGATTGGTCACCTTTCCCCCTCAATTTTAGTTTAAAGCCCTCCTGATGGGTTGGGCCAGTCTTTTCTGAATACATTTTTCCCTGTTTTCATGAGGTGCAGCCCATCCCTTGCCAAGAGTCCTTCACGCAGGAAATGCAGTCCACGATCCAGGAAACCAAAGTTTTCTTGGCGACACCAACCCTTTAGCCAATGGTTTATTTCTAGAATTCTTTTTCCCCTCAATGGGTGTTGGCCTTTCGTTGAGAGTACTGATGAGAACACTACTTGTGCTCCTAGCTTCTTAACTTTATTGCCTAGTTGTTTATAATCTCTCACTATTGTACTCAGGTTCTTTGTTGTGTCATTCGTCCCAATGTGGAGGAGGAGGAAAGGGTAGTAATCTGTAGGCCTAATTATTTTGGTTAGGTTCTCAGCCACATATTTGATTTTTGCTCCAGAGAGACAACGTACCTCCCTGGATTGTATGTCCGGTCTGCAGATGGATGATTCTGTTCCTTTGAGGATAGAATCTCCTATTACCAACACTTGCTTTCCTTTTTGGGGGGCTACAGTCTGGGGTGCTTTTTCAGTGTTTATCTCAGGAGTGTTTGTTGATGTGACTTTTTAAGGGATATTTGAAGTGACTTTTTAAGGGATATTTGAAGTTGTTTCTTTGTTAGGTGTCTGCATGTTGTGGGTCTGTGTGTTTCCATTTAAGGGGAGAAATTGATTGCTCAATTTTAATGGGGCTGCTTCTGGTTGGGTTTGATTGGCCAGAAGGGGTTTGTTAGTTGTATGCTGCTTCTTTCTTTGAGTATTGTGTTTCCTTCTATGTGTGACATACCCCCATTTGTCTTCCTTCATAGGTTTATCAGTAGGGTCAAATCCTCTGGGAGTTATTTGTACATTATTTGATTTGGTTTGGGTAGAGCTTTCTTTTTTACATTGGGGTTTGCTAGAGTTGCCTCTAAGTTCCTTACTTTTTCCTGTAGCAGTTCACATAGTTTACATCTAATGCATGTATAGTTTGGGTGTTCTTTGGGCATAAGCACATACATGGAACATGTATTGCATACCACAATAGTGTCAGTTACTTGTTCCATGAGTTTGTTGTTTGAAAATCCCTCTTTTTGGTTGGTGATGTACTTTGCTATTAGCCTTGTTTCTAGCTTCTCTGTTCAGCCAGGTTCTCTCGAGTTGCCGGTCGGGTCCTCCGCTGCTCTTGCTCCTCTGTTGTGCTGCCTTGCTGCCGCCTGCAGGCCTCCAGTCTGCCGCCGCTGCCCACCACCACCTCTGCACTGCCCACAACCCCTCTCCATCCGTTGCTCCCTGCTGCCGCCGCCCGCCACCTTTGCGCTGCCCCAGCTGCCTCTCCATCCTTTGCTTCCCACTGCCACCGCCGCCTCTGCGCTGCCCCCAGCTGCCTCACCAGTCTGCAGCTCTGCGCCGCCACCACCTTTGCGCTGCCCCCAGCCTCCTCACTGTTCCGCTGTTCTGTGCTGCCGCCGGCCACTTCCTCAAGTTGCCTCCAATGTCCCCTTTATGATCCTGTGTGGCCACTCTATTGGATGGGAGGGGCGCTCCGGTTCCTCCAGTCTCTTGGGTAGGCCTCTCGGATGCAGCTCGGCCCCTCTCAGCAGGCAAGTTCACCGTAGGCCACTGCTCTTGTTGGTGTCTTCCTCCTAACCTCTTGAATCTTTCCTCTTCTTTTCCCTTCTCCAGTCTTTTTTCCCCTCAATGACCTATCTTTCCTTCTCAACCTCTCCTCCTACCATTTTGTCTTAATTTAATAGCCACTTTTCTCCCCGCGATGTAACCATGCTTTCTCTGTTGCCGCCATCTTGATATTTCCTAATCAAAAGTGGTTTGCTTTTATTTAACAAAATAAAACTTCAGAAGAACTTGCAACCATAAAAACTGAAAAATTGCAGAATGAAAAAAGAAAAAGAAAAAATACATAGAGGTACACATGCATAACAATATACATATTTTTATATGAGTGAACAATGGGCACTTCAGAACAGTCTTTGAAATGGGATTCATTAGCTTATTTAATCCTGATCCTGAGGCCCCTTGTGCTGACCCCCTCTCACTTCCTAGAGCTGACTTTAGAAATTCCAGTCTGGATTGACAAGAGAGCTGGATTGGTGCTTTCAAGACAATGGCCACCACAGGTCATTCTTCTGCTTGTTGGCTTTCTCAATTGTGGAGACAGGCAAATGTTGCTTGCTAGCCCCCATGTGTGTAGGTCTCCCAGTATCTTTCTTTTAACTTTATGGATAGTTCCCTCTTAACTAGTTCCCATTCTTTTCCTTTGCTTTCATAGATATGTGCACCTATGGATACCTTCACAGTCCATTCCATGTTCCCTCCTTTGATGCTAATTTCTTTTCATTAGATTTTCTCCCCTCCCCCTTTTATTGCAATATCATTACTTTGATGCTGAAATGATTATATTAAAGGAAACAGATTGTTCCTTCATTGCTACATGTCACTGCAAGACCATGCAAACTTTGAAGCAAGGAAAAAACCTGATGATTAAACTTCACTGAAACAAAATGGCATTTACTGAAATCTTATAGCTTTATTCCACTATGTTGCAACCGAAACATTTTTTTTAAAATAAAGAAAAGGGAAACTTTCCTTATTGTGCAAAATTCTATACTGATTATAGAGTGGGAAAACAAGGCAAACGTTAAACCTATTTGGGACACAAAGTGTGGGCATTGGGAAATTTAACAATTGAATGTAAGGGCAAGCTTCTAGAATGTAGAGAGTGTGGGAAAAAGGGAAGGAGGAATATTCATTGATTTAATCAGCCATTTTTACATCAACCACTTCTTTGTGCAGGGAATCGAAATAAAAGTACCTATCCATAAAAAAGGAAAGAAATTAATGTAACATGTAGGTATAGAAAAAGAAGTCTTTTTTCACAATGGAAACATTTTGAATTATAATCACAAGAGGTCGCTGTTTCCTAAGGAAAGCCTCTAAGTGAAACTGAAAATGCAGAGCCCCTCCCTTAAAGGGACAGACAATCCTGCCGGCCAGATCCACAAGGGAAATATCGAACAACAGAGAAATCACAACAAGCCAAGATCCAACCTATGAAAGCATTGCCAGCATGGCTGGGCTATGTGGGCTCCGCTCCTGACCCCTTCTTAGGCAAGGTATTTAGAGAAAAAGGGAAGAGCTTGCGGGTGCTGTGCCTGTGTCTGCGATGCTTACCTGGCTGAAGGGGCTGCTGCAGCTGCTTCTGCTCCAGACCGCCTGGAAAATGGGGAGCGGCCAGCTCCATTATTCTGTGCTGGAGGAATCCCAGCACGGCACCTTTGTGGGCCGCATCGCCCAGGATCTGGGGTTGGAGGTGAGCGAGCTGGTGCCTCGGATGTTCCGGATGCTGTCCAAAGGAGAGAAGGACTATTTTGAGGTAAACCTGCAGAATGGGATCTTGTTTGTAAATTCCCGGATAGACAGGGAGGAGCTGTGTGCCAAGACCGCAGACTGTGTCCTTCATCTGGAGGTGATTGTGGAGAAACCTCTGAGATTCTTCCATGTGGAGGTAGAAGTCAAAGACATTAATGACAATGCTCCCATCTTCTCTGCCAGGGAACAGATCCTGAGCATAGCAGAACTGATAACCTCTGGCACCCAGTTCCTATTAGAAGGAGCATCTGATGCAGATATTGGTACTAATGCGCTGTTAACCTACAAGCTCAGCATGAATAACCATTTTGTTCTTGATTCAGGAAGTGATGAAGATGAGAGCAACTCTGTACTACTTGAACTGAAGATTCCACTTGACAGGGAGGAGAGCCCTGTGCATCATTTATTATTGACAGCCACTGATGGGGGTGAACCAAAACTCACAGGAACTGTTCAGCTAGTCATCAATGTGCTGGATGGAAATGATAACCCTCCTGCATTTGATCAATCGCTTTACAGGATAAAATTGCTAGAAAATACAGCTAGTGGGTCATTAGTTATTATTCTGAATGCTACAGACTTAGATGAAGGGATTAATAGTGAAATTTGTTATTTTTTCAGTAATAAAGTACCTCTACATTTTAAAAATACATTTGATATTAATTCTGATACTGGGGAAATCTCGGTGATTGGAAAATTGGATTATGAAGACACAAATTTCTATGAACTTCATATTGTTGCAGAAGATAAAGGCACTCCTCCATTGTCCAAACAATGTAAACTTCTCATTGACATATTGGACATAAATGACAATATTCCTGAACTATCTGTCAATTCTTTATTTGTGCCATTACCAGAAGATTCCACACCAGGGACTGTGGTAGCCATCATCAGTGCTTCTGACAGGGATTCTGGCACCAATGGACAAATCAACTGTTTCCTCTTGCCCCCTGGAGTACCCTTCCAACTCGAGTCCACATTCAAGAACTACTACTCCCTGATTGTTGGTGCAGTCCTAGATCGAGAGCAGGTGGCTGAGTACAGGATGGTTGTGACAGTGGAAGATCAAGGCGTTCCACCATTGTCTTCTAGCATCAGCCTCTTAGTGCCTATCGGTGACATAAATGATAATGCTCCAACTTTCCCACAGCCCTCCTACACAGTCTTTGTGAAGGAGAACAATCCCCCTGGTGCTCACATCTTCACAGTATCTGCCTCGGACCCAGACGTAGCTGAGAATGCCCTGATCACCTATTGGATAGACGAGAAGCTGTGGCCATTGTCAAGCTACATCTCTGTACATTCGGAGAGTGGAAAGCTCTATGCTCTGCAGTCCTTGGACTATGAGGAGTTGAAACTGCTGGAGTTCCAGGTGAGAGCCAAGGATGCTGGAATGCCCTCCTTGTGTGGCAATGCGACTGTTCAGGTCTTTGTGCTGGACGAGAACGACAATGCACCTGCCGTGTCAGGATCACCAGAAGAGAACCTGATTTTTCTAGTGGTCCCTGTGATGCCTGGGCATATTGTAGGCAAGGTCCATGCCTTAGATGCAGATTCTGGCTACAATGCATGGCTCAGGTACGAACTGGTTGAAGAAAGCAGTGGTCCATGGTCTGTGGGCCAGTATAGCGGTGAGGTGAGTACCAAATATTCTCTGGATGAATCAGAAGAAGGCAGCAAAATCCAGAATGTGTTGATTGTGGTGAAGGATCATGGGAAGCCTCCACTTTCATCTACAGCTACTTTGAGTGTGTCACTGGTGAAAAATGCCCAGGCCATCCTAACAGAAATTCACTTTCCCAAGACAGGGGAGAGCTTTGTGCCCCTGGTGGACTCGATCAACATCTATCTGATCATTGCCATCTGCTCTGTTTCCAGCCTCTTCTTGCTGGCCATTCTCATCTACATGGCCCTGCGATGCCACTGCAAGGCAAAGGAATCTATGGTTTATGGCCCTGGCATGGCCACCCTGGTCTGTGCCAGTGAAGTGGGCAGCTGGTCCTATTCCAATCGCCACAGCCACATCCTGGCAGGGGTGAGCACAGAGGCTGGTGCCAAGAGCGACCTCATGATTTTCAGTCCCAACATTCCTTTTTTTGCAAATAATGGGGAACTTAGGAATGGGACAGAATTGCTCCCAGATTCAGCTAAAGAGGTGAGTTGTGCTCTTTTTGGAGTCCTTGACATAAAGTCAACACCCTATATTTGTGCTTCTATTTTAGGGTTAATCTCAATACAAAATATTGTTTCAACTGAAGTGTTAAATTTAAAATAATAGTCTTGGCAATGAACCTCTTTGTTAATCAGTTGATTTAAAAGTCATTAATTCTAAGAAATTTTGGAATATAAGTGGCTATTGAGGTACATGTTAAATTTGTAGTTTAATAGTTTTCAAAGTTATTTCTCTAATAGAAAAGTAAGTTTACTACCCTTATTTTACTTAATATGGCCTCTCCATCAAAAATGACTCTGGATATTTATTATGTTTTGCAATTTTTTTGTTTTTGTTCATGATTCTACTAAACAAATGGAACATTAAAATAATTTTGCTTTTGTGAATAATTTTATTCTTTAATTAATAAAGTATGGATTCTCAGTCTGATGGGGTTTTTTGAATAATATTTATGGCTGATGCATGTATTCCAAACTTTTAAAAGAACATTGCTTGTGAATATCTTAGCAACTGGAAGGAATTAATACATTAATAAACAATATAATTTGAAAAGAAGCAAAGCAGAAAGATGTTTTAACTGCAGATTGTTTCTGCTACATGTAGTTATTTTATCTGGTAACTATATCCTATTATTAGAAATCATTAAATTAAGCATAATTTTATAATTTTATTGATAAATTATTCAGGTTGAATGGATTCTCAATTTGATTCCTCTTTTCAAACCAGTGTTCATGCTGTGTATATGGATTTAAAGTTTATTTAAGATTATTTGGACTTCCTTAAGTTTGCCCTTAGACTTTCTAAAGTTTTTCATATGTTGTTGATACTCAAAGTTGTTGGATGCAATATTCTAAGTATGGTCTTACCAAGGCATTATAAAGTGGTAGTAACACTTCATGTGATCTTGATTCTATCCCTCTGTTAACGCAACCTAAGCCTGCATTGGCTTTTTTGGCAGCTGCAGCACACTGCTGGCTCATATTTAAATGGTTGTCCACTAGGTTCGGACTCCAAGATCCCTCTCACAGTTACTGCTATTGAGCCAGGTACCAGTTTTTATATCTATGCATTTGATTTTTCTTGCCTAAGTGGAAAACCTTACTTTTCTCACCATTGAATTTCATTTTGTTGAATAGGATCCAGTATTCAAGTCTGTCAAGATCCTTCTACCATTGCTAGCAATTGACTTACCTTCTATGTTGATGGAGGGGAGACACAATAGTATTTCTTTATGCAGGACATTTCTGCAGCTATTCCAGTACTGGAAGTAAAATCAGCAGTATATGTTTTTTCTTCACTGCCCACCACTTCATTGCAAATGACATGCAGAATTCACAACCCTCCTTTTTATTCATTGAGAGGGCTGGACCAAAATGAAAGTTCTAATTTTAAATCTTTAGGAATGTAGCAAAGTTCTGTTTGATTGTAATTGCTTCAATAACTCATCTGTGAGTGAAATCATTCTACCTCAGGTAACTAGATAAAGAGTGCCCCTGTGATTTTTAAACAAAAAGCCCAGAAGGAAAACTAGCTTGCTCAGGAAAAGAAAATAATTAATAAAATCAAAATACATTGCTCCTAGATTTTGAATATCCTACATCCTAAGCAAAATCATAAGCATTATGCTATTTCAGCATTATTTAGGAAGGAAGTTATTGACTCTATTACACTGCAAAAGGGTTGAAAAGAAAGGGATTTTGATTTTGGAGTTGGTTGTTGTGCCTGCATATATGTAATTTGATATTTTAACTCTGTATACTATTATTGTATATTGTATATAAATATAATTTAAATATGTGTATGATCTTAATTATTGACATCTTGATAGGTTTCACCTTGATCAGCACTTTTTAGTATGGGGAATGGTGAAAATGTATTCAAGATTGGAAGGATAAATCTACATTTTACAACCCTAACAAGACAGTGTGGGTGTGTTTTGCCAGTTTCAGGTGTGGCTCAGTCTGAATAAAGACAGAGTTTAGGTATTTGCCTTTAATTCTTTTACATGTTTATTCAGCTGAATAAAGATGGGCCCCTCTGAGGAAGAGGGAACTCTGAATACACTTTGACACTCATATTTATATGTTTGCTGCATTGTTTACTTCACCACCCAGAAGCACTGGCACACTCCACCCAGACAAGCTGTCAGACTCTAGATAAGATAAAGAAATAGATAAGTACAGAAATAGCTACTGTATCCATCGCCCTTGGAGGTCTTCCAAGGACATCAAGTGTTATCAGACAAGACAGTCACTTGTCTGAAATGGTATAGGTTCTCCTGCTCGAGCAGGGACTGGACTAGAAGACCTCCAAGGTCCCTTCCAGCTCTATTCCATTCCATTCCATTCTATTCTATTCTATTCTATTCTAATCTCAGGGACATTAGGTGTTTCCTGAGGAACGTTCCATGACCTTGAAGGCCTGCTGAGGCAACTGGGTTAACTGCACATATGTTTCATCAAGATTGTCATTGGATTTGTCGGATTCCTGATCAACAGGTGGGTATTTGAGTATTTGGACCTTCTGAAGAAAGGTTTTTCATCTTTAGTTCTGAATGGGGTGGCACTACCCAAGACAGACTCAGTGCACAATCTGGGGGTCCTCCTACCTAGACTAACAGCTCCTACTTGAAGACTAGGTGGCTGCTGTGGCTAGAGAGCCTTTGCACACCTTCGGGGAGTGTGCCAGTTGCGCACATTCCTGGACCAGGAGGCCCTGCTCACCATCACCCATATGCTTGTAATTTCCTACTTAGATTACTGTAACATGCTCTACATTGGGCTGTCCTTGAAGAGTATCTGGAAACTTCAATTGGTGCAAAATGTGGCTGCATGGGTAATAAAAGCTATTTGGCACATGTAACATCATTACTCTGTGAGCTGCACTGTTTGCCAGCGTGTTTCTGGGTGCAATTCAAGGTACTGATTGTCACCTTTATAACTCTGCATAGCTTGGGACCAGGTAACCCAAGGGACCATCTTTTTCCAAGAGTTTCTACCTGTTCAATCAGATCGAACTGACTCGGTGTGCTGCAGACCCTGTCAGCCAAAGAGTGCTGACTGGCAGGAACTAGAAGATGGGCTTTTTCTGCCTTATGGAATATCCTTTCCTCAGAGATTAGAATGGTCCCAACCTTGTTAGCTTTTCACAATGCTCTAAAAACTTGGCTATGTACCCAGGCCTGGGGCTCAGAATGTGTGAAGGGTCCCATTACTTGGCTTTACTATTAGTTGATTAATCATAATGGCTGCTGTCTACATTTATACTTATTTATTTTGTGGATTTTTTTAAAAAACACACAATTAAATTGGGGTCATTATTAGCCTTTCCTTGGAATTATGTTGTTTATGTGATTCTTTTTTAGGATTTTTTCTTTTCAATTTTGAAATTCACTACTTTAATTAGTACTATTGTCTGGATGCATTTTTTATATATCTGAAACATAGTATACCATGTCTTGCACTCTGAATGATAGGCAATAAGTCCTTATATTCTTTTGTTTTCTTTCACATACAACAGTTTAACTGTTAACTATCATATCCTTGCTCCATCTTCCCTTCTTAAGACTTCCCAGTTCCTTTAATTAGCTTGTAATCAATGATCATCCTTGTTTTTGTCTGAATCTCTTCACGTTTATCTGAATCCTTCTTAAAGTGTGCGAAGAACTGAACACAGGACAAATGAGCTGATTGCAGATAAAATGGAATTTGGGGTAAGAGATTGATCACCTTCAGGAAAGTTTGCTGAACTAATAAGCGTTAGAGTCTACAATTTTATTAGTAGACCACAATAAAAATGGTTTTCCCATACCTTTTAGAATACATGGAGACAAACTTGAAGGATAGTAGAATTAATTATTTGGTAGAAGATTGTATTATTCTTATAAGTAAAGCTTTAATAAACATAGTCTATGAATCAAAGAGACATAAATTATAGAAAAGATCCCAAAGGTGCTTTTTCATGAGGCAACTGGACTTTCTTGTTTTTCTTTAAAAACGTTTGGCTTCTCATCCAAGAAGCTTCTTCAGCTCTGACTGGATGGTGGGGAATGGAAAGATTTATACTCCTGCAGACAGCTGCTCATTTGCATTCTTTTAGCAAGTGGTTAAAGCTACCTGGAGGGTTATCTATGTCTCCAGGGTCACCTGACTAGTGCAAATGGGTGTGGAGCCTTCTTGGAACTGTTGAAAGGACTGTGTTGTAGACCGGAGACAGATGATGTCGGATCCCTCCCCCTCTATTGAGGGAGGGCTGTTCGATTTTGACATACATGGCCTCTTCGACCCCTCTTTCAAACCAGCGGTCCTCTCTATCCAATATAAGGACAGACGCCTTAACACTGAAATTTACAGAAAACCCACTCACACGGAGCAATATCTACATTTTGATTCACACCACCTACTGGAGCACAAACTGGGAGTTATCAGAACCCTACAACACAGAGCTGAAGGGCTACCTACCAGCAAAGAAGGAAAAGAAAAAGGAATAAAACACATAAAGGAAGCCCTCAGAACATGTGGCTATCCCAAGTGGGCCTTCATCAAATCTCAAAAAAGACCTAGCAGGAGCTCCTCCATAAAAGACCAAGAAGAAAACAATAAACAAAGCAACATGGTCATTCCATACATTGCAGGAATATCGGAAAAGCTCAGGAGGATCTTCAACACAATATACGTGCACACTTCAAACCTAAGAACACACTAAGGCAGAAGCTTGTCCACCCCAAGGATAAAACACCCAGACACAAACTGAGCAACGTGGTATATGCAGTACAATGCAGGGAGCCATGTGCAGATCTGTACATCGGGGAAACGAAACAACAACTTCATAAATGTATGGCACAACATAGGAGAAAAAACCCAGCAGGACAAGATTCAGCAGTCCATCTGCATTTAAAAGACAAAGGCCACTCTTTCCATTCCCCACCATCCAGTCATAGCTGAAGAAGCTTGTTGGATGAGAAACAAGACATCTTCAAAGAAAAACAAAGTCCAGTTGCCTTGTGAAAAAGCATCTTTGGGATAACTATGACCTGGATGACCGAGAATCTCCATAGACTTATAGAAAAGATCTTGGAAATAAATTAGATAAACTTATGCAAAGATACCATCAGGCGCAAGGAACCAGAAATGATACGATTATTGTTGCTTGCCTATAGACAGGAGACTTGTCAGAATAAAGCAGTACAAAACTACTAGTACCAAGTTTTAGGAGGGATCTCCCTTCAGCACTCAAAAGGGACTCAAGGCTACTCAGCTGTTTACTCCTCCCCTCACTTCAGCATCATATTCCATCATGGATACATTTTACAGCATTCATACATATGACCATCTTGACTCTGCTTATGTACTTCTAGTAAAGAAGCATTTACACCTCCAGCTGTGCCTCCATTGCTGAACAACTCTTACAATTGAGATTATTTTTTTCTAATGCCCAGTTGAAACCTGCTTCCTTTTTCATTGATTGATTATGTACTATCAAATTGCTGTTGACTCTTAGTGATCACACATAGATTTTTTCCCCATTACAATCTGTCCCTTACCGGGTCTTTCAGGTTTTCCAGTGGTGTACTCATAGCCTCTATAACAGAATCCATCTACCTTGCTGTTGGTCATCCTCTTCTTCTCTTTCATAGAATCATAGGGTGGAATGGACCTTGGAGGTCTTCTAGTTCAACCCACTGCCCAAGGCAGGAGACCTTATTGCATTTCAGACAAATGCCTTCCAATCTTTTCTGGAAGACCTGTGAGCACCCACAACTCTGGGAGGCAAGTTGTTCCATTGATTAATTGTTTTCACTGTCAGAAACATTCTCCTTAGTTTCAGATTGGATCTCTCTTTAATGAGCTTCCACCCATTGCTTCTTGTCCTGCACTCAGGTGCTTGGAGAATACGTTGGCCCCGTCCACCCTCTGACAACTCCTCAAGTACTGGAAGAAAATGATCATATCCCCCCAATCCTTCTCTTTGTTAGGCTAGACATACTTAGTTCCCTCAACTGTTCATCATATGGTTTAGCCTCTAGTTATCATCATCGTTGCTCTGTATACTCTCTAGATTTTCAGCATCTTTGATGTATTATAGTGATCACAACTGGACCCACTATGGCCTCACTAGTGCAGTATAGAGCAATACTATCACTTCTTGTGATCCTGATGCTATCCCTCTGTTGATGCAGCCTAGGATTGCATTCTCATCATTGAACTGTGCCTTGTTGGATAGGGGCGATTGCTCAAGTCTGTAAAGATGCTTCTGAACTATGAGTCTATGTTTCAAAATGTTGGCAATCCCCCCTCCCCAGTTTGGGATTATCTGCAAATTCCATCTCGTCATTGATTCTAGATCATTTATGAAGAAGTTGAAGAGCATTGGGCTCAAGAGAGAACCTTGAGGTACCCCACTACATGCTTCCTTCCATGTAGATGTAGTTCCATTAAGAACTACATGCTGAGTGTGGTTGGTCAGCCAACTCCGAATCCATCCGATGGTGGAACTTTCTATCCCACATTATTCTATCTTATCAAGAAGTAAGCTATGGTCTACTTTGTCAAATATCTTACTGAAGTCCTAATAAACTATATCCACAGCATTTCCTTTATCCACTGATTTAGTCACTTTCCTTCCACTTTTTTTCCATCTTACCCAGCATTAGAATCTTGTCCAGAGAGTTAGGTGTCTGAAGTAGGATAGTTTGAGCTAGTCATTTGTGCCTTGAATGAGAACTCTGGGTTGATTTGTTCAGCGATCCATTTGTTTCTTGAATGTTCATAATGTTCTCAGGAGATTTAAACTTGTTTGTGGTTGCTAGATGCTCTCTAAATTTCTCTTTATTTTTCTTAGGTTGTCACTTCATCCTTAAAGCAATTACTCTACATTCATTTCTTTGAGCTCTGAGCTCTCCCTCTCACTAGTTACTGTTACTCACTAGTTACTCCCTCTGACTAGTTACATGCTGTCATAACAGCAGATCCTCCTTTTTCTTTCATGTATTACTGATGTAGACCAAAACTAATTTTTGTTGCTCTTAGCTTTCCTTCAAACCTAAGATCCTTTTTAGCCTTTAGCCTTTCTGATTTTCTTTTTACAGACTTGGCTACTTGCTATTACACCTATTTGATGATAATGCCAATGTTCTATTTTCTATACATATTTGTTCAGCTCTTATTTCAGTCCAAAGCTTCCTGTGTATCCACAATGTTTTTCTAAATTATGCCTCTTTTTTCTTTCACATGAAAGAAACCAATATCTTAATTTTGAGAAGTTTCTAAATATCCTGCACACTCTTTGACTGAGGATTTCTTTCCACAATCTTTGGCCTAGTAAATCTCCAAATATGTGGAAATCAAGGATCTGCTATATGTATGGTATGACTCACATTTCTCTCTGTAGTGCCTTAAAAAAAAAGATGTAGCCTCTTCTTCCCAGGGTTCCTGTTGCTGTTACCTTCTCAACCAATTTTTCCATGATGTTTAGACTCTGATTTAGGATAGCCAATCACTTTGTCAAATATTTCCCTCATTAAATACTTCTTGCTAGTTTGAACATTTTGTATCAATATTGAATCATAATGCTGAACCTTAGCTATTACGCTTCTTAGAGGTGATTGAATGATTAAGGAAAAAAATGATACTGAAAGTTAGAGTAACACAGAAATACATGAATTAACTCCAAGCAGTCTATGGAAACATACATTCATATGCTCATAAATACTGGAAGTTTAATAGAAATCTGTCATGAATACAAAATGAAAGTCTGTTTCTCCATTTTGAAATGCGGTCAGAAGAGGTCGCTGTTTCCTAAGGAAACTCTCTTAAGTGAAACTGAAAATGCAGAGCCCCTCCCTTAAAGGGACCGACATTCCTGCCAGCCAGATCTACAAGGGAAATATCGAACAACAGAGAAATCACAACAAGCCAAGATCCAACCTATGAAAGCATTGCCAGCATGGCTGGGCTACGTGGGCTCCGCTCCTGACCCCTTGAAGGCAAGGTATTTAGAGAAAAAGGGAAGAGCTTGCGGGTGCTGTGCCTGTGTCTGCGATGCTTACCTGGCCGAAGGGGCTGCTGCAGCTGCTTCTGCTCCAGACCGCCTGGAAAATGGGGAGCGGCCAGCTCCATTATTCTGTGCTGGAGGAATCCCAGCACGGCACCTTTGTGGGCCGCATCGCCCAAGATCTGGGGTTGGAGGTGAGCGAGCTGGTGCCTCGGATGTTCCGGATGCTGTCCAAAGGAGAGAAGGACTATTTTGAGGTAAACCTGCAGAATGGGATCTTGTTTGTAAATTCCCGGATAGACAGGGAGGAGCTGTGTGCCAAGACCGCAGACTGTGTCCTTCATCTGGAGGTGATTGTGGAGAAACCTCTGAGGTTCTTCCATGTGGAAGTGGAAGTCAAAGACATGAATGATAATGCTCCCATCTTCTCTGCCAGGGAACAGATCCTGAGCATATCAGAACTGATAACGTCTGGAATACGATTCTCTTTAGAGAGAGCCTCTGATGCAGACATTGGTAGTAATGCTCTGTTAACTTACAAGCTCAGCCCAAACAACCATTTTATTCTTGATTCAGGAAATAATGAAGATGGGAGTAAATCTGTAGTACTTGTATTGAAGGTTCCACTTGACAGGGAGGACAGCCCTGTGCATCATTTAGTACTGACGGCCACTGATGGGGGTGAACCAAAACTCACAGGAACTGTTCAGCTAATCATCAATGTGCTGGATGTTAATGACAACCCTCCTATATTTAACCAATCTGTTTATAGGGTAAAGTTGCTAGAAAATACAGCTAGTGGGTCGTTAGTTATTACTCTGAATGCAACAGACATAGATGAGGGGATTAATAGGGAAATCACTTATTTTTTTAGTAATAGCCTACCTCTAGATGTCACAAAGTTATTTACTATGAATTCTGATACAGGTGAAATCAGAGTGATTGGAAAATTGGACTATGAAGATATTAATTGCTATGAACTTCAAATTGTTGCAGAAGATAAAGGCAGTTCTCCATTATCAGGACATTGTGATGTTTTTGTTGATGTATTGGACATGAATGACAATATTCCAGAATTATCTGTGAATTCTCTCTCTCTGCCATTGCCAGAGGACTCCCCTCCAGGGACTGTGGTAGCCATCCTCAGTGCTTCTGACAGGGATTCTGACAACAATGGACAAATCAACTGTTTCCTCTTGCCCACTGGAGTACCCTTCAAACTTGAGTCCACATTCAAGAACTACTACTCCCTGATTGTTGGTGCAGTCCTAGATCGAGAGCAGGTGGCTGAGTACAGGATGGTTGTGACAGTGGAAGATCAAGGCGTTCCACCACTGTCTTCTAGCATCAGCCTCTTAGTGCCTATTAGTGACATTAATGACAATGCTCCAACTTTCCCACAGCCCTCCTATACAGTCTTTGTGAAGGAGAACAATCCCCCTGGTGCTCACATCTTCACAGTATCTGCCTTGGACCCAGATGTAGCTGAGAATGCCCTGATCACCTATTGGATAGATGAGAAGCTGTGGCCATTGTCAAGCTACATCTCTGTACATTCGGAGAGTGGAAAGCTCTATGCTCTGCAGTCCTTGGACTATGAGGAGTTGAAACTGCTGGAGTTCCAGGTGAGAGCCAAGGATGCTGGAATGCCCTCCTTGTGTGGCAATGCGACTGTTCAGGTCTTTGTGCTGGATGAGAATGACAATGCACCTGCAGTGTCAGGATCATCAGAAGAGAACCTGATTCTTCTAGTGGTCCCCGTGATGCCTGGGCATATTGTAGGCAAGATCCATGCCTTGGATGCGGATTCTGGCTACAATGCGTGGCTCAGGTACGAACTGTTTGAAGAAAGCAGTGGTCCATGGTCTGTGGGCCAGTATAGCGGTGAGGTGAGTACCAAATATCCTCTGGATGAATCAGAAGGAGGCAAAATCCAGCGTGTTCTGGTTCTGGTGACGGACCATGGGAAGCCTCAGCTCTCAGCCACAGCCACCCTGAGTGTGTCACTGGTGACAAGTGGTCAGACAATCAAAACAGATATTAATCTTCGAAGGTCAGGGGAGAGCTTTGTGCCCCTGGTGGACTCGATCAACGTCTATCTGATCATTGCCATCTGCTCTGTTTCCAGCCTCTTCTTGCTGGCCACTCTCATCTACGTGGCCCTGCGATGCCACTGCAAGGCAAAGGAATCCATGGTTTATGGCCCTGGCATGGCCACCCTGGTCTGTGCCAGTGAAGTGGGCAGCTGGTCCTATTCCAATCGCCACAGCCACATCCTGGCAGGGGTGAGCGCAGAAGCTGGTGCCAAGAGCGACCTCATGATTTTCAGTCCCAACATTCCCGTTTTTGCAAATAATGGGGAACTTAGGAATGGGACAGAATTGCTCCCAGATTCAGCTAAAGAGGTGAGTTTCTAGTTTTGTTTGATATTCATTCAAAATCATATTTCTGTTGTATCACTTTTGGGTCTGTCTGTCTGTCTGTCTATCATCTGTCTATCTTTATCATTTTACATTTACCATAATGGTCACTAGTACCTGGTTTGCTAATATGGATATTTATTTGCAAATCTATAATATTTTTTGTAAGGAAATATTTTTGGAATGATAGTGGTATTCAAAGATATGCTTCAAAATCATATTTTATTTGTCTGTATGATACAAAAGTAAATTTTATTCTTCTATTTGTCTTATATTAATTCTAAGCGGATTCTAGCAATGTTTCTCAGACTTGGTAACTTTCAGATATGTGGACTTCAACTCCCAGAATTCTCAGCAACAGGAATTATTGGAGATGAAGCCCCTACCCTTTTAAGCTGCCAAGGCTGGGAACTGAAATACTAATCTGTAGCTCATAAAGCAGTCAACCAATACATCCCAGAAATCCACACGGAGTTTTGCAGGACAATTTTTATCAGGCTAGCCTTTTTTTTCATTAAATAACTTCCTCAGTAAATTGGTGGGAATAGGTGATGTCCCATAAGGTTTTCTTGGGAACAATATAGATGCGGTCTGCCATTGCCTTTGGCTATATTTTGTTAGCCTCCCAATTTAGCCCATAACCCAGATGTCTCCAGTTGGTCTCCAAATACTCAAAATATCCAGATGTAACAATTGGAGAACCCATAGGCTCCCAATAGAAAATGGATGAAATCTTGGGAGATGCAGTTCCAAGACTATCTCCTGATGAGTGAAGAAAATAAAAAAATATTCTCAAAAATGTGGATTGAATCGTTTCTTAAATAGATGAATCCTTATACACAGTGAATTGAGGCAGGAGGCTTAAGATCTTGGCCTTCAACAGTTAATTGCTACAGACATGTAAGTATTGCCTTTATGGGTTGGAAATCTGATTAATTTCTTGTGCCTTTTGTCAGAAGTTCATTTATTTGATGGCTATAGAAGGCCAATGTTTGAAAGTAAATACCAGCATTTGCTCAATAGATCCCATGGATGCTATTATTTCTGAGTTTGTGCACTGGACTTTCAGTTTGGATAGTTAGTGTGGGGCATTCAGAGAGATGAGGAGGTTGACATTCTCCAAAGCACCTGAGTATAGGACAAGAAGCAATGGATGGAAGGTCATCAGAGGGAAATTCAACCTGGAACTAAGGAGCAGTTTTCTGACAGTGACAACAATTAATCAACGGAACAGTTTGCCCCCCAGAGTTGTGGGTGCTCTATCACTTGAGGTATGCAAGAAAAGATCAAATGGCCATTTGTCCAGGATGCAATGACATCTCCTGCCTTCGGCAGTGGGTTGACCTAAAAGACCTCCAAGGTCCCTTCCAGCCATATGAGTCTATATTTTTCTATGTTTTCTATAATCACAAGTACAACGGTTGTTAGAAATCTTTGTGAGGTGGGAAGATATACATTGATTAAAATAAATATTTAGGGACCCAATTTTTAAGTCAATAACCAGCACTAAAGAGTCACAATGAATGAATGAATGAATGAATGAATGAATGAATGAATGAATGAATGAATGAATGAATGAATGGAAATCAGGTACAGTATTTGGAGGAAATAAGAATGCTGACCCTTCCAAGAGCTTGACTACTTTCCTGGTTGCAAATTACAGTGAGAAAAAAAATGCACAGAGGCTATCCAGTTCCAAGAGTTGTAAATCAAACTGGTTCGGGGGGGAAAGGTAAAATGAGGCTCAGTCTATTTAGCTTGCCAGTCTGCTATGTTCCAAGATAGTAACTGTGCAGATAAATGTCATAATTGCAGTTAGCCACATTGTTGATCTGGAGGCATCCAATACAGCTAACACCAGAGTGGCTTGACAAACTACTTAAATGTGAGCTTGATGGCCTGCCTATTTAAGTGACTCTGTAGCTGGCTTGACACCTTTCATTAAAACAAGTTGATCAACAGGTCCTCATCAGACTGGAGGCAACTATGAAAGGTTAAGCTCCTATAACCACTACTTGGTAGGAAATCAGAGGACTCCTGATTTTACATGGTTAAACCAGTTTCTAGTTTTTTTTATTCCTTTTGTAATACATGAAGAGGAGAAAAAAATACAGAATCCACTGATCCAAGGTTGTAAATTTTGAGTATCTCTCCATTGTAAAAGAGTAATCTCTTTCAATATATCCCACACTTTGTAAATCTATAATTCTTTGTAAATATAATATAATATAAATTATCCAAAAAATTGAAACTATAATAAAGATAAAGGTAAAGGTTTCCCCTGTCCAGTCATGTCCGACTCTAGGGGGGCAGAGCTCATTTCCGTTTCCTAGCTGAGGGAGCCAGCATTGTCCAAAGAAATTTCCATGGTCATGTGGCCAGCATGACTGTATGCTGAGGTGCACGGAATACTGTTACCTTTCCACAAAGTGGTACCTATTAATCCACTTGCGTTTGCATGCTTTCAAACTGCTAGGTGGGCAGGAACTGGGAGAAGTAATGGGAGCTCACCCCCTCACGCAGTGCTTGGTCTTGAACCTGGCCTATCAGCTTTCCAGCTGACAAGCTCAGCGTCTTTAACCACTGAGCCACTGAACCCCCGCTGAAACTATATTACTCTTTCCCAAACCACATTAAATAAACTATGGATATTAAAACAAAATGCAAAATAGTGTGGCAAGGGAGGGTGCCAACCTGGAAATAAAAAGGAATTTCCTAAAAGTGAGAAATATTAAGCAGTGTAACGGCTTCTCCCCTGGAATTGAGGGTGCTCCATTACTGGAGATAATACAGGAAAAGATTTGATATCATTTGTCCAAGAAGATATGAAAACCCCTGCCTTGAACTAGAAGACCTCCAAGGTCCCTCCCAGCCCTGTGATTCTAAGTTAGATTCTTCAGATTATTTTTTTAGATTACAACACAATACAGTCCAGTTCAGACAGCTGAAAACAAAGGGGGGAAAGAGAAAATTTGAACATTGTGACATTTTAAATGATTATATTTATAGTCATAAGTTGAAAAATACAAAGCAAAACATATCACATATAAAAATGGGAATATGTGAACAGCATAAAAAGAATATATATAAATCAGCTTATGAAAAATGAATTATCAAGATTGCTAGATACTTTTCTCACAGCAATATGGGCTGCAAGAAATATAACTATTTTAGAACAAGGGACATTTCTGAAGTGTGAATACAGTAGCTGTAATAATTATTATTAGATTAATTATTAATCTAATTATTAATTGTTCATGAAAGAATATATTATGCAAAACTGACGACGTGAGTGGCAAGCCATGGTAGTTTGTGTGGTAAATTCAATTTTTAGGGCAACACATCAGTTTATCAGTTTTCTAAATGTTGTCAGTTAAGTTGCTTTATGTGCATTGTTGTTGAAATTATTATGTTAGTATCATGGCAAGCAAAAAGGGAATAGGTTTCTATGATTATTCAATTCCTCATAATTTAAAAAATATTCTCAATGAAAGACTCAATTAGACATCGAATTAAATGTTTTGGAAATTCATATACTGCTTGGCTTTTCATTTATCTGAATTATTTAAGAACTCGTTGCTCATAACTAGTTCACATGGTTTGAAGCCAATTCAATGTTCCCTCAATAGCACCATGGTACATCTGTGAACAATGGATGAGATCACAAAAGTTACAGATAGTTACATGTCTCATTCCTGTCCATACAAATAAAAGTACTAAACAAATATATGGGGTGACTTAATATAATATTTAATTACATTTTTTAATGACTGCAGGGGATTAATCTCTTATATTTGGGTTAGCTTTTCATTTATGTGGTCAGGAATGTACTTACACTGCATGTAACTGCATGAAGACTGGATAATTCTTAGAAATTTGTCGTGAATACAGAATGGAAATCTGTTTGAAATTCAGACAAGAGGTCGCTATTTCCTAAGCCCTCCTATCACCGAAGCTGAATAAAGAATGGAGGTCTGTTTCTCCATTTTGAAATGCGGTCACAAGAGGTCGCTGTTTCCTAAGGAAACCCTAAGTGAAACTGAAAATGCAGAGCCCCTCCCTTAAAGGGACCGACATTCCTGCCAGCCAGATCCACAAGGGAAATATCGAACAACAGAGAAATCTCAACAAGCCAAGATCCAACCTATGAAAGCATTGCCAGCATGGCTGGGCTACGTGGGCTCCGCTCCTGACCCCTTGAAGGCAAGGTATTTAGAGAAAAAGGGAAGAGCTTGCGGGTGCTGTGCCTGTGTCTGCGATGCTTACCTGGCCGAAGGGGCTGCTGCAGCTGCTTCTGCTCCAGACCGCCTGGAAAATGGGGAGCGGCCAGCTCCATTATTCTGTGCTGGAGGAATCCCAGCACGGCACCTTTGTGGGCCGCATCGCCCAGGATCTGGGGTTGGAGGTGAGCGAGCTGGTGCCTCGGATGTTCCGGATGCTGTCCAAAGGAGAGAAGGACTATTTTGAGGTAAACCTGCAGAATGGGATCTTGTTTGTAAATTCCCGGATAGACAGGGAGGAGCTGTGTGCCAAGACTGCAGACTGTGTCCTTCATCTGGAGGTGATTGTGGAGAAACCTCTGAGGTTCTTCCATGTGGAGGTGGAAGTCAAAGATGTGAATGACAATGCTCCCGTCTTCTCTGCCAGGGAACAGATCCTGAGCATAGCAGAACTGATAACCTCTGGCACCCAGTTCCTATTAGAAGGAGCATCTGATGCAGATATTGGTACTAATGCTCTGTTAACTTACAAGCTCAGCCCAAACAGCCATTTTGCTCTTGATTCAGGAAATAATGAAGATGGGAGTAAATCTGTAGTACTTGTATTGAAGGTTCCACTTGACAGAGAGGAGAGCCCTGTGCACCATTTAGTACTGACAGCCACTGATGGGGGTGAACCAAAACTCACAGGAATTGTTCAGCTAGTCATCAATGTGCTGGATGTTAATGACAACCCTCCTATATTTAACCAATCTGTTTATAGGATAAAGTTGCTAGAAAATACAGCTAGTGGATCATTAGTTATTAATCTAAATGCTACAGATTTAGATGAAGGGACTAATAAGGAAATCTCTTATTTTTTTCATGATGGCATCCCTCTACATGACACAAGGTTGTTTAGTATAAATTCTGATATTGGGGAAATCAGAGTTATTGGAAAATTGGATTACGAAGAAAGTAGGTTCTATGAACTTCCAATTATAGCAGAAGATAAAGGCAGTTTTCCATTATCAGGGCACTGTAAAGTTCTCATTGAAGTGTTGGACATGAATGACAATATTCCAGAATTATCTGTGAATTCTCTCTCTGTGCCACTGCCAGAGGACTCCCCTCCAGGGACTGTGGTAGCTATCCTCAGTGCTTCTGACAGGGATTCTGGCACCAATGGACAAATCAGCTGTTTCCTCTTGCCCACTGGAGTACCCTTCAAACTCGAGTCCACATTCAAGAACTACTACTCCCTGATTGTTGGTGCAGTCCTAGATCGAGAGCTGGTGGCTGAGTACAGGATGGTTGTGATAGTGGAAGATCAGGGCGTTCCACCACTGTCCTCTAGCATCAGCCTCTTAGTGCCTATCAGTGACATAAATGATAATGCTCCAGCCTTCACACAGCCCTCCTACACAGTCTTTGTGAAGGAGAACAATCCCCCTGGTGCTCACATCTTCACATTATCTACCTCGGACCCAGACGTAGCTGAGAATGCCCTGATCACCTATTGGATAGATGAGAAGCTGTGGCCATTGTCAAGCTACATCTCTGTACATTCGGAGAGTGGAAAGCTCTATGCTCTGCAGTCCTTGGACTATGAGGAGTTGAAACTGCTGGAGTTCCAGGTGAGAGCCAAGGATGCTGGAATGCCCTCCTTGTGTGGCAATGCGACTGTTCAGGTCTTTGTGCTAGATGAGAACGACAATGCACCTGCTGTGTCAGGATCATCAGAAGAGAACCTGATTCTTCTAGTGGTCCCCGTGATGCCTGGGCATATTGTAGGCAAGATCCATGCCTTGGATGCGGATTCTGGATACAATGCATGGCTCAGGTACGAACTGGTTGAAGAAAGCAGTGGTCCATGGTCTGTGGGCCAGTATAGCGGTGAGGTGAGTACCAAATATCCTCTGGATGAGTCAGAAGGAGGCAAAATCCAGAGTGTTCTGGTTCTGGTGAAGGACCATGGAAAACCTCAGCTCTCAGCCACAGCCACCCTGAGTGTGTCACTGGTGACAAGTGGTCAGACAATCAAAACGGATATTAATCTTCGAAGATCAGGGGACAGCTTTGTGCCCCTGGTGGACTCGATCAACGTCTATCTGATCATTGCCATCTGCTCTGTTTCCAGCCTCTTCTTGCTGGCCACTCTCACCTACGTGGCCCTGCGATGCCACTGCAAGGCAAAGGAATCCATGGTTTATGGCCCTGGCATGGCCACCCTGGTCTGTGCCAGTGAAGTGGGCAGCTGGTCCTATTCCAATCGCCACAGCCACATCCTGGCAGGGGTGAGCACAGAGGCTGGTGCCAAGAGTGACCTTATGATTTTCAGTCCCAACATTCCTGTCTTTTCAGATAATGGGGAACTAATCAATGGGGTTGATGTGCCCCCAGATTCTGCTAAAAAGGTGAGTCCAGCTCTTGGAGTCCTTCTCATCCGTCCAGCATCCTATTTCTATGCTTATAATTTAGGATTAGTCTTGGGACAATATTGTTTTTGAATTGTTAGGTTTTGACACTGATGATAAATAAATTGAATTACAAATCATTAATATTTTTTTGATAAAAATATTTTTTTAATTTGAGGAGCTACAGAAAGGTGCAAAGGCAGTTTATCGTTTACTTGATAGTAAATGAATCTGTCTTATATGATAGTAAACATATAAACAAGAGGTGGGTGTCACAGTGGTTATAATGCAGTGTTGCAGGCTAATTCAGCCCACTGTCAGGAGTTTGATCCTCACTGGCTCAAAGTTGACTCAGCCTTCCATCCTTCTGAGGTCGGTATAATGAGGATCCAGATTGTTAGGGTGAATATACTCACTCTGTAAACCTCTTAGAGAGGGCTGCAAAGCTCTGGGAAGCATTATATAAGTCTAAGTGCTATTGCTATTAAATCATAAACTCTTCATCTTATATTATCATTTTTCCCTGCCAAACTATTCTTCATTGTTTACAGATGAACATTAATGAATGATTTTTCCCATGTTGATAGTTTTGTTATTTGATGAATCAATTCTCAATGGGATGCCTTTTTTTGGGACAATATTTATGACTAGTGGGTGGATTGCAAATTCTCTGAATGTTATTAATCTTTTAGATGCACAGAACTTTATTTGTAAGTTGATTTGGGGCTTCTATCTTATTAATATAGTGTTGGTAAATTTAGAAATCGAATGTATTGTAAAGGGGTTAACAGCTGGATAGTTCATTTGTAATACAGAAATGATAACTAATAACTGGATAGCCCTATTCCTAGAATGATCAAAGATCACCTTGTCCCAGGGCTCTCTGATCCAAACTGAAACGGCCTTCTCAGTTTAACAACCATTAGGTGGGTTCTTTTATCCTGTTTTTATTGCAACATCTGCAGTGTCACGCATTTTGAGGTTGGAAGGAATCAAGTGATGTTCCCAAGCCAAGGTCCCTCCCAATCCTTACATTCTATAATTCTCTTCAAATCTTTGAGAATGGCATCAATTTAGTATGTGTTTTTGGAGTGGGGGAAATGATTATGTCATATAAAAAACCCAGGTCTTTATTTTATGTAATTCAATCCTATCTGAGAAAATAGATGAAATATGAAGGGATTGGAGAAGGGAAATCCTTGCAACCTTCAACAAAATAAGATTTGGAGATCTAAGGTTTTGATAGCCTGAGATTGGTATTCTATTTCTATAGAAATAGAAATTTCCCAGAAAAGAAGCCAGAGCCAAGAAAGACAAAAGAGGTCAGAACCGAACTGAACAAGGAATTTCGAGGAACTTCTAGAAGAGACCAGAAGCAGTATTACAAGATCTGTGAGAACATGTAAATGGAAACAGATGTGGGGGAAAAAGTGAATATCTTTAAAAAAAATCTCCAAACTCAAAAGGAGGTTCCAACTTTGAATTGCACTAATGGGGAGATAGTAGCTGATTCAAAGAACTCAATCAAAAGTGAAAGGAGTCATAGCAGTGCGTTTTCCGCTGTTTTGAGGAAGCTTCACTGGATCCATTTGTACTTGACCATTTTGGGCCAGTTTCCAAAAGGAGGAGGAGAAGGTGGTAGTGCTACGATTTATAGAGGGTCCTGGAGATAACTGGTTATTTGGACTTCTTTCAGTCAGGTTTCTGGCCGGGACATAGCTCGGTTATGCTGGTGTATGACCTTTGGTAGAACTGGGATGTGCAATCAAGCTGGTTCTTCATGTTCAAATAATATAATTTTATTAAACTTATTGAAGTGTAAAATACAAATGAAAATAGTGGGAAAGGGGGAAAGAGAGAAGTGTAGGATGAAGGGGACAAAAGAAAAAAGCATTAACTTATGACATCTTATACATCTTTGACAATGTATTGGGTGTTAAATACCAATGGTACATCATTTTATATAAAAAAAGTATAGTTCAATTTATTTTTTTAATGTAAATTTCAAACCCTTTGTCGACATGTATTCCCATTGTTCAAGCATTATATTAAACCACAAATTCTTTGCCCACTGAGTCTTGCATTGCTTCACATATTCATTCCCAAATTCAATTTCAATGACAGTTTATAAACCTTGGCAATATGTTCATCATTACCACACAATACGATTTCAAATTCATACTTTTCTGTCTAGTTTAAATCTTTCTTTTAATTGTATATAAGTAAAGCAAGGACAGATACATTCTTCTGATTCTAACTCTTCTTAAGATCTGTGTTGATGCAGTGGTTAGAATGCAGTATTGCAGTCTAATTCTGCTGATTGCCAGGAGTTCGATCCTGACTAGGCTCAATGTTGACTCAGCTTTCCATCCTTCTGAGGTTGGTAAAATGAAGACCCAGATTGTTGGGGGCAATACACTGACTCTGTAAACTGCTTAGACAGGGCTGTAAAGCACTGTGAAGTGGTATATAAATCTAAGTCCTATTGCTATTTAAATTTAAGAGTAGTTTTACCTTGAATGAAAGTTATTATTTGACCATAAGCCCACCAGTCTAGCTCACTATTGGTCTTTTCTGAAAAAAACTTCCTGGGGTGACACCCAAAGCAGAATCTTCATAGAGAATCTTGTTTTATTATTATTGCAAAACCTTAGGATGTTACAACAAAATGATTCTTAAAGTCAAGATTCATCTTAACCTTGTCATACCACGAGTAGGCATGCCATCCAAATCTTAATTCATGGCCCTCTAATTCAAGTAATCTCTTGTTTTGGAGAGTCGCCCACTTTCATAAAGACCAAGCAGCAAATATCAAAATACAATTTCAACCTAAAGCTCCTCTTTCTTTGGCAATTAATTGTCGGTTTTTCCCCTTGCCATATGAATTTAAAATATCTTTTTGCCAGTGTTTAAATGGGACATCAAGTTGACAATATTGGTAAAGTCTGAAATAAAAATAACATCTTTGATAAAACATCAATAAAAAGTATCAAATCTTAATAAGGTCTTTTTTAATGCAATTCCATACAAGTACAAAATTGTTTTGAAACAGTTTGGAGTTTGTATTTGTCCATGTAACTCCAAGGTATTTAATCCTTTTCTCCATCTTAAAACCTGACTCTCTTGTCAATATTTTATGTTCTTGAGAAGCCATATTCTTAACGTGCATTTTTGTTTTCTGTTTATTTGTTTTGAAGCCTGCTAAAGCTCCAAAGTATTTTAGCTTCTTTGTCAAGTGTTTTGGGGTCTTGCAAGAATATGTAACCTAAGTCATCAGTGAAAACACTCAATTTATAAACTTCTTTTCTGATTTTTATTCCCATAATGTTCTTATCCTCTGTTATGTATTGATGTAAATTACTTGGAATCAGTTATAAATAAGTAACTGCTGTGTCCGTTTAAACTCCAAACTGCCTGTCTGCAGAATTGCAAGTTGTGTTTTTGGGCGGGAATAACTGCTTTAATTCCATTCGCCGCCGCCTATCGGCGGTCCGTATAAATAGAAGTTAAGCGACTGTTAGAATTGCTTCTGTGTTAACCAATAAATGTGTTGTTATTCTTCACCTTCGCCTCCTCAATGCCTCAAAGATCCCAGAACATAACAGTGGCGACGAAGGTGGGATATGCTGCTAAGAAGAAGGAGCTAAGTCACTAGAGGGGTAAGACCAGGCATCAGCGCCCTGGTTGGAACTGCGTTCCCCCCTTCTACCTGCCAGTACGCAAATGCTGGAGGTAGCGCCTTCCTAAGAGACCCGTCCCTGGGAAACTCACAGAAGCCTTAGCAGCACAAGGCATTGAGAGGTCAGCAACAGCCAACCATGGCTAAGGTCGGCAGGCTGTTGGAGTTTGACGGGTCGCACCCTGAGAGGTGGAGCTTGTACATTTCACGAGTCGAGAACTCTCTTAAGAGCGAACCAAGTTAGTGAAGACGGTTTAAAGGCTGCAATGCTACTTTGGGTGTGTGGCCAGGCGACGTTCGATATAGCCGAAAACTTGGTCGCTCCAGCTACGCTAGAGTCAGTCACCTACCTCAAGCTCAAGAAAAAGCTCAAGGAGCATTTCGAGCCTAAGCTCTCCGTCATTGCATGGAGACATGCATTCGAACAAAGAGAGCAGCAACCAGGAGAGTCAGCTGCCGAATTTGTGGCCGCGCTTTGACAGGTGTCCAGGCTCTGCAACTTCACCAACCTAGCAGAGAGGCTGAGAGACCATATGGTATGCGGTTTACAGAACAGGGACCTTCAGCAGAAGTTGTTTGCGAAGGAGACCTTGAAGTTTCAGGACGCTCTGAAAGAGATAATGGCAGAAGAAGCTGCCGGGGGAGCCGTCAAAGCCTTACGGCCCCACAAGAACATTCCCAGCCCAGCAACCGTCCACCAGGAGGACGCGGAAAGAGTCGACAACCCAGACGGGGACAATGAGGTCGACCAGCTGCAGAAGCTACCAGAAAGAGGGCAGCAGCCATTTGACAAGGCAGCACCCTTCCCTAGATGCGTGGGCTGTGGTGGCAGACATCGGCGCGCGGAGTGTAGATTCCGTATGGCAGTGTGCCGAGCATGTGGCAAACAAGGCCACATTGCTAGCATCTGTAAAGGTCGCCAGAGGGACTCTCTACAAGAAGAATTTCCCAAGAAAGGTACAGGGCCCCCGGGGCAAAGCAGAGTTGGATTTTGCTCCAGCAGAAGGAGCATTCTTAGAACAGGAGCCCATCGCCCCCTTAAAGAAAAGCTTAGGCTTAAGGTCAACCTTCAAGGAATTCCATGTTCCATGGAATTGGACACCGGGTCAGCCCTGTCCATAGTTTCTCAAAGAACTTTTAACTACATCTGCAGTCGCAGCGGCAAAAGAGTCAAACTCAAGCAGTCAAATTTAGTGCTGATGGATTTTCAAAATTCCTGCATAGCAGTTAAAGGGGAGGCTACGCTAACAGTACAGTTCAAAGAGTTTGAGGGTCCCTCGACATCGTGGTAGTTGAAGGCCACCGCACAAGCCTCATTGGTTTAGATTGGTTTGATGCCCTGGGCATCCACGTGACTAGCATAAATAAAACTCAAGCAGCGGACCTGATGACTGTTTGCCAGGAATATGCTGATGTCTTCAGCCCTAGCTTAGGCAAGTACAAGGGAGCTCCAATCGCTCTTCACCTTGATCCAACCGTAAACCCAATCAGGATCAAGCCTCGCAGAGTGCCTTTTGCCCTCAAGCATAAAATCGATGCAGAGCTGGACAAGCTGGTGCAACAAGGCATGTTGCAGCCAGTAGATAGCAGTTTGTGGGAAACTCCCATAGTCACACCACTTAAATCCAACGGTGAGGTGCGCATATGCGCGGATTACAAGTGCACTATAAATAAGGCACTTCAACAACATGCATATCCGGTACCTGTAGTCAGCCATATCTTGGCATCATTGCAGGGAGATCGCGTATTTGCCAAATTGGATTTGGCACAGGCGTACCAACAGCTGCCTGTGGATGATGCCACAGCAGAGGCTCAAACTATAGTAACCCATAGGGGAGCATTCAGGGTTCGTCGCCTGCAGTTTGGGGTCAGTGTGGCCCCAGGTCTTTTCCAGAGTGTGATGGAGCGCACATTAAAAAACATCCCAGAGGTATGCCCTTATTTCGACGACGTCCTCATAGCTGGGGAGTCAGTAGAAATATTGGCAGAACGGCTCAAAGCCGTCCTTCAGCGTTTCCGCGAAGCAGGGCTGAAGCTCAAGAGGGACAAATGCCAAATAGGAGTGGACTCAACAGAGTTCCTCGGTTTTCGCATAGATGCTGCAGGCATCCACCCCGCTGAATCTAAGCTTCAAGCTATTCAGCAGGCTCCCAGACCAAAGTCAAAGGGGGAGCTACAGGCATTTTTGGGGTTACTCAATTTCTACCATGCATTCCTGCCTCATAAGGTAGCATTGGCAGAGCCCTTACACAGGCTCTTGGACAAGAAGGCCCCTTGGCAGTGGACGAGCGCCCACGAGAACAGTTTCAAGGCAGTCAAATCACTGTTGTCTTTGCACTCCGTGCTTGCACATTTTAATGAAAAGCTGCCTATCAGCATTGCATGTGATGCATCTCCGTACGGAATAGGAGCCATGTTGAGCCATTTAATGGCCGACAGGAGGCAAGCTCCCATAGCTTATTATTCAAGGACAACGCAACTACGCCCAACTAGATAAAGAGGCACTGGCTATCATGGCCGGTATCAAAACATTTCACGATTTCCTTTATGGTCGCCCATTCACGGTCTTCACCGACCATAAACCACTACTGGGGCTGTTCACAACAGACAAACAAACCCCTCAGATCCTATCTCCAAGGATGCTGAGATGGTCCATTTTTTTCGCCGCTTATAGTTACAGTCTAATTCACAAACCGGGCAGGGAAATGGGCCACGCTGACACGCTCAGCAGACTGCCTCTGCCAAACTCAGAGCCAGACCCCAAACCTGCTGCACGCATCCTGGCAATCCAGGATTTGCCAGAGTCTCCCCTTCACGCTGGGGATGTGGCTGCTGAGACAGCCTCTGACAAAACGCTCAGCCGCGTCTTGAACTGGGTGCTCAGGGGGTGGCCAGAAGCTAATCTGGGGGCAGACTTTCACAGTTTCAGTAGAAGGAAGGACGAGCTGTCAGCTCACAAAGGCTGCATTCTGTGGGGAAGTCGGGTCATAGTTCCAAACTCCTTGAGGACTAGGGTCTTAGAATCTCTGCATGAGGGACATCCTGGAATAGTCAGGATGAAGGCACTCGCGAGAAGCTACCTGTGGTGGCCAGGGTTGGATAAGGATATTGAGGTCCAAGTACAAAGTTGCCACGTTTGCCAGCAATCCAGACCCGAAATGCCTCAAGCCCCAGTACATCGCTGGGAAACCACGCAAACCCTATGGTCCAGAATCCACATAGACTTTGCGGGACCTTTCCAGGGACAACTTTTCCTCATTGTCGTGGACAGTCACTCTAAGTGGTTAGAGGTCGCACCTGTCCCTACTATGACTACTGCCAGGACCATCCAGGAACTGCGCAGAATCTTTGCCACACACAGGTTACCTGACGTAATCGTTTCTGACAATGGGGCTCAATTTACCGCTGTGGAATTTCAGTCCTTTTTGTGGGCTAACATGATTAGGCACCCCACGTCAGCCCCCTTTCACCCGGCTTCAAATGGCCAAGCGGAACGCATGGTCCGAACGACCGAAGAGTCGCTAAAGAGAATCGTGACCGGTGATTGGCAACATCGGCTGGCAGACTTTTTACTTTGCCAATGCACGACACCCTGCACTTCTACGGGGAGAAGCCCAGCAGAACTCAGATGGGGGCGGCGGTTAACCACCAAGTTGGACTGTCTGCATCCTGACCGAGTTGCCTCGGACACAGCACAGCCAAAGCCCCCTTGGAACTTCCACGTAAGCGACCGGGTTTGGGCACAAAATTACGGTCAAGGGGCATGGTGGGTGGTAGCTGTGGTTTGTAAGGTGTCAGGACCACTCTCTTACAAAGTGGTCCTGGAAGACGGTCGGGTGCTACGCCAGCACATCGACCAATTGCGCCGGAGGCTTGCAAACCAGTTGCTGGCTCACAACATGGTTGAGAGTCAACACCAGGAACAGCACGATAGCGGCTTTGCATCGGAGTCTCAAAGTGCTGGTGAGACTCCCAGTGGCAGGGACGGTGTAATAGCGGGAAGCGAGTCACCCCTGAGCGCAGAGACTGCACCCACTGAGCGAAACCGGCAAACGGCCCCAATTTCCAGCTCAGCAGAAACTGTTCCACCAATGGACATTGGTGCAGGTCTACTCGGCCAGACCAGCCAAAAAGACACGGGTCTACCTGTAGCGAATGGGTCCCAGAGTCCCGGTCCACCTCGCCAGGCTTTGGAGCCGGTAGAGACGTTCGGAACGGTCGCGGAAGCTACCAAACTATTTGCAGGACTATGTTCAATACTTGAAATTGTGAACTATCTAGGGGGAAGGGGTGTTATGTATTGATGTAAATTACTTGGAATCAGTTATAAATAAGTAACTGCTGTGTCTGTTTAAACTCCAAACTGCCTGTCTGCAGAATTGCAAGTTGTGTTTTTGGGCGGGAATAACTGCTTTAATTCCATTCGCCGCCGCCTATCGGCGGTCCGTATAAATAGAAGTTAAGCGACTGTTAAGAGTTGCTTCTGTGTTAACCAATAAACGTGTTGTTATTCTTCACCTTTGCCTCCTCAATGCCTCAAAGATCCCAGAACATAACACTCTCAGACACCACTATTCAAAACTTCTAACACTTAAATAAATAACAGGGGAGATAGAGGGCATCCTTGTCTCGTATTCTTTTGAATTTCACATGTTTTAGTTAAATTTATATACACCCTTGAACAAAACATTGAAGCTTCTACTTCTTTATTGGTATGATTGTGAGACAAATATATTTCTTCACTTAAGTATCTAAAAATAAAAAAAAATACCAATAGAAAATATATTTAAGCACCTTGCATTTTGTTGCCAAATAAGTTTTGTTAAATAGCTAGCATTTCTCAACTATTTCTCGTGGCAGATGTGGAAGAACTATTTAAACCTTCCTGCTTGGTAATGAAATATGAAAGATATGATCTCATATTGTAGAACTTAAATATGTCTCCCCAAATAGATTTCTGTACAGAGGCCTACATCACAAGCAGTTTCAATTTCCAACCTGTATCCTAGCCATACTGAAAACACATTAAATATAAATTTCTCAGTAAAGATCATTACATACTATTCTTGCTAAATGTTATAAAGAATATTTTAAAATCATAAAGTATTTCTGGGAAATTAACTCTATAAGTGGTCACTTCATCTTGAACATTTTTATTTATGTTCAACATTGGTTCAATAAGGGTGCAATGTCTGACAGAAATTTCAAGTTGAATGATTTTTCTCCCTTCGTTCGCTGCAGTTTTTATCTTCATGGAGTCAGCCCCGCTCAAGCAGGAGAACCTATACCATATGAGACAAGTGACTATCTAGCATCTTTTAAAAAATCTCCAGTGATGGAGCACCCATAAAGTTGTTTCAGTGCCAGATAGTTTTCTACCCAAAAAGGGAAATGAAAGTTTCTTCTGCATCAAAAGAATTATATTTTCTAAATTATAGGAAGGAATAATTGCACTACATTTAAAGCCCTCTCAAGTACTATATCCAAGGTTGGGCAAAATAGTTATAGTTTCTGATAAATACAAAAAAGTGCTAATAAGGGCAGTAAGGATTATGGGGTGGGGAAAAAAGAGAAATTGAAAAATGTGTTTATAACCTTGAGATAAGAAAATTTGATTGAGGGTGCATTTTAATAGCACCCTTGAAGAAGCTGAAGGCATATCATACGGAAGAAACCTTTGATTTGTTTCCTTGGTCCCAGGGTGGAGGAAATAAAAGTGGACAATTACTGTCTTGTTGCACGCACAGACAAACATTCACTGTCAGATGGTTTCTATACCTGGGCTACTCTATCTGAAGAAACAAAAACTACAGTAAAGGTTTGTATAAAAAACACCTGATTGATCCTCTTGATTCAAGGTTGACTAGTGGTGACTGAGTTCATGAATTTTTTTCCACAAGGCTAATGAGGTTGATTTGCTACTGTTTTCTTCTGAGCTATGAAAAGTAAAGGTACAAATTCCTTCATGATGGTTAGATGTTCAGTATGTCTGTAGGTGTGTGTGTATAAAAGAAAAAAAATGAAAAATTCTTATGTGAGGTTATTTAGTGACATACTCATTAAGTCATTTGAAATAAAAAAGTAAAGTTTGAATTTCACTATCTTTTCTGTCTCAAAAGATTTAGTACAAGATCATATAAGCTAAACAGGGGTCATATGAAATACATGGATTAGATTCACTACAACATGTAATCTATTTCAGGAATAAGCCAATTAAGACATCACCTGAGTTTTGAGAACTTGCTTGTCATTTGCCTAAAAGGTTCAAGAGCTGCATATCCAGCCAAGATCTCAGAAATTAAACTGGAAAAGTACTTCTGCTTTCATAGCATTTGAATACTCTTATGCGGTTCTTTGGAATTAATGTTACACTGTTTGTGATCTTGGTCAAAAGTCTGATTCAAATGGTTTGGAACTAATTCAACTTCTCCCCATTTGTCTGGTGCTCCTCTATTGGGAACAATGGGAAAGATGGCCAGAGAAGCAGACAAATATCCATTCCATTCCATTTCATGAAAGCACCAAGGGATCAATATAAGATCTAAATTAATATAATAGTTAAAAAACAAAAGAAGGAAAACTACACATCAGAGATACATAAAGGAACAGCAAGCCCTCCAAGGAAAAAAGTATCACAGACGCTGAATAAAGAATGCGGTCACAAGAGGTCGCTGTTTCCTAAGGAAACTCTCTTAAGTGAAACTGAAAATGCAGAGCCCCTCCCTTAAAGGGACCGACATTCCTGCCTGCCAGATCTACAAGGGAAATATCGAACAACAGAAATCTCAACAAGCCAAGATCCAACCTGTGAAAACATTGCCAGCATGGCTGGGCTACGTGGGCTCCGCTCCTGACCCCTTGAAGGCAAGGTATTTAGAGAAAAAGGGAAGAGCTTGCGGGTGCTGTGCCTGTGTCTGCGATGCTTACCTGGCCGAAGGGGCTGCTGCAGCTGCTTCTGCTCCAGACCGCCTGGAAAATGGGGAGCGGCCAGCTCCATTATTCTGTGCTGGAGGAATCCCAGCACGGCACCTTTGTGGGCCGCATCGCCCAGGATCTGGGGTTGGAGGTGAGCGAGCTGGTGCCTCGGATGTTCCGGATGCTGTCCAAAGGAGAGAAGGACTATTTTGAGGTAAACCTGCAGAATGGGATCTTGTTTGTAAATTCCCGGATAGACAGGGAGGAGCTGTGTGCCAAGACCGCAGACTGTGTCCTTCATCTGGAGGTGATTGTGGAGAAACCTCTGAGGTTCTTCCATGTGGAAGTGGAAGTCAAAGACATGAATGACAATGCTCCCGTCTTCACTGCCAGGGAACAGATCCTGAGCATGGCTGAACTCACAACAGCATCTGGTACCCGATTCCCCTTAGAGAGAGCATCTGATGCAGATATTGGTACTAATGCTCTGTTAACTTACAAGCTCACTACAAACAATCATTTTGCTCTTGATTCAGGAAATGATGAAGATGGGAGTAAATCTGTAGTACTTGTGTTAAAGGTTCCACTTGATAGAGAGGAGAGCCCTGTCCATCATTTAGTACTGACAGCCACTGATGGGGGTGAACCAAAACTCACAGGAACTGTTCAGCTAATCATCAATGTGCTGGATGTTAATGACAACCCTCCTATATTTAACCAATCTGTTTATAGGGTAAAGTTGCTAGAAAATACAGCTAGTGGGTCGTTAGTTATTACTCTGAATGCAACAGACTTAGATGAGGGGATTAATAGCGAAATCTCTTATTTTTTTAGTAGTAGCCTACCTCTAGATGTCACAAAGTTATTTACTATGAATTCTGATACAGGTGAAATCAGACTGATTGGAAAATTGGACTATGAAGATATTAATTGCTATGAACTTCAAATTGTAGCAGAAGATAAAGGCAATTCTCCATTATCAGGACATTGTGAAGTTTTTGTTGATGTATTGGACATGAACGACAATATTCCAGAATTATCTGTGAATTCTCTCTCTGTGCCACTGCCAGAGGACTCCCCTCCAGGGACTGTGGTAGCCATCCTCAGTGCTTCTGACAGGGATTCTGACAACAATGGACAAATCAACTGTTTCCTCTTGCCCACTGGAGTACCCTTCAAACTTGAGTCCACATTCAAGAACTACTACTCCCTGATTGTTGGTGCAGTCCTAGATCGAGAGCAGGTGGCTGAGTACAGGATGGTTGTGACAGTGGAAGATCAGGGCGTTCCACCGCTGTCTTCTAGCATCAGCCTCTTAGTGCCTATCAGTGACATAAATGATAATGCTCCAGCCTTCACACAGCCCTCCTACACAGTCTTTGTGAAGGAGAACAATCCCCCTGGTGCTCACATCTTCACAATATCTGCCTTGGACCCAGACATAGCTGAGAATGCCCTGATCACCTATTGGATAGATGAGAAGCTGTGGCCATTGTCAAGCTACATCTCTGTACATTCGGAGAGTGGAAAGCTCTATGCTCTGCAGTCCTTGGACTATGAGGAGTTGAAACTGCTGGAGTTCCAGGTGAGAGCCAAGGATGCTGGAATGCCCTCCTTGTGTGGCAATGCGACTGTTCAGGTCTTTGTGCTGGACGAGAACGACAATGCACCTGCTGTGTCAGGATCATCAGAAGAGAACCTGATTCTTCTAGTGGTTCCCGTGATGCCTGGGCATATTGTAGGCAAGATCCATGCCTTGGATGCGGATTCTGGATACAATGCATGGCTCAGGTACGAACTGGTTGAAGAAAGCAGTGGTCCATGGTCTGTGGGGCAGTATAGCGGTGAGGTGAATACCAAATATTCTCTGGAGGAATCAGAAGGCGGCAAAATCCAAAGTGTTCTGGTTCTGGTGAAGGACCATGGAAAACCTCAGCTCTCAGCCACAGCCACCCTGAGTGTATCACTGGTGACAAGTGGTCAGACAATCAAAACGGATATTAATCTTCGAAGGTCAGCGGACAGCTTTGTACCCGTTGTGGACTCGATCAACATCTATCTGATCATTGCTATCTGCTCTGTTTCCAGCCTCTTCTTGCTGGCCATTCTCATCTACGTGGCCGTGCGATGCCACTGCAAGGCAAAGGAATCCATGGTTTATGGTCCTGGCATGGCCACCCTGGTCTGTGCCAGTGAAGTGGGCAGCTGGTCCTATTCCAATCGTCACAGCCACATCCTGGCAGGGGTGAGCGCAGAGGCTGGTGCCAAGAGTGACCTTATGATTTTCAGTCCCAACATTCCCGTTTTTGCAAATAATGGGGAACTTAGGAATGGGACAGAATTGCTCCCAGATTCAGCTAAAGAGGTGAGTTTCTTGTTTTGTTTAATATTCATTCAAAATCATATTTCTGTTGTATCACTTTTGGGTCGGTCGGTCGGTCGGTCGGTCGGTCGGTCTGTCTGTCTGTCTGTCTGTCTGTCTGTCTGTCTGTCTGTCTGTCATCTGTCTATCTTTATCATTTTACATTTACCATAATGGTCACTAGTACCTGGTTTGCTAATATGGATATTTATTTGCAAATCTATAATATTTTTTGTAAGGAAATATTTTTGGAATGATAGTGGTATTCAAAGATATGCTTCAAAATCATATTTTATTTGTCTGTATGATATAAAAGTAAATTTTATTCTTCTATTTGTCTTATATTAATTCTAAGCGGATTCTAGCAATGTTTCTCAGACTTGGTAACTTTCAGATATGTGGACTTCAACTCCCAGAATTCTCAGCAACAGGAATTATTGGAGATGAAGCCCCTACCCTTTTAAGCTGCCAAGGCTGGGAACTGAAATACTAATCTGTAGCTCATAAAGCAGTCAACCAATACATCCCAGAAATCCACACAGAGTTTTGCAGGACAATTTTTATCAGGCTAGCCTTTTTTTTCATTAAATAACTTCCTCAGTAAATTGGTGGGATTAGGTGATGTCCCATAAGGTTTTCTTGGGAACAATATAGATGCGGTCTGCCATTGCCTTTGGCTATATTTTGTTAGCCTCCCAATTTAGCCCATAACCCAGATGTCTCCAGTTGGTCTCCAAATACTCAGAATATCCAGATGTAACAATTGCAGAACCCATAGGCTCCCAATAGAAAATGGATGAAATCTTGGGAGATGCAGTTCCAAGACTATCTCCTGATGAGTGAAGAAAATAAAAAAATATTCTCAAGAATGTGGATTGAATTATTTCTTAAATAGATGAATCCTTATACACAGTGAATTGAGCACCATATAGTAGGAGGCTTAAGATCTTGGCCTTCAACAGTTAATTGCTAGACATGTAAGTATTGCCTTTATGGGTTGGAAATCTGATTAATTTGTTGTGCCTTTTGTCAGAAGTTCATTTATTTGATGGCTACAGAAGGCCAATGTTTGAAAGTAAACACCAGCATTTGCTCAATAGATCTACTGTTAATATTTCAATTACGGAAAAAGCTTTTTGGTCAAAGTTAGGACTTCTGTTTTAGAAAACTAATTTCTAATTTTTTCCTAAGCAAACGTTTTAAAGGCTTCTGGACATCTGTGAAGGCCAACTTGGGATATAGAAAAGAGAGCAGCAACATCTGCATAGAATGGAGCAAAAATAGGCTGGTGGAATTTAGATTTAGAAAGAGGCAGGGACATATCACTGGTAACATAATAGAGAAGCAAAAATATATTGCTGCTTAGCTTCTTTAAAGATAAAATGGGCAGGCTATTCCTTATTGCTCCTGCATCTGATTTGCATAAAGGTATTATCATGTAACAGTATTTTCAGCCTTAGCAGACAGTAGACTTTGTAGGACAGATAGGCAGAAGATTAGAAGAGCACATCCATAAACACCAACCAGCAATCAGAATACACAATGAAAGCTCTTTAATAAACACATGGACAGTCTCAACCACAGTTTCAACTGGGAAACTATGAACCTAGACCAGGGGTCTGCAACCTTGACAACTTTAAGACTTGTGGATTTCAGCTCCCATAATTCCTCAGCCAGCATAGCTTGACAAGTCTTAAAAGTTGTCAAGGTTGCAGACCCCTGACCTAGACCAAGCTAAATCCAAAAATGCTATAGAAGTTGTGGAAGCTTGGCACTCAGACAAATCAGTCATCAACAGACACAAAGAGACAAACCGCAATTATATACCATCACAAGAGACAATAAAAAGTTAAAAGAAGGAAAAAGCCAAAAACCCATCCTCTCCAACAGTCAACACACCCAGGTAAGCAGGGATTAACAGCAGAGAATGAAGCAGAAAATAACACCCTAATCAAGGAACCACCAAGGAGAAAACCACACCCCCACCAGCAAGGCAAGCTACTATAAGGGAGCAAAACTCACATTCACTAGCACTGGTGATATTACCTAGTTAGGTAATAAAAGGTCTGCAAGCAAACAACCATCTCCAAAAGCAGCAAGGACTCCATACTTCATCCCTGAGCTACATATATTCTCTTCTATTGGCAGACAGTAGTCAACAGATAAAGCAAGTAATTTCCTCCACACTCTATCCTGAAAAACTGAACAAAAAGCCACTTTCTGGTTGACAAAGACAGGATGAAAGAGTGTTTGCCAACCTGAGCTACTTTAAGATGCTTAGGGTTCAACTCTGGAATTCTCCAGCCACGGCTATGGCTAAGAATTCTATAAGTTGAAGATGACAAATGTCAAAGTTGCTCAGGTTGGGAAAACTGGCATAAAGGAGGGCCTCTTGGAAAGGCTTGACTATTCCTTAGCCAGATGTATAAGTCACAGGGTACCTCTCAAATAAAAGTTCAGCCATGTCTTGGTGAGGAGGATAGCTTGGTGAGGAGGATAGCTCCTTCAGGATAAGATTGAATGATGAAAGATGGTCGCTGTCTATATGGGAATCTCTAATAAAATCTCCATAATGGGCAACAAGTCTTTATCATATTAACATATAATCAAAGGCAGTTGCCTCTCTGCTGGCTGGAAGTAACTTCTCTCTCTCTATCCCCTGGAGTCAAGCCTTTTAGTATCTAGAGCCCAAATATCGCATCCAGGTGGAATAAACTCCAGCCTTCAGGGCTAATGCTTCAGTTTTTGAAGCATTCCAGAAGAAATTGAGTTGTCTAATATGAAAAGAAAGTGGCATGTTCAAATAATCACTGAATACCATTCTAACGTGAGAATTGCCTGATGCTATTTCTGAGTTTGTGCACTGGACCTATCAGTTTGGATAGCTGGTGTGCTTGAGGGGCAGTCACAGAAAAGAGAAGGTTGACGAATTCTCCAAAGCACCTGAGGGCAGGACAAGAAGCAATGGGTGGAAGCTCATTAAAGAGAAATCCAACCTGGAACTAAGGAGAAATTTCCTAACAGTGAGTATAATTAATTAATGGAACAGCTTATATCCAAGAATTGGGATAATCCATCGCTGAGATTTTCAAGAAAAGATTGGATAGTTATTTGTCTGGGATGCAATAAGGTCTCCTGCCTTGAGCAGGGGATTGGACTAGAAAAGTGGCCCCCAACCTTTTGGGCGTAGGGACCAGTTTCGGGAGAGAGGTTTTTCCACGGACCAGAGAGGGTGTGGTTTCACTTGTTGCCTGCATCCTGCAAATGGGGCTTCACTTGTTTGTGTGGCCTGGTTTCTGGCATGCCGCATCCTGGTGCTTGTCCACGGACTGGGGGTTGGGGACCCCTGGACTAGAAGACCTCCCAGGTCCCTTGCAGCTCTATGATTCTATGTTTTCTATGATCCCAGCTAAAATGGCTGTTAGAAATCTTTCTGTGAGGCGGGAAGATATACTATGATTAGGACAACATAGGGGCCCAATTTTTAAGTCAATGACCAGTGCTAAGGAGTCACAGGAATGGAAAGAGATCAGGTACAGAATTTGGAGGAAATAAGAATGCTGACCCTTCCAAGAGCTTGTCTACTTTTCTGATTGCATGTTGCAGTGAGAAAAAAAATGCACAGAGGTTATCCAATTCCAAGAGCTCTAAATCAAACTGGTTCAGGAAAAAGATAAAATTGGGCTCAATCTATTTAGTTTGCCAGTCTGCTATGTTCCAAGATAGTAACTGTGCAGAAGGTAAAATGATAAATGTCATAATTGGAGTTAGCTACATTGTTGATCTGGAGGCATCCAATGCAGCTAACACTGAGCTGGCTAATTGACTTAAGTGTGAGCTTGATGGCCTGTGTATTTATTAACTCAATAGCTGGCTTGAAACTTGTACGTAAAACACGTTGATTAACAGGTCCTCACCAGACTGGAGGCAAATATGAAAGGTTAAGCTCCTGTGACCACTACTTGGCAGGAAATCAGAGGACTCCTGATTTTACATGGTTAAACCAGTTTCCATTTTTTAAAAATTCATTTAGTATACATGAAGAAGGGGGGAAATACAAATACAAAAATACAACCTGATGCAAGATTGAATACTGATAGTTTTCTAAGTATTGTCAATTAAGTTGCTTTATATGCATTGTTGTCAAAATTATTAGGTCAGTATCATTATGGCAAGCAAAAAGGGAATAGATTTCTATCATTATTCAGTTCCTCATAATTTAAAAAATATTCTCAATGAAAGACTCAATTAGACATCAAATTAAATGTTTTGGAAATTCATATACTGCTTGGCTTTTCATTTATCTGAATTATTTAAGAACTCCATACCCTGGGCAAGAAACAGAAAGTAACACGGACAGTATTTCATATTTATCTCTTGTTTTTTATGTACCTTGTTGGTACTGATGTTTTATTATTCTTCATGTTGCTCATAACTAGTTCACATGGTTTGAAGCCAATTCAATGTTCCCTCAATAGCACCATGGTACATCTGTGAACAATGATTGAGATCACAAAAGTTACAGATAGTTACATGTCTCATTCCTGTCCATACAAATAAAAGTACTAAACAAATATATGGGTGACTTAATATAATATTTAATTACATTTTTTAATGACTGCAGGGGATTAATCTCTTATATTTGGGTTAGCTTTTCATTTATGTGGTCAGGAATGTACTTACACTGCATGTAACTGCATGAAGACTGGATAATTCTTAGAAATCTTAGAATGGAAGTCTGTTTGAAATTCAGACACAAGAGGTTCCATTATAGTGCATTTTCACAGAACCACCAAGGGCTAAATATAAGTTCTAAATCAATATAATAGTTAAAGAACAAAAGAAGTAAAACTACACATCAGAGATACATAAAGAAATAGCAAGCCCTCCTATCACAGACGCTGAATAAAGAATGGAGGTCTGTTTCTCCATTTTGAAATGCGGGCACAAGAGGTCGCTGTTTCCTAAGGAAAGCCTCTAAGTGAAACTGAAAATGCAGAGCCCCTCCCTTAAAGGGACAGACATTCCTGCCGGCCAGATCCACAAGGGAAATATCGAACAACACAGAAATCACAACAAGCCAAGATCCAACCTATGAAAGCATTGCCAGCATGGCTGGGCTACGTGGGCTCCGCTCCTGACCCCTTGAAGGCAAGGTATTTAGAGAAAAAGGGAAGAGCTTGCGGGTGCTGCGCCTGTGTCTGCGATGCTTACCTGGCCGAAGGGGCTGCTGCAGCTGCTTCTGCTCCAGACCGCCTGGAAAATGGGGAGCGGCCAGCTCCATTATTCTGTGCTGGAGGAATCCCAGCACGGCACCTTTGTGGGCCGCATCGCCCAGGATCTGGGGTTGGAGGTGAGCGAGCTGGTGCCTCGGATGTTCCGGATGCTGTCCAAAGGAGAGAAGGACTATTTTGAGGTAAACCTGCAGAATGGGATCTTGTTTGTAAATTCCCGGATAGACAGGGAGGAGCTGTGTGCCAAGACTGCAGACTGTGTCCTTCATCTGGAGGTGATTGTGGAGAAACCTCTGAGGTTCTTCCATGTGGAAGTGGAAGTCAAAGACATGAATGACAATGCTCCTGTCTTCTCTGCCAGGGAACAGATCCTGAGCATGGCTGAATTCCTAACAGCATCTGGTACCCGCTTCCTCTTAGAAGGAGCCTCTGATGCAGATATTGGCATTAATGCTCTGTTAAATTACAAGCTCAGCCCAAACAACCATTTTGCTCTAGATTCAGGAAATAATGAAGATGAGAGTAAATCTGTAGTACTTGTGTTAAAGGCTCCACTTGACAGAGAGGAGAGCCCTGTGCATCATTTAGTACTGACAGCCACTGATGGGGGTGAACCAAAACTCACAGGAACTGTTCAGTTGGTCATTAACGTGCTGGATGTAAATGACAACCCTCCTGTGTTTAACCAATCTGTTTATAGGATAAAGTTGCTAGAAAATACTGCTAGTGGGTCATTAGTTATTACTCTGAATGCAACAGATTTAGATGAGGGGATTAATAGGGAAATCTCTTATTCTTTTCATGATAGTGTCCCTCTACATGTCACAAAGTTGTTTAGTATAAATTCTGATACTGGGGAAATCAGAGTTATTGGAAAATTGGATTATGAAGAAAGTAAGTTCTATGAACTTCCAATTGTAGCAGAAGATAAAGGCAATTCTCCATTATCAGAGCACTGTAAAGTTCTCATTGAAGTGTTGGACATGAATGACAATATTCCAGAATTATCTGTGAATTCTCTCTTTGTGCCACTGCCAGAGGACTCCCCTCCAGGGACTGTGGTAGCCATCCTCAGTGCTTCTGACAGGGATTCTGGCACCAATGGACAAATCAACTGTTTCCTCTTGCCCACTGGAGTACCCTTCAAACTCGAGTCCACATTCAAGAACTACTACTCCCTGATTGTTGGTGCAGTCCTAGATCGAGAGCAGGTGGCTGAGTACAGGATGGTGGTGACAGTGGAAGATCAGGGCGTTCCACCACTGTCTTCTAGCATCAGCCTCTTAGTGCCTATCAGTGACATAAATGATAATGCTCCAGCCTTCACACAGCCCTCCTACACAGTCTTTGTGAAGGAGAACAATCCCCCTGGTGCTCACATCTTCACAGTATCTGCCTCAGACCCAGACGTAGCTGAGAATGCCCTGATCACCTATTGGACAGACGAGAAGCTGTGGCCATTGTCAAGCTACATCTCTGTACATTCGGAGAGTGGAAAGCTCTATGCTCTGCAGTCCTTGGACTATGAGGAGTTGAAACTGCTGGAGTTCCAGGTGAGAGCCAAGGATGCTGGAATGCCCTCCTTGTGTGGCAATGCGACTGTTCAGGTCTTTGTGCTGGACGAGAACGACAATGCACCTGCTGTGTCAGGATCACCAGAAGAGAACCTGATTCTTCTAGTGGTCCCCGTGATGCCTGGGCATATTGTAGGCAAGATCCATGCCTTGGATGCGGATTCTGGCTACAATGCGTGGCTCAGGTACGAACTGGTTGAAGAAAGCAGTGGTCCATGGTCTGTGGGCCCGTATAGCGGTGAGATGAGTAGCAAATATCCTCTGGATGAGTCAGAAGGAGGCAAAATCCATAGTGTTCTGGTTCTTGTGACAGACCATGGGAAGCCTCAACTCTCGGCCACAGTCACCCTGAGTGTGTCACTGGTGACAAGTGGTCAGACAATCAAAACCGATATTAATCTTCAAAGATCAGTGGAGACCTTCATGCCTCTGGTCGACTCGATCAACATCTATCTGATCATTGCCATCTGCTCTGTTTCCAGCCTCTTCTTGCTGGCCATTCTCATCTACGTGGCCCTGCGATGCCACTGCAAGGCAAAGGAATCCATGGTTTATGGCCCTGGCATGGCCACCCTGGTCTGTGCCAGTGAAGTGGGCAGCTGGTCCTATTCCAATCGCCACAGCCACATCCTGGCAGGGGTTAGCGCAGAGGCTGGTGCCAAAAGTGATCTTATGATTTTCAGCCCCAACATTCCCGTTTTTGCAAATAATGGGGAACTAATCAATGGGGTTGATGTGCCCCCAGATTCTGCTAAAAAGGTGAGTCCAGCTCTTGGAGTCCTTCTCCTCCGTCCAGCATCCTATTTCTATGCTTATCATTTAGGATTAGTCTTGGGACAATGTTGTTTTTGAATTGTTAGGTTTTGGCACTGATGGCAAATAAATTGATTTACAAATCACTAATATTTTTTTATGAAGAAATATTTTTCCAGTTTGAGAAGCTATGGAAAGAAAGTTTGTAGTTTACTTGACAGTAAGTGAATCTGTCTTATAATGACTCCAAACACAAGTAGGCTCTTCACCTCATATTATCATTTTGCCATGCCAAGGTATTTTTCATCTTTGTCTTGTATACAGGTAGACATTAATGAATTATTTTTTTTGTTGATAATTTTATTATTTGATGAATCTGCTCTCAATTTGATGCCTGTTTTTGTTACAATATGTCTGCTGCATGGTTTGGAAACTTGCTGAACGTTATTAATCTGCTAAGTACACAGATTTGTATTTGTAAGTTTTTTCATATTGTTGATAAATTTAGAAATAGAAAGTATAATATTGGACTATAAAACGTTATTACAATTGAATTTGGAAAATGAACATGTAAAACACGGTATGATCCAGTGGGCAAAGAATTTTGGATATAATGTGATGCTTGAACAATGGGAGAATATATGGATAAATGGCTTAAAATTAAATCACATTAAATTATAACCTAAAAGAAAAATTTTACAAAATAATGTATCACTGGTATTTAACACCAGATAAGTTATCTAGAATGTATAAAGGTATTTCAAATGAATGTTGGAAATGTAAATGTAAAGATGGGACTTCTTATCATTTATGGTGGATATGTGATAAGGCAAAGAAATATTGGAGTAGGATTCATATATTAATGGAGAAAATTCTTAAAAGTGAACATAAAGATTAAACCAGAAACTTTCCTTCTGGGCCTAATGGAAAGAGAACTGGGAAAATTTTTTGGAACTCTTGATTTTATATATGGTGACGTCAGCAAGATTGCTCTATGCACAAAACTGGAAGGATGCAAAACTTCGTGGCTAACTAATACTTGCAGTAGATCCCAAGACTCTCCACTTTACATGGCTAAAGTTATTTGTCTTTAGCCAAGGAGGGAGGAGGAGAGGGAGAGGGGGAGAGAGGGAGAGCACGAGAGAGAGCGAGAGAGAGCCTCTGAAATGAATATTTTAAACAAAGGAAAACGAGGACACCAGTAGTGAATTGTTGATTATGTTGACTAATATAATATTGACTTCACTTTATCTTATATAAATAAACAAGATAAATCCATATTTGTTAATATGATGAATTCATTTTTTCCCATTTAATTCTAAATATGGCCTCGACTTCAACCCTAACGCCACCACTGCCGCTCAAATAGGCTGCTTCACACTGTCCCAAAGAAGTCCAAGACTTGGGGAACAGTATGATTTCCCTATGACCCAGCACTCCATGAGCCATGTACCTTCCAACAGTGTTTTCTTTCAGTTGACAGGCCCCAATGGCCTGTCCACCACTGTTCCAAACACAAAAAGCTTTATTATTGAGGTGGTTTCAGAAAATGCTCTACTTGCCCCAGATCCTGCCCACCTAGCAGTTTGAAAGCATGCAAATGCGAGTAAATAAGTACCACTTTGGTGGGAAGGTAATAGCATTGCGTGTGCTTTTGGCATATAGCCATGCTGGCCACATGACCACAGAAAATGTCTTCAGACAATGCTGGCTCCCTCGGCCAAGAAACGGAGAGGAGCACTGCATCCTAGTGCTGGCATGCCTGGTTAGGGAAACCTTTACCTTTACCTTACTGCATTCTAACTTTCACCACCTCCACGCCTACATTCATGGGACATATCCAGATGGAGTATGCAGAAACTGACTTGACTATATCATTGGTACAAGGAGGTAGAAGAGCTCAGCTATAAGAACAAAGACTTGGCCAGGGGCCAACTGTACCATTTCCAAGGAGAACAGAATTGCTTTGAAATCTCCTGAACGTCAAAGGGACTATAGAATAAACAGTTCCATAGAACAAAAACAGAAATTTCCCAGAAAAGAAGCCAGAGCCAAAGAAGTCAGGACCGAACCTAACAAGGAATTTCGAGGAACTTCTAGAAAAGACCAGAAGCAGTATTACAAGATCTGTGAGAACATGTAAATGGAAACAAATGGGGGGGGGGGGGGAGAAAAGTGAATATCTTTAAAAAAATCTCCAAACTCAAAAGGAGGTTCCAATTTTGAATTGCACTAATGGGGAGATAGTAACTGATTCAAAGAACTCAATCAAAAGTGAAAGGAGTCATAGCAGTGTGTTTTCCGCTGTTTTGAGGAAGCTTCACTGGATCCATTTGTACTTGACCATTTTGGGCCAGTTTCCAAAAGGAGGAGGAGAAGGTGGTAGTGCTACGATTATAGAGGGTCCTGGAGATAACTGGTTATTTGGACTTCTTTCAGTCAGGTTTCTGGCCTGGACATAGCTCGGTTATGCTGGTGTATGACCTTTGGTAGAACTGGGATGGTGGTTGTGCAATCAAGCTGGTTCTTCGTTTTCAAATAATATAATTTTATTAAACTTATTGGAGTGTAAAATACAAATGAAAATAGTGGGAAAAGGGGAAAGAGAGAAGTGTAGGATGAAGGAGACAAAGGAAAAAAGTATTTGTCCAGAAGAAAAGTCTCTGGTTTAATTTGTATATTCATTTTAAAAATCTTCTCTGTTAAAATATGAATCTTATCCCAGTATTTCTTTGCTTTGTCACAAGTCTACCAAAGATGATAGAAAGTTCCTTCTTTACATTTACATTTCGAACACACATATGAAATACCTTTATATATCTTTGACAATTTATTTGGTGTTAAATACCAACGGTACATCATTTTATAAAAAAAATTCTTTAAAGTTATAGTTCAATGTTAATTTCAAACTCTTTGTCCACCTGTGTTTCTATTGTTCAAGTATTATATTATACCCCAAATTCTTTGCCTATTGAATCATACATTGTTTCACATATTCATTAATAATAATAATAATAATAATAATAATAATAATAATAATAATAATAATAATAATAATAATAATAATAATAATAATAATAATAATAATAATAATAATAATAATAATAATAAAGTTGGAAGGGACCTTGGAGGTCATCGAGTCCAACCCCCTGCTCAGGCACCCTATACCATTTCGGACAAATGGCTGTCCAGTCTCTTCTTAAAAACTTCCAGTGTTGGAGCATTCACCGCTTCTGGAGGCAGGTTGTTCCACTGGTTAATTGTTCTAACTGTCAGGAAGTTTCTCCTCAGTTCAGGTTGCTTCTCTCCTTGACTAGTTTCCATCCATTATTCTTGTCCTGCCCTCAGGCGCCTTGGAGAATAGCTTGACTCTCCTCTTCTTTGTGGCAACCCCTGAGATATTGGAATACTGCTATCATGTCACCCCTAGTCCTTCTTTTCATTAAACTAGACATACCCAATTCCAGCAAACGTTTCCTGATATGCTTTAGCCTCCAGTCCCTAATCATCTTTGTTGCCCTTCTCTGCACTCTTTCTAGAGTCTCAACATCTTTTTTACATCGTGGTGACCAAAACTGGATGCAGTATTCCAACTGTGGCCTTACCAAGGCATTGTAAAGTGGTATTATACTTCACGTGATCTTGATTCTATCCCTCTGTTAATGCAGCCCAGCACTGTGTTGGCTTTTTTGGCAGCTGCAGCACACTGCTGGTTCATATTTAAGTAATTGTCCACTAGGACTCCGAGATCCCTCTCACAGTTACTACTATTGAGCAAGGTACCCACTATACTATACCTGTACATTTGGTTTTCTTGCCTAAATGTAGAACCTTACTTTTTTCACCATTGAATTTCATTTTGTTAGATAACGCCCAATGTTCAAGTCTGTCCAGGTCCTCCTGTATCTTAAGCCTGTCTTCTGGAGTGTTGGCTGTTCTGCCAGCTTGGTGTCATCCGCAAATTTGATGAGTTCCCCATCTATCCCCTCGTCCAAATCATTGATGAAGATGTTGAAGAGCACTGGCCCCAGAACAGAGCCCTGGGGCACCCCACTGCACACTTCCCTCCATGTAGATGCGGTTCCATTGAGGACCACACGCTGAGTACGGCCGGTCAGCCAGCTACGAATCCATCTGGTGGTGATGCTGTCTAACCCACATTTTTCTATTATCCAAATTCAATTTCAATGACAGTTTATAAACCTTGGCAATATGTTCATTACCACACAATATGATTTCAAATTCAGTTTTTACAAGGTTAGACCCATAACTTTTTTTGTTTAGTTTAAACATTTGTTTTAATTATATATATGTAAACCAATGACAGACACATTCTTCTGACTCTAACTCTTCTTTAGATTTAAGAGTAGGCTCAGCTTGAATGAAAAATATTATTTGACCGTAAGTACACCAATTAAGTTCACTAATGTTTCTTTTCTGGAGTGACACCTAAAGGGTTACCTTTATAGAGGATCTTGTTTTATATTTATTACAAACCCTTAGGATGTTATAACAAAATGATTCTTAAAGTCAAGATTCATCGTAACCTTGTCATACCACAAGTAGGCATGCCATCCAAATCTTAATTCATGACCCTCTAATTCAAGTAATCTCTTGTTTTGGAGAGTCGCCCATTTTCATAAAGACCAAGCAGCAAATATCAAAGTACAATTTCAACTTAAAGCTCCTCTTTCTTTGGCAACTTGTGCGTTCTATCTAATTATCGTTTTTTCCCCTTGCCATATGAATTTAAAATATCTTTTTGCCATTTTTTAAATGGGGTATCAGTTGACAATATTGGTAAAGTCTGAAATAAAAATAACATCTTTGATAAAACATCAATTAAAAAGTATCAAATCTTAATAAGGTCTTTTTTAATGCAATTCCATACAAGTACAAAATTGTTTTGAAACAGTTTGGAGTTTGTATTTGTCCATGTAACTCCAAGGTATTTAATCCTTTTCTCCATCTTAAAACCTGACTCTCTTGTCAATATTTCATGTTCTTGAGAAGCCATATTCTTAACGTGCATTTTTGTTTTCTGTTTATTTGTTTTGAAGCCTGTTAAAGCTCCAAAGTCATTTAGCTTCTTTGTCAAGTGTTCTGGGATCTTGCAAGAATATATAACTAAGTCATCAGTGAAAACGCTCAATTTATAAACTTCTTTTCTGATTTTAATTCCCGTAATGTTCTCATTCTTTCAGATACCGCTATTCAAAACTTCCAACGCTTACATAAATAACAGGGGAGATAGAGGACATCCTTGTCTCATATTCTTTTGAATTTCACATGTTTTAGTTAATCTCCATTAATGATAATGTTTGCTTGCTATGATGGGTATATCGCCTTAACCCCTTGGATAAATTTCTCTCCAGAATCCATGTTTTCCAAAACCTTAAATATAAAATCCCAATTTAAGTTATCAAAAGCTTTCTCTGCATCCAGAAATATTAGAGCTGCTTGCTTCTCATTATGAAATTGTAAATATTCAACAACATTCAAAACAGTACTCACTCACTTATTGTCTCTCAATTGTGTTTCTGGCAAAAAGCCAGATTAGCCTTCATGACTGTAAGGCTGTAGAAATTTCTTCAATCCTTCTGCTAGTATTGCAGTAAAAAAATTATAGTAATTGTTTAATAATGAAATCGGTATATATTTTTTTATCCTCAGAACATCTTGACCCTCCTTAGGTAATACACAATATTAGCTTCTTTTCAAATTTGAGCCATCTCTATATCCTGTAGTACACAATTCATTACATCCTTTAATGGCTTAGGAGTTGCTCCTCAAAATATTTGTTATATTGGCTTGTGAGGCTGTCTAGAGCTGGAGCTTTACCTATTTTCATTTTTTAATAGCTTCTGATATTTCAAAGGTAGTTACTGGAATCACACTGGTTCTTTTTGATCTCTCACTACATTTTGCTAGCATCAACCATAGCATCCTTCTGGCCTGCCTGAAGGGATAGGCGCTGGGAGGTACAGTGTTGCAAGAATTCTCCTCCTTTTCCTATGGTTGGGTTCAGCTGGTGTTGTCGGGAGAGGCGAAATTGAATCTGAAGCCCTTGGTGGATGGGGTACCTCAGAACTCTACTGAATATTCTTTTCCCTTTGGTTTAACCTCTACATGAAGGCACTGGGTGAGGTCTTTTGATGAATAGTGGTCAGATACCATCAATATGTGGTTAAAAGCCAATTATTTACCTTGACCCCAGACTGATCAGGCAGTATGGCCTGAAGGCTGCGGGGGACAGGATGGAGAGAAAAAGGTTTAGACTCAGCCCTGATAAAAACTAAGTGGCTAAGAGTTCTGGGACACCCTGAGGCTATGGACTTTTCATTTTTACAAGTCCTCATTTAACAATCATTCAAAATTATGATGGTGCTGAAGGGACTAATGACCCATGCCCAAAGTTATAGTTATTGTAGCACTCCTACAGTCACGTGACTGTGATCTGGCTGCTTGGTAACCCATTCGCCCTTATGAATAGTTGCCAAGTGCCCCATGATCATGTTATCACCATTTGCAATTTTCCCTACTGGCTTCCCCAGAAATTCAGTGGGGAAGCTAGCAGGGAAAATTGCAAACTGCCACCACGTGCTCTCTTTTCTGGGACTGGCTGAGAAAGGTCCATCCCAAAAGCCAAGCAAGATTTTGATATGGAGTGTTTACAGTGTGGGGCACTTGCAGCCATGCCACAAAGGCAAGAGGATTCCACCTTGTTTCTGGAAGCTGGCTAAAAAAGATCCATCCCCAAAACCAAGTAGGATTTTTGGCCATGGAGGATTTTCAGCCCCAGAGTGGAGAAAGTGGTAGTAATATAAGGAATGCAAAGTGCCTCCCAGGGAGAGGCCCTGGGGGATGTGGCACAGGTCTGGCGCAGGCTGCATGCGAGTGTTTCCCTGCTTTTGGGCTAAACATTCTGCTTGAGTGTCAGCAGGAATTTTCAGCTCTAGAACTTGTGAGACACTTGTGCATAGCCTGTGCCAGGCTTTCCTTACCTGGGTCTTTTTCAATTTAATGACCCACAAGATCACTTATGACTGCAACTGCAAGTGCCACGATTACCGTTGTTGAACAAAATGGGGTCATGATGTTTTGCTTAATGATTGCTTCACTCAACAACAAAGATTCCAGTCCCTATTGTGATAGTAAATAAAGAACTATCTATAGTCCTTTCCCCTTTGGGACTGATGCACAATTTGGGGATTTCTAGGACTCATGGTTCCTGCTTAAGGATCTGGTGGCAGATGCACACCTTAGAAGAAATCCAACTTGTATACCAATTACCTGGATTGGGAAGTTCTTATTCATCCTTGGTTGCCTTGCATAAGGACTACTGCAATTCAAGGTGCTGGTTATTACCTGTAAATATCTTCATGGCATAGGGCTTGGTTGCCTTCTCTGGCTTCTGTCCAGCTGGTATCACTGGGCAGATTTGAACATAGAATATCAAACATAGAATCGTAGGGCTGGGAGGGGCCTCAGAGGCCTTCTAGGCCAACCCCCTGCTCAAGGCAGGAGACTTTATACCATACTGGTCAAATGGTTGTCCAGTCTATTTTTGAAAACCTCCAGTGATGGAGCACCCACAACTCCGGGAGGCAAGCTATTCCAGAAAATTTCTCCTTTTAGGTTGGATCTCTCTTTAACAAGCTTCCACGCATTACTTCTTGTCCTGCCCTCTGGTGCTTTGGAGAATAAGTCAATCCCCTCTTCTCTCTGACAGCCCCTCAAGTACTGGAAGACAGTTATCACGTCTCCACAATCCGCTTCAGTGGGCTAGTCATACCTAGCTCCCTCAACCGTTCATTGTATGATTTAGCCTCCAGACCCTTTATCATCCTTCTTGCTTTGTTGCTCTTCTCTGCACAGTTTCTGGGGTCTCAGCATCTTTTTTGTATCATGGTGACTAGAACTGTTTGCAGTATTCCAAGTCTGGTTTCAGTAGTGCTTTATAAAGTGGCTTTAGCACTTCTTGTGATCTTGATGTTATCCCTCTGTTAATGCAGCCTAGGACTGCATTGGATTTTTGGCAGCCTGCTTATACTTTAGTCTACTAGGACACTTAGATCTCTCTCACATCTAAGTATACTCAATCCACAGCATATTGATGGTCCAGTAATTTAATCACTTGATCAAAGAATGCAATAAGGTTTGTCTGGCATGATCTGCTTTTAACAAACCTATGCTGGCTTCTAGTAGTCACTTTATTCATTTTTAGGTGCTCACAAATCCTCTGCCTGATTATATTTTCCAGGATTTTCCCAGGTGTTGGTGTCAAGCTGATTAGCCTATAATTTTCTGGAACAATTTTTTCCTCCTTTTTGTAGGTTGGTATCACATGTGCACTTTTCCAGTTTTGAGGTAAACCTGCAGAATGGGATCTTCTTTGTAAACTCCCGAATAGACGGGGAGAAGCTGTGTGCCAAGAATGCAGACTGTGTCCTTCATCTGGAGGTGACTGTGGAGAAACCTCTGAGGTTCTTCCATGTGGAGGTGGAAGTCAAAGATATTAATGACAATGCTTCCAGGGAACAAATTGTTAGTATGGCTGAATTACTTTTCACATCTGGTAGAGTATCATAAAGTTGTTTCAGTGCCAGGTAGTTTTCTACCCAAAAAGGGAAATGAAAGTTTCTTCTGGATCAAAAGAATTATATTTTCTAAATTATAGGAAGGAATAATTGCACTACATTTAAAGCCCTCTCAAGTACTATATCCAAGGTTGGGCAAAATAGTTACAGTTTCTGATAAATTCAAAAAAGTGCTAATAAGGGCAGTAAGGATTATGGGGTGGGGAAAAAAGAGAAATTGAAAAATGTGTTTAACCTTGAGATAATAAGACATGATTGAGGGCGCATTTAATAGCATCCCTAAAGAAGCTGAAAGAATATCGTACAGAAGAAACCTTTGACTTCTTTCCTTGGTCCCAAGGTGGAGGAAATAAAACAGTGGACAATTACTATCTGTTACATGCACAGACAAACATTCACTGTCAGATGGTTTCTATACCTGGGCTACTCTATCTATCTGAGGGGGAAAAAAACTACAGTAAAGGTTTGTATATATAAAAAAAACAGATCGATCCTCTTGATTCAAGTTTGACTAGTGGTGACTTGAGTTCATGAATCCCCCCCCCCCCAGGCTAATGAGGTTAATAGATTTGCTACTGTTTTCTTCTGAGCTATGAAAAGTAAAGGTACAAATTCCTTCATGATGGTTAGATGTTTAGTGTGTCTGTAGGTGTGTGTGTATAAAGGGGAAAAAAAACGAAAAATTCTTATGTGAGGTGATTTAGCGACATTAAGTCATTTGAAATAAAAAAGAGTAAAGTTTGAATTTCACTATCTTTTCCGTCTCAAAAGATTTAGTACAAGATCATATAAGCTAAACAGGGGTCATATGAAATACATGGATTAGATTATTTGCAACATGTAATCTATTTCAGGAATAAGACAGTTAAGACATCACCTGAGTTTTGAGAACGTGCTTGTCATTTGCCTAAAAGGTTCAAGAGCTGCATATCCAGCCAAGATCTCAGAAATAAAACTGGAAAAGTACTTCTGCTTTCATAGCATTTGAATACCCTTATGCGGTTCTTTGGAATCAATGTTACACTGTTTGTGATCTCGGTCAAAAGTCTGATTCAAATGGTTTGCAACTAATTCAACTTCTCCCCATTTGTCTGGTGCTCCTCTATTGGGAACAATGGGAAAGATGGCCAGAGAAGCAGATAAATATCCATTCCATTATAGTACTTTTTCACAGAACCACCAAGGGATGAATATAAGATCTAAATTAATATAATAGTTAAAGAACAAAAGAAGTAAAACTATACATCAGAGATACATAAAGGAATAGCAAGCCCTCCTATCACAGACGCTGAATAAATAATGGAGGTCTGTTTCTCCATTTTGAAATGCGGTCACAAGAGGTCGCTGTTTCCTAAGGAAACCCTCTAAGTGAAACTGAAAATGCAGAGCCCCTCCCTTAAAGGGACCGACATTCCTGCCGGCCAGATCCACAAGGGAAATATCGAACAACAGAGAAATCTCAACAAGCCAAGATCCAACCTATGAAAGCATTGCCAGTATGGCTGGGCTACGTGGGCTCCGCTCCTGACCCCTTGAAGGCAAGGTATTTAGAGAAAAAGGGAAGAGCTTGCGGGTGCTGTGCCTGTGTCTGCGATGCTTACCTGGCCGAAGGGGCTGCTGCAGCTGCTTCTGCTCCAGACCGCCTGGAAAATGGGGAGCGGCCAGCTCCATTATTCTGTGCTGGAGGAATCCCAGCACGGCACCTTTGTGGGCCGCATCGCCCAGGATCTGGGGTTGGAGGTGAGCGAGCTGGTGCCTCGGATGTTCCGGATGCTGTCCAAAGGAGAGAAGGACTATTTTGAGGTAAACCTGCAGAATGGCATCTTGTTTGTAAATTCCCGGATAGACAGGGAGGAGCTGTGTGCCAAGACTGCAGACTGTGTCCTTCATCTGGAGGTGATTGTGGAGAAACCTCTGAGGTTCTTCCATGTGGAGGTGGAAGTCAAAGACATGAATGACAATGCTCCTGTCTTCTCTGCCAGGGAACAGATCCTGAGCATGGCTGAACTCACAACAGCATCTGGTACCCGATTCCCTTTAGAGGGAGCCTCTGATGCTGATATTGGTACTAATGCTCTGTTAACCCACAGGCTCAGCCCAAACAAATATTTTGCTCTTGATACAGGAAATGATGAAGATGATAGTAAATCTGTAGTACTTGTGTTGAAGGTTCCACTTGACAGGGAGGAGAGCCCTGTGCATCATTTATTATTGACAGCCACTGATGGGGGTGAACCAAAACTCACAGGAACTGTTCAGCTAGTCATCAATGTGCTGGATGTAAATGACAACCCTCCTGTATTTAACCAATCTGTTTATAGGATAAAGCTACTAGAAAATATTGCTAGTGGGTCGTTAGTTATTACTCTGAATGCAACAGATTTAGATGAGGGGATTAATAGGGAAATCTCTTATTTTTTTAGTAATAAAGTACCAACACATGTCTCAGAGCTATTTAGTATAAATTCTGATACTGGGGAAATCAGAGTTATTGGAAAATTGGATTATGAAGAAAGTAAGTTCTATGAACTTCCAATTGTAGCAGAAGATAAAGGCAATTCTCCATTATTTGGACACTGTAAGGTTCTTATAGAAATGTTGGACATAAACGACAATATTCCAGAATTATCTGTGAATTCTCTCTTTGTGCCATTGCCAGAGGACTCCCCTCCAGGGACTGTGGTAGCCATCCTCAGTGCTTCTGACAGGGATTCTGGCACCAATGGACAAATCAACTGTTTCCTCTTGCCCCCTGGAGTACCCTTCAAACTCGAGTCCACATTCAAGAATTATTACTCCCTGATTGTTGGTGCAGTCTTAGATCGAGAGCAGGTGGCTGAGTACAGGATGGTTGTGACAGTGGAAGATCAGGGCGTTCCACCACTGTCTTCTAGCATCAGCCTCTTAGTGCCTATCAGTGACATAAATGATAATGCTCCAGCCTTCACACAGCCCTCCTACACGATCTTTCTGAAGGAGAACAATCCCCCTGGTGCTCACATCTTCACAGTATCTGCCTCGGATCCAGATGTAGCTGAGAATGCCCTGATCACCTATTGGATAGATGAGAAGCTGTGGCCATTGTCAAGCTACATCTCTGTACATTCGGAGAGTGGAAAGCTCTATGCTCTGCAGTCCTTGGACTATGAGGAGTTGAAACTGCTGGAGTTCCAGGTGAGAGCCAAGGATGCTGGAATGCCCTCCTTATGTGGCAATGCGACTGTTCAGGTCTTTGTGCTGGATGAGAACGACAATGCACCTGCCGTGTCAGGATCACCAGAAGAGAACCTGATTCTTCTAGTGGTCCCCGTGATGCCTGGGCATATTGTAGGCAAGATCCATGCCCTGGATGCGGATTCTGGATACAATGCATGGCTCAGGTACGAACTGCTTGAAGAAAGCAGTGGTCCATGGTCTGTGGGCCAGTATAGTGGTGAGGTGAGTACCAAATATCCTCTGGATGAATCAGAAGGAGGCAAAATCCAGAGTGTTCTGGTTCTGGTGAAGGACCATGGAAAACCTCAGCTCTCAGCCACAGCCACTCTGAGTGTATCACTGGTGACAAGTGGTCAGACAATCAAAACGGATATTAATCTTCGAAGGTCAGGGGAGAGCTTTGTGCCCCTGGTGGACTCGATCAACGTCTATCTGATCATTGCCATCTGCTCTGTTTCCAGCCTCTTCTTGCTGGCCACTCTCATCTACGTGGCCCTGCGATGCCACTGCAAGGCAAAGGAATCCATGGTTTATGGCCCTGGCATGGCCACCCTGGTCTGTGCCAGTGAAGTGGGCAGCTGGTCCTATTCCAATCGCCACAGCCACATCCTGGCAGGGGTGAGCACAGAGGCTGGTGCCAAGAGCGACCTCATGATTTTCAGTCCCAACATTCCTGTCTTTTCAGATAATGGGGAACTAATCAATGGGGTTGATGTGCCCCCAGATTCTGCTAAAAAGGTGAGTCCAGCTCTTGGAGTCCTTCTCATCTGCCCAGTATCCTATTTCTATGCTTATAATTTAGGATTAGTCTTGGGACAATGTTGTTTTTGAATTGTTAGGTTTTGGCACTGATGGCAAATAAAGTGATTTACAAAATACTTTTTTTATAGAAATATTTTTCCAATTTGAGTAGCTATAGAAAGGTGTAAAGAAAGTTTATCATTTACCTGAAAGTAAATGGACATTAATGAATGTTTTTTCTATTGTTGATAATTTTGTTATTTGATGAATCAATTCTCAACTTTTTGTGACAATATTTATGGCTAGCATAAATTGCAAATGTTAAAACTTTATTAATCTGCTAGATGACACAGAACTTTACTTGTAAGTTTGTTTGGGGGAGTTTATATGTTGTTAATATATTGTTGGAAATTTAGAAATAAATTATAATATTGTAAAGGAGTTAATATTGGATAGAAATAATACATTTATAATACACAAATTATAACTGATAACTGGATAGCCCTTTTACTAGAATGATCAAAGATCACCTTGTACTAGCGCTCTCTGATCCAAACTGGAATGGCCGTCTCAGTTTAACAACCATTAGGTGGATTCTTTTATCCTGTTTTTATCGCGATGTTTGCAGTGTCACACATTTTGAGATTGGAAAGAATCAAGTGATGTTCCCAAGCCAAGGTCCCTCCTAATCCTTACATTCTATAATTCTCTTCAAATCTTTGAGAGTGGCGTCAACTTAGCATATGTTTTGGGAGTGGGGAAGGATTATGTCGGGGGGTCTTCAAACGTGGCCCTTTTATGACTTGTGGACTTCAACTCCCAGAATTCCTCAGCCAGCATGCCTGGCTGAGGAATTCTGGAAGTCCACAAGTCATAAAAGGGCCAAGTTTGAAGACCCCTGGATTATGTCATATTAAAACCCAGGTGTTTATCTTATGTAGCTGAATGAATAATCTGAGAGAATAGATGAAGTATGAGGGGATTGAAGGAGGGAAATCCTTGCAACCTTCAACAAAATAAGATTTGGGGATCTAAGGTTTTGACAGCTCAGCAGTGTTTCCCAACTTTGTCAAGTTGTAGATGTGTGGTCCTGAGCTTCCCGAATTCTCAGCAAAGGGCAGCTGACAGGGAAATCTGAGCCTGCAAGCCTACATAGCTGAAAATGATGGAGCTCAGGGAATACCTGTTGTATTTTGAGAGGCTCATGGAGCAATTAAGCAGTAAAAGCTAAAAATCTGCTTGGATTTTTCAAGAACATGTCAAATGGGGACTTTATTCGTTTAATGAGACATTTTTCTCAGTACAGATGTGCTTTGCCAGTCCTTTACTTCTGTGAGGTATTTTCATCTTCGCAGTCTATTTTATAAGCCTGGGATTTTTTTTAGTGGTCCCCCATATATGTACTCAGAGTCCAGCCATCTTTTTACGTTCTTCTGATCAGCCAAGGTCAGCTGGGTGTTTCATCAATTTACTGGAATTGTAGGAATGGTACATTTTACATACTGATTTCACCAAAGCATTTGACAAAGTACATTGTAACTTTCTGATTAGTAAGCTTGTGAAATGTGAACCTGATTCCTTGGTAACTTGAAATATGTATTGAAAGAATACTGATCAAAAACTCACAGAATCATAGGAATGCAAGGGACCTTGGAGGTCTTCTAGTCCAACCCCCTGCTCAAGTCCGGAGACCATATACCATCCTGGACAAATAGAAGTTCAGTCTGTTCCTGAAGAGATACAGTGATGGAACAGCAGTAGCTCCAGGAGGCAAGCTATTTACTTGATTAATTGTTCTTACTGTCAAATGTCAGAGCTGAAGAAGCTTCTTGGATGAGAAGCGAAACGTCTTCTAAGAAAAACAAGAAAGTCCAGTTGCCTTGTGAAAAAAAGCACCTTTGGGTTCAAACTGTCAGAAAATTTCTCCTTAGTTCTAGGTTGGATCTCTCTTTAACAAGCATTAACAAGTGGATCCCTTCTTCTCTGTAACACCTCTCAAGTACTATTGGCTCTCACAGCTATTATGTCACCACTAATCCTTCTCTTTAATGGAGTAGATGTACCAAGATTTCTCAACTGTTCATCATACATATATACGTATATACTTATGTGTGTGTGTGTGTGTTGTTGATGCTATTGGGGCATGATCAGATATTACTATATCTTTATCTATCTAATGATATAAGAATAGGAATACTAAAGAATAATTGAGAACAAGCCTGATTTTATTTTTTATTTTTTATTATTAATTTATTTGCTAGAACAGATGAAAAAGTCACCATATATCCATCATATGCTCTTGTAGTACTTTCCATGTACGTGACTTAAACTGAGTTGGGATAGTATTATGATCTACAAAGACTCTTAAACCTTGTTTCTTTATTTTTATTTTAATTGTCATATTGGTATGCTTCCATTTTTATTCCAATCATAGGATCATAAAGCCTTTAAAATGGCAGTACACGTAACAATATAAAACAATAAGACATCCTCAATAAATTTAAAACATTCATGATAAACAATAAACTTTAAAATATCCATGGTAGAAAATAACTAGAACAATGATTCCCTGCGGTCACAATATACTAAACCCTACAGCAACTGTTCCATGACAATTATACCACGTTTTACAATTTACAGTTATCAAAGTAGTAGCAAGATGACTTATTGGAGACTCTCTGGCATATTCTGGCATATTATTGTTTTCTAAAAGATTGTCATAATTAATCTAATATTCAAAGGGAGATTGGGTTTGGCTAGTCTAAAGAAAAGAAGAAACGGGTGACATGATAGCAGTATTCCAGTATTTGAGGGGCTGCCACAAAGAAGAGGGGGTCAAATTATTCTCCAAAGCAGCAGAGGGCAGGACAAGAAACAATGGTTGGAAGCTGATCAAAGAGAGAAGCAACCTAGAATTAAGGAGAAACTTCCTGACAATGAGGACAATTAACCAGTGGAACAGCTTGCCTTCAGAAATCGTAGGCGCTCCACCACTGGAGGTTTTTAAGAAGAGGCTAGACAGTCACTTGTCTGAAGTGGTATAGGTTCTCCTGCTTGAGCAGGGGGCTGGACTAGAAGACTTCCAAGGTCCCTTTCAGCTTTATTCTATTCTAAAGATTGCTCATTCATGTTGGGGTTATGATAAAAAAAACCCACCCGGTTTCAGTCTGGACTTGTGGGATTATCAGGAACTTCTCCCACGATATATGCACTAGATTGAGTGATTCTGACTAGAATAGGAGGCTTTGAATATACCTTGGTACCGAGCTATATATGGTTACTCATTCTTCCCTACAAGAGAGTTATAGAAGAGACAGTTGCTGCTATCCAACAGCATGGATAGACAATGTTTGTGATGGATGATATAGTACCAGATGATTGGGCCCCTTGGGTGGATAGCTGAGGATCTTTTGGAGTACTAAGGGTATTTTTGGTGTCTCTGGATGAAAGCATGCAGGATACTAAACTGCTGATTTAGGAGGAGAAAATTCAAAGTCTGAAGACAGACTTAAGCGGGAACATGGAACATAAGCAAAAACACAGAGAAAAAGGAAATGGATCAACCACACATTGACATTATAGGCATTAGAAAACTGAAATGAAGTGCAATGGAACATGTTTAATCAAGACGATGACATGGCTGACTGCTTAGGATATGAAAAACAGAGCAATAAGAGTGTTGCCTTTATTATCAGGAGAATATAACAAGAGCAATACTTGGCTACACTGCAACCAATGACAAAATAATATTAATTAGGCTTCATGGACAACCCTTTAATATGCTGATTATCTAAGTTTATGTTCCCAAAACTGATGCAGAAAAAGAGGAGGTCAATAAGTTTTATGGTGAAATTGTGATTTGAATATTCAGTAGAACTTAGAAGCAAAATATGTTGCGTTATGTATACCGGGTTGCAAAAGTTAGAAAAATTAAGGAAGAAAATAGAATTGGACTCCATGGCTTAGAAAATGGAAATGAGGTAGGAGAACCACACATCAATTTCTGTCAGTCCAAAGAGTTCTTCTTTGCTAATACTCTCTTCAACAAAACACACACACCTCTCTCTCTCTCTCTCTCTCTCTCTCTATATATATATATATATATATATATATATATATATATATATACATAGACAAATAGATTTTGCAGAAATTGAACTGACTGTATCATTGGTACGAAGAAGTAGAAGAGCTCAGTTTATAAGAACAAAGATGTGGCCAGGGACTAACCATAGCATTTCAAAGGAGAACTTCCAGAATTGCTTTGAACTGTGGAATAAACAGTTCCATAGAACAAAAAATAGAAATTTCCCACAAAGAAGCCAGAACCAAGAAATACAAAGATGTCAGGGTAGAAACCTAACAAAGAATTTTAGAGAAGTCTTAGAAGAGACAAGAAGCAGTATTATAAGATCTGTAACAACATTGAAGACAGAAATAGACTTGGGGAAATAAAGCAAAATGTTCCAAAAGTCTTCAAACTCAGAAGGAGGTTCAAACCTTGAATTAATATAATAATGGACAGATAATAATTGACTGAAAAATCAAAGAAAAGTTAAAGGAGTCATAGCAGTTTTCCTGCTGTTTTTAAGAAGCCTTCACTGGATCCATCTGTACTTGAGCATTTTGGACCAGTCTCCAAAACAAGTTTTTTGAGAAGGTGCTGTGGCTGTCATAGCAGAGGGTCCTGGAGGAAACCGATTATTTGGATTCCTTTCAGATTTCAGATCTGGATATAACACAGAGAGATCATTGGCCTGACTGATGCATGACCTCTGACAGAACTGAGATGAGGGTAATGCAGTCATACTGGTTCTTCTTGATCTCTCACCAGATTTTCATGGGCTCAACCCAGATAAAATTGTGGCTGAGAGTTTCTGAGGCTGTTTCATTTTTACAGGTATGCTTAAGGATCCAAAGTTATGGCTGTTGCAGTGCCCCCTTGTCACTTGATTGTTATCTGGGCATTTGGCAATCCAATCCCCTTCATGATTGGACGCCCAGTGCCCTGTAATAATATGATCACCATTTGAAATCTTCCCTGCCGGCTTCTCCAGAAAGTCAATAGGGAAGCTGGCAAGAAAGGTCAATAGCCACTACTGTCTGTTGATAGAACTCTCCCGTTTCTGAGAGCTGACTGAAATAGGTCCATCTCAAAATCCAAGCTGGATTTTGGCATGCGGTGTTTACCGTGTGGAGCCCAGCAGCCAGCTTCCAGAGACAACTTTCATTTCTGGAGACTGGCTATAAACTCCCAAATCCCCATTACCAAGTAGAGGTCCCTAATCACATTATTTTGGCTAGGACCCTATAGAAATGTCACAGACCCGATTCAGCCAGATAAGAAACGTCACTGCAGACAATAATCCCAAAGGTGCTTTTCAAAAGACAACTGGACTTACTTTGTTTTTTCTTGAAAATGTTTCACTTCTCATCCAAGAAGCTTCTTCAGTTCATGGATGAGAAGTGAAACATTTTCAAGAAAAAAACAAAGTCCAGTTGCCTTTTGAAAAGCACCTTTGGGACAACTACAACCTGGATGATTGAGAATCTCCATAGATATTACAGAGATTAATTAAGCTATATGAAACAACTGATTGCCTATAATGCAAGTTTGTCTTCTACCTGCAGTGATTCAAATGCTTAGTTTCCACCTTCTCATGAATTAACAAGTTCTTTGTGCAGCTCTTGGTGGCCTTGAAGCTGATTGTTAGGAGCAGAACCACAATAATTGAAGTCCCTTGTATCACCCATGTGCCCAAGGGAAAAAGCTATCTTTGGGGCTGACAGACAAATCACCCATGAATTCTTGTTTGGAGCCCTTGCTAAATTTGTAGATAATGCCAAAGACTCAAATGACATAAGAATAGACATCTTTACTGAGAATCATGATGACCTTTGAGGTGGATTCATGCTGTGCTTTTGAGACAATGGAGCTGGAGTGGACAAGTATACATCCAAGCGCTTCACGACTTGAGCAGAACAAGAAGTGAAGAGAGCAGAACATGTGCCTTGGATTGTGGAAGAGAAGGCACAAGAAGCAGAAAACAAAGCCTATGCTTTAAAGTTGTGGCTGGGAGGAAACCTTACCAGGGAATCCAGGGTATGCTGAGTCAGCTTCAAGACGTAGCAATAACTATGTGCAGAGAGGCAGATGTTAAAAAGATGATCAGGGAGGCAAAACAGCAAGCACTAAAGGAGCCAAAAGAATTGAACTTCATTTTTGGGGTGAACATAGAGCGACGGCATCTGGATGGGATGTTTTGTCTACAATTGCAGTCAGTTGATTAAGATGTATGAAAAGGTGGGCTCACAGCTGGAAGGTGACATGGCATGTGGTGGAGTTGTGGGGTAGTGGATGTCCCCTCCCTTGTTTTGGACCTATACACAACAAGAAAGTCTTTGCAGATGCAAAAGAATATCGGCACTTGTTAAAAGCAATGGGAGAGCACTTGGCTCAATATTGGAAGGATATTGAAGTTGCTCAGAAAGGCATTAGCAAGTTTTGGGATGATTTTGGCTACCAATCTGCAAAGCAGCTCCCATCAAACGAATTGCATTACAAAGGTGGAGAGCCATAGAGATCCCAACTACTATTCAATGTGACGTATGTTTGAAATGGCAGACACTCCCATTCCAACTCAGTTCTGTGGAGCAAGAAACTGATTGTTGAGTGTTAACATAAGTGCCAGCATTGGCTCTTGGCTTATTTTTCACAGATAACCTTTAACTTGTTTTCTTGGTCACAGGGTGGAGGAGATGGAACACTGGACAATTACTATCTTTTACAAGCACAAACATTTCTTGTTGATGGTTTCTACATTCAGGCTACTCTACCTAAACAATAAAAAACTACAGTAAAGGTTTTTGAAAAACAAAAACAGATAAACCCTCTAGATCAGGGGTGTCAAACTCGCAACGTCACATGACGTGTCGTGACGTATTGTGACTTTTTTTTCCAATGCCGGCAATGCGGTGGGTGTGGTTTCGGCATGACGCATCCGGCCCATGGGCCGGCAGTTTGACACCCTTGCTCTAGATTAAAGGTTGACTAGTGGAGACTGCGTTCATGAATTTTTTTCCCCAGGCTAATGAGGTTAATCAGTTTCCAATTGTTTTCGTCTGAACTATAAAAAATAAAGGTACAATTTTCTTTATGATGGTTAGATATTCAGTGTGTCTCTGTGTTCATGTGTATAAAGAAAACAACAGTGAAAAAATTCTTACGTGAGGTTATTTAGTGACAGACTCATTAAGTCACTTGAAATGAAATATAAAAGTGGAAATGTTTGAATTTCTGTACTTTTTTCCTTATCAAAATATTTAGTACAAAATTGAACATGTTAAACATCTAAAAATAAGTTGTGGAAAAAAGTGATTAAAAAAAACTATGAAAGTAAAAAAAGTAATGCAGAATAAAAAAGGGAACTAAAAACAAAACAAAAAAACAATGCAAATGCAAAAACAGAGAAATAGATGCATAGTTTTTATACCAATACAATATAATTTTCAAGGGATCACACAAATAGAATTTTGAAACTGGTTTCACTACCTAATTATTTATTGATTCTGAGGCAGGGACTTAATTAATGATTTAAAATATTTTCTATAGTCTCCTAAAAATAATTTTGGAATAATACTTTGTAGACTTGGTGATGACACCAAAAGTAACAGACTAATCAGGGAAAGGTCCAAGAGTTACTACCTTGTGGGTTAGATTATTTGCAACATGTAATCTATTTCAGGAATAAGACAATTAAGACATCACCTGAGTTTTGAGAACGTGCTTGTCATTTGCCTAAAAGGTTCAAGAGCTGCATATCCAGCCAAGATCTCAGAAATAAAACTGGAAAAGTACTTCTGATTTCATAGCATTTGAATACCCTTATGCGGTTCTTTGGAATAAATGTTACACTGTTTGTGATCTCGGTCAAAAGTCTGATTCAAATGGTTTGGAACTAATTCAACTTCTCCCCATTTGTCTGGTGCTCCTCTATTGGGAACAATGGGAAAGATGGCCAGAGAAGCAGACAAATATCCATTCCATTATAGTGCATTTTCACGGAACCACCAAGAGATGAATATAAGATCTAAATTAATATAACAGTTAAAGAACAAAAGAAGTAAAACTACACATCAGAGATACATAAAGAAATAGCAAGCCCTCCTATCACAGACGCTGAATAAAAAATGGAGGTCTGTTTCTCCTTTTTGAAATGCGGTCACAAGAGGTCGCTGTTTCCTAAGGAAAGCCTCTAAGTGAAACTGAAAATGCAGAGCCCCTCCCTTAAAGGGACCGACATTCCTGCCGGCCAGATCCACAAGGGAAAGAAATATCGAACAACAGAGAAATCTCAACAAGCCAAGATCCAACCTATGAAAGCATTGCCAGCATGACTGGGCTACGTGGGCTCAGCTCCTGACCCCTTGAAGGCAAGGTATTTAGAGAAAAAGGGAAGCGCTTGCGGGTGCTGCGCCTGTGTCTGCGATGCTTACCTGGCCGAAGGGGCTGCTGCAGCTGCTTCTGCTCCAGACCGCCTGGAAAATGGGGAGCGGCCAGCTCCATTATTCTGTGCTGGAGGAATCCCAGCACGGCACCTTTGTGGGCCGCATCGCCCAGGATCTGGGGTTGGAGGTGAGCGAGCTGGTGCCTCGGATGTTCCGGATGCTGTCCAAAGGAGAGAAGGACTATTTTGAGGTAAACCTGCAGAATGGGATCTTGTTTGTAAATTCCCGGATAGACAGGGAGGAGCTGTGTGCCAAGACTGCAGACTGTGTCCTTCATCTGGAGGTGATTGTGGAGAAACCTCTGAGGTTCTTCCATGTGGAGGTGGAAGTCAAAGACATGAATGACAATGCTCCCGTCTTCTCTGCCAGGGAACAGATCCTGAGCATGGCTGAACTCACAACAGCATCTGGTACCCGATTCCCTTTAAAGGGAGCCTCTGATGCAGATATTGGTACTAATGCTCTGTTAAGTTACAAACTCAGCCCAAACAAACATTTTGCTCTTGATTCAGGAAATGATGAAGATGATAGTAAATCTGTAGTACTTGTGTTAAAGGTTCCACTTGACAGAGAGGAGAGCCCTGTGCATCATTTAGTACTGACAGCCACTGATGGGGGTGAACCAAAACTCACAGGAACTGTTCAGCTAGTCATCAATCTGCTGGATGTAAATGACAACCCTCCTGTATTTAACCAATCTGTTTATAGGGTAAAGTTGCTAGAAAATACAGCTAGTGGGTCCTTAGTTATTACTCTGAATGCAACAGATTTAGATGAGGGGATTAATAGGGAAATCTCTTATTTTTTTACTGATAGCCTAGATTATGTCACAAAGTTGTTTGGTATAAAGTCTGATACTGGGGAAATCAGAGTTATTGGAAAATTGGATTACGAAGAAAGTAGGTTCTATGAACTTCCAATTGTTGCAGAAGATAAAGGCAGTTTTCCATTATCAGGGCACTGTAAAGTTCTCATTGAAGTGTTGGACATGAATGACAATATTCCAGAATTATCTGTGAATTCTCTCTCTGTGCCACTGCCAGAGGACTCCCCTCCAGGGACTGTGGTAGCCATCCTCAGTGCTTCTGACAGGGATTCTGGCACCAATGGACAAATCAGCTGTTTCCTCTTGCCCCCTGGAGTACCCTTCAAACTCGAGTCCACATTCAAGAACTACTACTCCCTGATTGTTGGTGCAGTCCTAGATCGAGAGCAGGTGGCTGAGTACAGGATGGTTGTGACAGTGGAAGATCAGGGCGTTCCACCCCTGTCTTCTAGCATCAGCCTCTTAGTGCCTATCAGTGACATAAATGATAATGCTCCAGCCTTCACACAGCCCTCCTACACAGTCTTTGTGAAGGAGAACAATCCCCCTGGTGCTCACATCTTCACAGTATCTACCTTGGACCCAGACGTAGCTGAGAATGCCCTGATCACCTATTGGATAGACGAGAAGCTGTGGCCATTGTCAAGCTACATCTCTGTACATTCGGAGAGTGGAAAGGTCTATGCTCTGCAGTCCTTGGACTATGAGGAGTTGAAACTACTGGAGTTCCAGGTGAGAGCGAAGGATGCTGGAATGCCCTCCTTGTGTGGCAATGCGACTGTTCAGGTTTTTGTGCTGGATGAGAACGACAATGCACCTGTCATGTCAGGATCATCAGAAGAGAACCTGATTCTTCTAGTGGTCCCCGTGATGCCTGGGCATATTGTAGGCAAGATCCATGCCCTGGATGCAGATTCTGGATACAATGCGTGGCTCAGGTACGAACTGCTTGAAGAAAGCAGTGGTCCATGGTCTGTGGGGCAGTATAGCGGTGAGGTGAGTACCAAATATCCTCTGGATGAATCAGAAGGAGGCAAAATCCAGAATGTTCTGGTTCTGGTGAAGGACCATGGGAAGCCTCAGCTCTCAGCCACAGCCACCCTGAGTGTATCACTGGTGACAAGTGGTCAGACAATCAAAACGGATATTAATCTTCGAAGGTCAGGGGAGAGCTTTGTGCCCCTGGTGGACTCGATCAACGTCTATCTGATCATTGCCATCTGCTCTGTTTCCAGCCTCTTCTTGCTGGCCATTCTCATCTACATGGCCCTGCGATGCCACTGCAAGGCAAAGGAATCCATGGTTTATGGCCCTGGCATGGCCACCCTGGTCTGTGCCAGTGAAGTGGGCAGCTGGTCCTATTCCAATCGCCACAGCCACATCCTGGCAGGGGTGAGCACAGAGGCTGGTGCCAAGAGCGACCTCATGATTTTCAGTCCCAACATTCCTGTCTTTTCAGATAACGGGGAACTAATCAATGGGGTTGATGTTCCCCCAGATTCTGCTAAAAAGGTGAGTCTAGCTCTTGGAGTCCTTCTCATCCACCCAGCATCCTATTTTAATACTTATGATTTAGGATTAGTCTTGGGACAATGTTGTGTTTGAATTGTTATCTTTTGACACTGATGGTAAATAAATTTACAAATTTACAAATCACTAATACTTTTTTATGAAGAAATATTTTTCCAATTTGAGAAGCTATAGGAAGATACGAAGAAAAGTTTGTAGTTTACTTGACAGTAAGTGAATCTGTCTTATAATAACAGTAAACCTAAGTAGACTCTTCACCTGATATAATCATTTTGCTCTGCCAAGCTATTTTTTATCTTTGTCTTGTTTACAGGTGGGCTTTACTGAATTATTTTTCTTTTGTTGATAATTTTATTATTTGATGAATCAGTTCTCAATGTGATGCCTCTTTTTGTGACAATATTTATGGCTAGCATAAATTGCAAACCTTAAAACTTCATTAATCTGCTAGATGACACAGAACTTTATTTGTAAGTTTGTCGTCAACTTAGTATGTTTTTTTTGGAGTGGGGAAGGATTATGTCATATTAAAACCCAGGTCTTTATCTTACGTAGCTGAACGAATAATCCGAGAGAATAGATGATGTATGAGGGGATTGAAGGAGGGAATCTTCAACAAAATAAAATTTCGGGATCTAAGGTTTTGACAGCTCAGCAGTGTTTCCCCACCTTGCCAAGTTGTAGATGTGTGGTCCTGAGCTTCCCGAATTCTCAGTAAAGGGCAGTTGACAGGGAAATCTGAGCCTGCAAGCCTACATAGCTGAAAATGATGGAGCTCAGGGAATACCTGTTGTATTCTGAGAGGCTCATGGAGCAATTAAGCAGTAAAGGCTAAAAATCTGCTTGGATTTTTCAAGAACGTGTCAAATGGGGACTTTATTCATTTAATCAGACATTTTTCTCAGTACGGATGTGCTTTGCCAGTCCTTTACTTCTGTGAGGTGGTGTTTTTTTTTATCTTCACAATCTATTTTGTAAGCCTGGGATGTCTTGGTGGTCCCCCATCTACATACAGTTCAGCCATGTTTACTTTCTTGAGATCAGCCAAGGTCAGCTGGGTGATCTCTTACTCTAAGAGTTACTCAACTTATTGAAATTGTAGGAATGGTATGAACATCTAACATACTGATTTCACCAAGTCATTAGACAAAGTATACTGTAACTTTCTGATTAATAAGCTTGTTAAATGTGAACCTGATACCTTGCTAATTCAATGAATCTATAGCTGAGTTGAAATATGTATTGAAAGAATACTGATCAAAAACTCATAGAATCATAGGACTTCAAAGGACCTTGGAAGTCTCCTAGTCTAGCCGGCTGCTCAAGGTAAGAGACCATATATATATACCGTCCTGGACAAATATTTGTCGAGTCTATTCCTGAAAAGCTATAGGAATTAAGCATTCACAACTCCAGGAGGCAACTTTTTCCCTTGATTAATTGTTTTCATTGTCAGGAGATTTTTCCTTAGTTGGATCTCCCTTTAATATGTTTCCACCCATACTTCTTGCTTTCTAGTACTTTGGAGAATAAATCCATCCTGTTTTCTCTGTGACAGCCCATCAAGTAGTGGAAATCTGCTTGATGTCATCCCTAGTCCTTCTCTCCATTAGACTAGACATACCCAATCCCTGCAACCATTCATTGCGTACTTTCGTCTCCAGTCTCCTAATCATCTTTATTGTCTTCCCTGCACTTTCTTTTCCCCCCTGCTGATTAACCATGGATTAACCATGACACTATTTATGTTCACAAAGAAGAGGGAGTCAAGCTATTCTCCAAGGCGCCTGAGGGCAGGACAAGAAGTAATGGATGGAAACTAGTCAAGGAGAGAAGCAACCTGGAACTGAGGAGAAACTTCCTGACAGTTAGAACAATTAACCAGTGGAACAACCAGCCTCCAGAAGCGGTGAATGCTCCAACACTGGAAGTTTTTAAGAAGAGACTGGACAGCCACATGTCCGAAATGGTATAGGGTTTCCTGCCTGAGCAGGGGGTTGGACTCGATGACCTCCAAGGTCCCTTCCAACTTTATTATTATTATTATTATCCACAGCCTAATGTGGGTTTGGCCAAGGAGTGAAACATGGTTTCCCATGAAAGTTGAAGGACTAGGGGTGACATGATAGCAGTGTTTCAATATCTAGAGCCCTGCCATAAAGAAGAGGGGGTCAACTTATTCTCCAAAGCACCCAAAGACAGAACAAGAAGCAATGGATGGAAACTAATTAAGGAGAGAATCAACCTAGAAATAAGGAAACATTTCCTGACAGTTAGAATAATTAATCAGTGGAATGGCTTGCCTCCAGAAGTTGTGGGTGCTCCATCACTGGAAGTTTTTAAGAAGAGACTGGACAGGCATTTGTCTGAAATGGAACAGAGTCTCCTGCTCAAACATGGGGTTGGATTAGAAGATCTCCAACGTTCCTTCCAACTCTATTATTCTGTTATTCTTTTGTAGAGTGTTAACATCTTTTTTGTATCCTGGTGACCAAAACTGGATATAGTATTTTAAGTGTGGTCTTAGCAATGCAGTATCAAGTTGACCTAGCACTTCATTTGATCTTGACTCTGACCCTCTCTTGATGCAGCCTAGGACTGCATTGGGTTTTGTTTTTTTGGGCAGCTGCAAGACACTGCTGGCTCATATTTACATGATTGTCCACTAGGACAGGGCTTTTCAACCTTTTCACAGATTGTACCACTTTTAGGACATGACAATATTTGAGTACCACCAGTGCTTAGCAAGGTGTCAAAAACTTGATGACTAAAAAAAGGGGGGGTGGGTGGGTTTTACTGATTAGATTCATTTGTTGTTATAGAAATGGCTAGTTTATAATATTATGGAAAAGTAAAAAGTTGAGGTTCAAAGTTAATGCTTCCTTCTACTGCAACAGAGGAAGTCTCCTCCTCACTTTCCCCGCCTTTTTCCTCCCCACTGTGTCCTACTATTTGCTTTTGTATTTTTGTATTTTATTCTATAATCTAATAAAATATTACAAACTGTAGAAAAAAGGGAAAAGTACCAGTTTTAATTTCTTTGGTGGCTGTTCCTTTGCTGAATCACTTTCCCTTTGCACTGACAAATATATGATGAATTTATCCATGTTTATTAATATGCACCACTATCAGCTAGCTCAGAGGTCTTCAAACTTGGCACTTTTAAGACTTGTGGATTTCAACTCTCAGAATTCCTCAGCCATCATGGCTGGATGAGGAATTCTGGGAGTTGAAGTCCACAGGTCTTAAAGTTGCTAAGTTTGTAGACCCCTGAGCTAGCTGGTTGGCCCTTCTTAGCTCTCCTTCCACAGTCTAGTAAGAATGCACCCCCCCCAATCCCTTCACTGTACCCTTAAAGACACAGGAATCAAGTGCAAATCAAGAAAGGTTCACAAAATAAAGAAACACATAAATTCCATTTGTTTTTTTTTTCTCTTTAAGCTGCCCCAGGCGTGTCACATGTCACAATGTTGCAATCCGAGACTGAAAGGCTCCGGCAATTGTGAAAAGCTTTTAAATTAAGCCTGTTTACCTTCAAAGAAAACTCTAAAAGCCATAGACCAGACATGTCAAACTTGCGACATCACGGGATGTCACGTGACATATCGGAGCTTTTCCCCCATTGCCGGCAATGTGGGCGCGGTTTCCTGGTGATGCGTCCGGCCCGTGAGCCGGCAGTTTGACACCCCTGCCATAGACAGGCTCGAGATAAGGGGGTAAAACTAATTACATTTGTTTAAAGGGATTAAACCTACGGAAGCCAACACTTTGGACTCATTGCTAGCCTAAAATGCAGACTAAAATATTCCAATAACTAAAGCACACAAAGGAGCCTCTGAATTACAAAATGCTGTAAAAACTGTACAAAAATCCTTATGGTAACCCAATCAAGCTGCCAGCTGATCCAGAACTAAATAAACCCACCTCCTTTCCGACATGCTGGCTTTTCATTTCATCAGCGCTGATTGCATTCTCCTGGCTGGAGAAAACAACCAGGGGACCTTTTCTTCCAGCAACAGCTGCTACTTCTTCTCTGTCCCTGTTTCCTTCCTGCCTGCTGACGTCTCCTTCTCTTTCCCTATTGTCTTTTTTTCCCTTTCCCGCCCAAACCACCTCCTTTTATAGCCTCTCCTCTCCTCCCCCCCTTTTCTTCAGTTCACCTCCAGCTCCCATGCTGCTTCTGGAAGTGCCAGTCATCTGGAGCAGGGATGTCAAACTGCCGGCCCGCGGGCTGGATGCGTCACGAGGAAACCACGCCCACCCCATTGCTGGCAATGGGGAAAAAGGTCCGATACGTCGCACAACATCATGTGACGTTGCGAGTTTGACATGTCTGATCTGGAGCCAATCAGCTGGAGCCCTGTCGGCTTCTGGGGCTTCTGCCGAGCCCAGAGAGTCCTGCAGCTCCAGCTCCCTCAGGCTTGGGTTGCTTTGGCTCATTCTCCTCCCCTGCTACACTTGGCTAGCAGTCACATACCACCTGCCACATGGCAAAGTACCACAGGTGGTACGCGTACCACCGGTTGAAAAGTCCTGCACTAGGACACCTAGATCCCTCTCACAGTTACTGCTGTTGAGCCAGGTACCCCCTATTCTATACCTGTGCATTAGGTTTTTCTTGCCTAAGTGTAAGACCTTTTCTTACCACTGAATTGCATTTTGTTGGATAGGGCCCAGTGTTCAATTCTGTCAAGGTCCTTCTAGATCTTGAACCTATGTTCTACAGTGTTGACTATTTCTCCCAGCTTGGTGTTGTCTGCAGATTTGATGAATTCCCCTTCTATCCCCTTATGTAAATTCTTTATGAAGATGTTGAAGAGTACTGGGCCTAATACAGAAGTTTGAGATAGCCCACTATGTGCTTCCCTCCATTTATATGTATTTCTTTTAAGAACTACAGTTGAGTGCAGTTGGTCGGCCAGTTAAAAGTCCATCTGGTAATTTTTCTATCTTACCGAGAAGTGGGCTGTGGTCTACTTTGTCAAATGCCTTACTGTATAAGTCAACTATGTCCACAGTATTTCCCTCATCCACAAGTTTAATGACTTTGTGGAAAAAATGCAATAAATTTTGTCTGGCATGATCTGCTGGCTTCTGGGTTCCTAAATGTTTGCAGATTCGTTGCTTGATTATCTTTTTCAAGATCTTCTCAGTTATTGATATCAGGCTGTTTGGTGTGTAGTTTCCTGGATCCATTCCCCCCCCCCCCATTTTGAACATTGGAACAACATCAGCTCTTTTCCAGTCCTCTTGTAATTCACACATGCTCCAGGATCTTTGAAAGATATGGTTCAGTGGTTCCAAGATCATGCCTGCCAGCTCCTTCAGAATTTTGAGATTTAATCCATCTGGTCCTTCTGATTTGGACTTGTCTAGAATGGTCAGGTGTTCTCTTACCATTGTCTTGCCTATTTTGACTTGTATTCTTAGTCTGTCTTTTATGGTACTGCTTTTGATAGGTTGGACTATTTTTCCCTTTTATGTAAAGAAAAAGGAAAAGATGCAAAGAATGAATTAAGCATTTTCGCTTTCTCCCTGCTGCCCATCACCTCCTTGCCATCTTCTCCCATCTATGGACCAGTTGTTTCCTTGTCTTTTTTCTTGTTTTTCACTTGTTGAAAGAAATGTTGAAAGATTTACACGTTGAAAGAAATATTAGACATAGCCAGTTCCCTCAACCATTCATCATATGGTTTAGCTTCCAGTATCTTAATCATCTTTGTTGCTCTCCTCCGCACTCCTTCTAGAGTTGCAACATCTTTTTTGTATTGCGGTGACTTGAATTGCATGCAATATTCCAAGTGTGGCCTTACTAGTGTGGTATTAAGCAGTATTATCACTTCTTGTGACCTTGATGCTGTCCCTCTGTTTGATGCATCGTAGGACTGCAACGGCTCTTTTGGCAGCTGCAGCACACTGCTGGCTCATACTTGAATAGGTCCACTAGGACACCTAGATCCCTCTCACAGTTAATACCGTTGAGCCAAGCGTCACCTATTCTGTACCTGTGCATTTGGTTTTTCCTGAGTGCAGGACCTTACTTTTCTCACTGCATCTTGTTGGATAGGGCCCAGTGCTCGAGTCTGTCAAGATCCTTCTGGATCTTGAGCCTCTCTTCCAAAGAGCTAGCAAATCATCAAACTGAAGGCAAGTATTCCAGAGTGAAACTTCTGTGGCAGTAGATCCCAAGGCTTGCAACTTTACGTACTAAATTTATTTTTGTTTTTGTCATTTTAGGAGAGGAAAGTAGGGAGGCAGGGAATATATCAGAAAGGTATACTTAAAACAAAGGAAAAATGGAGAAAAGGAAACAAGACATACTATACTTGAAATTTAATAATTAATCCTTGATCATATAGAATCACATAATATTGACCAGTCTTTATATCATGTAAATAAAGATAAATCCCTATTTCTTAATAGAGTGATGAATTCAATTTTTTCACTATAATTCTAAATATCTTCAAACGGTATTTTTCTTTCCAAAACCGTTGTAACAAAGTTACAAGTATTAAACTAAAATGCAATAATACTGAGGCAAGTCTAAAATCTGTATATGTGTGCCCTTCAATATTTTATCTTTTTTGGTACAGTGAACAATTAATATTTGTTACATGCACGGACAAACATTCATTGTCATTTCTATGCTTGGGCAACTATCTGAGCAAACAAAAACTACAGTAAAGGTTTATGTAAAAAGTCAGATAGATCCTCTTGATTCAAGGTTGACTTGTGATTGTGTTCATGAAATTTTCTTTACAGGCTAATGAAACTTGTTACGTGAGGTTATTATTCAATGACAGACTTGTTAAGTCACTTGAAATGAAATATAAAAGTGGAAATGTTTGAATTTCTGTACTTTTTTCTTCTCAGAAGATTTAGTACAAATTAGTATATGCTAAACGGGATCATATGAAAATAAGTTGTGGAAAAAGTGATAAAAAGCTTTGGAAAAAAAAGTAGTGCAGAATAAAAAAGGGAACAAAAGAAAACAATGCAAATGCAAAAACAGAGAAATAGATGCATAGTTTTTATACCAATGCAATATAATTTTCAAGGGATCACACAAATAGAATTTTGAAACTGGTTTCACTACCTAATTATTTATCGATTCTGAGGCAGGGACTTCATTAATAACTTAGAATGTTAAAAGATTTAGTTCAGAATGATATAAGCTAAAAAGGGGTCATATGAAATACACAGATTAGATTAATTGCAGCATATAATTTATTTCAGGAATAAGCCAGTCAAGACATCACCTGAGTTTTGAGAACTTGCTTTTTAAATTTGCCTAAAAGGTTCAAGAGCTGCATATCCAGCCAAGATCTCAGAAATAAAACTAAAAAGTATTTCTGCTTTCATAGCATTTGAATACCCTTATGCAGTTCTTTGGAATAAATGTTACACTGTTTGTGATCTTGGTCAAAAGTCTGATTCAAATGGTTTGCAACTAATTCAACTTCCTCTCACCTGTCTGGTGCTCGTCTATTGGGAACAATGGGAAAGATGACCAGAGAAGCAGACAAATATCCATTCCATTCCATTTCATGAAAGCACCAAGGGATCAATATAAGATCTAAATCAATATAATAGTTAAAAAACAAAAGAAGGAAAACTACACATCAGAGATACATAAAGGAACAGCAAGCCCTCGAAGGAAAAAAGTATCACAAGATGCTGAATAAAGAATGGAGGTCTGTTTTTCCATTTTGAACTGCGGTCACAAGAGGTCGCTGTTTCCTAAGGAAACCCTCTAAGTGAAACTGAAAATGCAGAGCCCCTCCCTTAAAGGGACCGACATTCCTGCCGGCCAGATCCACAAGGGAAATATCGAACAACACAGAAATCACAACAAGCCAAGTTCCAACCTATGAAAGCATTGCCAGCATGGCTGGGCTACGTGGGCTCTGCTCCTGACCCCTTCTTAGGCAAGGTATTTAGAGAAAAAGGGAAGAGCTTGCGGGTGCTGTGCCTGTGTCTGCGATGCTTACCTGGCCGAAGGGGCTGCTGCAGCTGCTTCTGCTCCAGACCGCCTGGAAAATGGGGAGCGGCCAGCTCCATTATTCTGTGCTGGAGGAATCCCAGCACGGCACCTTTGTGGGCCGCATCGCCCAGGATCTGGGGTTGGAGGTGAGCGAGCTGGTGCCTCGGATGTTCCGGATGCTGTCCAAAGGAGAGAAGGACTATTTTGAGGTAAACCTGCAGAATGGCATCTTGTTTGTAAATTCCCGGATAGACAGGGAGGAGCTGTGTGCCAAGACTGCAGACTGTGTCCTTCATCTGGAGGTGATTGTGGAGAAACCTCTGAGGTTCTTCCATGTGGAGGTGGAAGTCAAAGACATGAATGACAATGCTCCTGTCTTCTCTGCCAGGGAACAGATCCTGAGCATGGCTGAATTTGCAACATTTGTTACACGATTTCCATTAGAGGGAGCTTCTGATGCAGATATTGGTACTAATGCTCTATTGACTTACAAGCTCAGCCCAAACAACCATTTTGCTCTTGATTCAGGAAATAATGAAGATGAGAGTAAATCTGTAGTACTTGTGTTAAAGGTTCCACTCGACAGGGAGGAGAGCCCTGTGCATAATTTAGTACTGACAGCCACTGATGGGGGTGAACCAAAACTCACAGGAACTGTTCAGCTAGTCATCAATGTGCTGGATGTTAATGACAACCCTCCTGTATTTAATCAATCTGTTTATAGGGTAAAGTTGCTAGAAAATACAGCTAGTGGGTCATTAGTTATTACTCTGAATGCAACAGACTTAGATGAGGGGATTAATAGGGAAATCTCTTATTTTTTTAGTGACAGCTTAGCTCTTCGTGTCACAAAGATGTTTAGTATAAATTCTGATAATGGGGAAATCAGAGTGATTGGAAAATTGGATTATGAAGAAAGTAAATTCTATGAACTTCAAATTCTGGCAAAAGATAAAGGCAGTTTTCCATTATCAGGGCACTGTAAAGTTCTCATTGAAGTGTTGGACATGAACGACAATATTCCAGAATTATCTGTGAATTCTCTCTCTCTGCCATTGCCAGAGGACTCCCCTCCAGGGACTGTGGTAGCCATCCTCAGTGCTTCTGACAGGGATTCTGGCACCAATGGACAAATCAACTGTTTCCTCTTGCCCCCTGGAGTACCCTTCCAACTCGAGTCCACATTCAAGAACTACTACTCCCTGATTGTTGGTGCAGTCCTAGATCGAGAGCAGGTGGCTGAGTACAGGATGGTTGTGACAGTGGAAGATCAGGGCGTTCCACCACTGTCTTCTAGCATCAGCCTCTTAGTGCCTATCAGTGACATAAATGATAATGCTCCAACTTTCCCACAGCCCTCCTACACAGTCTTTCTGAAGGAGAACAATCCCCCTGGTGCTCACATCTTCTCAGTATCTGCCTCAGACCCAGACATAGCTGAGAATGCCCTGATCACCTATTGGATAGACGAGAAGCTGTGGCCATTGTCAAGCTACATCTCTGTACATTCGGAGAGTGGAAAGCTCTATGCTCTGCAGTCCTTGGACTATGAGGAGTTGAAACTGCTGGAGTTCCAGGTGAGAGCCAAGGATGCTGGAATGCCCTCCTTGTGTGGCAATGCGACTGTTCAGGTCTTTGTGCAGGATGAGAACGACAATGCACCAGTCGTGTCAGGATCTTCAGAAGAGAACCTGATTCTTCTAGTGGTCCCCGTGATGCCTGGGCATATTGTAGGCAAGATCCATGCCTTGGATGCGGATTCTGGCTACAATGCATGGCTCAGGTACGAACTGGTTGAAGAAAGCAGTGGTCCATGGTCTGTGGGCCAGTATAGCGGTGAGGTGAGTACCAAATATCCTCTGGAGGAATCAGAAGGAGGCAAAATCCAGAGTATTCTGGTTCTTGTGACGGACCATGGGAAGCCTCAGCTCTCAGCCACAGCCACCCTGAGTGTATCACTGGTGACAAGTGGTCAGACAATCAAAGCGGATGTTCAGCTCTCCAAGTCGGGAGAGAGCTTCATGTCTCTGGTGAATTCAATCAACATCTATTTGATCATTGCCATATGCTCTGTTTCCAGCCTGTTCCTGCTGGCTGTTTTTGTTTATATGGCTCTACGATGTCAGTCTAAGGCAAAGGGAGCCATGGTGTATGGTCCTGGCACGGCCACCCTGGTTTGTGCCAGTGAAGTGGGCAGCTGGTCCTATTCCAATCGCCACAGCCACATCCTGGCAGGGGTGAGTGCAGAGACTGGTGTCAGGAATGATCTTATGATTTTCAGTCCCAACATTCCTGTTTCTGCAGATAATGGGGAACATAGAAATGGGAGTGAACTGCTTCCAGATACATCTAGAGAGGTAAGTTATCCTACTTGAAATTCTTTCAACTTGATATTTTCCTACTGCCAATTTTGGAACAGTGCAATATGTGTTCCATCATTTTATCATAGATAATTTTTATAGAAATTAATTGCTGAAAATCTGTTAATAGTTTGTTTCCTAACTTAAGTAACTCTTTTACGTATGCCTAGTAGTCTTTCTGATTAAATATTTTTGAAATGGGAGTGGCCACAAATAGATCAGTCAGCCAATTTTTTCTTCTCTTCTACTCCATTATAAAGAAATATGTTCATTGTCTGCCAGATTCTTTAGTTTGTAATTCATCTATGAATCTCTAAATGGGACTCTAGTGCAGTACTGATTTTCCTTTTGTCGATACACTGATTCTTTAATGAATGGAATACAAATTTTCAATTACATTTTTTAAACATATTGTGTTTTTTAAGCACAGTTTGCAAACTTTTAAAAATGATTAAAACATTTTTTGTTGCGTCCTCACTTAGGACTTCCAATTTAGCGACCATTCAGAGTTATGATATCACTGAATGAGGAAACTTAACCACTGGTCCTCGTAGTTGTGGCCATCATAGTAGCATTTCTGCTGTGATTTGATCACATATCTTGCACTTGGTGATGGGCTCTCAGTTATGATGGCTGCAATAACCTGAGGCCGTATGTTTGCTCTTTGTGCTCTTCACTATTGGCTTCTGACAAAGTCAGTGGGAAAGCTTGCAGGAAGTTGCTGACGGCAGCCCCCTGACACGGCGTGCTTAAGGACTCAGAGGGATTGGCTTAACGGCAGCATCTGGGACAGCTGCAACTGCTATCATAAGTTGAGGTGACCACGTGTGACACTGTCCTTTTCTGACCATGTGGCTTTTAGTGATGGGGTTGCTTGTCCCAACTACCACTGTTAAGCAAGGACTACCAGTATTGTGAAGTTCCTCACTGGCTGAAAAAAAATGATTCATCAACAACACTCACATTATATATGTTGACTAGACTATCCTATTTCTGGAATAAAAGTCATCCAAGATTATGTTGCACAGGAAATCAATTTTTCTTCAATGTAAGTGGCCTTGTTAAAAATAAATGTTTCTTATAAGGATTATTTAACAGAATAACAGAGTTGAAAGAAGCCTTGGAGGTCTGAATTATGATACTGGATAGAAATTTTGAAATAGACATTTGAGGTTCATCAATCCGAATTCCTCCAAAGCTTTACACTCTATTCCTGTATTAAGCCTTTGCCCCCCCTCAAGTCCTCTGTGCTGCCTCATCATGCTAGGAAGTTGCTCCTGGGAGAGGAAGTGAAGAGTACCAGCAGTTTATTCCAAGGATATATAATCCCAGCAGGGTCACCAAGGTGTGAAGGTAATCCCATTTGCCCAGCTAAAGCAAGCAGGCTCCCACATGGGGCAACAATGATATAGGAAGATGCAGGAGGCTAATAATTACTTTAGTGATAAGGGCAAAGGCATAATTACACACTGTGCAGGAATATATCACTCTAGTATTCTGCCAAAATAACCACATAGGTAGAAAATATAAAGTGATAGACAATACAATGCCAGATGCCTCCAACTGAATGGCATTCAACAGGCTACTGAGGAAGAGCTGGGAATCTTTTAGAACATTTATGACATGACTAGATTAAAGTTTTTAGGATGTCTAATTGCTGATGTTGCTATGCAAGAAAATAAAATCTGAAGCTGTAAAGACAGAATTATAGTGAGAACATGAAACATAGGAGTCATGAATATGAGAAAGTTTAAGATAGTGAAAGATGAAATTAATCAAGTACACATTGACATCTTAGGATCAGATAACTGAAATAGGTCAGAACTGGACACTTTCAGTCAGGATCATACTATTTAGTGCTCAGGACATGAAAGACAAGGAAGGAATCAGGAAGGTTACAGTAAGAAAAGTACTTGGATAGAAAGCAGTCACAATAACTGAATAATTAGGCTTTGTGGAGAACCTTTTAATATGATGATTATCCAAGTTTAAGCTGCAGGCACTAGTGCAGAAAAAGAGGAGGTTGATGAATTTTATGGTCATGTTCAGACTGAAATAAAACAATTCTAGTAAGATGTGTTGTCTATGGTGGGGAACTAGAATGTTACAACTGGAAATAATTAAGGAGGGCGATGTAATTGGACCGTGTGGCCTAGGAAACCAAAATGATGCAGGAGAACCACTTTTCAATATCTGCGAATAGAAAGATTTCTTCTTGGCTAACGTAGTCTTCTAGCAGTCAAAATGATGCCTATATACATGAACATCATTCCAAGGAGAACACAAGACAATTGGAAGTTCCAAGTAAAATTCAAGTTCCAAGTAAAAAAGAAACCCAACCAGTTTCCATAGTATAATCATAACCTACCATTTTCAAGAAGAATATCCAGAATCACTTTGAAATTCTTAACCTCATTGATAAGGAAGCAGAGGAACTGTTTGAATGAAATCAAAGAAGTTGTTAAGGATGAATGTGAAAAGAGACTGCCAAAGACCAAGAAATATGAGAAAATATGGATATCAGAACTCTGGAAATTGCCAAAAAGGGAAGAGAAGCCAAGGGCAAGAAAAACAAAGATATCAGGAAGAAACTTAACAAAGAATTTCAAAAAGCTATTAAAAGACACAAACCATATTACAACAATGTCTGCAAATATATGAAGATGGAAACAGATATGGAAAAACAGAAAAGTCTTCCAAAAGTTTTTCAAACTCAAAAGGAAGTTCTAACATTGAATTGGTATGCTAAAGGGTACCAATAAACAGCGAGAAATTGATTCACAACAGATCAAACAAAGATGGGAAAAGTCCATTGAAATTCTTGCAAGAGAAATGTCTACATCCAACATACTTAGAAAATATTCTTTACTTCTAACAATCTCTAGTACTAGAAGATAGATCAGCAATATGTTCATTACAAATTTGGAAGGCTACAGGAATATTTGGAGAGTCTACAGAAATGCAGTAAGCAACAGAAGATGAATCTCTAAAGGTTCTAACAAAACTATAGCTGCAACTCTGAAGAATTACACAATGGTCAATAGATGGGAAGAGAGTAATCTGTATATAAATGTAAAAAAAAAAAAGGAGACTTAATAGGATAATCACACAACATCCTTTAATTCACATGTTGGAAAATCATGCTTAAATAAATCTAATCTGACCCAGACTAGAACTTTAAGTGGAAAGGGAGATGCCAGATGTTCAATATGGCTTTAGAAAAGGCTGAAGAACAAGAGACATTATTGCTGATACACTCTGGATAATTGAGAAAGCCAAGAAATACCAAAAAGAATATAGAAAAACCTTCAGTTATGTTCAGCTGTGGAATGTGCTTAAGAAAATGGGAACCTTCATATGAAATCTATATACAGGTCAGGAAGCCAGAGTCTGGAAGGAGCATGGTGAGACTCACTCCAGATTAGCGGTGAGACAAACCTGTATATTCTCCCCTTGTGTTTTTCACCTATAGACTGAATGTATATTATTGGAACCAGACTGAAAGAACATGAATACAGTTTTAAAACTGGAGGAAGAAACGTCAATAACCTGCATTATGCTGATAATATTACTTTGACAGCTGAACAGCTGAATGACCTGAAAACTTTAGTAATGAAAATCATATTGAAAAAAATTGGCCTACAATTAAAGAAGACCAAACTAATGACATGTACATTAACCAGGCTTGGAGTTGATAATGAAGATTTTGACACTGGGGGTAGTAGCTTTCATCTTTTAGGACTGACTATTAACAAAAAGGAATATACAGTGAAAAAAATATTCCCTTGCGATAGTACGTATCTTAGGAGACAGAAGAGCTATAGATTAGACAAAGGTCAGAGAAACAGCAATTGAGTTCCCAGAAGCAATGGGAGTGTGACAGATGTCTCTCTAGTTTCTTGGATTGTAAAGGCAAGGGGGGGAGGACATTGTACTTTCAGACTTGCAAGATATGTTATTCTTACAAGGTAAGCCAGATAAGAAGCATCCCCAGAAGTACTAGCTCCAATTTTATTATTAGGATACATTAACAGAATCTTGCAATTGTTGCAAGAAACTTATTGACTAGTGACTTAGAATGTCTTCTAGAATCACCTAAAAATTATTTTGGCAATATAATAGTGGTAAGAAATAACATTTTTTAGACTCAGCAATAGTTGGGTGATGCTAAAAAAAGTGCTGTAACAGGCTAATCAGTGGAAAGGACCAAAAATTACTACCCTTTAGAAATACAAATTAGTGCAGAAAATTAATTATCTATTTCATCAGTATATATGATTGCATCAGGTAAAACTGCTTCTTCTAAAAAAACTATATCATTAAGGTGGAGGTTCTGAATGATGACTTGTGAGGTTCAAAAAAGGGGTTAGGTGACACTATCTATGTAACGTTTGTCACATTCTTAAGTATTATCAGATACTTGCCTTTGTGCAATATTATTCAAAGGATTATGGCAAAAAAATGGGAATATACTTCTAAATTTAGAAAAGTGCCCTCAATTAAAACAAATCCTATGTCCAATGGAAGGCTTAGCCAGTCAATTTCTGTCTTGATATGAAAAATATATTTCAGGAATAAAGTCAGTTAAGATATCACATGAGTTTGAGAACTTGCCCTGCTTGTAATTTGCCTAAAAGATTCAAGAGCTACATATCCAGCTAAGACTCAGACCGGTAATTCGAAAAGTAATTCTGGTCATAGCCCTCGAAGGAAAAAGAATCACGGGCTGAATAAAGAATGGAGGTCTGTTTTTCATTTTGAAATTCAGTCACAAGAGGTCGCTGTTTCCTAAGGAAAGCCTCTAAGTGAAACTGAAAATGCAGAGCCCCTCCCTTAAAGGGACCGACATTCCTGCCGGCCAGATCCACAAGCGAAATATCGAACAACACAGAAATCACAACAAGCCAAGAACCAACCTATCAAAGCATTGCCAGTATGGTTGGGCTATGTAGGCTCCGCTCCTGACCCCTTGAAGGCAAGGTATTTAGAGAAAAAAGAGAAGAGCTTGCGGGTGCTGTGCCTGTGTCTGCGATGCTTACCTGGCCGAAGGGGCTGCTGCAGCTGCTTCTGCTCCAGACCGCCTGGAAAATGGGGAGCGGCCAGCTCCATTATTCTGTGCTGGAGGAATCCCAGCACGGCACCTTTGTGGGCCGCATCGCCCAGGATCTGGGGTTGGAGGTGAGCGAGCTGGTGCCTCGGATGTTCCGGATGCTGTCCAAAGGAGAGAAGGACTATTTTGAGGTAAACCTGCAGAATGGGATCTTGTTTGTAAATTCCCGGATAGACAGGGAGGAGCTGTGTGCCAAGACTGCAGACTGTGTCCTTCATCTGGAGGTGATTGTGGAGAAACCTCTGACGTTCTTCCATGTGGAAGTGGAAGTCAAAGACATTAATGACAATGCTCCCGTCTTCTCTGCCAGGAAAAAGATCCTGAGCATATCAGAACTGATACCAGGTACCCAGTTCTCCTTGGAAGGGGCTTCTGATGCAGATATTGGTACTAATGCGCTGTTAACCCACAGGCTCAGTCCAAACAACCATTTTGTTTTGGATTCAGGAAATGATGAAGATGGGAGTAAATCTGTAGTACTTCTGTTAAAGGTTCCACTTGACAGAGAGGAGAGCCCTGTGCATCATTTAGTACTGACAGCCACTGATGGGGGTGAACCAAAACTCACAGGAACTGTTCAGCTAGTCATCAATGTGCTGGATGTAAATGACAACCCTCCTGTATTTAACCAATCTGTTTATAGGGTAAAGTTGCTAGAAAATACAGCTAGTGGATCATTAGTTATTACTCTGAATGCAACAGATTTAGATGAGGGGATTAATAGGGAAATCTCTTATTTTTTTAGTGATAGCCTAGTTCTTCATGTCACAAAGATGTTTAGTATAAATTCTGATAATGGGGAAATCAGAGTGATTGGGAAATTGGATTATGAAGAAAGTAAGTTCTATGAACTTCCAATTGTAGCAGAAGATAAAGGCAATTCTCCATTATCAGGGCACTGTAAAGTTCTCATTGAAGTGTTGGACATGAATGACAATATTCCAGAATTATCTGTGAATTCTCTCTCTGTGCCATTGCCAGAGGACTCCCCTCCAGGGACTGTGGTAGCTATCCTCAGTGCTTCTGACAGGGATTCTGGCACCAATGGACAAATCAACTGTTTCCTCTTGCCCACTGGAGTACCCTTCCAACTCGAGTCCACATTCAAGAACTACTACTCCCTGATTGTTGGTGCAGTCCTAGATCGCGAGCAGGTGGCTGAGTACAGGATGGTTGTGACAGTGGAAGATCAAGGTGTTCCACCACTGTCCTCTAGCATCAGCCTCTTAGTGCCTATCGGTGACATAAATGATAATGCTCCAACTTTCCCACAGCCCTCCTACACGATCTTTCTGAAGGAGAACAATCCCCCTGGTGCTCACATCTTCACAGTATCTGCCTCGGACCCAGACGTAGCTGAGAATGCCCTGATCACCTATTGGATAGATGAGAAGCTGTGGCCATTGTCAAGCTACATCTCTGTACATTCGGAGAGTGGAAAGCTCTATGCTCTGCAGTCCTTGGACTATGAGGAGTTGAAACTGCTGGAGTTCCAGGTGAGAGCCAAGGATGCTGGAATGCCCTCCTTGTGTGGCAATGCGACTGTTCAGGTCTTTGTGCAGGATGAGAACGACAATGCACCTGCCGTGTCAGGATCATCAGAAGAGAACCTGATTCTTCTAGTGGTTCCCGTGATGCCTGGGCATATTGTAGGCAAGATCCATGCCTTGGATGCGGATTCTGGCTACAATGCGTGGCTCAGGTATGAACTGGTTGAAGAAAGCAGTGGTCCATGGTCTGTGGGCCAGTATAGCGGTGAGGTGAGTACCAAATATCCTCTGGATGAATCAGAAGGAGGCAAAATCCAGAATGTTCTGGTTCTGGTGACGGACCATGGGAAGCCTCAGCTCTCAGCCACAGCCACCCTGAGTGTGTCACTGGTGACAAGTACCCAGGACATCAAAAAGTATAATCAACATCCAATATCTGGAGAGACCTTCATGCCCCTGGTGAACTCAATCAACGTCTATCTGATCATTGCCATCTGCTCTGTTTCCAGCCTCTTCTTGCTGGCCACTCTCATCTACATGGCCCTGCGATGCCACTGCAAGGCAAAGGAATCCATGGTTTATGGCCCTGGCATGGCCACCCTGGTCTGTGCCAGTGAAGTGGGCAGCTGGTCCTATTCCAATCGCCACAGCCACATCCTGGCAGGGGTGAGCGCAGAGGCTGGTGCCAAGAGCGACCTCATGATTTTCAGTCCCAACATTCCTGTCTTTGCAGATAATGGGGAAGTTAGGAATGGGACAGAATTGCTCCCAGATTCAGCTAAAGAGGTGAGTTGGTCTGGTTTTAGAGTTTTTGACATCCATTCAAAATCATATTTCTGGGCTAACAATTTTGGATCATCTCTATACAAAATGTGTCTTCTGATAATTGTTATCCCTAAAATCACAATATATAAATAAAAAGATAGGTAATTCTTATTTCCAGGGAAATATTTTTTGGAATGGCTTGGTAGAAAAAGATCCTTTTCGAAAATGTATTTTATTTAACAGTGACTAGCTTTGTCTTTCAAAAGTAAAAAATAAATAAAATCTTCACTGTACCCGGCTATTTTGATCTTTTGTTTATAATTCACCTGCTGAAAAAATATTCTGAATTGTTAAATTCTTTTTGGGTTTTTTTTTTTTTAAATTGACATTTCTACTTTTTATAATTTTTTTTTTAAAAAAATTAGATAATTTTAATACTTTTAAGTAATTAAAGTACATTTTAATACATTAAAGTCCTTTCAAATTAAAAAAAATAATCCTTTTCAGTGAAAATGGGAACATAGATTCTGATTTTGCACTACAAGAGAATCCTTGGTGACTGTCTAGTGCAGGGGTGTCAAACTGCCGTTCCGCGGGCCGGATGCATCATAGTGAAATCGCGCCCACCCCATTGCCGGAAAAAAGTCTTGAAACATCGCGACATGTCACGTGATGTTGCGAGTTTGACACCCCTGGTCTAGTGCAACGACTGTTCACAGTTACAACAGTGATGAAAAAGTAACTTTGTGTCTAGTCCTCACATTTATGACTTTCACAGGTCTATAAGGAAAGGAAACCTGAAGGAAGATCATAAGCACAGTAAGTTTTACTTAGCGACCATTTAATTTAATGACTGAGTTGCCAGTCCTAATTGTGGTTGCTAAACGAGGACTATCTACTGTATACGTACTTGCATAAAGTAGGTTTGAAGTTTTGATAATAAATGAAGAGCCAAAATTGGATGTATTAGTTCTTTTCTAAATCAAGAAATTGATTTGTACATCAACAATCATTCTTCTGTTTATATTTCATCTAATAAACAGATGGGATATTAGTAGTGACACCCTTTCTTCTTTCATTTCTTTAAGAGCTCCCCAGTCGTATCATAGACACAGTTCACTCAGATAAGAAACTTCTTCACAGACAATAATGCCTCTTTTTTAAAACATTATTTGTGTCTGGACATGGATTCATCACCATATCAGGCCCTGTGCGGAGCCCATTGGGCAGCAAAGGCTTGCCCGCTATTTTGATCATTCCCAGCATCTTCGGCATCGCCCCAAGGGACATTAGTAATCTTAAGATCTTCCTCTAAGTGTTATGGCGCCTGGTTTTCCCAAGGCCAGCCTGCTTTCCTCTTTTCTCCAGAAGGCATCCAACGTAGTGCAATTTTTGGATGCCAATCTTCAGGCACACGTAAGCTGTGACCAATAAGCTGCATTTGATGTTCATTCACAGTTCTCAATAGGTGTTCTAAATCTGATCTTCGTAGTACGTCTTCATTAGTGATGTGGTCACGATGTGAGATCTGGAGGATTACTTTTAAAATATTATTAAGTTGCTAGGTTTAATAAGTTTAGTTAATAGGTTTAAAATATATATCTTAGTTGAGGAGTGTTGGTTTGTTTGCAATTTTTGATTGTCAAATGTTGTTAAAAGTTTCTTACATGGTATGATATATAGCAGTAAGTCTTAAAAATAAAAAACAAAAATGCAAAGCCAAAACTGAAAAGAGAAGCTAAAAACCAAAACAAAGAACTTGTTCTGCCTTGACGTCAAACATATTGAAAATATAGTGTAGAATTCTCTCCCCTCAACTATCCAGGTGGTCCAGTACCCAGGGGCTCCTTTTCTACTGCAATGGCTGAGACCAATAAACTTCTCTGGATAAAGAACAACTTTTTCAGAATCCAGGGGTAAAGAAAAATCACTGGAGAGAAATATATGTTTGGTCATCTTTTGCTTTTAACAAAACACATTTTGTTAAATTGCCTGGATTTCAGAATTATTGCTGAAAGCAGATCTGGAAAAATAATCATCTTTAAATTTCACTGAAAGTTCTAACTTGCTTAGATGCAAGATATGATCCCATATTGTAGATCTTAAAAATCTGTCCCAAAGAAAGCTGGGTTTCTGTACGAATGGAAACAGATGCATATCTAATAAACAGTTTCAATTTCCAACTTGTATTCTAGCTGTAGTGAAAAGATCTTAAGTAGAAATTTCTATATAAGAATAATTATAGATGGATCTTGCTTGGCATTGTAAGGAATATTTAAAAATCATATATATTATTTCTGGGAAGTTAGCACTGTAAATATGTCAGTATATCTTTATTTATTTTCAACCCTGACATATTGCCCGCAGAAGCATCAAGCTGTATGATTTCTTTTTTAATGTAAAACTTAATTCTGCCATTATGTGAAAGAAATGATCAATTCTTTGCTTCATTTACAAAACATTATTTCCCTTATCCAGTACAGTTTTTATCTGCATTAATTCTGTCTTTTTAAAAGAGTGTAAATCATGAAAAACAACTTTTAAAGACAAATGCAGCTCTATACAGTTTCCTTCTGTGTAACTTTGTTATGTTCTGTTGTGAGTTAGGAGTTATTCACATATTTCTTTTTTCAGCTCTAACTATTTGTATGTATGAGTGGAATGACTTTTATTTTATTTCTCTTCTTAACTTCAGATCCCAATTTATCACTACAGAGCAGTAATCTAAACAAAGACAGACAAAAGGAAGTAACCTCTTAAACACATGGGGGAACCAGTTCCTAAATTTGGCATATTACCAAGTAGAAGTTCCTAAACTTATTTCCTAGGAAAGAACTTCACAAAAGCATCAGACACATCTCACCTAGATAAGAACTTAATTGCAGACAATAATAAAGATCTTATAAAGCTGTGCAATTAACCGTTGCTACTCAGTTCTCAGTTCTGAGAAATGCTGAGACATGGCTTCACATGGAGTGTGGTAAAGTACCACCAAGTTTGAATATGGGTCTTCTTTTCAACATTTTTGTTAGTCATCTGAACAAGGAGGTGAAAGAAAACGATAAAATTACAGGTGATTTAGGTGGGACAACTAGTACATTAGAGGACAGAAATATGATCAGTTTAAAGGTGAACATGAGATAGTAATGTGTCATAACAATTAAAAAGAGAAATATAATTTTAGACTGCAATAATTTAAATTTAGTTTTCAAGTTATGGGAAGCACTAATACCACTCTATTCTGCATTGGTTAGACCCACTTGAAGTACTACTATATGTCCAGTTCTGTACAAAACACCTTTCAAATTTGTGCAAATAAGGTAAATGAGAATTATCGAGAGACTTGAAGGAAGGTTTTGGGAGAAAAGATTAAAGAATGTGGGTAAAATTATAGCTCCAGACCCTACTTCAGAGATTGTATCCCAATAACGGCATATTCCAATTTCCATACATAATTTGGTTCAAACCTTTGGTATAAAAAATTGTTAGCTGCTAAAACTAATTATTCACCTGTTATAAATAAATAAATTCATTATCTTGATAGCAGATTTAGATGTTGCTTAGTATACTCTGTATGAATGGGTGTATGGCTGTTAGAGTGGAGCACATCTCCTTGTTATTTCAAATGATACTGCTGAATTAACTTGTTACTGTAATAATAATAATATAATAATAATCATAGAGTTGGAAGGGACCTTGGAGGTCTTCTAATCCAACCCCCTGCTCAGGCAGAAAACCCTATAAGATGAGATATCTATGTAACATTTATCACATTTCTAAGTACTATGGTAAGTAAGAAGGAAATGGATACATATGCATAGACAAGTGTCCTGAGACAAATTTGGATTTGGCACTACCAATATATTGTTCCTTATCTTGAAATTTTGGTTCAAATGTTTCAAGTCAGTCCAGTCTTCTTTTAATGGCATCACAGTCACCTTGAGCAATGAGAAGGGAACAAGAGAGGCAAACAAGTACACTTGCCATCGCTATATATAGAAATGAAAATATCTATCCAAAAAATATGTTAATTAATACAATGTGTACACAGTAAAAGAAGAATAAATGCACGCATGAGATGCATTTACAAATGAAGCCAAGCACTCTATGTAAAAGTCAGTATACTGAATGAAGATGGAATGATTATTAGAAATTTGTCATGAATACAGAAGGAAAGTCTTTCTACATTTTGAAATTCAGTCACACGAGGTCGCTGTTTCCTAAGAAAACCCTCTAAGTGAAACTGAAAATGCAGAGCTCCTCCCTTAAAGGGACCAACATTCCTGCCAGCCAGATCCACAATGGGATTATTAAAGAAAAGAAAAAAACTCAGAGAAATCACAACAAGCCAAGATCCAACCTATTAAAGCATTGCCAGCATGGCTGGGCTACGTGGGCTCTGCTCCTGACCCCTTGAAGGCAAGGTATTTTAGAGAAAAAGGGAAGAGCTTGCGGGTGCTGTGCCTGTGTCTGCGATGCTTACCTGGCCGAAGGGGCTGCTGCAGCTGCTTCTGCTCCAGACCGCCTGGAAAATGGGGAGCGGCCAGCTCCATTATTCTGTGCTGGAGGAATTCCAGCACGGCACCTTTGTGGGCCGCATCGCCCAGGATCTGGGGTTGGAGGTGAGCGAGCTGGTGCCTCGGATGTTCCGGATGCTGTCCAAAGGAGAGAAGGATTATTTTGAGGTAAACCTGCAGAATGGGATCTTGTTTGTAAATTCCCGGATAGACAGGGAGGAGCTGTGTGCCAAGACCGCAGACTGTGTCCTTCATCTGGAGGTGATTGTGGAGAGACCTTTGAGGTTCTTCCATGTGGAGGTAGAAGTCAAAGACATTAATGACAATGCTCCCGTCTTCTCTGCCAGGGAAAAGATCCTGAGCATATCAGAACTCATAACCTCTGGCACCCAGTTCCTACTAGAAGGAGCATCTGATGCAGATATTGGTACTAATGCTCTGTCCAATTACAAGCTCAGCACAAACAAACATTTTGCTCTTGATTCAGGAAATGATGAAGATGATAGTAAATCTGTAATACTTGTATTGAAGGTTCCCCTTGACAGAGAGGAGAGCCCTGTGCATCATTTAGTACTGACAGCCACTGATGGGGGTGAACCAAAACTCACAGGAACTGTTCAGCTAGTCATCAATGTGCTGGATGTTAATGACAACCCTCCTATATTTAACCAATCTGTTTATAGGGTAAAGCTGCCAGAAAATACAGCTAGTGGGTCGTTAGTTATTACTCTGAATGCTACAGACTTAGATGAGGGGATTAATAGGGAAATCTCTTATTTTTTTAGTAATAACCTACCTCAACATGTCAGAAATATGTTTAGTATAAATTCTGATACTGGGGAAATTAGAGTAATTGGAAAGTTGGATTATAGAGATATTAATTTCTATGAACTTCAAATTGTGGCAGAAGATAAGGGTACTTTATCTGGACATTGTAAAGTTCTCATTGAACTATTGGACATAAATGACAATATTCCAGAAATATCTGTGAATTCTCTCTCTGTGCCACTGCCAGAGGACTCCCCTCCAGGGACTGTGGTAGCCATCCTCAGTGCTTCTGACAGGGATTCTGGCACCAATGGACAAATCAACTGTTTCCTCTTGCCCACTGGAGTACCCTTCCAACTCGAGTCCACATTCAAGAACTACTACTCCCTGATTGTTGGTGCAGTCCTAGATCGAGAGCAGGTGGCTGAGTACAGGATGGTTGTGACAGTGGAAGATCAAGGCGTTCCACCACTGTCCTCTAGCATCAGCCTCTTAGTGCCTATCGGTGACATAAATGATAATGCTCCAACTTTCCCACAGCCCTCCTACACAGTCTTTGTGAAGGAGAACAATCCCCCTGGTGCTCACATCTTCACAGTATCTGCCTCGGACCCAGACGTAGCTGAGAATGCCCTGATCACCTATTGGATAGACGAGAAGCTGTGGCCATTGTCAAGCTACATCTCTGTACATTCGGAGAGTGGAAAGGTCTATGCTCTGCAGTCCTTGGACTATGAGGAGTTGAAACTGCTGGAGTTCCAGGTGAGAGCCAAGGATGCTGGAATGCCCTCCTTGTGTAGCAAGGCGACTGTTCAGGTCTTTGTGCAGGATGAGAACGACAATGTGCCTGCCGTGTCAGGATCACCAGAAGAGAACCTGATTCTTCTAGTGGTCCCCCTGATGCCTGGGCATATTGTAGGCAAGATCCATGCCTTGGATGCGGATTCTGGATACAATGCGTGGCTCAGGTATGAACTGCTTGAAGAAAGCAGTGGTCCATGGTCTGTGGGGCAGTATAGCGGTGAGGTGACTACCAAATATCCTCTGGATGAATCAGAAGGCGGCAAAATCCAGAGTGTGTTGGTTCTAGTCAAAGATCATGGGAAGCCTCAACTCTCAGGCACAGCTACCCTGAGTGTGTCTCTGGTGACAAATTCCCAGGCCAGCAAGACAGATATTTATGTGCAACGATCAGGGGAGAGCTTTGTTCCCCTATTGGACTCAATCAACATCTATCTGATCATTGCCATCTGCTCTGTTTCCAGTCTATTCCTGCTAGCCATTCTCATCTATGTGGCCTTGCGATGCCACTGCAAGACAAAAGAAACCATGATTTATGGCCCTGGCATGGCCACCCTGGTCTGTGCCAGTGAAGTGGGCAGCTGGTCCTATTCCAATCGCCACAGCCACATCCTGGCAGGGGTGAATACAGAGTGTGGTGCCAAGAACGACCTCATGATTTTCAGTCCCAACATTCCTGTTTTTGCAAATAATGGAGAACTTCAAAATGGTACAGAACTGCCTCCAAATGCATCTAAGGAGGTGAGTATTTGTCCTTTTTTTAGTGCTTGACATTCAGTCCACATTCTATTTCTCTGATACTGATTTTGAATCATTACTGTTACATATTTTTCCATAATTAAGTGTTAGATTTGTAACAGATAGCTTTTAAATACATGAGTAACTAAAAGATTGTAGTCTACAGTATTGTTTATAATTTTTTTTAACTTATACAGTATTTGTGAAGTACCTATCAGAGCATCATGAATGAGTTGCAATTGGAAATATAACAATTATTTTGATTTGTTTGTTAGTATCATTAATCTAGGTACTGGTTCAGATGACAAAAGGTAGAATTGTATAGAATTGTAAAGTTGGATAGGGTAATTCAGGTCATCAATCCTCCCTCATTCAGTGCAGAAATCCAAAGTAAATCACGATTTATCCAAATGGCTGTCTGAAATACAGTGGTACCTTGGTACTCAACTGCTTTGAAACTCATCAAATCTGGTACTCAATGCATTTTGACATGAAAATATTGTCCCAGTACTCATCGTTTGTTTGGTACTCAACACACAAACTAGAACTTGTCGTTTTTGGCTACCTTGTGACTCACTATATTATTCTTTATGGGAAAATATTGTTTGGTACTCATCGTTTTAGGTACTCATGGCACCTCCTGGAACCAATTAACAATGAGTACAAAGGTAACACTATAGGGCCATATTTATATATCGTATAAAGAGAAAGCTATTTATACTATTGCAATATAATGTTTTCTTCAATATGAGAGATTTTTTCCCCACTATATCCTCAGATCTTATTTCTAGATTCTTTTTTTTAATCTAGTAATCCAAGAATTTAGTTTGCCCCTGTTAAAAAGTGGTTTTATATTTTGGATAGGTACAGTTTATTGAACTTTCAAATCATAAGTGATTACCGATAAAGTATTTTCTTTTTTATTTTAAGATATGGTGCATGGCATGATGCCTTCTCTATTATTCTTTTTTTAACCTTTTAAAAAAATTCAATCTTCCTTATGCTATTTTAAATTTCAAATAAAATATAGTGTCTTAGTGCAGGAAACAAGAGTATAAGATACTTTTTCACCTTTGTGTTGCTTTGTGTTTCATACATAAAGTTTCCATACCTAACCTTACTTTTTAATACTAGTTTGATATTAATTGTGAGAAATCTGCATTGATGCTATTGGGTCTTGGCAATAATTCTGATAAATTTATAGTGTATCATTTTGGGTTGTGTTTTGATTTTAAAAAAGTGTCCAATGCAATGATTCCTATAAATTTTTTTGTCCCGAGACATTTAAATTTAATTCCACTTTTGGTGAAAATGCAACAAACAGCAATTTCATTTGAATGTTTGCAACAAGACAGTCTTAAACTACTTATGTTGGCTTGATATTAAATTGGGTTAAGAAAATCCAGTGTCTGACTGAGAGGCCTTTGGCAACATTTTGCAAGGACTTGACCATCTGGAAAGCAGACTACCATCTTCTCCACCTGGAGGATTCCAGCTTTTTGTTTGAGATGTGCTAGCAGGTTTTACTGGATATTTCCCATGAATGGAAAAATGATGAAATAGTGGATCAGTGTCAAAGAAAAGAAAAAGAAAGAGAAAGGAAAAGAACCCAGCAGATTAGTCGGTAGCTAGGGAAGCAAAAATAGTAATTTTAAAAAACTGCCAAGTGATTGAAGTTACGATGAAGTGATGCACCCGTGAACTTAAAAAAAGAAAAATGACGAGCAGAAAAGTGGATAGTTCAAGAAAAGAAAAAAATCTATTGACATGGGGACATTCTGCATGTGAGTGTAATAACTATAATGCTAATAAGAAACTTCCCATTATAACGAATTGAAAATGGAGCTTAGTAAGAAAAGGAGGAAAAATTCAGTGATGGGTCCTGCAAAAGAATTGAAGTGGAAGGGTTGGCCTAAAAGAAAATAAAGTGATCTAGGCAAACTGGCTGGCAGCTCCCGAATTGACAAAAGCAGACAAATACTGCTTTGAAACAGAAACAGGGGGTCATATCTACATGGGGTACAGGGGTTGAGTAAAAGGTGGCACAGTCCATTCCTGTCCTCTAAAATGTTTGGTGGTGATGGAAAACCTGGCAGTGCTGGGGTTGGTTTTAATTTTAATGGATATATTTGTAGATTTTTTTTATTCTATTTAAATGAACTGATAAGATTCTAAACATTTTTCTTCGATAAATTTCAGTTGCAAGATTAGAAAAAAATTTACTGTTCCACATTTTGAGACTTCTCATTAGGTATTAATTTAGAAATGTCAGGATTTCTCTTGTTTTTCTTATAATCAGTTTAAGTAGAACTGAGCTATTTAGTCATGAGTTTCATCCCTTCCTGACAGTGGAAAATCCAAATGAAAACATCCCCAACAAATGATTATTTTGCTTCAGTTTGAGTAATTTAGTGAAGATTGGCTCATCATCCCTCTAGGTATTTGATTCTACTGTTGAATTGTTGTTGCTAATAGGACCTCATTTTCCCTAATATTCAGTTGAAATATGTCTTTCTGAAACTTAAAACCATGATCTCTTGTCTCACCTCTGCAGTGATAGAGAACAGGCTGTCTTCTGAATGCCAGTTTTTGAGATAATTGAACAGTGCTACCATATATATCCCTCTTTAGTTTTTTTTAAGTATAAAAATTTCTAGTTCTTTCAATTTCTCTGAAAAAATTTAGTTCGTGTCCCATGATCATCTTTGTTGACCTTCTCCAAGTAAGTTTCCCTGAACCCTCCCTAAAGTGTGGTGCCCCAAATTGGATACAATTCTGAAATTTTTTTACTGTGATTTGGGAGTGGTATTTTTGATGCAGCCTAAAATATGTTTTTAATTGAAATTCATTTTTTATAAATATATATTTATTTTTTATAATCAGTGGTGCTTAATATTTTATCAGCAGCACATTGTCTAGGTTCCAACATTTAACTTACTAATACATGTTGAATTCCTTTCTCTCTACTTCGTTTTTCTAACCATTGATAAAAGATATCCCATGTTCTAAAGTATACTGAATCTTCTTTCTCTTTCATTTTCAATGTCAATCTATCCATTTCTGCACAATCTAAAAAATTTTTAATTAACTCTTCCTCATTTGGTAAATCTTCGTTTTTCCAATATTGAGCGAATACAATTCTCGCTGCAGTTAATACATGTAAAATTAGATATATACACTCTTTCTCATAATTTCCTGCAATTATGCCTAACAAAAATAATTCTGGCTTAAAATCTATATGTTTTTTAGTCATTTTCTCTAACCATATGTGTATTCTTGACCAGAATCTTTTAGCTTTGGGACATGTCCACCAAAGATGGTAATAAGTGCCTGGTTTTTGTCTACATTTCCAACAGTTGCTAGATATGTTTTTAAACATTTTTGCTAACCTCACCGGTGTTAAATGCCATCTATGGAACATTTTGTATAGATTTTCTTTGTACGCCACTGCTTTTGTTATTTTAGAATTTCTTTTCCAAAGGCTTTGCCAATTTTCTAATTCTATGTTATGTCCAAAAATCTTTGCCCATGTTATCATTGTTTCTTTAACTTGTTCCTCTTCCATCTTTAAACTTAACATATATTTATAAAGTTTCTTAATTAATTTTTCATTTGATGTCAGTAATATCTTGTCAAATTCTGTCTGTTCTTTATAAAATCCAGATGTTTTAACATCTTTTTCATATCTCATTTGGATTTGCAGATATGGCCACCATGGTAGGTCAATACCCTGCTCTTCTAATTCTTGTCTGTGTTTTAATTTCCCTTCATTATTTAAAACGTCTTTATAAGTCACAATTTTCTCATAGTTAGTTAGGTTTGAGTGAACAAACACTTCCATTGTTGAGAGCCATCCAGGTATTTTCATGTAAATTTTACTTTTTCCCATTCTAAAAAAAGTGTATTTCTTATATAATGATATTGAAAATATCTGTGTATTTTATTCTTTCCATACCATAGGAAGGCATGCCACCCAAGTTGTAGATCATGTCCCTCTAGGTCTTTTATCTCTAAGGGTTATCCATTCTTTTAGCCATGTTAATACAGCTGCTTGATAAAATAAAGTCCAGTCCAGCAGTCCAAAACCTCCATTTCCTTTGGCTTCTTGAAGCATTTTCAATCTAATTCTAGCTTTTTTTCCTTGCCAAATGAATTTCAGTATTAATTTATTTAGTTCACCAAAGAACTTTTTTCCCAATCTTATAGATATTGTTTGAAATAAAAAAAGTATTTTGGGTAGAATATACATCTTCACTGTTGCTGTTCTCCCCAGCATTGAAAGTTGTAAGTTTTTCCATTTTTCCAAGTCTAGTTTTATTTGTTTTAGTAATTTTACATAATTGTCTTCTTTTATTGTTGCACATCTTGCTGTTAAATAAATCCCCAAATATTTAATTTTTTTAACTATTTGGAGACCTGTTTTTTCTGAGAGTTGATTTCTTTGGTTTTTTTGTAAGGTTTTTACTTATCACTTTGATCTTTTCTCTATTTATTTTCAGACCTGCCACATTTCCAAATTCTTCTATCTTTTTCATAAGCTTAAGGCTTGTCTCAAGGGGTTCTTCTGGTATAAAGACCAGATTGTCTGCAAATGTTTGTAATTTGTAATTTTCATCTTTTATCTCCAATCCTTTAATTTCCGTATCTTGCCTAATGTTTCTGTTTAATACCTTCAGTGTTAATATAAATAACAATGGGGATAATGGATACCCTTGTCTTGTGCCTTTTTTGATATTGAAGTTTTCTGTAAAATCTCCATTTACTATTACTTTAGCTGTCTATAATAAATTGTTTTAATTATATTTATGAAGTTTTCTCCAAAATCCATTTTCTCTAATTATTGAATCACAAATTGCCAATTGTATGTTGTCAAAAGCCTTCTGTGCATCTAGAAATATTAACGCCATCTGCTTCCCTGGATGGATTTCATAATATTCCAAAATGTCTAAAATGATTCTTATTTTTTATTTGTCTTTTGGGTAAGAATCCATTTTTGTCTGTATGTATAAATTCAGTCAAAAATTTCTTTAATCTTTCTGCTATTATTGAGGCAAAAATTTTATAGTCCATGTTTAATAGAGATATTGGTCTGTAATTCTTTATTTGCGTCAGGTCTGAATCTTCTTTAGGTATTAAAGTGATGTTAGTTTCTGTCCATGTATTTGGTATTTTAGCCTCTAAAAGTACTTCGTTACACAGTTCTTTCATTATTGGACTTAGTGTGTCTTGTAGACATTTATAAAGCTCTGCAGGTAACCCATCTGGACCTGGAGTCTTACAATTTTTTTGCCTTTTTATAGCCTCTGTCACCTCCATCACTGATATTTTTTCATTTAAAATATTTTGTATATTCTCTGGGATTTTTGGTAGATCCGCTTTTTTATATATTGCTTTATTTTTTCTTGAGAGGTTTCCTTTGTATCTTAAAGTGTCTCATAAAAGTCTTTGATTATTTTTTTAATTATATCATTTTGAAACTATAAATTTTCTTTTAGGTCTTGCAGTTTGTTTATCAATTTTTTCTCTCTTTCTTTTTTCAATTTATATGCTAGCCACCTCCCCAGTTTATTAGCATTTTCAAAAAAATTCTGTTTGGCCCTTTTAATTTGTTGCAACATTTTTTCAGCCTCTGCTAGGTTTATTTTATGTTTTATTATTTCCATTTCTTTTTTTAAATGTTTTATTTTGTGGATCTATTTGTTGTTCTTATTCTAATTTCATAAATTCTTCCTTTAACTTTGGCTATTGTTGCCTTTTTTCTTTATTCTTTTTCGCCATATAGGTTATAGCCAACCCTCTGAACTATGCTTTAGCTGTGTCCCACACATTTTGAAGCGATGTCTCTTCTTTTTTATTTATTTTGAAAAAGAATTCCATTTCCTTTGTTGCTATTTGTATAAATTCTTTCTATAAGTATATAAGTATGAGCTAGCAGTGTACTAAAGCTGCCAAAAAAGTAATGCAGATCTAGGCTGTCTCAACAAAGTGATAGCAGCAAAATCATGAGAAGCGATAATACCAACGGTAAGACCACACTTGGAATACTGTGTGTCCTGTTCCGGTTGCCACAATACAAAAAGAGATGCTGAGATTCTATAAAGAGTGCAGAGAAGACCAGCAAAGATGATAAGGGGTCTCAAGGCTAAACTGTATGATGAACAGTTAAGGGAACTAGATATGTGTAGCCTAACAAAGAGAAGAATTACGGGTGACAAGGCCTTCCAGTACTTGAGGGGCTAACATCAAGTAAGCACATCACTTAGCGACAGAAATCCCAGTGGTTGTTAGGCAAGGACCTACCCTAGTTCAAGCCATTCCTGTCTTGGTTGGTCCTAGCCCCAAGCCTAAGTAAGGTAAGGGTCTGCCTCCTCTTTCTCCTCTTGAACTTCCCCATCTCTGCCTTTTTGGCCACCACCTGCCCACTCCCACCAGCTGTCTTCGCTGCCCAGCCCTGCCTGCTGCCACTGTACCCACCACACTGCAAATCACTACTGTACCAGTCAGGGCTTTCTTTTGTATAGCTTTCTTTTGCATCAGTGCAGTTAGGGCTTCTCTCACATACCAGCCGGGGCCTCCATTCCTACTCTGCCAAGGCCTTTTTTTTATTCACGCTCTGCTCAGGACCTTCATTCATGTCCTCCCTTTGCATGCCAGCCAGGACCTTCTTTCACAAAAAGGCAGTCAGGCGAAGAAGATTCTGGCTGCACCAGTTCAAAAAAAGGACTGTTATAGCCGTGTCCTTTTGCACTAGTGCAGCTGAGACTTCTGTCATGGGCCATCCAGGGCCTTCTTTTGCAAAAGAAACCAGCAGGTGAAAGAAGTTCTTAGTCACCACAGCAAGAAAGAAGGGCTACTGCAACAATTGGAGCTTCAAGGACTGGGTCATAAGTCCCTTCATTCAATGATGTTGTAACTTTGTTTTTTTAAAAACATTTTATTGTTTTTTTAACATAAACACCTTAATATTTGGTAAACAGAGAGTTGTCTGGGCTTATATTTACAAAGTAATCACTAACAATCAGTTTTTATATTCCAAAGTCCACATAATAGCTTTGCTTGATTTTCTCTTCTTCCAATAATATTCTCTTTGCCAACCTTAAGTTAATACAATTCTTATTAATTCAATAAGTAACAATTTAAATATATATTTTTTTCTAAAATTTCTACCAATAATAATCACATTAATGTCATGCTTCTTTTCTGTCTAGTCATCTTGATTGCCTCATCCTGAATCCTGTTTACAATTGTTATTTAAATTTGTTTTCCCTACAATGTTCAAAACATTCTTACTGGTTAGAAATTTCTCAAGGTTAATTACATTTAAGTATTTAAGTCTATTTTCATATCTTAAAAAGTAAGTTAAAAAAGACACCAAAGAAAAATAAAAATAAAGAAAAGAGAGAAGAGAGAAGAAAAAAGAGAAAAAAGGAAGAAAGGAATAAGAAAATAATATACTACTTAAAATACATATCCCTCTTAAACTAGTACACATTTATTTCCAAGTTTTTTTTCTGTTCTTTTTATCCATAATTAAACCTATGTTTAATCTTTAGATGTTCCATTTAATAAATCCAATCATCTAATCTTTTAACTCTATTCAAGACATTTTTTTAGTTATCTATTTGAATTTCCTTAAGATCAATTACATTTAAATATCTAAAACATTTCCTTTATATTAACCATCCCAAACATTTTTATATTTCCCCATATCAAAAAACAAACTAAAAAGAAAAAGAAAAAAAAGAAAAAATACTATCTTACTTGGGGTATTCATCCCTCTTAAACTAAAATCTTTCTATTTCTTCAACCATATTCGAACAAGTGTTTAATTTTTAAGTATTCCCTCTGATACGCCTCATCATCTAATTCCTCAATTCTCACTTTAGCCCTCTCCTTTTGCCAAACATCTTTCCCAAACAATCTATTCCGTTGAATCAAAGAGTCTTTCCATAATCTTGTAGATGTTGTTGTAAATATAAGAGGCAAATCAAACATCATGTCTTTGTATAAAGATTTTGCCCCTTCATATTCATTAAAGATTTCTCTCATCATTTCGTCTCCCCCTTGTAGTACTCCCAACAGCTCTGCAATCCATCTTGTCAAATCTTTTTTTTTGTCCTCAAATTTATTTTGTGGTCTTAGAATTTTCTTTTCCATGTCCAGTGTTTCTTGTAAGTTCTTCTCCACTTGAGTCTCCATCTCTAATTTCCCCCCCACTAATTTATATTCAGTTGTCTGCTTTACATGATCTCTCTCTTTTTTTGTTTTCTGATCATTTATTTGTTGTGATGTTAAATTGAAGATGCATTCATTTAAGTTTTCAAATTCATTTTTAATTTCCTCATGGTTTGAAATTAGTGTCATTTGTAATTGTTGTAACATAACATACATTTCCTCCTGGGAAGTGTTTATGTTTTCTTGGTACATTCTTTCTGCAGACCTCTGATGCTCCATAATGACCAAAAATCCTTTCTCTGCCAATCGCTTTGAAGTCACAGTTTAAAAAGTATTTATAGTTCAGGAAGGTCAATTTTTTCTAAGTTTTTTAGTTCTCACTTTGTAGATAGTCCATAGTGCTCTCTTTTTTTATTATTACAGCTGTTCTTTGTTTAGTTAAGGCTTTGAAGGTCACAATATCAGGGTTTTTTTCTGGGCTGTATATTTAGGGCAGTATTTTCATCCACCACTAGATGTCAGCACCAGTCCATCAAAACAAATAAGCCTTTTATCTCCATCAATAATCCTTTGCCAGGAAACTCTTAATCAATTCCCTTGATTTCACATTGTCCAGATTTAAATCTTCTATTAATTTTATTTCTGTATCCTTATTCCCCATAAATTTAATTCGCCGCTTCCGTTTAGAGAAGGATGGAGCAAAGACACCCCCCCTCACTTTCAGAGGATTTTTACTTCTGGGTTTTTTTTTCTTTTTTTTCAGGAAATCAGTCAGGTAGAAGAGAGAGAATCAATATTCTTACCCAGTTCAATCACATTGTTTACTATCATGCTTAATTTAGTGCTTTTTGGCTTCAGCTGCATGTAGCTTGGGCTAGACTCCCAAATGATGCTAGCCTTTCTTCTGTCGATTTCTGGAGGGCTTTCCCTGGACGTCCGGATCGACTACCGTCTCCCACGATCATCGGGGCTTCCTTCCTTCCTTACCACCTCTCCGGGGTGGCTTTGGGCCCATTTAGGGTCCCCAAACAGAGAGAAATCAGCCGTAGGGTGTGGAGCCTCACGATCCCTCGGCTGTAGCACTAACTGCGTAAAACCAGAAGCCCCAATGATGTTGTAACTTTGAATAGTTGCAGAATGAATGGCTGTTAAGTGAGGACTAACTGTTATATTACTGGCATTCCCACAGTCAACTACAGAATTTACATGATTTACATAAAATGAGATTTTAAATTGGTATAAAAGAACTATATAAAAAATATTAGAAGATAGATTACTCTCCCAACACAATGAACAGTCAGTAGACATGGGAAAAAAGAATATGGAAACAACTTTGTAAAAAAAAGTTGTGTTTGAAAGTAAAAATGAAGTAAAATATTGCAAATTATACATAGATGAAAAAATATTTATTAAATTTGTTCGCTGTCCACTTGCTGAAAGGCGACTCCGGACGGCTTACAACATTAAAATAAATTTCTCTCTCTCTCTCTCAGAGCAAGTAGATGGAGTTCTGTATCTTAATATAATGTTTATTAAAGATTGGATTTTGAAATGCTGATAGATATGTACTAGATATTTCGAGGTCTAAGGCACTATCATTAGAAGGCTTTTATTTCTTTTTGTTACATTCTCAGGTTTTGAGGCTGGTGAAATCCCTATGCTCTGCTGATTTAGTTATTATGTATTCCTATAGGCATTATTTCTAACCAAAATGTTGTTATAATGAAATGTGTGTCCTGATAGTGTGATGCAAGCTCCGCTTTTTCATACTTGGGCCATAATGTCACATGCAAGTATAGAAGGGGCCCAGACATAAGCAAGTTGCTTTTTTATTAGATGATGTGTTTAATTAGGTCTGATAAGATCTGAGCTCACTCAAAATAAATCAATGGTGTCTGATTTTGCCTCTAGCACCTGTTCTTCTTTCAGCCCAAACAGGGATATCTCTTTGAAAGTAGCAGTATAGGATAGTTATAGCAATGATAAAACAGCAAACCACCAGAGGTTTTGGGGCCATGTTATAACATTTAAACTCTAAAGAATGGTTTATTAAAAAATGTGAAGTAGATGCAGGCAAAAGTGGCTTGGGATAACCTTTTTTTTATTTACATGAGATGGAAGGACCTGCTCCACGCTCCAGTATCTGAGTGACACTGAAAAAAAAAAACACGTTAAAACCTCTTAGAGCTATTTGTATTTGGATCTGGAAACCAAAATATAGGAACTGAGCATTTAAAAATTGTATCTTTTTTAAAAAAATGCTGTCTGGGTTGCAATAATAGTAGATTTCAAATAAGCAGCTTGTACCAAGGTTTAATGATTAGTTAGGTTTAATGATTTTTTTTATCTTACTCAGATGCTCCTGAATTATTCAGAAGCATTTTTACATCTATATATTTTGGAGACGTCCAGTAGGAATGTAACAACTCCAGCAAGATAAGAACTAAAGCATATTTGCCCGTCTAGACAAAAGTAACCCCCAATCAAAACACAGTGCATCTGAGAATTCCTATGCTTCCTGTCCAGAATTCTCAAAAGTTTTATACCACTACAAGTTAGTATTCTTCTGATCAGAACATGCAAAACTGATATCATTAATTGGGGACTCTGGAGATAGACATGAACTACTTTCAACTGATTGGAACTGTTGTCATCGTGTTCAAAACTCTTCTGAAAAATTAATTACTTGGAGATCTAATGAACTTTGGCCCTGTAAATCTTTTGCAAACATGAAAAAATATAATCTTATTAAAAAAAGACTATGGAAACATTAAGCAAATGTCAAGCTGCTGCATTAATGTAAGACAATGAGTTAGACAAATTAATATAAGCGAAGAAGAAAGGTGTATAAAATGAAATATATTGCATAACGTTATCAATATTATTTGAGAAGTTTACAACATAAGTATTATAAAATGGTTAAAATAATTGTATTAAAACAATGGAAGAATTTCAGAAGGCCATCACAAGGGGTCACCATTGTCTCGATGAATAGCTAAGTAAGGCTGAAAATGCAGAGCTCCGCCCTCCTGGTCTCCTACTCACGGAATCATTAAAGAGGCACCAGCTATCAGTTGCAAAACCACTAGAAAAGATTCTAGCACCAGCAGTTCATGGGTGGGACTGGGGCTCTGCTCCTGAATCCTATAAGAAAGGGATTTGTTTATTTTTTTAAAAAAGAAAAACCGGTCTCCAGTTTTGCCATGCTTGTGTGGAAAGTGGATTCTGGGAAGGCATCGCTGCTGCAGCTAGCTCTCCTCCACACTCTTCGGGGAATGGGGAGCAGCCAGCTCTATTACTCAATACAGGAGGAATCCCAGCAGGGCACTTTTGTGGGCCACATTGCCCAGGATCTGGGTCTAGAGGTGGATGAACTCGTGTCTCGGATGTTTCAGTTGGTCTCCAAGGAAAAGAACAAAGGGAATATTTCCAGGTAAATGTGCAGAATGGGATTTTCTTTGTGAATTCTTAGATTGACAGGGAGCAGCTTTGTGACAAGAGTGCTATGCATTGTTCATCTGGATGCCCTTGCGGAGAAACCATTAAGGATTTTTCACATAGAGGTGGAGATTATAGACATAAATGACAATGCCCCAATCTTCCCTGTTACAGAGAGGCAATTTACTATTGCAGAGTCTAGTCTTCGTAATTCACGTTTTCCCCTAGAGGGAACCTCCGATGCTGATATTGCTGCAAACTCTCTGCTTAGCTACAGACTTAATCCCAACCTACTCTTCAGTCTAGTAATAGAAACTTATGAACATAGTGTCTCTTTATTTCTTGCTTTAAATAAACGATAGAAAAGAATGTGCTGTTCATCGCTTATTTCTTTTAGCCACCGATGGAGGTGACCCACAACTCACTGGAACAGTGCAGTTAGGGATCAAAGTGCTAGATGCAAATGATAACCCTCCTGTATTTAACCAGTCAGTTTATAATGTTCAGATTTTAGAAAACTCAGAAAATGAGGCAGTATTTAAGGTAAATGCAACAGATTTAGATGAGGGGACAAATAAAGAAATTACATACATTTCAAGTAATTTTTCTCCTACCAATGGAAAAAGAAAAATTCATCCTTGATCATCAAACTGGTGAGATATATGTGAAAGGACATTTGAACTTTGAAGAAAGGAATTTCTATGAAATACATGTTGAGGCAAAAGATAAAAAGAAATCCTCCATTATCAGGACATTGCAAAGTTTTGATCAAGATTTTGGATCTCAATGACAATCCTCCAGAAATCACAGTGGTGTCTTTGTTGATAACTGTTCCAGAGGATTCGCCACTGGGATGGTGATAGCTCTGATTACTGTTTCGGACAGGGACACTGGTGCCAATGGACAAGTGAGCACTTTTTTGTGGCCACTTGGGATCCCTTACAGGCTAGTGTCAACTGGCAAAAATTACTATTCATTGGTGCTAAATGAGCACCTAGATCGAGAACATGTTGCTGAGTTCAGTCTACAAATCACTGCACAAGATTAAGGAACTCCATCATTGTCCACCACCAGAATCCTAAGGCTTTCAATCAGTGACGTAAATGATAATGCTCCAGCTTTCCCACAGCACTCCTACACAGTCTTTGTGAAGGAGAACAATCCCCCTGGTGCTCACATCTTCACAGTATCTGCCTCGGACCCAGACGTAGCTGAGAATGCCCTGATCACCTATTGGATAGACGAGAAGCTGTGGCCATTGTCAAGCTACATCTCTGTACACTCGGAGAGTGGAAAACTCTATGCTCTGCAGTCCTTGGACTATGAGGAAACTGAGAGCCAAGGATGCTGGAATGCCCTCCTTGTGTGGCAATGTGACTTTTCAGGTTTTTGTGCTGGATGAGAATGACAATGCACCTGCCGTGCCAGGATCATCGGAAGGGAACCCGACTCTTCTAGTGGTCCCCGTGATGCCTGAGCATATTGTAGGCAAGATCCGTGCCTTGGATGCGGATTCTGGATACAATGCCTGGCTAAATTATGAACTGATTTAAGAAAACAATGGCCCATGGACAGTGGGGCAATATAGTGGTGAGGTGAGTGCCAAATATTCTTTGGATGAAGTAGAAGGAAGCAAAATCCAGAGATTGCTAGTTCTTGTGAAGGATCATGGGAAACCTCAACTTTCAACTACAGTCACCTTCAGTGTGTCATTGGTGATATATGCCCAGGCCATCAAAACAGATATTCACCTCCATCGGTCAGGGGAGACCTTCATGCTCCTGGTGGACTCGAACAATGTCTATCTGATCATTGCCATCTGCTCTGTTTCCAGCCTCTTCTTGCTGGTCTCTCTCATCTACGTGGCCCTGCAATGCCAGTGCAAGGCAAAAGAATCCATGGTTTATGGCCCTGGCATGGCCACCCTGGTCTAACCCACGGGGTCCTGAGCCCCAGTCGCCTACCCAAACCTTGGGAAGATGACAAAGACTCAGGGAAGACACAGAGATGGAAAAGAAAGGGGAATCAATCTCGAGTCTTGGAGCGGCAGCAGCAGATGGGATGCAGGCTGCGGCTTTGGTGGAGAGTGTGGTCCTGGCAGCTGGAGCAAGACCAAAGGCCCATGAAGTCCCATTGGAGAAGCTAACTCAGAGGGAGGAAGCAATTGTCCTCGGGGGGACCTGGTGGTCAGATGCTGCCCTACCACTCAAGAGCATGCTGAAAGTTGCAGAGGTCGAGTTCCCACTGATCTCATCACAGGGTTTCCATTCACCTGTAACAATGAAAGCAAAATGACCAGCCTCCTGGGACAAATCTGGAGAGTGGAAGTTTCTGACTGCAATCCACAGCCACTTGGTGGAACATCTGAGGGAGAAATTTGACAGGCTGGAGATGGGCGAAGGAGGACAGGCCACATGTCAGGTGATCTCAGGTGGGCGAGAAGACAGGTGGTCCCATGAGCCTCTGCCACCCCGGCAAAGTCCTATAGTGATTGAGCGGGCCGCCTCCCCACTGCCGAAGCCTGACCTAATGTTGAGCCCAGTGCACTGGCAGAGCCCTGACCACTACCGATGCCATGCCAGCCCGGATCGACCCCAGCGACAGGTTACTCCTGAATATTACCAGGGGTCTGCCAGCCCTGATTGACGCAGGCATCCCGCTAGCCCAGATCGATGCCGCTGTTCTAGCCCTGATCGCTACTGACACCTGGCAAGCCCTGACTGCTATTGGTGCTATACCAGTCCCGAGTGCCAGTGGCACGCAGCCAGCTCAGATCACCACCAACAGCCAGTTGATCACGATCCCTATCGACATTGTGCCAGTCCTGACTGCTGTCGGCATCCTGCCAGCCCAAGACCTCCACCAGGGGTTTTCCGTCGAAGGGGATTTCAGCAGCCCCAACCACAGTTGCCTGGCTTATTGCAGGCTCTTTGGGATTGCCATCCTGTAGATCCACCTCCCCTCAAGCCCACTTTCGATGGAGACCCCAAGAAGGTGACTATTTTCCTGAACCAGGTATGGTCTCATGTGAATCATTATGACCAGGCTTATTTAGACAAAGCCGAGATGATTGATGCTGTAGCCGCAAACCTGGAAAGGGAGGCTGCGGAGTGGATGGCTGGCCTACGAGAGAAGCAGGCACCCAAGCTATGGAATTTTGATCTATTCACGTGTGGGCTGAGGGCCAGATTCGAAGATGAATCCCAGGCTGTACAAGCAGAAAAAGACATCCCAATGTGAAGCAGAGGGGTTGGCCCGCAAGAGAGTATGTAAGAGAATTTTGAAGGGTGGCGGAGTGGATCAGGCAGTGGCCCAAACAGTCATTGATCCACTACTTCAAAGCGGGGTTGGACCGCAATCTGTTCCAGACATGCATCTGCAGGGGTAATCCTAATCAAGTCCATGATTGGTACCATTTGGCTACGAATTTGGATATCGAGCTGACATAGTACCATAAGCCTGCAGCTTCAGGACTTCAACCAAGGTGAGATCCGGTGAGCCATCAACCGTCGCAGCGGCACCCACCTGCCACGGTGTGTGGGTCCATTTGAGCTGCCGCTGGATCTCAGATCAAGTGTTTCAGGTGTTGGCAACTTGGGTATCGAGCTGCAGATTGCCCAGTTCCTTTCCCTCCTCTGAAAAGTGCAACCGCAGCTCCCACAAAGCCAAAGAGACAACCTCGACCAGCGCGAGAGAAGTCGAATTGGGTCAGCCAAGGGCAAGTTGTACAAGTCACCTCTCCTCCCCAGGAGAAGCAAGAGCAATCAGCTGAACGCTGTCCGCACCGGATCCATACGACAGCGTTTACAGGAGGAAGTGAAGACAACCCAATGGTGAGTCAGCCTATCCCACCCTTTGTCCTTTCTGCCAAACTATTGGTGCCAAAATCAGAGGCTCAGATGGACTTGAACGTTTTAGTTGATTCGGGATGCACCCGATGCTTGATCAACCTCCCTACCATACTAAAACTGCGCATTAGGGCAAAATTGCTACCTCTACCCATGAGATTCGAGATTCGAGCAGGCCAATGGATCTCTCTTAGGAGGTGCCCCAGCTACTCACCTAACTGAACTAGTGCACCTAGAGATAGGGGAGCATTGGGAGCTAATCCGTTTTGTGGTGATCCCAAAAATGACAGAAGCAGTGATTCTGGGGCTGGCCTGGCTTGACAAATGGCACCCCATGATCTGGTGGGAGAACGGAGTGAGGACTTTAAGATTAGCAACTGGACCATCACCTCCTACCCCAATAAGTAGCCCAGTTGAGAGCCAAGGGCAGCCCCTGGAAATCTTGAAATCTGCTGTGAGTTCCCCACCGGGAGAGCAAATCATCCCAAGTGACCGGGAGCCAAATTACCTAAGCCAAAAATGTATTCAATGACTCCCCGCGAACTGAAAGAACTGAGAGCATATATTGATAAGAACTTAGCCAGAGGATTCATCCAGCCAGCAAAATCCCGGGTAGCCGCCCCAGTGCTGTTTAAGGAAAAGAAAGATGGGTCGATGAGGCTATACGTTGACTATAAAGGGTTAAACTGTCAGCATTGAGAATATGTACCCCCTCCCCTTGATGAAGGACATGTTAGCCCATTGGCAAAAGGAATTTTTTTTTACCAAATTAGACCTAAGAGAGGCGTATTACCGAGTAAGAATCAAGGAAGGAGACGAATGGCAAACAGCTTTTAACAGCCCCTTGGGGAGTTTCCAGTTCAATGTTACACCTTTCAGCCTGCAGGGGGCCCTTGCTGTGTTCATGCAATTGATAAATTAAGTACTGCATAGTCACCTCTACAAGGGGGGTTTAGTTTATCTTGATGACATCTTAATCTACACAGAGACCATGGCGGAGCATGTCGAGTTAGTACATGAAGTGCTCAGAAAACTGCTGAGCGCTAAACTTTACGCTAAGCTCTCAAAATGTGAGTTCCATCAGACACGCCTGGATTACCTAATTTCCAGTGAAGGCATTGAGATAGATCCGGCTAAGGTGAAAGCTGTGCTAGAATGGCAGTCTCCACGAACCTGTAAGCAACTCCAGAGTTTTTTGGGATTCACAAACTTCTACTGGCAATTTATCCCCTCCTTTGCTGAGATTGCTTTACCGATTACCGAACTGTTAAAAACGGGGGGAAACGGGAGGAAGCCGCGACCCTGCCAGCCCCTGCCATGGTCCATAGAATGCCAGACTGCTTTTGAGAACTTAAAGAGACTGTTTGCAGCAGAACCCATTTTCAAACATCCCAATCCTGAAAAACAATTCATCATCCAGGCTGATGCCAGCGATGTGGTTGTAGGAGCCGTTCTTTTGCAAAAGAACGAGAATGGGGATTTGCAGCCCTACGCCTACACCTGCAAAAAGTTAATGGACACTGAGCAAAGGTGGGCAGTCTGGGAGAAAGAGGCTTTCGCGGTGAGGTGGGCTCTGCTTACATGGCATCATTTCCTTGAAGGGAGCGACTTGTGATCAGTATGGACTGATCACAAAAACCTAGAGGCACTGAAAACTCCCCATACGTTATCTCCTAAACAAGTACTGGTGGGCGCAGTACTTTAACCGTTTCAACTTCATACTAAAATACATCCCAGGAGGAAAAACTTTTCTAGCTGACGCCCTATCCAGATTGCCCCAATATAAAAGCCATTGAGAGGAGATTGTGAACTCCATTATTCTGCAACCAGAGTCGATCTCTCAAGTAATAACAGGGGGGCCATCACAGGCAAAATCAATTGAACCTGATAGCCTGTTAAGAAAGAGGCTAAAGGAGTTGAAAACCGATTCCTGGTTCCTGGCAAATAAAACCATACTGACTTGTCGGGACAGGTTGGTTTGGAAGGGGTCGAAACTGTATCTACCAGAAACCCTCAGAGTTCAGGCCCTCCAACGCAGCCACAATAGCAAACAAGCAGGCTACTTTGGCTACCTAAAAACTTTGCATTTAATTCGACGGCAGTTTTGGTGGCCAGGGCTAAAGAAAGACGTTGAGAATTATGTGAAAAGCTGTGCGACTTGTGCTACAATGAAAAAACATTCAGGTAAGCCTCCTGGATTGTTGCAGCGAGTTGCAGACCCTTCCCAACCCTGGGAAGAAATTGCCATGAATTTTATTGTGGAATTACCGGAAAGTAGGGAAAATACGGTAATATGGACTATGATTGACCTTTTTTCTAAGCAAGCTCACTTCATTGCCTGCACCAGTCTTCCCTCCACAAAGAAGCTGGCAAGAATGTTTCTCAAACATATCTACCGACTCCATGGAGCTCCAAAGTGGATTATTTCAGATAGGGGGGTGCAATTCACTGCCAAGTTCTGGAGAGACTTTCTGAATCTGATTGGGTCCACACAGGGTTTGTCATCGGCTTTTCATCCATCTACTAATGGAGCTGCTGAAAAAGCTAACTCTATGGTGGAACAATATATTAGTTGTTATGTTGATTACCAACAAACAACATGGGCTGACATCCTCCCCTTTGCTGAGGTGGCTTACAATAACACAGTACATAGCAGCGCTGGACTCGCTCCTTTTAAAATAGCTACTGGTAGGGAATTCATTTCCATGCCTGAACTCCCTCAGGACCCTCCTGTTTCTCAAACTTTAAATCAATGGGTGACTTCTTGGAAAACCATGTGGGACAATGCGAAAGCGGCTCTAACAAAAGCCTCAAAAATTTACAAAGAGCAGGCAGACAAGAGAAGGGCCCCCCAGAGGCCATTTCGTGTGGATAAAAAAGTTTACCTCTCTACAAAATATCTAAGACTCAAGCTGCCTAGTAAAAAATTGGGACCAAAATTCCTTGGACCTTTCCCCATAGTGCGGATTATAAACCCAGTCACTGTGGAACTGAAGCTCCCTCCCCTTTTAGAGAAAGTTCACCCTGTGTTCCACTGCAGCCTATTGAAGCCATACAGAGAGTCCTCATTGAGACTTCCTCCCAAGCAGGCCCCTGGTCCCCTTGTCAGATAGGGAGAGACTCATTATGAAATAAAACGAATCCTTGATTCAAGATTGCACAAGGGAAAATTACAGTATCTAGTGCAGTGGAAAGGATACCCACTATCAGAGGCCACCTGGTAAAAAGTGCTGATGTAAAAGCTGATAGATTAATATGTAAATTTTATGATAAGCATCCAAATAAGCCTACGGGTGATTCCTGATTCTAACTCCTTTTTTATCTACAGGATTTCTCTCTTCTTTAGAGGATCCAACTGTCAACCTTCAAACGATTCTGGCTGCAGCCATCTTCACTTCGTTTTCGGTTGCCTCAGCAATGGGAGGGGGAGATACAATCTTCTAGTTTAGTCATAACAATAACTTTCCTGTGGGAACCAAAGTCAAGCTACCTAAGTTTTGGCGGGCTGGAGCTTCTGTTAGAAAGCCCTCCAAAGTAGTTAATTGGGGATTGTGATTTATGACATATTGCAGGGGTGGGAAGTTCAACTTGTTACAATGTAACTTTGGGGGGGAACTTTCAGTCTTGGTTTCACCTTTGTTCGTGCCGATACTATGTAGCCATTAAATGTGATCTTTGAGGAAAGCAATTGCCTCAGAGTTCTTATTTCTAATGGTCTCATCTAATGGAACCATGACACATAAATCACTGGGACCTGACGGATTAACATCCCAGAGTTCTGAAGGAGCTGGCAGACATTATCTCAGAACCACTCTTACCATATCTTTCAAAAATCCTGGAGCACCGGGGAACTAGCAGAGGATTGGAAAAAAGCTGATGTGGTTCCCATCTTCCAAGAAGGAAAAAAAACAGACCCAGGAAACTACAGACCAATCAACCTAACATCAATACCTGGGAAGTTCCTGGAAAAGATAATCAAAAAACAGATCTGCGAACATCTAGAAACAAAGTTATAACTAGAAGCCAGCACAGGTTTGTTAAAATAGATCATGCCAAACCAATCTTATTTCATTCTTTGACCAGGTGACTAAATTGGTGGACCAGCAGAATGCTGTGGATGTGGTATACTTGGACCTCAGCAAGGCATTTGACAACCTACTTCTTGGAAAGCCTAAAAAAAGTGGGATAGACAGCATCATCATCAGATGGATTTTTAACCGTCTGACAAACAGCACTCAAAGAGTAGTCCTTAATGGCACTGTATCTACATGGAGGGAAGTAAGCAGCGGGGTACCACAAGGTTCTGTCCTAGGCCCAGTACTCTTCATAAATGACCTAGATGAGGGAATAGAAGGGGAACTTATCAAATTTGCAGATGACACTAAGCTGGCAGGAATAGCCAAAATGCTAGATGATAGGCTGAAGATCCAGAGGGATCTTGACAGACTTGAACACTGGGTCCTATCTAACAAAATGAAATTCAATGTAGAGAAAAGTAAGTCTTACACTTAGGCAAGAAAAACCAAATGTTCACATATAGATTGGGTGAAACCAGGCTTAATAGCAGCAACTGTGAGAGGGATCTTGGAGTCTTAGTGGACAATCAATTGAATATGAGCCAGCAGTGTGTGGCGGCAGCCAAAAGAGCCAATGGAACCCTAAGTTGCATTAACAGAGGGATTCAATCAAGATCATGTAAGGTACTAATACCACTCTATAAAGCCTTAGTAAGACCACACCTAGAATACTGCAATAAATTTTGGTCTCCACACTATAAAAAAGATGTTGAGACTCTGGAGAGAGTGCAGAGAAGAGCAACAAGGATGATTAGGGGACTGGACGCTAAAACATGAAGAACGGTTACAGGAACTGGGCATGACTAGTCTAGTGAAGAGAAGGACCAGGGCAGACATGATAGGAGTATTCCAATATTTGAGGGGCTGTCACAGAGAGGAGGGGGTCAACCTATTTTCCAAAGCACCTGAAGGCCAGACAAGGAATAACGGATGGAAACTGATCAAAGAAAGATTCAACCTGGAAATAAGGAGAAATTTCCTGACAGTGAGAACAGTCAACCAATGGAACAGACTGCCTTCAGATATGATTGGTGCTTCATCACTGGAGGCTTTCAAGAAGAGACTGGATTGCCATCTGTCAGAAATGGTGTAGGGACTCCTGCTTGGGCAGGGGGTTGGACTAGATGACCTCCAAGGTCCCTTCCAACTCTGTTATTCTGTTCTGTTCTGTTCTAGTAAAAGGAGAGAGTTGTAAAATTGATTCGTTATTTATTCTTGCCTTTAGCAGCAATAACTACATTCTTAGACAACTTTGCTAGCAACCTGCAGGCTGTGAACTTTCCTTTCCCCCTTGGGGAAAGAATTCAGTAGTGCTAGATATATTTTTCCTGCTAATTACAGTATACATTGTGGGTTTTTTAAGGAGCTGTGAGAAAAAGATGTGTCTGAAAATTAAAGGATGTATGGATTGAGTTGTGAGACAGAAAGTGAAGTACATGGACTTATGCACTTCCAGTTGCTGACAGGTATGCCACTAATATTCTGACTTGATACCTGCATGCTCTCAGGGCCCTCATTCTTCATAGGGCGGTATTGTGGATTAACTAAGTTTTTCTGGGTTCTGATTTTAAAGTGAGTATCCTGAGCTACAGAGGCCTTTGATCTTCTTCTTAAATATATAATAATAAAATAATGAGAACTAAAGGCTCAAAGAGTTCCTTAATAAGATTTGCTCATCCTTCCTAACATCAATAAAGGTGGTTTTTCCAGAAAATATGTGAAGAGCTGTAATTATCGATTTAACTATGTTTTCTTTTTGACTGTGTTTTAATTTATATATAATGTATGTTTAATCAAGGAGGGCTTGGAGAGGTAGAAGTGGCCAATATGGAGGCTGTGCCTTGCCCTCCCGCTCTCTGTCTCCCCTGCAGATCTCTGGAGAGGAGTGGTTGGCAGGGGAGCTGTGTGAAGGAACGATGCCCCAACAAGCCAGCATCCTTACCACGCATGATTGGAAATGGGAATTTCCTTTCGAGAAGGGCCAGCTTCCCTTGTGCACGACCCAGGAGCGCTGCTCCCCTGCCTCCTCCTCTTGCTCTCCAGAGATCTGTCAAGGCAGAAGTTGGACTCGGAGGAAACTGCTTCCTGCAAACTTTCTCCTCTGCGCTTCCACACGCAGCAGCAGCATCCTCCATGTCCTGCTTTGCCGGGAGGGGGCACCAGACAGGGAAACACCAATGATGTCTGGGATTGGGAGAAGAACATCTTCTTTAGTGTGCTATGCACGCACACAGACACACACAGACACACACATATTCCAAGCTTGTATCCACATCTGAGCTAGCAAACTGCCAGTCATGCTGGGCTTGGGGAGAAGGCCCTCTCCTTCCTCTGTGGATAAAAGTCCCCAAACTTGGAATGTGGTGTGCATTCATGTGTCTGTGTGCATGCGCATGCACTTGGCTGCCAGCAGTTTGGGGAGGCGAGGAGCTTGTGGGGCACCGAGTTGTCCCCACATTGAATTAGCCGGTGCAACTTGTTCCATCCCGACCCAGCTATCTCAAGTCAGCTGTGTCCAGTAACTGGCGTCGAGCTGGCCACGCCCACCCGACCCTAATGTTGATGCGGCCCTCAATGAAATTGAGCTTTACACCCCTGATAAAAGGAGAAGGTTTTGGACTTCTGGTTCCGGTCGCAGCGCCAGCGGTCGCGCAAAGAGTATGTTCTCTTTGCCGACCGGTTTCCCCCCGCCGGTAGACCCTGGACAGGGTCAAAAGTTGCCCTGGAGAGGCGACCACCGTGGAGGAGGACACTCGTCTGATCGCGGAGGGAGCAGCAGCTCCCTCTGCGATCCGAGAAATCACCTTTGGGCCGACGGGGAAAAGATCGGCCAGTAACATGGCCAATCACTTAGCTGCTCCAGCCGAAAGTCACAGCAACATCTAAGCAAAAAGAACCACCGTGGAAGATCCGGGTGAGACCTTTCCTTCCCTCTTGATATTTTATTTATTTCCCTGTGAAAAGTTTTTAGAAACTATTCCCCTTCCTTGACAAAGCAGCGTTCGAATACTCGGGGAAATGAGCTTTGGAAAAAAAAAAAAAAACTAATTTTTATTGTTTATTTGAGCTGTTGGAATTCGGGGGATCCTGAAAAGAAAAGAAGAAAAAATCCTTACTGTGACTCTCTCTCTCTCTCTGCTTGCCTGTTCTCAGCTTAAGTGGAAATCTTTAGGGAGGGGGGTGGAGTGTTTTGCTTCCTCCTCCCCCCCCTGAATTTTTTTATCTACTTTAAAAAGAAAAAAAAACTCTTTGGCTTTCTGGGTGAATTCATGTGGATTGTATGGTTACAATGTATCTCTGAACTTGGTGTGAAGCCCAGATATCTCTAGTGTAACATTGTAACCATTTGCAGCTGAACTTTCATTCCCTGAACTTGGCGTGACGCCCAGACATTGGTATATCTTTTGGAACTTGCTCAATTTTCTACTTCTAGTTCGTTTGACTTTATAATATAAAATATACATCCCAGAAAAATGGATTTTCTCTCGCTTTAGGATTACAGTATAATAATTGACTTTTAAGACATCCTCTTTTATTATCACTTTGGATTATAAATTAGATATTCACAATACTGACTGGGACTTTTGCTGTCTTCATCTTTGTGTTGGGATGGATTACTTGTCCCCCCCCCCCTTTTTTTTTCCTATTTTTGTTTGGATTTTATATTTTATAATATTGCAATCTATCTTTTAAGCTGAACTTTCACTAAAAAAAAAATGGAATCCCACTCACAGCTTAACTATGGACTTATACTAGAAAATTTTTTGGAAATGAAAGAGGAATTAAGAGAATATTTTAGAACACTCAGGAAAGAGGATGTTCCAGAGTTAAAAATTGAATCTCAAATTTTGACTGATCATGACACACAACTAGATTTACAACTTAATGAGATGGAGGATTTATATTTACAACCTACTGAAGAGGAAGATGTTACACCCTATATACAAATGATGGAGATTTCTGATGACCAAAGGCAGAATTCAACTAAAACATCTATAATCTTAAAAGCAACAGAAATGGACTTTCAAATATGAGACATTAAAAATGCTGACAATATGAACAAACAACAAATAATCACCATACTGATCAAGACTGATTACATAGTGCAGACAATACTGGAAAAAAGAGAAGAAGACTATGATCGGACGCAATTGTGGGAAAATGTGCATAGCCAAATACTAAGATGGGAGGAGCTAAAGGCCCTATTGTGGAAACCTGCTTGGCATAAAAAGAAAGCTAGAATTAAGTTTAAAAATGAGTGTTAAAACTTTATCTGATGGGTAAAATGGCTTTTAGAGACTTTGATTGAGCTAATATTTTTGAGATTTCTAAGGTCTAAGATTTTAGTTTGAGTTAATATTGATGTAAATTATGGATTTGATTATGGTCTGGAATGGCAATTACGGAAAATTGGAAAAGTTAAAATTAAAGGAGTTGGATTGAGATTGGTGAAATATTACTGATATTTTTACTTACAATGATTGAATGTTGGATTGATTTATAAAAATATTTGATAGAGTACAGGAAATAGAATATAGTTGAGAAATATTTATATATGTATATATATATATATATATATATATATATATAAATATTTCTCAACTATATATATATATATGTGTGTGTGTGTGTTTTCTGAGGTTTTCACGGGTGTTTGTATGTAGGTCTTTGGTAATTCGGGTTTTCTCCCGGGTAAAATTGAAAGTGTCTTGGCAACGTTTTGACGAAGTCCCATTCGTCATCTTCAGGCCTGAAGATGATGAATGGGACTTCGTCGAAACGTTGCCAAGACACTTTCAATTTTACACGGGAGAAAACCCGAATTACCAAAGACATACATACATACATACATACATACATACATACATACATACATACATACATACATACATACATACATACATACATATATATATATATATATATATATATATATGTAATAGTTATATGTTTATTTTAGAAATAATTAGAAATAATTTAGGTTAAAATGTAAAATGGTTTTAAAATACTTAAAGTTATGCTCATTTATAAAATATGTATGTGAAATAGAATAGAATAAGAGATAGAATTTAATTGAGAAGTATAAAGTGAATAATTGGAGTAATATGTATATGTTAGAAACAATCTATATTATATGGATACCCGAATTGTATACTATATGTTTATGTAAGGCCAAATTGGAATATGTTAATTGAAGTTAGTTAAGCTTGAAAACGGGTGGAAATATTATTGATAGTTTTTGTTCGGTTTTTTTTTTGATTGATAAAATAGAGAGGGAAATTTTAAAGAAGTAATTTAAATTGTTTATGTATGATTATATTTTTTACTTTGTTTCATGGAGTGCCCTATCTCCACGATGAGTCCTAAGCACTTGGTTGTAAAACAAAAAAATTCAATAAAACTTGTTATATATAAAAAAAAAAAGGAGAAGGTTTTGGAGGGAAAGGGAGAGAAGAAAACACGACGGGGAAAGAGAAGGGGATGGAAGAAGAGAGATGGAGAAGAGGAGAGGCTTCTTTGAGTCAACTAGAAGGAAAGAAGGGGATAGAACAGTGCAAAGATTAATGTCAGAGAAACAGGCACAAGTTTTCCATTAAAAGTGTGGTAAGTGGGTGTACAGATAGTCCTCAACCTACGACCACAATTGAGCCCAAAATTTATGTTGCTAAGTGAGAAATTTGTTAAATGAGTTTTGTCCCATTTTACAACTTTTCTTGCCACATTTGTTAAGGGAATCATTGCAGTTGTTAAATTAGTAACATGGTTGTTAAGTGAATCTGGTTTCCCCATTGACTTTGCTTGTCAGAAGGTTGCAAAAGGGATCACATGACCCTGGGACACTGCAGCCATCATAAATATGAATCAGTTGCCAAGCATCTGAATGTAAATCACATGACCCTGGGGATGCTGCAATGGTCATAAGTGTGAAAAATGGTCATAAGTCACTTTTTTCACTGCCGTTGTAACTTTGAACAGTCACTAAGTGAACTGTTTTAAGTCGAGGACATCTTGTACTTTTATCACTTTTTTTCCTTTTTTTTGTCATCAAATTTTTGACACCTTGCTAGGTACTTGAATATTGCCATATCCTAAAACTGGTGCAATCTGTGAAAAGGTTGAAAAGCACTGTCCTAGTGGACAACTACTTAAATATGAGCCAGCAGTGTACTGCAGCTGCCAAAACCCCCAATCAGTTCTAGTCTGCATTAACACAGGAATAGTATTGTTGTAAGAATTTCCCAAGCAGTCAAGATGCAAAGACTAGCTGCTGGAAAGGAGGTCTCTCTCTCTCTCTCTTATTATTCCACAAACAATACAAAGTTTGCTTTTAGGGTAACTGGCAAGAGACTGACCCATCAGTAAGATTTTTATATAATTTTGAGCCCTTTGTGAAAATCATGTGAATGAGATATATGGTTTTATGACCAGTGAAGCAGGAAACACAAGTGTGATAACATGTTTTTATGGTCAGAAGAAATATTTTACTTGTTAGCTCCTTTATTAGAAAAATCTCTCTGATCAGGCATGTGGTTTTTCTCCATTGTCTTTCATAGATGTAAAACATGGACCTAGGTCAGGGCTTTTCAACCTTTTCACCCATTGTACCACTTTTAGGATAAGGCAACATCCGAGTACCACCAGTCACTCAGCAAGATGTCAAAAACTTGACCACCCCCCCAAAAAGGAAAAAAATGATAAAGTACAGGTAGTCCTCGACTTACAACAATTTGCTTAGTGACAGTTCGAAGTTACAATGGCACTGGAAAAAGTGACTTCTGACCATTTTTCACACTTATGACTGTTGCAGCATCCCCAGGGTCATGTGATTTACATTTGGATGCTTGGCAACTGATTCATACTTATGACATTCACAGTGTCCCAGGATCATGTGATCACCTTTTGCAACTTTTTGACATGCAAAATCAATGGCCGGGGGGGGGCAGCTCATCACTCAGGTTGCGGGGTGCCTGTGGGGGGGGGAATCCGTGGGTCTCTGGTGGAGGGGGATGGGACTGGGGTGGGTGCCTTCCCTCCCTCTCTCCCATTGTCCCTTCCTTCCTTCTTTCCTTCCTTCCTTCCTTCCCTCCCTCCCTTCCATTGTCCCTCTCTCCCTCTCATTGTCCTTCCCTCCCTCCCTCCCTCCATCACTCAGTTTTAATTTCTTCATGGTGGTTCCTTTGCTGAATCACTTTCCTTTTGCACTGTAATAATTAAGGTGAGCAGTGTTAAGTCCAATATAAAGGAATGACTAAATCTCTTGATACAGGAACAGTTGCAAAAACTGCATGCCAAGATTCTGGTGCAAGAAATCTCAGCCTTTGTGTAAGAACTACAACCTCCCATAAAAGACACCTCAAAAGCTGTTACCATTGTGAGTGGGCAGGAGGGAAACTAAACTTTTCAATAGGCATGTTACTGTGTTTATACTCTGAAGGGCAAATATGCTGCTTACTAAGTGAAACCCCAGGATCAGCGGGCTACGTGTTTATGTGTGTGTGTGTGTCTCTGTATGTGTGTGTCTCTGTGTGTGTGTGTCTGTGAGAAAGGAAGAGGGAGAATGTATATGAATATGCATATGTATTTGTGCATATATTCATATTTTATAGTGCTATTCCAAGTTCATATTATCCAGATTGCATATTTAAATTTCATCTTGTTGTATATCTGTAGTATGAATAAGCCTTTTAACATATTCTGATTTGATATTGTTTTTTAGCCAAAATGTTTGTCTGAAAGTACTTTTTTAACTATCCTGAATTTGTCACTTTAGTTTTGGATATTCTGAGTATTTGAATGCCAATTCTTTTGTTCTGGTTAATGACTGCAATAAAGTTAAGATGATGATAATGACAATGCAACCCAGAAGGGTGCAGTAAAGTTGAGAAATATTGAAAAGAATAACACTTTGATTTAACTGATAAAGGAGAGTATTTATAGCTCAGGGTTGACATGAGGGATCCTTGGTGCTCTCTGAGCTTGGTTGTTTTCTTGCAGATGTTTCATTACCCAAATTAGGTAACATCAGCAATGCTAGTAGGGAATGGGGTTTGCTGTTAAGGTTGCCCTGTCAGTATAAGGAGGAGTGATCTTAGAGGTTTTTTTGTTTCTTTGCAACAAAGCTCAGAGAGTGCTAAGGACCCGTCCCTTTGATTCAAATTGGCAGAAATTTGCTATGAAAAGTAAGGTAATTAAAATTGGGGGGCCAAGGATCTTGATGTTTAACATATTACAACTGACAGGAAGAAATAAGAAACTCTGGAGAAATCAAATAGATCGAGGTTAAGAGAGATTATAACTGCTTGAAAACTGTAGCTAATCAAGGAAATTACAATTAAGCAGATTCAAACAAGGGAGTATTGTCCCAAGCAGCAGAGAAACAAACTTCAGAAGACACGGAAAGGCATCAAAAGCTGTTGATAGATAGATAGAAAGCAAGCGGAAAGCAAGCAAGTGAGCTGGGCAGGGGCGCGGAATCGCCATTCCTGAGCACACGCCGATTCGCGCCCCTGCCCATCTGGCTTGCTTGCAGGGGTTCTGACCAACCTTCACCGGACAGGAGTGGGGAGGGCATAAAAGAGCCCGGAGGAGGCAATTGGAGTTTGGCCGCGGCTGCCGCTGCCACCGCCGCTGTTGCTGAGCCAGACGGCTGTGCGAGGGCAGCTGCTGCGGTTCCTGCACGCCGCTTCTCCTTGGCTGCTTCCTCTGAAAAGGAGCGGCGGTTGCACTCGGTGCAGCCGGGAGCCCAGCACAGCAATTTCCAGATGTGTGAACTTCTACTCCCAGAATTCTCCGCTGCCTGCATTCTCCTCCCCCCGCGGAAGAACAGCGGCTGTGCTGGGCTCCCGGCTGCACCGAGCGTGACTGCCGCTCCTTTTCAGAGGAAGCAGCCAAGGAGAAGCGGCGGGCAGGAACCTGCTTGCTAATTTAACAGAAGCGCCAGGATCAGCTGATTTGTGCTTCTGCTAAATTAGCAAGCGGCATGTTTTCCGGCGAAGCGCGAGCAAGCCCAGGATCGGGGCGCGCAGCTACAGCTGAGTCGCGCTTCTGCTAAATTAGCAAGCGGCATGTTTTCCGGCAAAGCGCGAGCAAGTGAGCTGGGCAGGAGCGCGGAATCGGCGTTTCTGAGCACACGCCGATTGGCGCCCTTGCCCTCTCGCTCACTTGCCAGCGCCCACAATCTGCCTGGTCTCCCCTCTGCCTGCTTTGAGCAGCTCCTACTGGCCTCCCCGCACCCGCCGTTAACCCTCCCGCCACCATGCAGGGTAAGGTTGGCGCCCCCACCCCCGCTCAGATGCCCTCGCCTCCCCAAAGCATTTTTTTACTCACCTGCTTTCAGCTGCACTCCCTTTCTCCTTTTGCTTCTCTGCCTTCGTGTGCTTCTCTGCCTTTGCCACGTGCTTGTGGGTAAAAAAGAAAAAAAAGTTTCATGAGACTTTCTAACTTCTCGCAAGAAGTTAGAAAGTCTCATGGAACTTTTTTTTTGTCTCACAAACACGTGACGAAGGCCGAGAAGGACAGGAGAAAGGGAGTGCAGCTGAAAGCAGGTGAGTAAAAAAAAACACTTGGCGGAGGTGAGGGCATCTGGGCAGGGGGGGCAGTCAATGCGTCACGCAGCTCCGGCAGAATCTCCCCTGAAGACTGCGTGAGGCTGCCTGCCACCCCCAAGGCCGCCGCCAATCAGCTGGAGCTGCAAGCTTTGATCCTGGGCTCTCAGTAGGACCCAGGCAACGTGCAGTTCCAGCTGACTTTGCCAAAAGCCTCTGCGGCACTGCTGCTGCTTCACCTCATCCACTTTTACACTTTTGTTTTACATTTTTTTTTCAAAAAAAATTTTTTTTTTTTTTTTAACATTTTGTTTTTACATTTTTTTCAACCTGTCCTACGCGTACCACCAGCCATGTGCTCGCGTACCACTGGTGGTACGCGTACCACCGGTTGAAAAGCCCTGACCTAGGTGTTAGATTTCCATGCCTTTTAAACATTAATTGATTCCCGTGCTAGATTCCTGCCTGCCAGTGCTTTTTACATCGCCATATTTCAAATTTATTATTAAGACTAGAACTCAGGTCTCCTGGTTTCTAGCCTGGTGTTACCAGTACATCAAACTGGCTTTCTATGGCATACAAACATCTCCAAAAACAAAGTTCTTCCAGCTGTTAGAATTTTGTTCAATAAGAAATTTGTTTCATGGGTGGGGAGGAGGAAATAACTACTATATGAATCTATCAGTGGTGAAAATATTGAATTAAGAATTCTTAACTTAAGAATTCAAATTAATGATGCAGTTCTGACAGAAATGATGATGTTTTCTTTCTTTGATTTATATCTTGCCTTTCTGCCCCAAAGCACTCCATTCTTACTGAGAGGATTTTCCTGCTAGAAATAAAAAATCTTAGCACTTCAAGCTAATTCTGACTTCTATTCTTTAACGTGAAAGACAAGAAATATAGGTGCTGATTGCAATCATTTATTCTACGTATGATTACAACCCCTCCCCATCATTACTTTTAGTCCAGTTTATATTCTACATGCTGGCCTTAAATATGTAGAGGTAGTTCTCTCTTAATGGCTCTAATGCAATTTCTGTTGCTAAATGAAGCAGTCATTAAGCAAAACATCATGTGACATTGATCATGTGACTCTTCTATGTTTGCAAGTGCAAGAAACTCTTAAAAAGTTACTGTCAAGGTTCTGGCAGACAATCCCAACGAAGTAAGCACACCTGAGACATTACGATCTCTAATGCGAAACTTTATTGAGCACAGCATACTGGCACTAATGAATGAAAAACCAGCTCTGGCAATTGGCACCAGAAAGATAGTTAAAAGAGTAAATGTTCCCCTTCCCTCTCTGATGCTTCAAGTCACATTGTCCAATTAATCTTCAGGCCATTGTTATGAAAAGAAAGTCTCTGCTTACCATAACATCTCTACTGGGATCTTGCTTCCCAGCGGATAGAAACTACCTGTGCATTCCATACATTCCCCTGTGCATTCTATACATGCTAGAAGCAGCATGGCTGTCCTAGCGCAAGCAATCTTTGTAGCTTGACAGGCTGGTCCCTTTACAGAGTTGGGAGAACCCGGAAAACAATGAATACACATTATTATTTGTTAACTTTCTCTCGCGATGGCCCCGCCTTCCGGGGATGTTTATTATGGAATCGCTCCACTCAGCGATCCGCTTTCACATTGTGAACTTTTACCCATCTGGACTCAGACATTGGGTAACCTTTCTATTAGATTGGGTACTGTAAGTTCACTTTATGGATCCTGGAGTCTAGGATCCGCTTAACTTCACGGTGTGTCTCACCCCCCATGATTATTGGATTGGGGGCTGCTTCCCCACTGGCCTCATCCTAGAGCTCTGAAATGGTTTCAGTAGGCTGCAACGGAAGACTGATGCATTTTACCCAGTATTCTGGACAGTTTGAGCTCTACCATCACCAGATTGATGACTTTCACAACAGGGAAAGGTCCTATGTCAGTGGTGGCGAACCTATGGCATGCGTGCCAGAGGCGGCACTCAGAGCCCTCTCTGTGGGCATCCATGCCGTGCCCTGGAGATGGCGAGGGACTGGCCCCCACCACCCTGGCCCCGCCCACTCAATCTGCCATGCCCAGCCGGCACCCGGTGATAAATAAGTAGGTTTTGGGTTGCAGTTTGGGCACTGGGTCTCTAAAAGGTTTGCCATCACTGTCCTATGTACTTTGGACCCAGCTTTTTGCAAGATTGTTTCAACTTTATGTATTTTGTGGACAGATACATTTTATCTCCTACATGAAATGTCTCTTGAGCTCGCTTTTTATCTGCCTGCTTTTTCTGACTTTCAGCTGCTTTGACCAATGCTTTCTTCATGTTGCTCCAGACATTCTGGAATGAATCTACCCACTCAGTCAAAGTACCAAGGAGGGAGGCTCCTGAGGGCATTCTGGCATGGGCACAAATTCCACTCCTATAGCCACCTTAAATGGGGTGAAACCTGTACTGCTGTGTACCGTGTTGTTATATGCTACCTCCGCAAACTGCAGAAGTCCTGCCCAGTTGGTTTGCTGGTAGTTTACATAGCAATGCAGGTACTGTTCCACTGCTCCATTTGTACTCTGATGAAAAGCCAAACTAAGCCCCTGGGATGATCCAATCATCCTCACAAATTCCTTCCACTACCTAGCAGTAAACTGGACCCCTCTATCTGAGATGATGAGGTGTCCAGGACACATGATGAAGTAGGCTTGCTTGGAGAACAGGTCAACCATGATCCAAATCATGGTGTTCCCCCCACTCTCAGGTAATTACATGATAAAGTCCGTAGCTATCTGCTCCCAGGGCCTGGGCCGGTCAGCCACTTCTTGTAGCAATCCTCGGAATTGTTGGCAAGCTAGAAGCTGCATGCCTGTCCTAGCGCAAGCAATCTTCATGTCTTGACAGTTACTTTTACAGTGCTGTTGTAACTTTGAACCGTCACTAAACAGGGCAGTCATTAAGTGTCAACTACCTGTATAATTTTGTTATATTGCTTTTACCCTGTTTTTGAATATTGTTAGCTGCCCAGGTTTTGGTATTTTGAGATGGGCAGCCATACAAATTTTATAAATACATAAAAAAAAACAAAAACTTAGAACCAGAAAATTTTGGTCCTACTGAATAACAATGTCCTAAAGTTGGGGCTACTGGTAGTGGTATGGATGGATGTCCTTTCATTCAATCTTTGCTTCTCTGAAGCAGGAGTCAACAATATTGGGAGACCCATTGTATTTTCTACAATATGACAAGTTCAGAAATGTTGCTGGAATGGAAGTAGAATGGATGTTAGTGGTAGCAGTAATAGTAGTACAGTACTGCATTTTTGTATGGATTACAGTGGCAGTATATCTCTGCACTGGGCAAGAGGTAGGACTAGGTTGTCTTCAATTCCAAGCCTTTCCATTCTGTGATATTTTATTTATTTCATTCTTTTGACTCAATTATGTTTCCATCAGTTTATGGATGCTTGACAGCAAATTATCTTAGGATAAAATTGATATAAAATTGTAAAAACTGAATGTTACTAATAGGGTTTTAAAATACTTTATTCAAGAAATATTTTTATCAGAAGAATTATTTAGTTTTGAGGGATCAGCCATATGAATTTTTGGCAGCAAAACCAATAAAGATACTGTATCTTCACCAACAATATGAAGCTAGGTGTCAAGAAAGGGAATTTCTATGATTTCTATGAATTCACAATCATTGCTGGTTGTGGGGAGAGAAGAGAGAATAGGTGGGATAGTGGGAAAGACGCTCTGTTTTGGATATTACTGTTTCAAATGGCAGATTTATTCCTACCTTATTCTTTTCCTTAGGGGCTGGCCCATTGTTCAATAAGACACATGTCATATTAGGCTTGTGAAGAGACTATGATATACATTGCGCTGAAGGAAGAGCAAGTGTGTATTTCCCAATGTTGTTGGTGATATGTTTAGGATTTGTAATGAAGTTGCCAGTTTAGATGTGGGGACAGAGTTGACAACTGAATTTATTACAGAGAATTTATCACAATTCCTGTGCCTATCATACTTATTCTTCTCATCTGTCCTATTACCTATTTCCTTAGCTTCTTATAACTATAACTTTGTTGTTTGTATCTCATGATTTATGTTGATTGCTTTTATTTAGTATCCTATTATGATTTATGTTGATTGCTTATTAGTATCCTATCCACTGAGTGTTGTATCTTGTGATTTATGATGATTGTATTTTATGATGATGATGATGATGATTTATCACTTGTTGCTTGTATGTAACTGAACATGATGGATTTTATGGTATGATTTACAATAAGAAAACATGTAAGGTGGTATAACAATCAGTAGGTTTTTCTATATAAGTTAGTGTTTATCTAATAGTTGTATTTTCCCCTAATCACTCATGCCACTTGCACAACATTAATTAGGGTGAGTACAAAGAGGCTGATCATGAAAGCCAGATTTGCTGTACTAACAATCAGATAATGGTCCTCATATCTGGTATTTCAGCTGTCTTATGGGTGGCTGGACAGCATAACAATGAAATGGAAACTTAGCTGGTTCAAAAATCATACTCAAAAAGTTTTCATCAATCACTCCACACTGAACTGGAGTGAGTTAGGGAGCCAAAAGATTTAGCTCTGAGCTCCTTATACTTCAATATTTTTATTAATATCATTGATAAAGAAATGGAGAGAAACAGTATTGGGTGGGATAGGTAATACCCTATATCAGAAAATCCAAAATAAATTTGATAGTAGAGAAAAATCAGCTGAAAATAACGGAGTGAAAGTTGACAAAATATAGACGTGCTTAAATACAGGATACCTACCACCTTGGTAATAATACTTCTGGGGGTGGGGTGGGGGGACATTTGCAATTTGTGCTTTTAATATTCTCTTCTTTAGGAGCTCACACCCAATTTGAGTTCCTTTTCCTATTAGCCTCTGCTGTCACAGAATCCTGCTGATCTGACTATATTAAAATTCAATATCTTGAGCTCCAAGATCCATGTTTAATTATCTTTAGTTTTAATTTCCTTTCAGAATCAAGAACTGCAGTTTCACATGCTTGCTTTTAAAAATATGCTTGGAAAAAGATCTGAAAATCCAATGTGAAGTTTTAAGAATTTTTTTCTATGAAAAGTGTCTCTACTCTATTGCCCATAATAAGTTTCTAACTTCGTAACTTGGATTTATATCTAACATCCTCAAAACATACCCAGTTTGGAATTTATGTTAAATTAAGTAAGAACATTTAATAGACTAAAATACTGCTGTTTTGTTTAAGCAGGATTTTTTTTTCTTCTATCAAAAGACCAGTCTACAAGGGAAAACAAGAACAGCCATTGAAAATGAGAGAAGATACAATTACTGGACCCAACCCAATGCAAACTAGACTTGGAAATGATTTTGAAAGGAAATGGAAAATGGAATGGCCTTAAAACAGGCATGACATTATTTGAATATGTTGCTTCTTCCGTTATTTTAAAATACTAAATATACCTTTGAAATGGAAGAATAGATGTGGGATTGGAGTGATGGCCCCTTGGACTGTAATGTTAGCAAAAGAATGGAAATCCCTTCCCTATCTAACTCTGTAGCTAGAATAGCAGCTCTTGTTTAATGACGGCCTGTCTCTCTGTTCTGTGACAGTCACATGTAATTAATTGCATTAATGATATCAGAAAAACAGGTCCTCCTTATAGGAACCTCAGTGCCAATATCAAATACCAACCTGTGTTCCTACATTTTTAGGAAGCTTTTTTTAAAAAAAAAAAAAAATTGGAATTTTTAGGAAGGAAAAATTGCTAAACTTCACTCATCTCAAAGCAGTGCAAAGGATCTTGAATTAAAACACCAAATAAAAAGAAAAGAAAAGAGTTAATAAAAAATAATTAGACGTTGGTAGATATAAATAAGCAAAATTATAGGACAAGAGGATAGCCCCTGAATACAATCAGATGCACTGCTGGAGAGATTATTGCACCAGAAAAACAATGGAATTCCTGGTAAAGCCGTTCAGATTAGATATCTCTTCTTCCTCATGCATCTCCCTCTCCATATGATTTTGTTCCTGTTTGCTCTGAAAGTAAAAGTTCTCTGTTCTACGAATCTTACTACAGCAAACATGTAAATCCTCACTTCCCAACCAATTCACTTGCCTTGAGAAACTAGCAGAAAGGCTTTCTGTCTGCTGCCCCTATTCCATCACCTGGTCTTGCATGTAGCCCTTGGGATAGAAAAGGTTGAGCACCTGTAAAACTAAAGAGAAAATTTAAATAGATGAGATTTAAAAATATGAACAGGAAGTGCAGTTGTACAAATCAAAATCAAAATACAGTAAACTTCTTATTTATAAAATGTTGGAGCAAAAGTATTATATAACATATGAACAAAGGGACCTGTTATACCAGTAACGTAAATTTTGAATTAGGTGATATCTTTTCAAAATTGAGAAATAAGTTAACTTAAGATATCTAAAATATAATCAACTGAATGTTCTTTTAACTTCCTCTAGCTTAAACAATGTATGCAAATTACCTGGAGGTGTATGATGATTTCTTTTTTGTAAATTTGTCACCAGGATTAATATGGTTTGCAAATATTTTTGTCCACTACATCTCCACTACATAATAGCATTTTTCCCATGCTTATTAAAAAGTAACCTCAGATTGATCGCTGGAAACCAAGGCTGTCAGGCAGCTATCTCCATGTTATTATACATATATAACACATTGTTTCAGCCAGGGGAATATCATTACAATTTTTTGCCCATCCTTCTATTCTCAGAGCCATCCTAACATTTTTGGGGCTCACATCTAACTTTCAATGTGGACATATTAGACCTGTTCACTGGTTTAAAAAAAAACCTTACAGGTTGTTTATCAATGGGTTTTAACTGAATTTGAATGCAGTATCAAATATGGAACCAGAGGATTTGTTTCTTGGCCTAATACTTTGAGTTGGGTAAGGAAATGGAAGGAATGCATATCAAGGAGAAGATAATTCAAAACTGAATAGTACAACTAATTCTGTGGAGGAGAGAAACAAAATCATTTGCTACAGAAAAGAACAGAATAGAGCTGGAAGGGACTTTGGAGGTCTTCTAGTCCAGCCCCCTGCTCAAGCAGGAGGACCTCTACCATGTCTAGCCTCTTCTTAAAAATTTCCAGTGATGGAGCACCCACAATTTCTGGAGGCAAGCTGTTCCACTGGTTAATTGTCCTCACTGTCAGGAGGTTTCTCCTTAATTCCAGGTTGCTTCTCTCTTTTATAAGTTTCTAACCATTGTTTCTTGTCCTGCCCTCTGGTGCTTTGGTGACCCCCTCTTCTTTGTGGCAGCCACTCAAATACTGGAATACTGCTATCATGTCTCCCCTATTTCTTCTTTTCTTTAGACTAGCCAAATCCAAGTCCTGCAGCCATTCTTCGTATGTTTTAGTCTCCAGGCCTTTAATCATCTTAGTTGCTCTTCTCTGATTTTTTTCCAAACTCTCAACATCTTTTTTGTGATATGGTGACCAAAATTGGCTGCAGTATTCCAGGTGGAATACTAGGGTTTTATAAAGCGGTACTAATACTTTGCGTGATCTTGATTCTATGCCTGTTTATACAACCCAGGATTGTATTAGCTTTTTTGGCTGCTGCTGCACACTGCTGGCTCATAGTCAAATGATCGTCTACTAGGACTCCAAAGTCCCTCTCACAGTTACTGTTTTAAAGCCAGGTCTTGCCCAATTTGTACTTGTATCTTTGATTTTTCCTACCTAAATGTAAAACTTTGCTTTTCTCCACATTGAAACTCATTTTGTTGAATAGGGCCCATTTTCAAGTTTGTCAAGATCTTTTTTATTATCTTTTCTAGCATCTTCCCAGGTATTGATGTTAAACTGATTGATCTGTAGTTTCCTGGTTCCGTTTTTTTCCCTTTCTTGAAAATGGGAACCACATCAGCCCTTTTCCAATTCTCAGGTACTTCCCCGGTGCTCCAGGATTTATGAAAGATGCAATGGTTCTGAGATAACATCTGCCAGCTCCTTCAGAACTTTGGGTTGTAATCAGTCGGGTCCCAGTGATTTATATTTGTCAAGGTCAGATAGGTGTTCTCTTACCATTTTCTTGCTTATTTTAATTTTTGTTTCTAGTTTTGTCTTTTGCAGTGGTTTTTTTGGTATGTTGGGCTATAGTTTCTTTTTGTGTGAAGACTGATGCAAAGTATGAGTTAAGCAGCTCTGCTTTCTCCCTGCTGCCTGTTATTTCCTTGCCATCTTCTTTCTTTAGTGGACCTACAGTTTCCTTGACTTTTTTCTTGTTAATATGTTGGAAGAAACTTTTTTTATTATCCTTGATTTCTGTTGCAAGTCTTTGTTCATTCTGAGCGTTTGCTTTCCTGACCTCATCTTTGCATGTTCTGGCTGTCTGCTGATAATCGGCCTTAGTTATGTGCCCCTCTTTCCATTTTTTGTATTGGATTTGATTTATTTAATCTAAAATTAAGTTAAAGAAAGTGAGATAGAGTAAGAGAATGAAATTTTTCAGAGAGAAATAAAAATTAATAACTAAGAGAATGCAGAAATACAGGAGAATACCTGCATATGTGAAAAACTTTTTGGGGTTGTAATTTATTGTAAGATGAATATGAGTCATAACATACTGTAGCTGTGAAGAAGACAAATGTAGTTTTAGGCACCATTAAAAGAAATATGATTTCCAACTTATGGAAGCAATAATTCTACACTATTTCCCATTAATTAGATCATCTCAAATACTGTGGCCATTTCTAGGGATTTGATATTGAGAGGGATTAAGATAAACTGAGTGAAAAAAGGTAAACTGGAAAGTAAAGATACATCCACACACTATTACTTACAGTCTCAGTTCCTCAAAATCAAATTAAAACTGAACTACAATCATCTTCATTCCTGTCAATCTGGAAATATGAAACAATGTTCTATTGAGCTATCCAACAGAAAAATGCAAAAAAAATATTTAGTCAGTGCTCCATCCCAATCAACTACTAATTCTGAAGCAGCACAAATAAAGGGAAGTAATATAAATGGCTAGCACCTGCCCCTCCACTTCTTGTTTCTGATACATTATATGTGCACTTGTTTGATTTGTAAAAAAAACAAAAAACTCAGTGGTAGTTAAAAGAGGAAGACCTCTGTCACAAACATCCATTCTTCCTGCATTTAAAATCTCTTGCAAACTATGAAAGTAAGATGATAGTGTGTCAGCAATTTTACAACCAGTTGCTATGAGGATACTTGGGGAAATGGAATGTTTAACCTGGAGATGAGATACTTGTTCAATTCAATGACCTATTTCAGAGTGCAGGACACAGAATGATGGTCTTCAAGTACAAGTGACAATGTCACCTAGAAGATTAAGGACTCTTGTCATGAATTGGTTGAAAAGTAGTAACTTTGAGCTGGCAGAATATTATATCGGCATAATATTCACTACTACACTGGCAATCCCTATCTTTTCATAGGCATAAACCAACAAAATGTATTGTTCTTCTTTGCCCTATGCAGGGCATATTAAGGAGAGAGATTGGTGAATTCCTTTGCCTTTGTTTCATTTTCCTCATACTAAACTCAACAGCCAATTGGAAAATATTCCCCATCTCACTCTCCTTAGCATGGGATGGAGCTGAAATTTTGATGAATGATAATGCACTGCACTGATGAGTTGCTCTGGTCCTGTGCCAAGGGGTTCTTTTGTTGTTTTTTTGTGGTGTAAGTGCATCTGGAAGAGCAAGTAAGGGAATTTCATGACAGCAGGGGAAAAAAAAACCCCACCCTTTGCAGGAGCGTGATTATGCTGTGTTTAAGTGGAACTGGAAAAAGACCTAAGACTTGTTCTGTTTCAGGGGTCTTCAAACTTGGCCCTTTTATGACTTGTGGACTTCAATTCCCAGAATTCCTCAGCCAGCGTGCCTGGCTGAGGAATTCTGGGAGTTGAAGTCCACAAGTCATAAAAGGGCCAAGTTTGAAGACCCCTGTTCTGTTTCATTCTATTTGGTAGGATATAGAATAAGGTATTTTAAGTTACAGAACGATAGATTGTGATTGGATGTGGGTTGGATGTGCTTATGAATGTGGACTCATAAAATCACAGAATCATTGGGCTGGAAGGGATTTCAGAGATCTTCTGTCCAACCGCCACTCAAGGCAGGATTGCCTTATTATGCCATCCCAGTCAAATGGTTGTCCAGTCCATTTTGAAAATCTCCAGTGTCTGGAAATACTGGAGTCTGGACTATCTTTCCCAGCTGCCATTATTTCCTATGATCCTTTTTGGCTTTCAGGATTAACGTGTATTATCTTCGGCGTCAACTAAATGCCGCAGACAGTAGTTTTCTTTATAAAAAGAAAAACCCCATCTAATTCCGTTATTTCTTCAGTCAGCTTTTCTGAAGGAAGCCCCCCTCAGAAGGCTCTTGCTGATCTTGGATCTCTTTCGAGCCACTGCTCCTTCGGGATAAGCGTCCCTTTTTACACGCCGCTCCGCCTGGTTTGGCTGGTCATTTTCCAGCTGGAGAAGAAACCAGGACCCCACAGTCGGACAAATGTTTTCCTTTTCTAACACGGCTCCATTTTCGGTCAATAACGGAGAAGGGCGCTCTCTCCCGCAGCCCATGATTTTGCAGATTCGGCGATTCCGCTCGCCTTGCTCCGCTCTGGAGTCTCTCCTTTTCCTGGAGACCTCGTGATACAGGAGGAAGGGCTACGGATCTCGCCGCTGTGGAAGAGGCCTCTAAGCGGCGCTGTGGCCCAGGGTGGTGCCGGCTCCGGTACGGGAGGGCTTTCTCTTTGCACATGATCTCATCTCTTGCTGGCGGCGGTAGCGGCGACTGCCTTGGCGGAGGGCTAGTCCGAGCCGGCTCAGCACGGGAGGGCCAAGGGTGAGCCATGTCTTCGGCCGGCGCCTACGTGAGCCCGTGCTTTCCCCGTGCGTTTAAGCAAGCGGGCTTCCTGGCTTGGCCTTTTCTCCCGTCGGCTGCGGCATCGCTTACTTCAGCTCTTTGTTGAAAACGGGGGATTATGTTACGATTGACTCGATCTGCAGGGAGGTGAGCGGGAAGGAAGCCAGGGAAAAAGAATGCGGGTCTATTTAATGGTGTGCTGCCTTATTTTCTACACCGTGCGTGGACAAGTAGAGTACTCCATCGCCGAAGAAACTGAGCGCGGCGCTCCCGTCGGGAACCTAGCACAAGATTTGGGCATTGATGCGACTCGGCTGCCCTCCCGCAGATTCCGCATGCTCACCGGTTCAAGTAAGCAATATTTCAACCTCAATGCGAGCACCGGAGCTTTGTCTGTTAACGAGCCCGTCGACAGGGAAGAGATCTGTGCACAAGAACCTACCTGCTCTCTGAATTACGAACTCGTGTTAGAAACCCCCCTGGAACTTTATAAACTGCAGTTTAAAATATTGGACGTGAACGATCACGCTCCTACTTTTCTACTAGAGGAATATCATGTGAATGTCGCAGAGTTCCTGGCTCCGGGAATCCGGTTTACTCTCCCGGTTGCCCACGATCTCGACGAAGGCATTAACAGCGTCCAGAGCTATATTCTAAGCCCCAACCAGCATTTCAGACTCGAAATGCAGACTCGCGGGGATGGGAGCCGATATCCTGAACTGGTACTAGAAAAGTCCTTGGATCGGGAGCAGCAGGCCATTCACAGGCTTACTATCACAGCTAAGGATGGAGGGAGCCCCCAGAGGTCTGGGGCCGCCCAGGTTGTGGTAACCGTCCTGGACACAAATGACAATGCCCCTACTTTTGAGCATTCTGTCTACAGGGCCAATGTGTTGGAAAACTCTCCTAGAGGTACTCTGGTCACGAGGGTGCAAGCCACAGACTTAGATGAAGGTCAGAATGGAGAGGTCTTCTACTCGTTTAGCAACAGCACATCTCCTGAGCTACAGAAGATGTTCAGCATCAACTCCCAGAATGGGGAGATAAAAGTCAGCGGTGCTTTAAATGTCCAGAAGCCCCTGCTCGAGATGTTCATTGAGGCAAGGGATAAAGGAGTCTTCGGCATGTCCAGTGTAGCCAAACTATTGGTGGAAATTACTGATGTGAACAACAATGCCCCAGAAATTACACTCACTTCACTGTCCAGCCCCATCCCAGAGGATTCTTTGTTGGGCACAGTGGTGGCTCTTTTGAGTATTACTGATGAGGATCCTGGTGAGAATGGGAAAATCATTTGTAAGGTTCCTGTTGACATCCCCTTCCAACTCAGGTCCTCTTTTGATGATTACTACAGCCTGATCACAAGTGGTCTTCTTGATCGAGAACAGGTCAGTGAATACAACATTACGGTCACTGCCTCTGATCTGGGTTCCCCTCCCTTTGCCATTCAGAAAGTACTATGGGTGCAGATTGCGGATGTGAATGACAATCCTCCCAAATTCCTCAACCAGATGCGTGAAATTTACATAACAGAGAACAATAAGCCTGGGGCATCTGTTTTCCAGATGTCAGCCTCTGATCCAGACCTCGGGGAGAATGGTCGGGTATCTTACTTTCTCAGGGACATTGACATCCAGGGCAGCTCCTTATCCAGATATTTAGCCATTGATGCAGACAATGGAATCATCTATGCAAAAGACACTTTTGACTTTGAGCAACTCCAAAATTTTCATTTCCAAGTAGAGGCAAAGGACAATGGCTTCCCAATTCTGACTGCCACTTTTATTGCCAGTATTACCATCTTAGACCAAAATGACAATGCCCCAGTCATCTTGTATCCAGATGTGAGAAATGCTTCAGTGGCGGTTGAAATTGTGCCACGCTTGGCAGATGCCAACTATTTAGTGACCAAGGTGGTGGCCCATGACCCAGACAGCGGGCAGAATGCTTGGCTTTCTTATCACCTTCTGCACTCTTCTGACACAAGCCTATTTCAGGTTTCACCAAATTCTGGGGAACTTAGGACTAGTCGTTCAATGAGATCTAGTGACCCCATCAAGCACAAAGTGGTGATCTTGGTGACAGACAGTGGGGATCCTCCCCTCTCCTCTACTGTAACTCTGGGCATCCTACTAGCTGACACTCTCCCACAAGCACTCCCTGACTTTGATGACAGCCTGGAAACACATGGGCAGCAGCTGTCCAGCTTGAACTTCTACTTGATCATTGCTCTGGGCTGCCTTTCCCTTGTCTTTTTTGGATTTATCATTTTCCTTTTTGCTATTCGACTTTTCCACTGTAGGACTAACCCCTCTTGCAATTGTTGCTCCACGGATGAGTATGAAAAGTACCGGTACAATGTGCGCATGCTCCCAAGCTCTCATTTTACCCCAGAGATGGTTGAGATAGCAGGGATGGGGAAGCTTACGCACACCTATTTATATAGGGCAGCCCTAGGTGTAGGGACTAGCAATAACAACTCGATGTCCAACAGAGATGCCAGAAACCTTTCCAAGGGGGCGGGATTATTGCAAGTGCCAGCATCCTGCATTCAAGTACAGAAGGTGAAGAGTGACCATTTTAATGCCATTCTGGTGGTAAGCAGCTCTTTCAAATATCTATTGTCTCTCTTGGTGTTGGGTGGGATGGGAAAGCAAATACCAAAAAGTATGTCTTGATCCAACAATGAAAATTAAGAAAATGATTTAGAGAAAAAAGGCCAGAATTGATGTCATTTCATTCACTGAAGGAAGATGGCTTGTCCTCCCAACTTCTTACAAATTAAAAACACAATAAATGAAATGGGGTAGCTTGAAGTCTAGATTCCTGCACTGACCAATACCTACAATGATAACCCAGAAAACAGGATGGACACAGGTATAGCCTATGAGCTGACAAGAGTCATGATGGAAGTGTAACTGTTCCCTCAGTATATTTTCTTATTTTTAGAAATGTTTCATAGGAAACAGCTGGGTGTACATTTTGGAGTGGGTCCAAAACAGAATGATTAAAGTGCTAAGGAGCATGGAAAGAAAAATATACGATGAACAGTTCAAGATGCTATGTATATTCAACTTGGAAACAAGAAAACTGGAGAAACCTAGTAGCCATCTTCAAGTTTCTGGAAGATTGTCATATTGAAGATGGAATATAATTGTTCAGAGTTATTCCAAGAGAACCTAGAAACACTGGTTTAAATTACAAGAAAATAGTAACAGTGGGGGTTATTTTTGGGAGATGCTGGATTTTTCTTTTCCTGAAGATGTTTAAACCCAGGTTGTATTATTGTCAGTTGGAAATGCTGTAGTATTGGGTTCCTTCACTGTGCAAAGGATTGGAGTAGATGTTCTTCCAATATTTATGTTTGATTATTCTATAATGAAAAGTGCTCATTTAGTATTTATTCTTTCTGCAACAAAAGGGTCTATTTTCAAATGAGAAAAACAAACTGGAATAAGATCGTTAAATTTAGGGCCTAATATTATCATTACTCTACTGACCCAGTGACAAATAGAATATGCTCCTTTATATTTTTCCCCCTCTTCCATGATAGTACTGTTTAGGATTCTTATTGGATATAAATTGATTCCATCTCAAAGGAGTAGCAGTTGGTTAGGAAAGTGGAGGAACTATTTTATTCACATGCTATTTATGAATTTCTAAGTACCATCTGGCTTGCAATTTGAAATACAATGCTGATCTAAATGAATCCTCATTCTAGCCCATCCAGGCTGTTCTTGCCTTGGTTTTTACTGAAAATTGCTGTACGCTATGCCATTTTATATAAAAAATGATGGTTATAGTTGTTCCTTTTTTAAAAGTAAAAATGCTTGAATGTTCTTAAGTAAAATTTACAAAATGAATATACTACAGATACTATATTATACTTTAGAGAGTTGGTTTGATGTGTGGGTTAAGGCATCAGGCTGGAAAATGGGAAAATTGATTTCTAGTCCTACCTTATGTGTGAAACCAGCTGGGTGACTTTGAGCCAATTACTCTCCCTCAGCCCTAGTAAGAAAGCAAGGGCATGCCACTCCCAAAATTGTTGCCTGGGATTTGTTTGTGAACCTCCCTCCCTCCCGCCCCCCCAAAAAAACCTAGGCATATTCTGGCACAAATCAGGCAGCTTGCAATTCCTCAAGGGGCTTTGGATATTTGTAGCCCTGTGTTCTGCCTTAAACAAAGCCTGAATTCAGAACAAATTTGTACTGTCCAGTGGCTAAACAAATAACACCTTGCCCTGCCCCAATTCAAAAACTTTTACAAGGTTGTGCATGATACAGGGCACTGAAAAGGGAAAATTTGAAGAAGATTTTGGTATATGCCTATCAAAATTCCTTGGTGGGAAGGGTAAGGGGGGAAGGCAATTGGATCTGCTCATTATTGGATTTATGTAACTCAGACAAACCCTTGGGGATGGCCGGTGAGATTGTGATAATAGAATTGATATTGGGTAGTGCAGGAGATCAACCAGCAAATTTTTCATAGGACCAGTCAAATTGCCCCCAGAAACAATTACTGATTGCTTTGAAAATGTTGTGGATTCAAGCAAGTGGTTCTTGTGGCCAAACAGCAAGGAAATATTGCAATACAAGATGTTATGAGAGATTGTGCTACACTCACGCTGAAGATTTAAAAGACTATTTTCCTAATTTTAAAAAATGGACAGGAGGGATAAAAATGGTTTTGGCTGTATATAGCAACTGGGCTCCAATAATTTCTCTTGAAGAATAGTGGAAAGAAATAGCTCTGAGGGGGGATGGGCTTTTTAAAATTATACAGCAAGAATCCTCCCAGCAAGAATGAAGTTCCAGTTTCCTAAATTAAGTTCCAGAAATGGAAATGAGTTGCAATCCCAGACCAATTTAAGGCTAGGCAGGCTATTATCAGAGACCTAGATCTCTGTCTACAGTTACAATTTTTCTAGAAGCTTGGACAAAAGGTGAAATATGTTCCATCAAGGAAGGGCTTGAATAAAACAAGAATCTAGTTGTCTTCAATTTTGTGTTGCCTTGGTAAAATCATCATGTCAACTAACACTAACTTCGTAAAGTTAAAACATACCTAGCCTACACATCAAAAATAAAATTCAGGGCCCCTCCACATTTGCACCAATCTAGGATTGGTGGTTGTGCATTCATCCATCAACAGAGATAAATCATTAAATAAAATCTAATAATTTTAAAACATTAATACTCTTAGTCTGACCTTAAAGAGTCTGTTGTGTGCCATCTACTGAAGTTGTCATCCTGTTGAACAGGAGAATTGATATAATCACCATCCATACAACTGAAATCAGTTTGTATAATATTCACACAAAATATGATGTTAAATTGCACAATAAGAATTATCCTCAATATTTTGTAGCATTGAAATGAAGGTATTATAATACACTTCATTCAAAGTTTCATTCAAAGAGAGCCACTTTGTCTACCGTAGTGATTAAAACATTAGGCTAGAAACCAGGAAACTGGTTTAGCCTTAGGCATGAAAGCTGGCTGGGTGACTCACTTCACCTTCCAGGGATGTTGTTATGGGGAAAATAGGAAGAGGAAGGAGTATTAGATATGTTCACCACTATATCTTTGAAAGTAATAAAGATGGGATTTAAAACATCTCAATAATCCTTACTACTGCAGTCATGAAAACTGGTCAAAATTAATGCCCTCCCCCCCCCCCATTTTATAACCTTAGGTAAAGAAAATGGTTTTCCAAGAAAATTCATCATTGAAGAGGAGGATTTTACTCATCATACAAGAATAGAATAGAATTTAGAATAGAATATGGAATAGAATATAGAATAGGAGAACCTATACCGTTTCAGACAAGTGACTGTCTAATCTCTTCTTAAAAACCTCCAGTGGTGGAGCGCCCATGATTTCTGAAGGCAAGCTGTTCCACTGGTTAATTGTCCTCACTGTTAGGAAGTTTCTCCTTAATTCCAGGTTGCTTCTCTCTTTGGTAAGTTTCCAACCATTGTTTCTTGTCCTTCCCTCTGGTGCTTTGGTGAATAACGTGACCCCCTCTTCTTTGTGGCAGCCCCTCAGATACTGGAATACTGCTATCATGTCACCCCTATATCTTCTTTCCTTTAGACTTGCCAAACCCAAGTCCTGCAGCCATTCTTCATATGTTTTAGTCTCCAGGTCTTTGATAATCTTAGTTGCTCTTCGCTGAATTTTCAACATCTTTTTTGTAGTATGGTGACCAAAATTGGTTGCAGTATTCCAGGCGTGGTCTTACTAGGGTTTTATAAAGTGGTACTAATACTTTGCGTGATCTTGATTCTATGCCTCTGTTGTATTAGCTTTTTTGGCTGCTGCTGCACACTGCTGGCTCATGGTCAAGTGATCATCCACTAGGACTCCAAGGTCCTCTCACAATTACTGTTTTAAGCCAGGTCTCACCTAATCTGCACTTACACCTTTGATTTTCCCTGCCTAAATGTAAAACTTTGCTTTTCTCCACGTTAAAATTCATTTTGTTGGATAGGGCCCATTGTTCAAGTCTGTCAAGATCTTTTTGAATCCCGAGCTTGTCTTCTGGGGTGCTGGCTATTCTTGCCAGTTTAGTGTCACCTGCAAATTTGATGAGCTCCCCTTCTATTCCCTCATCTAAGTCTTTTATGGAGATATTAAAGAGTACTGGGCCTAGGATGGAGCCTTGTGGTACCCCACTGCTTACCTCTCTCCATGTGGATGTAATACCATTGAGGACTACTAATTGAGTACGATTTGCCAACCAGCTACAGATCCATCTGGTAGTGATGTTATCTATCCCATCTTTTTCTAGCTTACTAAGCAGCTGGTTGTGGTCTACTTTGTCAAATGCCTTACTGAAATCTTAAGTATACTATGTCCACAGCATTTCACTGGTCTACTAATTTAGTCACTTTATCAAAGAATGAAATAAGATTGGTTTGGCATGATCTGTTTTTAACAAACCTCTGCTGGCTACTAGTTATAACTTTGTTTGCTTCTAGTTGTTCGCAGATCTATTTTTTTATTATCTTTCCAGGATCTTCTCAGGTATTGATATTAGACTGATTAGTCTGTAGTTTCCTGGGTCTGTTTTCCTTTCTTGAAAATGGGAACCACATCAGCCCTTTTCCAATCCTCAGGTACTTCCCCGGTGCTCCAGGATTTATGAAAGATGTGGTGCAATGGTTCTGAGATAACATCTGCCAGCTCCTTCAGAACTCTGGGGTGTAATCTGTCACCCGGTGATTTATATTTGTCAAGGTTAGATGGATAGATGTTCTCTTACCATTTTCTTGCTTATTTTAATTTTTGTTTCTAGTTTGTCTTTTGCAGTATTTTTTTTTTGTATGTTGGGGTATAATTTCTTTTTGTGTGAAGACTGATGCAAAGAATGAGTTAAGCAGCTCTGCTTTCTCCCTACTGCCTGTTACTTCCTTGCCATCTTCCCTCTTTAGTGGACCTACAATTTCCTTGACTTTTTTCTTGTTATTAATATGTTGAAAGAAACTTTTTTTATTGTCCTTGATTTCTGTTGCAAGTCTTTGTTCTTTCTGAGCCGTTGCTTTCCTGACTTCATCTTTGCATGTTCTGGCTGTCTGCTGATAATCAGCCTTAGTTATGTGTCCCTCTTTCCATGTTTTTGTACTTGTCCTTTTTGTCTTTCAGTTTGTCAGAGAGAGCTTTGTGCAGCCATGCTGGTTTCTTCTTGAGTTTCTTGGTTTTTTTCCCCCAGTGGTATTGTGCTGGACTGGGCTTTTATCATCATATTTTTCAGAGTTTCACGTGCTTCTTGAGTTGTTTTCCCTTTTAGGATTTTTGTCCATGAAATCTTTCCTAGGTTCTCTCTGAGTTTAATTGATTGCAATGAAATTAAAGTAGTATAGTAAAATAGTATACACCTACTTCTATTATTCTTCAAATGTAGATTTAAGGCTCATCCAAGATAAGAGCAACATAAAAGGCCACATGATGATGTTATTACAAGATAATAGTAGCTTTTATTATAGTCACTAATAGCAAATACAGTAAATCATGATGGTGGTACAGTGAATCTGTATAAAGGTATTCAAGCAACAAAGTTTCAAAATGTTTTTTGCTGCCACTACCTCAGTATGTTCGCGTCTATATCATTATAGATATCTGGCACTGAAATGATATAGATATTTTTATTTATTTATAGTTCATATATTTTAAATTAATAATTTTATTTATTTTTATGTTTTATCATATTACTTAATTCCAATTATGTTTATTTACATTTGTTATAGTCTGTGACTGAAACAAATAAATCTTTTGAATCTGACTGATGAGCTATGTGTTCATGTATATTTAAATCTCTCCAAAAATCAGGGTGTTCATTTATTTTTATTTTTCATTGCTTTAAGATGTGGGGCAGATTTTAACATGTGCTCTTCTCTTCCATGAAATAAATGAGAAATGCATGTTGTTTTGCATGGATTGTGCAGTTTTTATACTTTATACAGATTACATATTTTTAGATGAATTATTGATTTATTCTTGCTATCATTCGTTACCAAAAGACAATTATGATAAATAGAATAAATAAATAAATAAATAGCATTAAATATGCCATTTGCAGAACTACAAATAAAAGGAATGAGTTTTGTTGATACAGCATGATCCTTGCCTCTTTTTTTTTTTTGTGCCTCTCAGCAATTCATAGTGAGGTTTTCAATGTTTGCACTGAAATGTTCAGATACATTTTATGACTGTATTGAGTGCTAGGCTTCCTCATAGCTCTATGAAGGAAGAATAAAGTATATTTATACCAGATATCAAATAAAAAGAATTGAGTAGTCTGGGATTTCCATTTGTTCTGGGCAGATATTTTAAAAATTGAACAATAACCCTTGGATGGATTTTGAACTTACAGCACTGCTTGCACAAATTGAATGTTTTTAACCTGCAGGGTTTTTTTTTCCTGAATTTTAAACTATTTCTAGCTGCATATGAGACATTTTGTTTCAATATTTATTATTGATTGATTGATTGATTGATATCCCTCCTTTATTATTTTTTACAAATAACACGAGGTGAACATATAAACACACTTTCCTCCTATTATGTTCACTGGCAAATACAACACCTGCATAAGTGTCCTTATTTACATAAAAAGAATATTACATTCAAAATAAATATGTATCTCATTCTAAATAATATGCATCTATTATTATACAAAAGCTGGAAGGTAATAATGTATACTTTTTTGGTGAGTGAAGGATTAAAATACTAATCTTGTTTTGCATATAAAGCACCTTCACTCATTCACCTATTATTATCTATTGTAATCATATTTCAAAATACTGTTTTTTACAATCATATTCAGGAACTGCAGCAATAGGACTGTAAATAAAGAATAATTTCCCAAAAATTGTTATTTTGAAAAAAGACATTGAAATGGCACATTGTAGTGACTTAGTATGATTCCTCCCAATGAGAAGGACATCAAGAAACTATTGGAAAAAATTGCATATTCCAGAGAATCTGACAATTTTCAATAAAAACAAGACATAGAAACAGTTTGGGAGATACAATAAAACAATAAAAAAGAAACAAAGCAGAAATGTTAGTCACATCGTCATCATCATAACCATCTCCAGCAATATAGTTAATTTTATTATAAATGAGCTTGCATATACTCATAGAATCATGGAGCTGGAAGGGACCTCGGAAGTATTCTAGTCCAACCCCCTTATAAAAGTTCATTTATATTCAATCCCCCACTAAGTTTTTAAAGAAAAAACACAATTAGCTTCCATTCTATCAAATGCTGTAATAATGTCTAAAGTTAGTGGAGTATATTTCCAGAGAAATACTAATAAATAGGACATTTCAATGTGTCAATGTTTTTAAGAACATGGCCATGTACTATGAAAAATTGAAATAATATTGACTTTTTTCATCACTTTAACATCAAAGAGGAAGCTATTTTAAATAATACAATTTAATTAAAATTAAATTGACATCCTTGAGAAATGTAATGGGTTTTCAAGGCAATCAGAGAGGTAGAAAAAATCTTCCTGTTTAGATGAATGGCATTTTCTGATAATAAAATGTTAGAAAATTTGGCCCCTTGGGTGAAATTTGATTTATCTGTGAGAACTGAACCCAAAATGAGGAATAAGTTGCCATCCTTGCAGAATATTAATGGTGAACGTCTTGAATGCTTAGAGAGAAAGTTTTCAAAATGCTTTTAAGTATTTAAGAGGCATCAATTCAGATGGAATCCTAACCTCAATGGCCACACTTTTGGTCCTTAGAGTCCCACTGAATTAAATAGGTTTATGTACATACAAAACACGTTTTCACCCATAAATGAAAATATGGACATTAAATTCTATTAAAAACAAACAAAGAGAAGTTAAATACCTTAGTTCGTGTTTAAATCCCAGTATTTTTCAATACAACTAGAGATAAGAAAGACATAAACTTAATAAATAAAAGTCTGCCCCTTTGCTTAGACAGTCTGGTTGACTGCAAAGACACCAGTTCCATCTTTTATAGGTTGGCTTATATGGGGAAAACCCAATCCTAGCCAGTTCCATGCCAGGCTTTCCTTGCCACTCTTCTTGGCCAAGCAACAGAAAGGCAAATCTGAGGCTTAGCTGTAGTGTGTGCACACACTAGATTGGACTGGACTGCATTGGACTATGCACTTCTGCAATGCTACACAGTTTAGGTTTTGATTGATTATTACATTAAAAAATAATGTTGTTGCTTCTTTAGAAATGTTATCTAATAATATTTAGGTTATTTATCTAGAAATGTTATCTAAATGTTATGAAAGCCTTCTAATAATGACATTTGGCTTCCATGAATTATAAAGCTATAATAGAACTGAAGATCAGTCAGAAAGAGTTTCTATTTCTATTATAAACAATATAAAATATTTCACTAGGAAATGTGCAGTCTTTAATTAATAATTTGCTTGTTCTCCAGTTATCAGTTTTTATATGTACTTAGATTAATAAGCTCATTTCGGAATTGCTCTGAGGATTTTATTTAATATTGTTATTAAATATTTTTAAATGTTTTTATTATATTTATTATTGAATTTATAAATTGGTTCAGTCAAGGTGACTGTAAGCAGTATGCAAAAGTAGCAAAGAAACAGTCATAGCCTATGGAAATAGTAACTATAAAATATAATAATGTACTGTAAATAAATATATGTCTGTAAAGCTTTCTGGAAGGCCACGGAGTGAGAGTTACTCTCGCAATGGGGGCAAGCTATTCCAGAGGAGAGAATACCCAATTTTGAACCCAGGTGGGGATCTTCAGTCGGCACTCAGATTTTTCACACAGACTGTGAGGTAGGCAGACTGAGACACAGTGGCTGGACCAAAGTCAACCACGATCATGCATGGCTCTTGACATATTTGCACAAAGGCTGATGTTGCCCTCAAGCCAGTGGCTTTAATGGTCTGATTTATTTGCATTAACTATCTTATTTGAATTCTTTTTTAAAAAAATATATTTTATTAAATTTTATATGGGTATGGGAAGGATAGGAATAATATGGGTAAAGGATGATCTGTATGAATAAATATTTGGAATTCTGAACTGAAAAGTAGTAGAGCTCTGCAAAATAGACTGACTCACTTTGCAACCAAATCCTCAGCTCAGAAAATAGCCAGACCCATCTTGTGTTAGTCCAGAGGTTTATAGGCCATCCAAATCTGGTCCTGTTTTTGAAATTATTTAGGAAAACTGGCACTATCCTTCAGTTAGTAAACATGGGCCAAATAAAAACATGTCTGTCTATTTTGTCTAATGTTTATTGTTGCAGGAAAGTTGGATTATTTACTGTCTTAGCCAATGACAAGTGTTTGACTGTTCTTGTTGGGGCTTGTATGTTTTTATGCAGAGTAGGGTCAGGCCTGTTTCATTCTTGGATAGAAAACTATCAGGAAGTCCCAGAGTTGTAGGCTAAGTGGAAAGTCAAAAAACATTTGAGAATAAGTTGTTTGCAACAAACTATTTCTTTCGTGTTGCCAAGAAAACTGTACAGATGTGTCCATGAAATCACCAGTAGTAAGGCTCAATTCAAAGAACAGTTTATATTTTTATCATTTAGATCATCACCAGTTAAATTTATAATTTCAGATATCCTAAGAATAGATGCAGGGGTTTTGAATGTCATTCCTTACAATCTGGTTTATGAATACTCTATCTCCATAGTCTTTTTTGCCTGTTGCTAACAGGAGATGAAATCTGCAAGAAATATTTTTATGTAAGGTATTTATGAGAGTGGAAAGGTTCCAGATTGTATAGAAATCAAGGCAGGGATTTAAAACAGCCATCATAACTGATGCTTGCTCAGATTATTGTTATAGTACTTTCAGTAATCCTTCTGCCAATGAAAGACAAAAGAAGAGTATGGGAAACTAGATGGAAGTTGCATAAAGAAGCCAGTTGAAAAAGAAAATGTAAGAAAGGGAATGAGAATAAGGAAATAACAAAATACAGTTTTCATAAGAGAGAACACAAATTCATTCATTATCTGAGCAATCACTAAAAGGTGATTATCCACATATTCTCCCATTGTTCAATCATCACGTTATACCCAAAATTCCTTGCCCACTGGATCATACAGTGTTTTACATGTTCATTTTCCAAATTCGGTTTTAATAACGTTTTATAGACCTTGGCAATTATATGATCATCACTACCACATAGTAGGATTTGGCTGTCCAGTCTCTTCTTAAAACCCTCCAGTGATGAAGTACCTACAACTTATGAAGGCAAGCTTTTCTACTGGTTAATTGTCCTCACTGTTAGGAAGTTTCTCTTTAATTCCAGGTTGCTTCTCTCCTTGATTAGTTTCCATCCATTGTTTCTTGTCTTGCCTTCTGATGCTTTAAAAAATAATTTAACCTCCTCTTCTTTGTGGCAGTCCCTCAAATACTGAAATAATGCTATTACGTCATCCCTAATCCTTTTCTCTAGACTGGCCATAGCCAATTCCTGGAACTTTTCTCCATATGTTTTTGTCTCCAGGCCCTTAATCATCTTAGTTGCTCTTCTTTGCACTTTTTCCAAAGTCTCAATATCTTTTTTGTAAATGTGGTGACCAAACTGGATGCAGTATTCCAGATGTGGTTTTACTAAGGATTTATAAAATGGTACTAATACTTCATGTGATTTTGACAGATGCCTCTGTTTATATCACCAAGGATCGTATTAGTTTTTTTGGCTGCTGGCTCATGTTTAAGTGATCATCCACTAGGACTCCAAGGTCCCTCTCAAAAAGTTTCTGTTTTTGAGCTAGGTTTTGCCTAATATATACTTGTACCTTTAGTTTTTCCTGCCTAGGTGTAAAGCCTTGCTTTTCTCCACATTAAATTTCATGTTGTTAGATAGGGTCCATTGTTCAAGTCTACCAAGATTTTTTTTGGATCCTGACCTTGTCTTCTGGGATGTTGGCTATTCCTGCCAGCTTAGTGTCACCTGCAAATTTGATGAGTTCCCCTTCTATTCCCTCGTCTAAGTCATTTATGAAGATATTGAAGAGTACTGGACCTAAGATGGAACCTTTGGTACCCCACTGTTTACTTCCCTCCATATAGATATAGTACTATTAAGGACTACTTGTTGAGTATGGTTTGTCAGCCAGTTACAAATACATCTGGTGGTGATGCTCTCTATTCCACATTTTTCTAGTTTACCAAGTAGATTGTGGTCTATTTTGTTGAATGCCTTGCCAAAGTCTAAGTATACTATGTCCACAGCATTTTGCTGGTCTGCTAATTAGGTCACTTTGTCAGAGAATGAAATAACATTGGTTTGGCATGATCTGTTTTTTAACAAACCCATGCTGGCTACTAGTTATAACTTTGTTTCTAAATGTTCACAGATCTGTTTTTTGATTATTTTTTTCCAGTATCTTCCCAAGTGTTGATATTAAGCTGATTGGTCTGTAGTTTCCTGGGTCTGTTTTTTTTTTCTTTTTTGAAGATGGGAATCACATCAGCTTTTTCCCAAACCTCTGGTAGTTCCCCGATGCTCCAGGATTTTTTAAAGATATGGTAAAATGGTTCTGTGATAACATCTGCCAGCTCCTTCAGAACTCTGGGATGTAATCTGTCAGGTCCTGGTGATTTATATTCATCAAGGTCAGACAGGTGTTCTATTATCATTTTCTTGTTTATTTTAATTTTAATTTTTAGTCTGTCTTTTCCAGTTATGTTTTTGGTCGGTTGGGCTATAGTTTCTTTTTGCGTGAAGACTGATGCAAAGAATGAGTTAAGCAGCTCTGCTTTCTCCCTACTGCCTGTTACTTCCTTGCCATTTTCTCTAGTGGATCGACTATTAATTTTGATGTAATACTCTATTGAAAATACTGTTGTATATATATATATTTCTGTTGCATATGTATGAAGGAACTGGTCAGTCTTAATCTCTCAGAAGTGCTTTTTATCTTTGTCAATTTTATCCCATTATTTCAAAAAAGTGGAACTCCCACTTTTGTAGTTTTGTTTGTAGTTTTCCCTGTCACTGAGTAGTATGAATACTGCTTTGAATTGATCCCCAAATCAAAACTGTCAGCCTATAGATTCAGTCCAAATTATAACATTTTTTTCCAAATTTCAAAACTGGGCCCAAACTAAATGTGGTGCTCAATATTCACTCCTAAAATCAAGAACATGCTGTGATACTAGATCAAAAATTATAAAAAGTGATATGAAACAAATATATCATTTACCATGCTGAGCTGGCAACTAAAAATTATCTCCTAAACAACAATGGTATATTTCTAGAAATTTTTAACATTCTCTTTATTCTAAGCATGTGAAGGAAAGGAACTTCCATACTTTCAAAAGCAACAGTTTGGCCACATGAACTTAACTGCAGAAAAGACAGTGTAAGTTCTAGGCCAGTGATGGCGAACCTTTTAGAGACCGAGTGCCCAAACTGCAACCCAAAACCCACTTATGTATCGTTGGGTGCCGGGTGGGCGTGGCCCATTGGGTGGGTGTGGCCAATTGGGTGGGCATGGCCCATTGGGTGGGCGTGGCTGCGGTGGTAACGGCAGACTGGGTGGGACTAAAAAGTTCAATCAATTCCAACTTTGCGAGACCTTTTTTTTCCCCGTGAGAAATTGATTGAACCTTTTTTTTTTTTTGCACACAGCGGCGGAGGCCTAAAGCGAAAAGGTTTTATAAAACCCAGCTAAGGCCTAGGTTTGCCACCACGGTTCTAGGCTGTGTTGAAAGATAGTGATGGAATTTGAGAGTCATATAAGATTGATTCTTGAAAAATTGTTAAGCAATATTTGGTGACTTGAGATGTTTTATGACTACATTTAAATTTGTAAATAAACAGTACATTTATTTGTAACATTCTACTGGTACTTTTTGACTAGGAAAATTAACTGTTTTCCATAAGGAAAGACATGATATTACTATTGCCTTCTGTACTTAGTTTCAATAAGCTTAGCCATGTTTTATCCTTAATGCAGCCAGAAAATGAATGTAGAGCACCACATGACCTGAACAAGATATGTGAGAAAGGGGTTGAAGAAAGGAACAGTAAGACAGTAGGGTTTAGTGATAGCCTATCTTCTCCTTCAAATGCTTTTTAGTGCAGCCTCGCAACTCAATGACAGGCTTAGATTTTATCAACTCAGATTCTATTGCCTGTAACTGAAAGCTTAATTTATAGTTAGAGGTTAAGCTAAACCTTATATATGCTGAACATGAGGGTTGATAAATGTAAGGACAAGAGCAAGGATTTCCCAGAATGAATAATTTACATTGTAACTGTAGTGATTTTTTTCAGGTTGGTTGCAACTATAATAACTAAATATGAGGTAAAAAATAAGGAGATTAAGAGATTAGTGCTATGAGCAATTTAAGAGGAAAGAATTGAGATCAGATATTTTGAGAAAAATTTTTTGATGCAAGGAATCTATAGTGCTAGTATAAGAAACTTAATTTTAGCTCCAAAGTTAATTTGTGCTGCTTAATATGGCTGGACCTTGTATTCTACAATAACTTCTTAAACACAATCTTAATGAAAACCATTATTATTTACAACACTTTGAGACTGTTTAGATTCATGGGGAAACAGACTTTTCCTCAATTTTTCTCTGAAGTGTAAACCTTTGTTTCAGCTATATGTAGAAAGGAACTTGTAAAATAATGTCTTGGAAACAAATAATATAGTAATGAAATAAAAATACAATAAAGAAAGGAAGAAAATTGCCAAGGAAAAGCTAATATATTTCTTATTCTATTTTCTAAGTGGAAGAGCATTTCTGTGTGTTTTTATCTAACAGTACCTTGTTAAGATAGGCACAGATACTGTATACCACCATAGTAGGAACTAGGTCATAACAGTACATGTATAATAGTACATGCCCAAGAATTGCTTCTTCACAAGGTGCTTCTCATTTCTGATAAAGTTCACATAGAGAAAAAGAGAAAATAGTCATGTATATTATGGGAGCTAAGATATCTATAAATACAATAAGTTGTTTTAGAAAAAAATATTCATTGATTATTGGTATTTTTAATGACATTGTAAATCATATACAAACAGTATATGATTTACAATGTCATTAAAAATACCAATGTCATATAAAAATTACATGGTTGCTACATTTAATGAATGTATTTGAACTGCATTATTCTCAATATCAGTTGACAGAAATTTGGATGGGAGAAAACTGTTATGATACTTTGTTGGCCACTACAGAATGGATACAAAATGCTGGACTAAATAATTTCAGTTTGAGTTCTTAAAGCATAGGGCCCATAACAGAATACAAATCTCAAGCACTTTGAGGCTTCTGCCAGAGGGACCAAAGAGAATTTGGAAAAAATAATGCCACCTAATTTTTCAACCTCTGACCATAAAATAGGTAATGTGGTAATTCAAGTAAAGAAAAATTGGCTCAAGGAATGATGGTTTTTATAAAAAAATATATTTTCACAATCTTCACAATGGATTTTACAATGGAAGGGAAAAGTCCAGTAGATGTTATTTTGTAGCCTTCTCTGCACAGATAGCCACAGAAGAGAGCTCGGCAGATTGTATGCAACAGAAATGCAGTCACTTCAACACAGTCCATGAATACTGCAGCTGTAATCATAAGGTATACTTCTCTAGCTATTGGCTTGAGATTGTATGTTTGTTTGTTTCCTAATAACACTTGACTGCCTTTCTGCAGAGGGCAACAAACAGAAAGAAAGCAACATAGTTTTTACATGCAGTTATTCATCCAAAAGCTCAACAAGTATTAATGTACACAGTGCATATCTGTGTGTTTGGCAAATTCAGAACAAGCAAAATCAAAGGGTTTTTATGTTAGCCACCATAAAGTTCAATCAAGAGCTTTGTACCCAAACAATGTACAGATTTGCATCCTCCTACCTGTCTGTCTACCTCCGTGAATATGAGGCATAACTGATAGCAAAGTTATACCACAGCTCTCATTTCTCCATAACAGCACTAATAAAACTTATGCCTTCTTCTTTATTGGCTAATTTCCTCTCCTAAGTCACAGGGTTAGGGAAATGAAATGAAAACAAACTGAGAGACACCAGCATGGCTCAACAATTCCCATTTTGTCCTGATGCTGGAACAAAACTTCAGAAGGTAGTTCAGTGGACTTAGAAGCACTATTCCGACTAGTCTGACTTAAAAGCACTCAAAATGTTTCTCAGATTCTTAAACGATTATCTAGTGAACTAGTGAACATTCTCTCTCTTACAGTGTTCTGTAGAAAGGATGTAAGACTCTTGAATTGCCTGGAATAGATTGGGTGATGATGGTGCACATAATATGTCCTTCATGGAATTTATTTATTTATTTAAAGCTTTAAATAAATCAACAGAAAGTTATTTTAAATACCAGTATTTCAATACTTTTTCTTTTTTATGGTTTTGATGCTCCCTTTTTCTATGTGTAGTCTCTGTTTATTGTATATTTTATTTCTCTATTAGATTTATATCCCGACTTTTATTCCGGAGTTCAAAGCTTCTCCTATTTTTCTCCCCAATAACCCTGTGAAATGTTGGACTGAGAGAGTGCCTGGCCCAAAGCCGAGAGTGGGCTGGATTTCCCTATACTAGTCCAGTACCTTAACTGTTAAATATCATCTGTCAGATATAAAATATTACGTTTTTGGCTTTAATATTGGTATCTTAATGCAGGATAGAAAGAATATGTACTGACCGAATCCCAAATTTGGAGTCGGGTGTGGAAGAAGAAATGTTTGGAGATCGGGAATCTCCCCGCCCGAAATTGCAGTTTAAGTGCTAGGCAGGGGGTGGCTTTCGGGGATTGGTTCGCGGTCCGGGGCAGGGAGTTGCTATAACTAGAGCTCTTGGCAGTCAAGGATTCCGCTTCAGCTCTTGGTGTTTGTAACTTAAAGGCTTCCCGGGACCAAGGCTAGGAATAATTTGGCCTGCGAGGTGCACTGAGCGGAGAGACAGCATCTTATGGATCCTGTCGAATACTTTTTGAGAGTGAGGGAATGAGCGCGCCTCGCCAGCCTTCCCTCCTCACGTCTCGACTGCGCGTTGTCTGTCTGGATCGTCGCTCTCGGTTGCCTCCCGCCGGCCTTGAGGTCGCTGTTCCCTGACCAAGTGCTGAAACGGAGTCAGCCGAGCTGAGCGCGCCCCACCTCTCCGCTCACTCCTGGTAAACCCAGCGGTAACAGCAACAGCAAAAGCACAAGCCAGCGACAGCGTCACCCGCCGAGGAAGGAAGGAAACGGAGAGCAGCCAGGCTGTCCTCGAGGGAAGTAGAGGAGAGGCTATTGCAGCTGCGGGCCAGACTGAGGACTGAGAGACATGGGCGGCCCAGCGCAGAGCGGCGTTAGCGGCGGCTTGGCGGCGACGCCAAGGGCTGCAGACGGCGCCCGGTAGCCGCTGATGTGCCCCTCCCGGGCAGCTGAGAGTGCGCCTTCCCAGGGAAGGGCCAAGCGGCTTCCCCGTTTTTGTAATGTCGTCGGGCTCCTGGTGCCGCCGCCGGGCGGAAACGCTTAGGCTTCTCCTGCTGCTTCTGCTGCTGCCGCCACTGCTGCGCCTGGGACCCGCCGCTGGGCAGCTCGTCTACCAGGTAAGGGAAGAGCTGCCGCGAGGCGCCGTGGTAGGCAAAGTAGGAGAAGACTTGGCCCTGGAGCCTCGACGTCTGGCGTCAAGAGGGGCCCGGCTGACCTCGGGAAGTGGGAAGCAGTACTTCTCTCTGGATCCTGCCCACGGACTCCTGGTGGTGAAGGAACGAATCGACCGGGAAGCCCTGTGTGAGTTCAGCGCTTCCTGCTTCCTTAGCTTGGAGTTGCTGGTCGAGCAGCCTGTACAAGTTCACGATGTAGAAGTGGAGGTGCTGGACATCAATGACAACGCCCCCAGGTTCCCCCGGCAGGAGTACCGCTTGGAGATCAGTGAATCTGTTGTGCCGGGGTCTCGCTTTCCTATCGAGAGTGCGCAAGATCCCGATGTGGGTTCCAACTCGGTGCAAAACTACCAGCTCACCCCCAGCGAGCACTTTGGGCTGGATCTGCGGGACCTGAAGCCTGGCAGCAAACTCTTGGAGCTGGTACTGCTCCAACCCCTGGACCGAGAACAGAGCACTCACCAGCAGCTGATGCTGGTCGCCTTGGATGGAGGCAATCCTGCCAAATCTGCCACTGCCCAAATCTCTGTGAGGGTCTTAGATATCAATGACAATGGCCCAGAATTTGATCGTAGCATTTATGTGGTGACCCTGTTAGAAAACATTGACCCAGGTATGCTAGTTGTAAAACTGAAGGCCTTTGATCCAGATGAGAGCTCCAATGGTGACTTGCTGTATTCTTTTAGCACTTACACTCCACAGAAAGTGCGTCAACTGTTCACTGTGCATGCAGTGTCAGGAGAGGTGAGGGTCAATGGATCATTGGACTATGAGGAAGACACCTCCTATGAAATCTACGTGCAAGCCACGGATAAGGGCTCTGTTCCTATGACTGGTCACTGCAAGGTGCTAGTTAACATTGTGGATGCCAATGATAACGCCCCTGAAGTAGTGCTGACTTCCTTGTACAGCCCAGTCTCTGAGGATGCCCAGCTTGGAACTGTAGTAGCTGTGCTGAGTGTTACTGATTTGGATTCTGGCCTGAACGGGCAAGTCAGTTTAAACATTCCTGCCAACCTTCCTTTTAAACTTAATTCTTTCAAAAATTCTTACACTCTTGTCACTGAGGAGTTCCTTGATCGTGAAAGGACTTCTAGTTACAACATTACAATCACTGCCACAGATGCTGGGACACCTCCACTCTCTTCCCATAAAGTCATTAAAATAGATGTTTCTGATATCAATGACAATGCACCACAGTTTGAAGAACTCCCTTACTCTATTTATATACCTGAGAACAATGCTCCTGGATCTTCTCTGTGCACAACAAAGGCCACTGATCTTGATGCTAACGCAAATGCCTATATTTCCTACTCTTTGATAATGGGAGAAATTCAGGGGCTACCTGTGTCCTTCTATGTCTCCATTAAGTCTGAAACCGGCAACATTTATGCTGTCAGATCCTTTGACTATGAAACACTGAGAGAATTCCAGATTGTTGTGAAGGCTCAAGACTCAGGGATGCCATCTCTCAGCAGCACAGCCACTGTACACATCTATGTGTTGGATCAAAACGATCATGTGCCACAAATTTTGTATCCCGTCTCTATGAATAATTCAGCAGCCATAGAGATGATCCCTCACTCAGCCAATTCTGGATACTTAGTCACTAAAGTGATAGCCATTGATGGAGACTCGGGACAAAATGCATGGCTGTTTTTTCATCTAGCACAAACCTCTGTTCCAGACATCTTTAGAGTGGAGGTTCACAGTGGAGAAATTCGGACTACTCAAAAGCTGAGGGAGGCAACAGAGGCTATGTTCAACCTTACCATTATAGTGAGGGACAATGGAGAGCCACCCTTATCTTCCTCTGTGTCAATCATCATTGTTGTGGTGGACAGGGCTTCCCAAATCATTCCTGACACTGGAAGACACATTACAAGTTCCAGAAATTATTCTGAAATAACCCTTTATCTCATTGTGGCTCTAAGTGTTGTCTCTTTTATATTTCTCTTGACTGTTGTTGTCCTTGCTGTGATGAAGTGCCACAAAGACAGTCTGTATAGCGGCTCTTGTTGTGCAGGTTTCTGTGGGGCTTCTAAGGAAAGGTGCCCATTTGAAGCAGACAAGCAGACAAACAGCAGTGTTGCTACTGGGATGCTGCAACCCCGTTTGGTTGAAGTGAGAGGCAGTGGGTCTCTCTCCAAGACTTACTGCTATAAAACCTGTGTGTCAGCCGGCTCAGGAAGTGACGCCTTCATGTTTTATAATCCAGGGGGGCCCACGGGAATTAACCCTCATGCTGTGATGACAGAGAGAAACATAACTGGAGAAAGTGGACTGAGCTCTCCAAACTTTATCATTTTTAAAAGTGATCTCATTGCTTCAAATGAGGTGAGGTTTGAAGGTATATATATATATATATATATATGATCTTTTCTTAATTAAATCAATTTCCTTTGAAACATAAACAAATGAGTGTTCAGGATTAATGAGTTAATGTGGGAAAATTGAAGAGTGAAAAAATTAAGATTGCCTTTCATCATTTTGGTAAGCAAAATTTTGGCAGGCTTTAAATTTCTTCTAATAGGTTCGCTCAGACAAATGACTTTTCAGCAGTGCAAGGTTAGGTATAGGGAAAACAATGCAGGAGCAGCCAGGCAATGAATAAGCAGTATAATGAATCTACATTATAAACTATTTACTAGCAGAGGTTATTTCTAGGGAAATGTACATAGCTGTATAGCCTTAGTTATTTATTCCAAATTAGCTATTTATTCCAAATGCTGGTGTCTAGGTCATGATAGGGACAGATTAGGCTTTGTGGTTATGTATTTTAATGATCCTGAGTTGTAATGTATTTATTCAACATGGTGCATATCGTTTTTCTTCTCTCGTCTTTCATCTTCCTTTCAAAGTTTACATATTTCAGCATCTGTGCTGGTGAGTGCTATGCCATATAGTAACTTGAAACTGCTATTGTGGTTTAATACCAATAGCCAGTCGTTAATTGATCAAGCTCTTCTGTAGTGACATACTGCTGAATTTAATTCTTGCCAATATATACTACACACTTTCTACAGCAGTTCCATTTTAAAGAGTCTCCTTCTGTTTCTCACGATACCAAACAGTAATGTTTGAAAATTACAGCTAGCATTGAATTCAGTGAATGCATCGAATGATTATCACTGATTTTAGGCTGAAGTCCTACAGCCATTTATTGGAATACAAGTGGCACTTTTGAAATATTTGGCACTTACTTTAAAACAGACTATAGGATTACAGTCAATTAACCTTTTATAATTAATCAATTTCGAACCCACTCTTTTTAAACAGGTACATGTAGTAGAAAATAAAGTCTATTCAATGTCAATGTTGTATATTGTTGATCCAATAAAAGTAATGCAATTGAAACTTAGGAGTCTACAAAAAAGTAAGTTCATTGCTCACAACTCTTCAAACTAAATATTCTGTAATGAAATTATTTCATTGTGACACATTTTCTAAGAAATCTTTCCTTTTAAAAACAATTTACCCCTCTCCCCCAATCTATACTGAGAGACAATTTGATCTAATGGTTAAGGTACCCGGCTAGAAACCAGGAGACTGAGTTCTAATTCTGCCTTAGGCATGGCTGGGAAATTTTGGGCCAGTCTCTCAGTCCATGACATCAGGCAACAAACTGGTTTCTCAATTCCTCTCACAATCAATGGTTCAACACTTGTTGATCTGAAAAAAGTAGACATTGTACTTGCGGGAAAACGCTAGGAAGAAAACAAATCTATGCTGTGATAAATATTGTTTATAGTATTAGCATGGTTAATAGATTTAGATCGAACTATATGAGATATCAGAGATCTGTCTGATTACTGTCTCTTTACATTTTGGTGAATAGCAGCTGTAAGAAGACATCTAGAGATCTAGAGTAGAAAAGACAGTGGTGCTGGTGGAAGCAGTGGGGACAAATCTTTATTTCCACAACAATTTTCTATGTTTTTTGTTTTCAAATCTGTGAATACAGTACATGTCACTTTTCCTTAATAGGACTTTTCTATATTGCTAATCTGGATTGGAACTTCAATATTTAGCAGTATTTAATGAGTCTGCATAATGGATATCTTCTGTCCTATCAGATCAGTTTTTAATTTCCATTGTTTATTCTCTTTAATAGCAAATTCAGCTGCTGAGTGCCAACAACCTTATAGCCAAAACAGGAACATTAAGAAACTCAGAGGAAGTTTAAGATTTGCAGAAATACAATAAATATTTGGGGAAGCCTCTTAGGGAGCAAAACCAAACCCAAAGCAACTCAGAAAGAAGGTAACATAAAATATTTGGCCATAGGGTGCTCAGTGCCTGGCGGAAAACCTTGAAAACTAATGGTTGGAGTAGGAATGAAACTGAGTATCTTGGAGTCTGGTTGGCTGAAATCCTAAATAAGGATATTCTGCATTAACCTTTGTTGCAGGTACAGCATTTAAATGTCTTTGAGATTTGAACATTACTTGAACGAGAAATTGTGTTATACATGGTTTTTTCATAGAGATTTCTATTAGGTATGGAAAATCAGTCCTTTGGAATCTTAAAGCATTTTGTTAATTTTGTCTTGCAGTAGTAGCATCTGCATTCAAATAATTTTTAGCAGATGTCCCCCTGCAGATATATATCTTTTGCACATTGTTTGGAATCCTGCTAATAAAAGAGAAGAAAATGTTGAGGAGTATTAAGCATTGGTATTAAATACCAATGCTTAGCTAATTTGGTTAATTGTTTTTATTACATTCTGTATTTTGTGTATTTGAATATATCAAGTAATCCAGATTTGTCATTCATCTTTATTTTTATTTGGGTAGATGTTCTACCCAAAGAAAAAACATTAATACATTAATGGTACGTGAAAATCAAATGCAATAAATTAATGACAATGCAACAGTAGTGGAATGGCTGAATCCACATCCCTCCCCCAGAACCCCTCTGAATCTTCACTCCATCTCCTCCTTTGTGGCTTGATCATTCCAAGGAGCTAAGTGTGTGATAGGGACAGGGTTCTCACAACCTGTGCTGCCTTTTCAGAGTTGGAAAGGTAATTTAAAAAACCAAAACACTATAATGCAACCTGCTGGCTAGGTAGCATACAGACAGTCCTGATTTAGTGACCACTATTGGGACTGGCCATTGAACCATTAAGCAAAGCAGTCGCTAAGTAAAATTGTAACTGTGCTTGATAATGATGATGATGATAAAATGACAACGATAAAAGTCAACGCAACATTCCTAGTTAAACATTTTGGCTATCTCTTCAGAGATAGCAGCTTTCTAAACAGATATTACTTCTATTTCTACTTCTTGGGATTCCGGCAGGTTAAAGCCAAGGCTGCAAAGGAGATCAGAGCTCCCAAACCTGGTCCTGCCCATCACTTTTTCCTTTACCTTTAAAAGGACTCCCAATGTCCTTTTATGTCTAGCAAAGAGTGAGGGGCTCAGAAAAGCTTCCTTTGTCAATGACCCCCAATCATGCTTCACTGAAAGTGAATAGTGACTGACTGACTGAGATATGGCTGAATGTTCTGCAGTAATGTGAATCATGAAAACAATTAAAACAAAATTAATAAAATGTGAACCTAAATTTTACAATAGCTTTGTATTAAACCATTTTAGCAGGAAGAATAGAAAATAGTATGCATCCTTTAGGATGCAGAGCATGTAAAAAACAAAAATAGCTCCAGAGGAAATATATTCTATAATTTTGAAATTGCATTCCTTACCTATTGAAGGAGAGAGTTTTCAGAAGGGTCTTCTCTGTAGAAATTATTATCCAGACAAATTACTTCTTAATGCCTAGGTAGATAATTACGTTCTATGCTATTTTGTGGTTTTAAGACTAAAACCAACCCTTTGAATTGAGTTCAGAACCATAAGCCAACAGACAAATAAACCTTCAAAATGAAAAATGGGCATAAAAACAACTATCTGGACCCCAAAATAAGGGTGAAAAAGAGCCTCCCAAATGTGAGGGAGCTGGCACTGAACTCTTACCAGGATGTGATAATTAAAGAAGGGTGAGAGAAAAAGGGAGGAGGGTGCAGATGGTTGCTCATTCCTTATGAAATCTCCACTTGGGGGATTAGTGCTGTCAATGAACTCTGGTTTCTGTGTGTTGTTTTATTCTTTTATACACAAAAGTAGATTGATATATTTTTCACACTGTGCAAATAGCAGTTGCAATGTAAGAATTCTGTGGTTTGTTAGTCGTTATGGTGTTGGACTGGTACCTGGGACCCTCAGGTTCAAATTTCTACTTGATGATGTAGCTAATCAGCTGGCTTTGGGCCAGTCACCACATTGCAAGGTTAATATGAGGATAAAATAATTGAAGATTCCTACTTGGCTGCCTTGGAAAGGAAGCATATAAAGGAATCATCATCATAAAAATTAAGAACTATCAGGTTGAAGCCTACATGTTTCTGGACATTTTACATTTGGATAACATCAAGCATGGACAAGTTAAAAAATGCAATTAGTAAAGAATACATCCTAAGAGTAAGACAACTGCTAAAGACAAAACTGAATGGTGGAAACACCGTCAAAGCCTTCAATACCTGGGTTATATATGTGATGCAGTACACTGCTGGAATTATTAATTGGACACAAGATGAACTGGGCAGATTGGATCGAAAAACAAGAAAACTGATGATTATTCACTATGTATTACATCCCCATCGTGATATAGATAGATTACACCTGTCCTACAGAAAGGGAGGCAAAGGTCCAATAAGCTGTCGAAGAAGAAAACTGTGCATTGACTGATTACATAAAAGACAGCCAAGAACAAGCATGGATGCAAGTTTAAATTGGAACTTACTGAATGTTCAAGAAACAAAAAATGAATATCAAAATGATGTGATAGAAATAAGAACAGAATGTTGGCAAGGAAAAGTATTACACAGCCAATTTCTTCAAAATATTGAGGAGAAAGTTGCTAAAGCAATGGTAACTGGGACATTTAAAAAATCTGAAGGCTTGATTTTGAATTGGCTGCTCAAGAGCTATTCAACTAATGCACTCAAGACCTGAACTGAAAAATCATCAAATAGTTCAAAGTACAGATTGTGCAAAAAGAAAAGTAGATCATATACTTAGTTCATGCAAGAAGATTGTATGCACTCATTATAAACAATGAAACAACAATATTCACCAAAATGATTCACTGGAACATCTGTAAAAATTGTCATGTGACAGAAAAAAAATGGTGGGAATATAGAATTGAAAAAGAAGTTGAAAATGAGCAGGTTAAAATATTGTGGGATTTTCAAATACAAATTGATAAAGACTTGACTCACAACACACCAGATTTAACTATGGTTGAAGACAAGAAAGGATGGATAATTGATAGGGCATTACCAAGAGATAGCAGAATAGAAGACAAAGGTTTGGAGAAGATAACAAAGTATCAAGACCTGAAAATTGAAACTGAAAGATTGTGGCATAAACCAGCCATGGCAGTCCCAGTGGTTATCAGCCCATTGGGTGCCATACCAAAAATATTTTGGGCAGCACTTAGAAAATCTGCATCGACAAAATTTCCATCTATCAATTACAGAAAGCCACACTGCTTGGATCCATGCATATACTATGCCAATACATTATAACATCCTAGATTATTGCGAAGAACTCAATGCTTTTGAAAGCTAGCACCAACTAAAGAACTGACAGCTGTAATTTCACATTTTTGTATATATAGTAATAATAAATTGAGATAAAAGAGAGCCTTTGCCTCTTGTTTGGGTTAGCATACCATATTAGCACTGTAAAAAGAAATAGTGAATCTGCTTTAGGTATAATAATAATGGTTTGAAATGTGTATCTCAGAAATAAAAAAACAAAGCCCACTCTACTTCTACCCTTGGAAGAAGGCAATGAGAAACTACTTCTGTATGATTGCCAAGAAACGTTCTTGGAATGTCTATGAAGTTGTCAGATTTGAGCTTGATTTGAGGGTGAGTTTTGTTGGGAAACTGCCAGGTAGACTAGAAGGAAAGGACAAGCAAAGGCATAGCACAGCCGCAAGCCACATCAGCATCACCTTCCCCAAGATCCATTATCTGATCGTTCCCAGGAGAAGGCTAGCAGTCTAGTGAGATTCTTGTAACATAGATGGTAGACAATAAAGTTACTGACTTTTGCTATTCACGAGTGGCTCTGATTGCTTGCATATGACAACTTTTCTTCTATGATGGTTCTGTTTTATTTCTCTCCTCTCATTCTACCTGTAGAGGAGCCTGAGTTTACATGACTGGTCATGAAAGTCAAGGGCAAAACACAGGGAACTAACTTTCAACATCACCTGTGTTCTGATTTTTTCAGAAAGTATTAGGATACAAAGTAATTGAAAGATGGAGTTAATGGAAAACCTGTCAGGATTAATTGGTGCTTAAATAGAGATTAGAACACAGATTCAGATTAAAGAAAGCCATTAACTGTGCAATAAGCTGCTAAGAGGTATTTCTGATATGTCTTTCTCTGAAGAATTTGGGGAAAGGCTATATATAGATTTGTGCTAAATATCAAGGACTGAATATTGATGCTTCGTGTCAAACCTGCCCCAGGTAGGTCCCTTAGGAAAGAAAGACTTTCGACTCCATTTGGTTGAAGTGATAGATTCTTTTACTAAAGGATACTGGCTTCAGCAAAGTCAGGCTAGAACTAAGTTTTCCTGCGCGAAGAAGTTACAAATTGGTCCCCTCATTCCAGCCCTCCTCCCATGACCAGTTCGTCTTCAGCCAATGAAGTGCCGCATAGGTGTTTTGAGAAATGCTGAGATGATTGGGGTAGTCCACATTCCACTCTCAGGGTGCATGGCCTTGAGTGCTGACACAAACCGATTCCATGTATCTCTGGTCTTCATCACACTATCATCCCCCCTCCCTGTTTCCCATCACATCCCCATATATGTTTATTGCCCATTTGTTCACTCCCATGCCCCCTCCCTCATAGCCTTTGATAGTAGCATGCCAGCAAGGTACCAAGCCAAAGATGGCAGACCTGACATACTGCCCCCCCCCTTGACAGAGACGTTAGTACTGTAGAGGAAACAAGAAGGGAGGGATACACATAAAATGCACAATTAATCAGTTGGTCATTGAGGCTTATCTGGATACAGTTTGTGGAACGTTTTGAACAGTTTGGATGCTTTAATATGTTTGGAATCTACCCATTAAGTTTCTGAGGAAGGGAAGTCCTTCTATGCTACAAAATATTGGGTTTTCCCTTGATGTATGCGAGAGTCCAATATGTCCTTAGCATCAAAATGCTGCTCGCCTTCGATCATGATGGGATCAGAGAGGTGGTTGTGATGTTGGGCGTAGGGAAGATGTGATTTCATGAGGCTGCAGGGACATACTGGATGCACGTGTCTAAGGATCTTTGGTAATTCAAGTTCAATAGTCACTGGATTAATAATTATTTTTATGGGAAAAGGCCCAACACCCTTTTATTGCCCATTTGCTCATCCCATGCCCCCTCCCTCCTAGCCTTTGATGGCAGGATGCCAGCAAAGCGCCAAGCCGAAGATGGCAGACCTGAACCTTCGGAGGGATTGGGCACTTAATATCTTTGGTAGCCTTTAAGAGCAGTCCTATTCAGGCATTGCATTAATAATAGATGTAACACCACTGAGTAAATCCCACTCTGATTACATATAAAGAATCCATCCTGGCTGGATGCTGAAAAGTAAGTAAAACAAAAACAAAAAACTAACAGGTTCTCCTCCCTTGATGGGTCTACAAATAGTTATAAGCTTTCCCATCCATATTTATCAACAATGCTATATAAAATAAATATTCCAGACATGGAAATCTATCTGTCTAATAAGCAAATTGACACAACATCTAATCATATTATATATGTAAAAGAAAAAACCAACAGTCATCTGGTTAACCCAAACATTACCCTAATCTTCAAGTTCTTCTGTTAATCATCTGAATTAATTTAATTTAATTTAATTTAATTTAATTTAATTTAATTTAATTTAATTATTTAATTTAATTTAATTTAATTTAATTTAATTTAATTTAATTTAATTTAATTTAATTTAATTTAATTTAATCATTTAATATTTTAATTAATTTAATGGGGTCACGTTCTTCACCAAAGCACCAGAGGGCAAGATGAGAAACAATGGTTGGAAACTGATGAAAGAGAGAAGCAACCTGGAATTAAGGAGAAACTTCCTGACAGTGAGGACAATTAACCAGTGGAACAGCTTGCCTTCAGAAATCGTGGGCGCTCCATCACTGGAAATTTTTAAGAAGAGACTGGACAGTCACTTGTCTGAGATGGTATAGGTTCTCCTGCTTGAGCAGGGGGCTGGACTAGAAGACCTCCAAGGTCCCTTCCAGCTTTATTCTATTCTAATATGTAGAAAGTGCACAAATGGCTTCCACTTTCTTATAAAATTGCCTAGTCCATTGTCTCTAATCAGTGCAGTTAATTTTGCCATCTCTGCTAATTCAGTCAATTTCAAAATCCACTCTTCAACTGTTGGCATCTTTGTCTTTCCAATGCTTAACACACACAATCCTCATGGCAGTCACCATGTAAAGAAATATCGTCCCAAACTGTTTTTGATTGGTTTGTCCATAATACCTAAAAGAAAGGCTTCAGGTTTCATTAATATTTGTCTCTTAAATATTTTCTGCATTATCATTATTATATTTATCCAGTATGATTTAACGTACAAGACAACCACATATGATAAAATGTACCTGGATTCTGATTACATTTCCAACACTTGCTGGAAATCTATCTATACCAGCGGCCCTCAACCTTTGGAGCGCCAAGGGCTGGTTCCGTGAAGAGAGGTTTTCCCACAAATTTTGGAAGGGGTGTGGTTGGGGCTTCGCTCTGCATGTGTGGTTGGGGCTTCGCTCATTTGCGCTGCCCGGTTTCTGGTATGCCACAGCTGGTGCTGGTCCGTGGCCCAGGGGTCGGGGACCCCTGCTCTATATGTTTTTGCTAGTCTATTTGGGATCAAATACCAATGATGCATCATTTTATAAAAAAATTCTTTCAAACTGTAATGCAAAGTAAATTTTAAACCATCGGTCCGTACATTCTCCCACTTATGTTATGTTATACCCCAAGTTTTTTACCCATTTTACTTTAACAATCTTTGACATATTTGTCTTCCAGATTCATCTTAAATAACATTTTATATACTTTAGCAATCAAGTGGTCATCTCCAGAACCTAACTTTATATCCAATTCAGATGTAGCTTCTGCAAATACGAAACTTTTTTTATTAAGTTTAAATCTTTCAAAAATTCTATAGTAATTAAATTACAAACAGATCATTCACTTATTAGTTGTTCTTTTGTTTTTATCTTAAATCCCTCTTCTTCAAATCAATAAATCCCAATATGTCATCCATTAAATTCCAGTAGCATCTCTTTTCCACGTAATTCTTCATGGGGTGATAACCAAAGTGGCATTTTGTCATCCAATCTTCTTTGTTCACTATATATGCCCAATTGATTGACTAATGACTAATGATAAAACCAGGATTAACATTTACTTTGTCATACCACAAGTAAGCATGCCAGCCAAATCTCAAATCAGAACCTTCAAGGTCTAACAAACTTGAGTTTTTCCAAGTTACTCCAATCTTTTAACCATACCAAACAACAGGCATCATAATATAATCTAAGATCTGGCAAACTCAGACCTCCTCTTTCTTTAGCATCCTATAAAAGCTTATATTTAATTCTTGGTTTTTTATTTTGCCAAATAAATTTAGATACATATATCTTTCTGTCATTGTTTAAAAGAAGAGTCTTTAACCAATATCAGTATAGTCTGGAATAAAAATAACATTCTAGGTAGTACATTCATCTTAATTACTGAAATTCTTCCCATCAATGATAAATGTAGTTTTCCCCATCTGCTTAAATCCAATTTTATCTCCTTCCATATTTTAACATAAATATTTTTATAGAACTTAGACATTTCATTAGTAAGAATCACCCTCAAATATTGTAGCTTTTTCATAACTTTAAAACCAGTTTTAAATTCCATTTTTTTCTTGTCTTCCACATTCATATTTAGTCAACATTGGTATTTTTAGTTTATTTAGTTTTAAACCTGCCATCTGTCCAAAATTTTAATCTTCCTCCTAACATATTCAGTATTCTCTAGGGGATCTTGTATAATCAATACCAAGCGATAAAAAAAAGGCACGGAGTTTATACTTATGTGCTTTAATTTGTAGTTCTTTTATTCTATTATCTTGTCTAATATTCTATTTAATAGTTCCATCATCAGAATAAATAGTAAAGGGGATAACAACTCTAAACAGCTTACACAATATATATAAATAAAATTTCCATAAAATCATAATACAATTCATAATCAAAAAACATTCAGCATTGTTAATAAAAACAACTGCTACCATTAGGAAAACCTTCCTGCTTGAATGCCCTGTAAAAAGCGGCCTCAGTCATTCAAGCTCGCTTAATCCTAATGTGGGAAGTCAACCCCCCAGAGAAGGAAATATTAAAAGGGCAGAAAAATATATTTCCTCAAAGGATCTTAAAGAGGCAGAAAAGCATGCCCAGTTTTTCTTAATAGCCCCAAGTCTCCCTCCCCCAAGCAGAAACCAGCTCTGTAGAAATGCAGATGTAAATAATCCATTCAGGAAGGTTGGAGGCCTCCAGCTAGAAGCTTAGGAAGACAAAGACATCCAAAATCTAAATATCCCACCCAAACTCTAAGACAGGACATAATAGGATTAACCCACAGATGCCAAAGAGGCACACTCAGACTCAGGTCAAAGTACATGACACAGGAAATACAAAGCCTCAAACAGGAGCAGGAAACAACTCCAAACAAAAGCCCAAGAGGGTAAAAAACCCACTCTCTACTACATGTGCTCACTCTTTTCTTCCAGAGCCATCTCTTCAATAAACTGCAACCTTCTTTCTAAAGCAGTCACCATGTTGTTTATTCCCGGCTTGGACTGAACCATGATGAAGACTTTTCCTTCAACACTAAAAATCCCAAAGCCATAGGCAAACATAAACTCCACCAGTTTATTTTACTCAAGGAATCAGTTTAGGACCACGACTGCTTTTAACCACTGAGGGTTTTTTATCTCTCAGCAAAGGTAGTGTTTGAGTTGCAAAGCTGTGATTTTACTAAGCTTTGACCAATTCATTTCCCCACTTTCTGGAACTACTGTCTTGTCAAATCCCATATTGCTTTTCTGTGCTCTTCTGTTGCTCCAGTTTTTCAAGAAAAATGGCCAGTCTGGCAAATATGGGCAGTGTGAAACAAGGGCATTGATTGGGGAAATGTTTTGCAAGTAGTTTAACTATTTCTCCCCACCCCCATCTCTGTCTGTCTGCCCCCCCCCATGAAGGAATGCTTGTTTCTCCAGGAATTGTGAGGGATTTTTGCTTTTTGTGGTCAGCATTGTTAGATCAGCAGCAGTGTACGTAATTTTCAATCTGTTTTTAAAAGATTGGGGAGTAGAAATGGAGTGGGTGCAAGAAGGTCTGAGGAAAGTGAGTCTTGCAAATTCCAGTGCAGAAGGCTTTATCTGTCTAGTGCAACCTAGCACAGCATTTCTACTGTAGCACTCTCATGTTGAGCATTGCTAGGTGTGAGAAAGAGATTGGGGGCTAATGGCATTTGTGATCTAAGAGCTGGAGGGAATTAGGGACTTATCCTAACAACCAAATTCCATCTACTAGCACCATTTTGAGTTTGAGACTTGACCTAGTTTCTAAATTAACAGACCAACTTTTGCTTTTATGTGACTTACAAAAGGCCATCAATCCACATTGCCTTAGAATAAGGTACAGAGTAGAATTCAGCTGGCAGTACAATTCCACACTTCTCTGAATGTTGAGTTGCACTTTTCAGCAATGTAAATATATAAACACATACTTGTGAATAGAGAAATATGTATCTACATAATAATCGCACGTATGTTAAAACCATTGAAATAAGCGTTTTTGGTTTTGCAGAATTCCAAATTAGATTTGTCTTTCTCTGAATCCTAGCATCAACTACGGCAGAACAAATAATTTTCTTTTTTAAGTGTGCGTGTGTGAATTCTTGGTTATGACGTTCCTCAGGGCATGAATTCTAAAGTATAATTCATTGGTTCTGAAGTTTAATCTGTTTGTGAATGATAGTCTTAAATAGACCATGATGCTTATTTGCAAAGAAAAAAAGGGAAGGGAAGGGAAGAAAAAGGCATTTAGAGGTATTAATAGCCAATATCTAGCAGGGGGCAGAGCCTTCAGAGTCAAGGCTCAGGATATCAGCAGTGCCAAAATTACAGTTCATCACTGCCAATGAACAGGGGAATCAGGGCAGGATTAACACATCAGATGACAACAAGTTCTGGCAAACTATCTTAGCTTCTGTAGTGAAACATTTTTAGATGAAATCTGTATCTCTTGCAGGGGGAGGAAAAATGTTTTGCCTGACAGTTGGGCTTCTCACATATCCAGCGCTTTGCTCCATTCATAACTCTTTAAAAGGGCTTGCTCCTGCCACTCAGTATGTGCTGTAGTACTTAAATTATATTGTCTTGAGCGGAGGGTTGGACTAGAAGACCTCCAAGGTCCTTTCCGACTCTGTTATTCTGTTCTGTTCTGTTCAGTATTAGCTTAATTCAATCTGCTGTATTCAGTTTGTCTCAACTACTGTATTATAGCAAATAAAATTCATTTAAAACTATTGATTTCTGCAAAGATGAAATGTGAAATATTATCAAATAGCATATCTAAAATTATACAAATCAGTTCCACTCCTGCCTTTTTCTGCTGCCATCTTCAGTTCTCTTTCTTAGGAAGGCCAGCTAGGATGTGGTTGCAAAATATCAAAAGCAGTTTGGAGGAAAACTTCTGAATCTGCTTTAAAATTGAGGGGAAAATTTAGAGCTGCATTTCAGTTCCTTAAACATTTTCAAATGTTATGCAGAAATTTCTCTCAACTCTCAGTATTCACGTGTTTGCTATTTGTGCAGATCATATAGAGTGGAGAGATGGTGGGGAGTGAGGAGACAGGCTTGAGCTGAAGGGCATTTGGAGATGTTTGTGTCACTAGTAATCCAATGGTAATGGTGGAGGAGAGACTTAAAAGGCAGATGATGAGGAAACATGTTTCTTTGACTACAGATGATTATGGTGATGGAAACCCTGCCTGATTATATTAATGAAGTGTACCTAGCAGATGAAACAGAACACAGGAAGGAATAAACTGAAGAGAGTACTTACTGTAGTATTAATAAAAGATACCAAGCAAAATGAATAATATTAAAAAGGAAAAGAGAAATATAAAATTTTGAGCTTAGTAACAAAGGCTCTACTCTTATTATCTATAAATAGTAAAAGAAAAGAAAGGAGGGGGGAAAAGAAGAAAACAATATGAATAAATATTGGATTTTTTACTTTACTTTCTTTGTTCTCCAATGTATTTGCAGTATCTGTTGGTGTACACGTTAGAAGCCGTGCTCTAAATGTTTGTATTTGCCTAACCCTAACCCTAACCCTTGCCGCATAATGTGTAATATATATGGGAACCACTGTAGCTTGAATTTAGTTAAACTTCTATTTTCTATGTACTGTATACTTTTAGTTTTGCTATTGCTACATCTTCTCCAAGTTCATTCGCATCAATGCTATGCCTTTTTTCTAAGGTTGTGCAAAATGTTTGCAGCCATAAGCATACATGTTAATGAATTATCACATTTTATTGATATGTTCTGGAATTATGCCTAGTTACAAAAGTTTTATTTTGAATTTAATCCCTAAGATTCTCTGAAGATTAGTTTGCAGGTAGTCCGCAACTTACGACCACAACTGAGCCCAAAATTTCTGTTGCTGAGACATTTGTTAAATGAATTTTGAATCATTTTATGACCTTTGTTGCTACTGTTGTGAAGTGAATCCCTGCAGCTATTAAGTTAATAACATGGTTCTTAAGTGAATCTGGCTTCGCCATTGACTTTGCTTGTCTGAAAGTTACAAAAGGTGATCACATGACCCTGGGACACTGCAATCATCATAAGTATGAGTCAGTTGCTAAGCATGTGACCATGCGGATGCTGCAACAGTCATAAGTGTCAAAAACAGTCATTAGTCACTTTTTCAGTGCCATTGTAACTTTGAATAGTCACTAAATGAACAGTTGTAAGTTGAGGACTACCTGCATATTTCTTTCCAAGACTTTTGGTTTTGGTTTTTTCATGTCCACCACATGTTCCTTCACGTCCCTTCTGGCTCATAGTTTTTCCAGTATTAATTATTATATAACAGAATAACAGAGTTCGAAGGGATCTTGGAGGTCTTCTAGTCCAATCTCATTTCAGACAAATGGCTGTCCCATCTCTTTTTAAAAGCCTCCAGTAATGGAGCACCCAGAATTTCTGGATGTAAGCCATTCCACTGGTTAATTATTCTAACAGTCAGGAAATTTCTCCTTAGTTCCAGATTGCTTCTCTCCTTGATTGGTTTCCATCCATTGCTTTGTTGAAAGAAAAATCTTCATCAGGGTCCAGTCCAAGCTGGGAATAAACAAAATGGTTTTCTGCTTTTCTGCCTTTAAAATCCTTTGGGGAAATATAATATTCTGCCTTTTTAATATTCCCCAAAATATTTATTTCTCTTGGGGGGGGGGTGCTGTCTTTCCACAATCCCCCCTTTGTGCCATATAAGTGTGGATGACACACTTTTACTGGCACAAGATTAAAATTGATCTGTCAGGGAGACTTGATAAACAAGCTTTTACACTTAATGCAAAAAAAAGGGGGGGAAGACACTAATAGAGGCAGCAGAAAAAGATCCCTGCAGTGGCTCCCAAAAGGGGGGCTTCCAACCCATGAAGGTCTAAAAGTCAGGGCAAAAGTTCTGTTAGGTGGGAAAGAAATTTATAGTGTCCAATATTCTGTGCCAATTCTTTTTAAATGTTTGATGTCACTTTGAGCTTCCAGTCAGGTTTGCACATTCCCCCAAAATTCTTCACAACCATGTTTGCCTCAGTACCTAACCACTGGCTGCTCATTTTCAAGGGTTGCTTCCTGCCTAAGCTCTTAGTTTAGTACATCCAGGGTTTGTGATGTCCAATTAAGGTTAGCCAGTGTGCAAGCCAGACTATTAATATTTCTTAAATTGCACACAGTGAGCCATAGGATTCCCACTTTGAGTCCACCAGTGCAACCAGTTCAGGGCTTGGGTTTGGAGATCTGTTTTTTGCTACTTCCTCAGTGAGGGCATATGAATTATAAATCACTTGAGGGGGCCTGGTTCCCTCCCCCTTTGAATTTGCAGGAAGGTGTGCATGCAAAGCTTTAGTGCCACAGAGCAAGAACCAGCCTAAGAAGTTTTACTGAAGATAGGTGAAGGGGATAGCTTTAGTGTGATTCTGAATGGTGTGTGTGTGTATGTGTGTGCATATGTGCAGCTGCTTCCACAGGACATGCAATACAAACATCCTGGACAAATTTTCCCTCCCACCAGACAGAAAACCGGTGTTCAATACTTGCTGTGCCAACCATTCCAAATGCCATCCCTCCATGAATCCATTCATTTAATACAATACAAATGAGGGAAGAAAGAAAACCTTACAATGAGTTTCTGCCCTCCCGCTATAGTCTTTCTCAGTTGTCTTCTGAGGCTTCAGTCTTCTGAGGCTTCACGTGTGGGCCAATGGTTCCAGGACTCCTTCCTTCCTCTGCAGCTTTCCACAGACATCTAGGATGTAGGAAGATCTGTTCCACTCTGGTTGCATGGTGACTTACTAGTGGATAGCTGGATTCAAACCCAATTCCTTGGCTCAAATGAATGGAGGCAGTGTCTGGGTCAGTGTCCTCTGCTTCCAAAGGTTGCTGAGTCATCTGTGCAGGGCTGAAAAACATGAGAACAGGGTCCCCTCCCCCCTTTGTGAGTGACTCTCCCAGGAGAGGCATTGCTGGTCAGACTTAGGCCTGGAGAACAGAGGATAAGAAATGGAGAAGTGGAATGGGGGGGGGGGTAGCTTGCAGGCAGAGTTTGAAAAGACATTAAGGTTAACATTGCAGATGTTAAGTAGACAGATGAAACCCACTTAAACACATACAGTAAATGCAAGAATGAAACTTTTTCTGTAGATGAACTTAAAACATTCCCTTCTGACAACTTTGGGCTGTTCTTACAAGTACAGAGAGAAAGAAAAAAAGAACACATTTCTCTTCAACCTGTTTTGCTGGCCAGGCAAACAGGGTGAGAGTATTTTCCTTTTGGTGGCTTATTTTAAGCAGAATTTCTAGAAGAATTTTAAAATTCTTGTCTCTAGGGATTAGAGACATCCAACAGTTAACATTTACCTCGAGGACACACATGCACACAAAGACAAAGAGTAAAGGAGAGGAAAACAGAACACTCAGTTTTCACACCCTGGTCATTCCCACTATAAATTTCAGTTAGCTCAAATTAGGGAAGGCACAAACCTTAAACATATCATGTGGTTGCAGAGAGAGAGAGAGAGAGAGAGAGAGAGAGAGAGAGAGAGAGAATCACTATTCCTATATTTTATTTTCCTTTTCTTTTAAGTACCTTTATTTAGCCAAATTGGTTTCCCAGCAAAGCCCATTCTTCACAAATTTCTCTTGCTCCTTTTCATACAGGCTAGGATGGGCACTCACTTCTCGTCCCACACCTCGAGCAAATCTCCAATGGGTGATCTTAACCTGACCCTCGAACTACAGATTCCCATGTTCCCCTTCTGATGTGGGGTTCAATCGGCTTAGTCAGGACCCTTCTAGTGACACAACCCAGCCACTCTTAGCGACACTAACCCTGCCGCCCCACTATCAGTTTTTGGACAAAAAACAAACACCCTGGTTCCCTCACAGAGAACGGGCACCTCCTAACCAGGGAACACACCGCCGTCAGTTTCTCAGACCAAAAAGGGGTCGGGAAGGACCTGCTGTCCCCAACCCAGCAGATACGGGTACCTCCTTCAACCACTGTCAGTTTTCAGACCCAGGAGGGGTCTGGGAGGATCTCTGCTTTTTGCAGTAGTACGGGAACCTCCTACAACCGGGCTTTGCTTACAGGGCCTTACCAGCTGGTTGCCCAAATCTGATTCTCTCACTCACTTTTCCATTCCATTTTCCAAAGTTACAACGGCACTGAAAAAAGTGACTTATGAGCATTTATCACACTTACAACCATTGCAACATCCCCATGGTCACATGATCAAAATTCGGATGCTTGGCAGCTTATTGATATTTATGACGGTTGCAATGTCCCGACCTTTTTGTGACCTTCTGACAAGCAAAGTCAATGGGGAAGCCAGATTCACTTAACAACCGTGACACTAACTTAATAACTGCTGTGATTCACTTAACAAGTGTGACACCTATCTATGCTTCTGAACATTTGCTTTTCTTTTTACTGAAACAAAGGCAAAATCTAATATTAGCTCTATCCATGCATTTCATCTTGCAATTGTTGGTCAATAGTCAGCTGTTCAGATAACAGATTTATTTTTCTTGCTTTGTGTCTAATGAGAAAGGAAAATATGTTTCTAGTGTGGACCTAAACACATTACATGTTTTAAATTTCTAAGCCCACAACTCTATATCTTTATTCCTTTTTATCCTTGACCTTACTGGTACTCCTTGACTTACAACCAGTTGCTTAGCAACTGTTCAGAGTTACGACAGACCTACCTTGGGTCTACATGCAACCCAGATTCAATGTTATGATGGTCACTGCCCCCATGGTTATGTGACTGACTTTTGGGCACATGGTAACCTGGATGTATCATGTTTGTGGCGTTCCATATCACATGACCATGTTTTACAACTGGTTTGTTGAGAAGTGGCACTTCTAATTTTCAGCAATATTAACATCTTTGGTTCACTTAATGACTGCCACAAACAAGGTCATATTATCAGATCAATCATGTGATAGTCACGATGGTAAATCGAGGATTACCTGTACCTATGATCAAATTGCAAAATAGGACTCTGATTTAAAAAGAAAAAATTAATTATAAAAATACCTGGAATATAATTCTTACTATTCTCTTAAACAAACAAACAAATAAATAAATAAATAAAATAAAATAAAACAAAACAAAATAAAATAGTATATCTGACGCAGGTTCTTGGTGAGCAAAACCTACCACTTTAAAAGATCTTCCTGGATCTCTTAGCAACTTCCTTTCTGAAAATAAGAGCATAACACACAGGAATAAAAAATTAAAGGCACCCTTCAGGTGACCTCAGCTCCAGAGCTAAACTGAATGTCATGCAGAATATTTCTGGCAACAGTAAGGAAATGGTTTGTTTTGCCTGGGGTTTTTCTTTTTTCTTTTCTCCATTTAATGTACAATTTTGGAATCTCCTAGTCATCGCCATCCAAATACTAATCATGTCTGACCTTGATTTGCTTTTCTAAGATCAGCTAAATTGACTAGATGCTGATTGTCCTTTTTTAAAATTATCATTCCTGCTTTTAAATTTTATATTGGTTTTCAAATATTGTTAACTCTTTTTACGTACTTTGAAAGCCACTTCAAAGGGAGGAAATAGTTTAATTAATTAAAGAATTTTAAAAATTAGAAAAGCTGCTTTTTCCTTCTCCATCTTTTTTAACCAATTAAATCTAAAAGCATTTTTTAAAAATCTATTTTTCTCTGTTAAATGAATTGGGGATGAGGGGATTGCAGGTTTTACTGCATGCAACAAAGTAAGTACATTTATTTGATCCCTTGGCAAAGAAAAATAGAAACAAGTGGTCAGATTGACGTGTGCTGTGCATGGCCTTTAAAACATGTTCAAGTACAAATTAACAGTGATACTTTTGTTCTTTTTGCTTTGCAGCCAAAACCACCCAATCCTGATTGGCGTTATTCTGCATCTTTAAGAACTGGAATGCAAGGGTATGTACTAACTACAGCAATATTTTCTGGCTCTTGTGTTGCTTTAAATGAAATAATTCCCCAGGTAGTTATCCTACCTGTGCTTCTCTGCAAAAGTTTGGAAAATTAGAAGTGTGTACCAACCTTTGGATTCAGTACAAATGTGAAATACAGTAATTTGGAAATTTGTTTTAATTTGAGGCCACCTAATTCAGAATTAAGAAATCTGAACCTATGTGCTTCCTGCTGACTAACACTGAAGTCAAGAATGCTGTAGGAGAGCCCCGTTAGTCTTTAGTGGCAAAAAAAAATCAGGTGGAGGTACTACAAGATTGCTTCTGAAGTCAACTACAATGATTTTTTTTCCTGAGTTTTAAATCAAAAGTAGCTTCAAAAATACTTAAGCCTATCTGCATGGATCATTCCTGTTACATTTCAGATGAATAGCTTGTAGTAAATTTTATGAAACATAGTGTTGTAAAAATGGTGCCATTTTTACCAACATGACAGCACAGAAGACGACCAATAGATTGTAAAATGTAAAAGCAACAGCCTTGTGAAAGAGGAATGATTCTTTATTTTTCTCTTTCTGTGTAAGTTTTTTTTTAGTTTGTGTAAAAATAACAAGAAATATATTGTGCTAGAAATTTGAAATGCTTCAGAAGAGCTTTAAGAACATGGCATTTAATGGAAATGGAAAACAGTTTTAGGGATTTTTATTTTTGTAGTCTGAGAGTTTTTATTTTTACTGGCATGCTAGCTAAGATAAGATAGATAAGATAACCTTTATTGTCATTTTTTTTTACTGTGGGCACAACGGCACACAGCAAAAATGAAATTTAGTTGCCTGCTCTCAAAGTGAAACACATACATGACACACAACTAACTGCAACCTAAACCCTTGCTGGTCCTTCAGTGAGAAAAATCCTTCAGCTCCACTCCACCTAAAATAAAAATAAATTATTGCACCCTGCCCTCCCCATTTTTATTGCATGCATTTGTCTGGTAATAAACAAAAATAATTCTTGTGAGGGGAAATTGCAAAATCAAAGCACCTTTCCCTTTGAAAGATCTGAATCCCAGGATCTGGTGAGAGAAGAATTCTTGCAAGTGGGGAAAATGTGCTCTGCACATGCTCTAGAGAGCTTTGGTAATTTTTTAATGCACTATAATTGAGCCAGAATAAAAGTTGTCAGCTGTTGATTCATGGAGGTATTGAGTACAGACTGGTTATCTATATCAAAATAAAGTATTTTGTTTTTTTCTGAGAATTGTATAATATAAACCTTGTGTGATTTGTTTAGTGCTGTACACATGGAAGAAACAGGAGGCCTGCGTGTTGGATCAGGGGGACCTGAACAGCAGTGGCCAACAGTATCCAGTGCAACAACAGGTAAGGGAATAACAGTATTATATATTAGATATACTGACTTCCCCATTGACTGCTTGTGGGAAGGTTGAAAAAGGTGATCACATGACCCCAGGTCATTACAACTGTCCTAAGTACGAACCAGTTGCCAAGCATCTGAATTTGGTCATGTGATCATGGAGATGCTGCAAGGGTCGTAAGTGTGAAAAATGGGCATAAGTCACTTTTTTCAGTGCCATAACTTCAAACGATCACTAAATGAATGGTTGTAATGCAAAGAACAGGGTAGAAGATAATAGATAGCAGATACTGGCTGAACGAAGTCTAACAATCTTATTATGTAATAATTTGGGGAGATTCAGGGCAGGAATTTTGGCTTTCAGGAAACATTTTTATGGTTGGTAAACTTCTTTTGATTGGAAACCTCTTTCCTAAATATACTGTAATTACAAATTAGCATTCCATTTCTTAAATGTGAAAAAGAATAAATTATTTTGTGAAAGGACCCAAAATAATACAATATTACAAATACTTGTAATTTGGATTGGATGGAACAGAAATATTTTCTTGTTTTATTAGCTCAGGTAGAAACATTTCCCTCATCTTAGAAAATATTTAAGATTTAAGGGCAAAGGAGTGTGATGTTACCACTGAAATATAACTTGGTTTGTTTCAAATACAGATCAATTTAAACATTACTAACCTGAACTCATTTTAGAACAATGTGGATCTACATATAGTGTTTAGCTATCATTATCCTTAATCTCTAGTCATGTGAAGGTAGGAGTTGGAATCCAGTCACATGGGAACCATAGCCATTGTCATTTCACAATTTTTGGAGATGATGCAAACTTTGATGTGTAGATGTGTACCCTACAACAAACAAAATGGTCTTGATGGGTTATTATGCTGAAAATATCACAATGAAATTAAACAAATTTGAAGTTATTCACATAGTTTAAAAAGAATGTTTAATATTCATGTATACGATGGAGGATAGCTAGTTTGGATGTAGTATATGGGAAAAGGATAGATATGGAAATGTAGTTATCAAATGGAATGTGAATGTGTTACGTGTAAGTATATTTTCCAAATCATGGAAAATAATATTACTATTTTATTTTGCTTTGGTCATGTCCAGTATATAGTACTGGATCTTACATTTTAAGTGGGATTCATACAAACTGGAACAAGAGAGCCAGTTTGATGTAGTGATTAAGGCACCAGGCTAGAAACTAGGAAACTGTGAGTTCTAGGCCTCCCTTAGGCATGAAAGCCAGCTGAGTGAGTTTGGGCCTCTCTCTCTCTCTCAGCCCATGATGTCAGCCTTGGACAACAAACCAGTTGGTCATTTCCCATCACAACCAATGGATCAACACTTAGTTGATCTGAAAAAAGCAGATCCTGTATTTGTTGGAAAATGCTAGGAAGAAAAAAAAAGTGCAAAGAACAGCAAGTTGGAAAACTAGATCCAGTGCAGCTGTATTGATGAGTCTTTGTGTTTAGTATTAAAAGACAGCTGAGGGGGTAGACAGGGAGTATGGTAGCACTCTGCCTGCATCTCAGCTCAGAAAAGGCAGAACTTGGAAAAATGGATTTTAAGTTACAAGATGGAGGATAGCTACTTTGGATGTAGTATATGGGGAAAGGATAGATATGGAAATGTTCAACAGATTCCAGTTGAACAAATTAGGACAAATTTCTTCTGCAGTAATAGTAATTTGATAATACAGTCAATTACCCAGGAAAATGTTGGATATATTAAAGAAAAAGGTGGATAGCTATTCATTGCAGATTTTAATTTGCATGGACCTAATGGTTTTTCTAGGCCAGGGGTCTCCAAACTTGGCAATTTTAAGATTGGTGGACTTCAACTTCCAGACTTCCTCAGCTAGCCATGGGAGTTGAAGTCTTAAAGTTGCTAAGTTTGGAGACCCATGTTCTAGGCATTTCCAACTCTATCATTCCCTGATTCTGTATTGATGAGGAAGAGGTCACAGATAGATACAAATACAGATAATGCAAGAATTAACAGATGAAAAATAATTAAGAAAAGATCCAACCTTGAACTAAGGAGAAATTTCCTGACAGTGAGAACAATCAGTGGAATGGCTTACCTCTAGAAGTTCTGGGTGCTCCATCAGTGGAGGTTTTTAAGAAAAGATTGGACAGACATTTGTCCAAAATGGTATAGGGTCTCCTGTTCAAGCAGGGTATTGGACTAGAAGACCTCTAAGGTCCTTTCCAGTCCTATGATTCTATGTTTCTATGATTAAGCTGCTTAGAATATTTATTCTGTTATTCTGGATCTGTACCTTCCTGGCCTTCCAATCAAAATCTCCCAGATGTTGCAGTTTCTGCAACAGGAACTGAGAGTCCTGGAGAAATCAGATTCTCTAGGCCATTGTTTCTCAACATTGATAAATTTAAGATGTGTGGACTTCATTTCCCTGATTCCCCAGCTAGCAAGAGATTGCATGAATGATGAGCAAATCCCCAACCCATTGGGATTGCAGGACTGCATAAAGTGTGATGGTTTCCCAGTAAGGACATTTTATTCCTGTTGCATTGTTTTTAACCTTTGTTAATAGCCTTAGAAGTTGAAACTGACATAAATGTATAAATGATCCCTTCCAAAAGCATTCAAATAATCTAGAAACAGAGGAAGGCTGTGGCTTCTTAGATTATTCAAGCACAGTGGGGCTTTAGTGTGAAAATTCTTTCATTGGGTTGTTTTCTTTTATTCTTTTCATGTTGTTCAGAAAGCAGTAGCATCAAAATCTTCAGGGAAAGATTTTTTCATTTTTTTTCCAATTGTGAAATGTGAAGCTATTAAATTCACATTTATTTAATTAAATTCTGGAATTCAACTATCTGTTTTGTATTTGTATATCTGTTTTTACTTACCTAAGCACAGAACCCTACCTTTCTCATTACCCAGCTGCATTTTGTTGTATATGGCCCAGTACTCAAATCTGTCCATATCCTTTTGAATTTTGAGCCTGTCTTCTAAGGTGTGAGCAATTCCTCTCCAGCCTTATATTGCCTGCAGATGTTCTGTCCCAGCCTATGTGAGTACTTGCTCAACCACTTTACTCACAAGGAGAAACCCCTCTTCATGGAACCAGCAGGACCCGCAAGAAAAACAAACCCCTTTTATTTTTACACACCTGACTCAATGTCCAAGACTTCAGAGCAGTGGTGGGATTCAAATATGTGAACAACCGGTTCTCTGTATAGATGCCGCTTCCAGAAGTCCATTCTGGGCCTGGGCAACAAAAAATTAGCTACCAGTTCTGCGGAAGTGGTGCGAACTGGCTGAATCCCACCACTGCTTCAGAGGCAAGCAACACAATCAACAAAAACACAAATCCTCAGCGTGAATGGTTGCCTTTGGCAACCAGCACCTCCCACACCTCCCCCCTTTATAATCCAGCCAGGGCATGACTTCTTAATGACTTTTCCTTTGCCTCTGGAGCCGTCCCACTGCTTTCCTCTGTCTTGCTCGCCTCTCTTCTCTGCGCATCCACGCATCCGGGATTGGCCCCAGCTGTTCCTTTTCATTGCCCAACTCAGGCTCCCAAAACAGCTGTGTCTTTGCCCGAGTGTGAGTAGAGGGGCCGGGATCCTCATCTGACTGTGAGTCTTGGTGCTCCTCAGAGCCTTCCTCTGACTCCAATGTCACTGCCCCTCCTTCTCATCTGAGTCCTCAGACTCAGCTGCCGGATCCACTGGTTGGCGAGAGATCACAACAGCAGATTTGATGAGAGTCCCTTTTATCCCCTCATCTACCGGTAAGTCTTTTGTAAACAGCTCTGGAGCCAAAAATACCATTAAGCATCACACTTGGACATACCAGCTACAAATCCATCTGGTAGTGGGATCATCCGTGCTATATTACTCAGTTTTATCAAGAAGGAAGCTGTGATCAACATTCTCTTGCTCTAATCTCTTTATCAAAAAAAAAAGTTATATTCTGGTTGTAAAGATCATAAAATTATTTATATTGCTCCTGTGTAACAGTTCATGGAGTATATATAACCCATAATCTTGCTTAATTCAGGACTCTTGGTTAGGAGCCCAGTGATCACTGCAGTTGTGCATGGTCAGTAACAATTAAATTTTGTTGCACATCTATCTCTAAATGGTTTGGTTCCTTACAGTATTTAAGATTGGCATTTTCCCCACACCAAACCCATTTTGCTTCTAGTAATTACATTGTTCCTTTCTAAATACTTGCGAACTCTCTGCTTGATTTTCTTATCCAGGATTTTGCCAAGTATTCAAGTCAAGCTGAACCAGTTTATGGGTTGTGGATCCACTTTTTCATTTTTTAAAGACTGGCACTACATTAACTCTTCTCTAATATTCTGGCACCTCCCCTGTACTTCAGGAGTTCTGAAAAATTAATTAGTGGTTTGGAGATCATATCTGCCAGTTCTTTAGCACCCTGAGATGTAAACCATCTGCTCCCAAAGACCTGATTTGATTACAGTGCTAGGTGTTCTCTCATCTAGTTCTTATTTCTTTTTCTTTTGCCCCCCCACCCCACTGGTGGTGTGACTTCTGAAAGATTGGAACATTTTTCTTTTGAGGAAAAAGCAGATACAAAATAGGGATTAAGCAGT